>CM019831.1:106446307-107653524 GCA_009763385.1 Coix lacryma-jobi var. lacryma-jobi | reverse complement strand
CAAAAGGAAGACGTCTATGTCAGACAAGCAAATGCAAAAATGAAACACTGACGTATCGATACTTACAGCAGTAGCTCCGGCGCCCTGAGACGGCGGTGGCGGAGGAGCCATGAGCGTCTGGGGCGCGGCCATGCCCTAGGAGGCCAGGAAGGCGATGAGGTCCGCCATCTGCTTAGCTTGGGTCTCCATCTGAGACGACATATGGGTCTCCAAGACCTGGCGATGCTGACTTTCTCTTTCAAGGCGGGCCTGCGATAATACAAAGTGAATGTTAGAACAATGCAAATATTTAAAGATCAATGTATGACGAGTTAAACAGAAATAACCTCGAGCTCAGCCACCCGCGACTGCGAAGACGACGGGCGTGGGCGTATGGGGACGCTCCCGCTCGTACTCTGTGCTCGGAGCTGGGACAGAGTGGGAGTGGAGGCCGAGTCGATGACGCCGTCGCTAAGCCAGAACCGCCCGTGCTTCTTCCCTCCTCCAATCCTCATGATGATGCTCCCGTCCAGGTCCGCGGTGGCGGGATCAAAGGCGTCCCCATGTACCGCCCTTGCCGCCTCTGAGTAGTCAGTGAGGCGGGTGTGGACGCTGGAGTTGGTGTACGCGTCGGCGGGATCGTCGGGGTTGTAGGAGGTCTCCGGTGCCGTGGCCTTGCCCTTGTGGGACATGGCGTATGCCTGCAACGTGTCGCAACGCTGGCCACCGTATACCGCCGACTGCGAGGAAGACAACAAGATGATTAGCAATCAGGCAACATTTGAGCGAGGAATTTAGAAAGTCTTTCACGTACCCAAGCTTCTGCGTACTCGACGAGGTTGCAGATGCCCTGGTGGTGTGGTACACCTGGCATCTACAGACGCGCCTCCCGGGCCTCGGCGTGGTGGACGCCCACTCTTCGGATAGCCACCGGTCCACGATCATCTCCCAGCACTCAGGAAACGACTAGCACCATTGGGGGATCATCTGCACATCATCAAGTATTTCACGTCTAAGCGTCAGATAAAAAGTACCAAAAGATTAATCTCAAAAGAAATCACTTACCTGCAAGTACTGCGCCCGGCCCAGCGTCATGCCTCTCGCCTGGGCCTTTGTCACCGTCTTGGCCAAGACCGTGCCGTTGTAGGTGATGATGGCCTGCAGTCTCGCCTCGTGGATCATGTCGGTGACGATCTTCCTACAGGCCCGGGTAGCCGTCACCTCCGCCACTGCCTCCTTCCCCGGCTCACACTTGAAGTAGTTCTACATACAGACACAATACGAGATGAGACAGTAATTAAACAAAAATTATGATGAATGTGATATTGTTTGACGAAGACTTACCCACAGCTCCACTCTGACCCTCGCCGCCTTGTTGGGGAAGTCCGGCTCTGGGGCGACAGTGTAGTGGTCAAAGGTGTAGGCCGGCTCGTGCCTCCCAGCATACTGTACTACGTCAGGGTAGTGCTCGCGGCACAGGAGACCCAAGATGTCGTTGGGTTTGCGGCCTTTAGGCCCCACAAAGTCCCATGACCTGCACAAGTGATTAAAAAAGATTATTAGCTTTTATTTCAATTTTGAGTCTCATCGTATGAACAGGTAGTTAGAACATGTACTTTTGTCCGATGGGCATGATCACTAGACGTCGGGCACGTGCCGGCAACGCCGGGAGGCTGGCAGGACCTCTCAAGTAGGGCGTGGACACCCCTGAGGCACCCGAACCCTCGTCCGCCTCGTCCTCTTCCTGCTCGTCCTCCTCCACTGCCTCCTCGGCCTCCTCCTGCCCCTGGGCCTCGGGCGTGGCCGGCACCTCCTCCTCCTCCTCCTCCTGTGGAGACGGCTCCCTCCGACGGCGGCCACTCCTCGTCGAGGGCCCGTCGGCCTGCGAGCTCCGGTACACCCAACTCAACCGCCTCTGACGTCCTCCCGGTATCTTGCCTCGACCTCCTGCATTTAGAAAGAACAAACAATGTTGTATTAGAAATAACATAATCAAATATATGCAATATAAATAAAACCCTAGATCCTAAAAATATAACATAATATTACATGTATTAGAAATAATTTGGATCATCCGGATTAGCCGGAGCATGAGTCTCCTCATCACTGTCAACCATGTCTAAGTACTCCTCAGTATCCGAAGACAGGCCGTCGTCTTCATTTGCTTCGCCTAAACGGAATCGTTCTAGCATTTCTATGTCCTTCTCATTTACCACCTCATCCCCAGTGTCCTCGTCATCATTCTCTACTTCCATTTCCATCGCTTCGGTAAAGTCTATTGTGAACGTCCCTTGCAGCCCAGCTTCTTAAAAGAACTCACTGTCATACGTGTTTGTGTTGAAGTTATAATCCTCATCGTTGGGGAGAGGTAGTTTAGCATGTGGCGATATCTTGTGCACAATATACCAACCCAAGAGATGCTCTTTGCTTTTGCACGCGTATGGCGTGTAATAAACCTGCGTGGCCTGTTGAGCCACAATATACACATCGGCTCCTTGATAGACAGAATCCTGTCGAATTTCGGCTAGCCCAAGATTAGGTGTCAGCCTCATTACTCCAGGGTCGAACCAATGGCATTTGAACATGACAGGATTCAAAGGCTTTTCACCGTGAAATGAAAGTTCGTATATTTCTTCAATTCTTCCATAGTAGTCACAGTTGTCATTGCCTGGAGTACAAACTCTGCATCAACATCAAAGTCCTCCAGACGTGGTCGCACTGCCTCCGCTCTCAAACGATGTGCTTCACCATGGTAGATCCACCGGGTGTAGTCCGGCGTGAATCCATTGTTCAGAAGATGTTTACCCATGTTCTCCTTGTCTTGCCTTCTCCGGTTCCCACATCTGCTGCACGGGCACAACACTTTCATCTCTCCTCACTGAGCCGCGCCAAATGCATTATTCAAGAAAGCATCTGTCTTGCGCAACCATTCATCGGTGAAATCACTTCTGCTTCTACGGCCCGAGTACATCCACTGACGGTCATCCATCCTACTGTCATCCATCCGAGTACTTACATATCTACCTCCGAGTACTTCCATCCTACTATCATCTAATAGGTGAGGATAGGTCCTAATCCCCCCCGGATGCGTACATGAGGCTAGTTCCCATTATCTGCCTCGAGCCCAGACAGAATTTCGGCAGCACCTCCTCGATGTTCTCCTGATACACGTCCCTGTAGGGAGAGTGTGTATCCGGAGAACAACAGGGAGGTGATGCCGAAACTCCATCTCGAATCGTAGCGGACCATGGGAACTAGCCTCATCGACGCATCTGCGGGCTGTCCAAGTAACGTGGACAATCCAAAACAGATACGGTTATCGATATGCAGAGATCTGCATACCTCTAGCCGTATCTCTTTCGGACGGGAGACACCTAACTGGGTTCAATGACCTACGACCCTTATCTGGGAGGAGACGTTATTTATACCTAGGGTGTCGGTGGAGTCAGGCTAGCGGCGCAGTGGTGAGTCGGTGCAGTGGCGAGGCGAAGCGGTGCAGGCAGACCTGCGACGGTGACGAAGACGATCGAGGTCACCGAGGATCTCCGGCTTGGCCCCGACAGGTCCTCCTCCTACAGAAAAGACAAAAAAGATAGTATCAATTAGAAATTTTGGCAGAACCTCCCCTGCATGGTGAGGTTTCGAAACCTGCAAGAAACAACAGCACGATGGCCGACATCCACATATATTTACATACATACCGCTATTACTAACAAATTACTAACAAATACTCGATCGCCACATGCATTCACATTCACATTCACATTCACATGCATCCACATATATCGCCGTGATCGAGGACAACTACTCTTACTACTACTTACTACAACTAAGTTGAGAGGTACAAGGACAACGGGGCGATCGAGGACGACTTACAAGTGACGACGCGGGACGGCCCTAGCGGGGGCGCAGCGGGACGGCTCCTCCTCCTCTTCCTCCTGGACCTCTCCTCTTCCTCCTCCTCCTCTTTCTCCTCCTCCTCCTCCTCCTCTCCTCTTTCTCCTCCTCCTCCTCCTCCTCCTCTCCTCTTCCTCTTTATCCTCCTCCTCCTCCTCTCCCGCGACAGCGGCACGGCACAGCGTGGCTGGCCGTGGAAGGGCAGCGGGCCGGCCGGCGGCGCGGCGGGTCGGGGGGGCCGGCGGCACGACTGGTCGGCGAAGGGCGCCGGGGTGGGCAGCGGTGCGCAGCCGGAGCGGCCGGGGCGGGCAGAACGGGCGACCGGTGGAATGGCCGGTCGGGCGGCTGCAGCGGGCGGGCCGGGCGGCCGGCGTCGCGGCTGTTGATGGTCCTTAGACACCTATTTTACCATCAACATTTTACCCTAAAATTCACCAACAAGGCATGAAATGTAGTCAAATAGGTTTCAAACTAACCAAATTCCACATGTCCATAGATTTTTATTTGAATACAGGATTTGGACCAAATTTGGAGAATGGACCCACTAGGAGACGAGCCCACTCACCAGGACCCATTTGGGCCCTAGTGGGGTGGCGCCCGCCACCCCTAGGTGGCGCTCGCCACATGGAGAGGCCCAACTTCCCCCCTTGCCACGTCACTGATCCGTGTGACCACCCCAAGGCCAAATCTTGGCCCTTGGTCACTAGGTCAGTGGCATCGGACGGCTCAGGAAGGAGTGGCGTGGATCAAGACCGAATGGCGGTTACTTGGACATGCAACCGACCTAACCACCACTTCTCTGGAGCTCCTGGATGCCGTTGAAGCAATGGCGGTGCATCCAACGGTGAGGGGGTGGCGGCCGCCACCTAGGGCTGGCGCCCGCCACTAGGGTTTGCCCTAGGTCGGCTAGCTGCCCCCTATAAGTACCCCCCCCTCACTCCACAAGGCTATAAATACCCCCCTTGAGGCATCACTTCACACACACAAGCAAGAGAAGCAAGGAAGAAAAGAAAGCAAGGCTAGAGCCAGAGAGCTAATAGCTTAGGGCTTAGCCAAGCTTAGGCAAGTAGGTAGCTAGTAGAGCAAGGCATCTTTGCCCTCGCGGAAGCGCTGCTCAAGGCTTAGCACAAGAGTAGAGACGTGCGAGTGATCGGTCCTAGAGCTGGGAAGAGTCTTCCTTCATCTCCAGTTCAGGTTTTACTCTTGTTACTCAAGCACTTTACTATATTCTAGTTCATCATTTCAAGTATTACTTTATTCTACTTACCAGTATTGAGTAGTATACTTGATTGATTGCTTGAGTGCCTAGCTATCCTACAGTTCAATTCACTTAGCCATAGTAGTTAATCTCTAGTGAGCTTAGTGTTTGATCTTTGCCAATAGGTTGCTTAGTTAGTTTAGTGTTTATCTTATTAAGTCAAGTATTTGCTCTGATGTCCGCAAGGGTGTCTCTATGCAAAGCTAGGGTAGAGATAGTTAGAATATAATTAAGCGTGGTGCTTAGTTATAGACTTACCTTCAGATATGGCTGGACCCCCGGATAGCTGTGGTAGCAAGCAGGTGGTGACAGCCCTGTGCGCCTTGAATTCCACCATGTAGTTGGCCCAGTTTAACAGTAAGGCTCGTTGTGCTAGCGTTCAACCTGAGTCAGTGGAAAAGGCTAGTACGCCTTGATACTTGATAAGATAGGAATAAAACCTTACTTAACTTAGTTGCTTTATTAACATTTGCCTATCTTGCTTCGTGGTCATCTAGGAGTAGTTAATAGTTGTTAGTTAGTTATCTTAGTTATCCTTAGTTATCCCCTATCTATCTATCCATCCACCTTACCTTACCATCCATTTCATCCTTACCTATCCACCCACATATTCTTTCTAGCCTTTCATCTTCTTTTCTCTCCTTTCCCCTTTTCTTATTCTTCGACACTCATCCCCTCCTTGACTCGACTCATACACCAACCTAGTCTTCCTTTGGGATCAAATAAATCGACACCTGGTACTCCCAGGGAAGTGCTACTACGATAGTTCTGTGCGCTTGCAGAATCTTCTCCTGGTAGATTGCAACCTCTCTAGCTAGCTCCTACTAGTGTCGGGATTGACAACCCCATTTGGCATTAGTAGATAGCTACTTTAGCTCCACTCCTTTAGGTATAGTGATCGGACTTGCTACAAGCACTTCTGACACCGTTGACGGGAATAGATTCCATAATCTACTCCTAGTAACGACATTAGCAAGTGTCAACAAGCATTTATGAGCCTTTACCGGGGATAGTTGCCTAGCTCTATCTTTAGTGAAGCTAAGAACTACCAACAGCGGCCGGTCGGCGAAGGGCGCCGGGGCGCAACCGAAGCGGCCTGGCAGGGCGGGCGCGCGGCCGGGGCGTCTGTGGCAGCGCGACGGAGGCAGAGGCGGCAGGGCGGGCGGGGCGGGTGTGCGTGCGTGGCTGGCTTGTGTGGTGGGCCGGGCGGATGCGCGATTTTTATTAAGTGGTCGCGGTCTTTGCCGAGAGCCGGATCGGGCGGCCCTCGGCAAAGAGGAACCTTTGCCGAGAGCCCTCTGTTATGCTCTCGACAAAGGCTTGCTTTTTTTAGTAAAATCTTTGCCGAGAGCTCTGGCCCTGGCTCTCGGCATAGGTGCTCTTTGCCGAGGGCTTTACGAAGCTCTCGGCAAAAAATATATTTTTTTTTGCTCCCAATTTTTACTGTGGCCTTTCTACATTACTACAAGCCATGATTTCAAATTATGTGTATTTTTCATACTTCTTGCTATATTTTGCGTATTTTCTTTAATTTGTTCATTTTTCCGCGGGACGCACGTTTGAACTGCAGGTGCATGAAAAATGGTATTCATTCTTCGGAGGGTATTTCAACACCGTATCGAGGGACAGGCGCGGAAACTCGACCGTCTCATGCACGAGACACGGTGACCAAGTTGCGTGAGATTGGATTTAAAATTATTAAAAATACAAACGAAGTCAGAAAATCATGAAAATGGACGAGTGACCTTGACATCACATGTAGAGGCTATGAAAAAAGTTTGGCAATGTTTGGAGCAAGTGGTGGCGCAAGATGGTTGAAACCCTGAGATCTCCGTATATCATCACAATCTCAGGCAACTTGGTCGCCGTGTCTCGTGCACGAGACGGTCGAGTTTCCGTGCAGGTCCCTGGATACGGTGTCGAGATACCCTCCGAAGAATGAATACCATTTTTCGAATCGCTGAGTTTCATTATTTCATGCACCTGCAGTTCACACGTGCGTCCCGTGGAAAAAATCAACAAATTAAAGAAAATACGCAAAATATAGCAAGAAGTATGGAAAACACACCAAATTTGAAATCTTGGCTTGTAGTACTGTAGCAAGGCCACAGAAAAAATTGGGAGCAAAAAAACAAAAAAAAATATTCTTTGTCGAGAGCTTCCTAAAGCCCTCGGCAAAGAGCACATATGCCGAGAGCCAGGGCTAGGGCTCTCGGCAAAGATTTTACTAAAAAAAAGTAAGCCTTTGCCGAGAGCCTAACAGAGAGCCCAACAGAGGGCTCTCGGCAAAGGTAACGGCGCAGGGGGAGCCGTTCGCGAGGGTCCCGTTTACCGAGGTGTATTCTATGCCGAGGGCTCGGCTCTCGGCATAGGTTCTCTTTGCCGAGAGCCAGACTTCGCCGAGAGTCGGACCGTCGGCATAGGAATCTTTGCCGAGTTTCTTATTGTGTCGAGGGTTGGCTCTCGGCAAAGAGCTGTTTGCCGAGCGCCTGTGTTTTAGCCCTCGGCAAAGAACCGGACGCTCGGCAAAGAGCCCGTCTCCGGTAGTGAATATATCTTTGAAGACCTGATTGAAAAACAAATTAATATTAAACTAAATTGCACCCAAGAAGGGATCTCTCAGGGTAGTCCCAATGAGATATTAATGAGATATTAATGGTAGTTTCTATCTCTATTAATTATCCTGCCACATAAACAAGAAGCTGAAATGGCGGTATAACTAATGAAGAAAGAGAAGAAAATTAGATGAAACCGTTTCTTAGAAGAGAAACCACGTCTACTCGTGAAACAAGGCAGATAGAAACCGCAGATTTAGAGCAATCACAGTGCAGAAACTATGATAGTTTTTATAGACATTAAATGCACTGTCACGTAAGTATTTTGCTGAGGTGGCACACTATTTATCGAAGAGAGAGAGGGAACAGACAAGAAACGACGTCTAAAGAGCAAACGAAGTCTTCGCGAAATCCCAGGACGAAGAAACTGCTCCCTGCCGCGTTGGAAGGAACGTCGTCGTTTATACCGAAGTCTTCCAGATCCTATCCAAAACACTATTCGGCGCATGTGCGTCGGTCGCGCTAGCGGCGCACGCTTGCTGTTTTCGGTACGACTTCCGAAATCGGTATGTAGTGTTTATAGAACGTTTTCTTTTTCGTGAACTGAGCGCGTAGAATTGACAGACACCGGAGAAAAGGAGAAAGACACATCATTTGTCATAAATATGTTGAGGGAGAAAAGGAGAAAGACGCAGGCATATGTCAGGAATATGTCAGGTCCTGTTTTTATGACATACAAGTGGTGTACAAACTTTAAAATATGATAACTTCTTTAAAAATATTTATTTTTAATTCTGTTTGCACCATTACATTTATTATGACGAGATCTATAAAACTAGACCCATGTTGGATATATTTTGAGGAAATTTACGTGATTATAAAGTTTTGTGTCTAGGAGTACAAAGTTTCAAATGTGGTAGTACAAAGTTTCAAAACTTAGAATGCAAAGTTTTCAAATTACAAAGTTCCATTTTAGGTGTACAAAGTACATAGCATGTCAGTACAAAGATTGAAATGACGGAGTACAAAGTTTTTGAATTCAGATGTAGAGTTTGAATCCTAAAGTTTTGAACCTAGTTTTATAAAGTTTATAACGTGGTAGTCCAGAGTTTTGAATCTAGTAGTACAATGTGTTGTAACGTGATAGTTCAAAGTTTTGAACTTACCGATACAAAGTTTGTAATAGGTTAGTTAAAAGTTTTATAAATTCTTAATGTAAATTTTTGAATCTATTGACATAAAGTTTGTAATGTGATAGTTTAAAATTTAAAGTTTAATTATAAAATTTTAGGATTATAAATACAAAGTTTATAGCATGTAATTAAAAGTTTATGATGTGATAGTTTCAAGTTTATAAATTGTAAGTGTAATGTTTTGAACCAAACAGTTCAAATTTTATAATGTGATAGATAAAAATATTGAATTTAGTGGTACAAAGTTTATAATGTGTTAGTTCAAGTTTATAATTATTTATGTAAAGTTTTAAACTTAGCAGTATAAAGTTTTAAATGTGATGGTATGAAGTTTATAAATTCCAAGTGTAAAGTTTTCAAAGTGCTAGTACAAAGTTTCTGGATATAGAATGTAATGTTTGAAATGACAAAGTTTTAAAATCTTGAGATACAAAGTTTGAAATGTACCTATATAAACTTTAAATTTTAGAAGTAAAATTTGAAATTATAAAGTTTTAAATGCAGGATTTTTATTTGAATGCAGGATTTGGACCAAATTTGGAGAATGGACCCACCAGGAGACGAGCCCACTCACCAGGACCCATTTGGGCCCTAGTGGGGTGGCGCCCGCCACCCCTAGGTGGCGCTCGCCACATGGAGAGGCCCAACTTCCCCCCTTGCCACGTCACTGATCCGTGTGACCACCCCAAGGCCAAATCTTGGCCCTTGGTCACTAGGTCAGTGGCATCGGACGGCTCAGGAAGGAGTGGCGTGGATCAAGACCGAATGGCGGTTACTTGGACATGCAACCGACCTAACCACCACTTCTCTGGAGCTCCTGGATGCCGTAGAAGCAATGGCGGTGCATCCAACGGTGAGGGGGTGGCGGCCGCCACCTAGGGCTGGCGCCTGCCACTAGGGTTTGCCCTAGGTCGGCTAGCTGCCCCCTATAAGTACCCCCCCTCACTCCACAAGGCTATAAATACCCCCCTTGAGGCATCACTTCACACACACAAGCAAGAGAAGCAAGGAAGAAAAGAAAGCAAGGCTAGAGCCAGAGAGCTAATAGCTTAGGGCTTAGCCAAGCTTAGGCAAGTAGGTAGCTAGTAGAGCAAGGCATCTTTGCCCTCGCGGAAGTGCTGCTCAAGGCTTAGCTCAAGAGTAGAGGCGTGCGAGTGATCGGTCCTGGAGTTGAGAAGAGTCTTCCTTCATCTCCAGTTCAGGTTTTACTCTTGTTACTCAAGCACTTTACTATATTCTAGTTCATCATTTCAAGTATTACTTTATTCTACTTACCAGTATTGAGTAGTTTACTTGATTGATTGCTTGAGTGCCTAGCTATCCTATAGTTCAATTCACTTAGCCATAGTAGTTAATCTCTAGTGAGCTTAGTGTTTGATCTTTGCCAATAGGTTGCTTAGTTAGTTTAGTGTTTATCTTATTAAGTCAAGTATTTGCTCTGACGTCCGCAAGGGTGTCTCTATGCAAAGCTAGGGTAGAGATAGTTAGAATATAATTAAGCGTGGTGCTTAGTTATAGACTTACCTTCAGATACGGCTGGACCCCCGGATAGCTGTGGTAGCAAGCAGGTGGTGACAGCCCTGTGCGCCTTGAATTCCACCACGTAGTTGGCCCAGTTTAACAGTAAGGCTCGTTGTGCTTGCGTTCAACCTAAGTCAGTGGAAAAGGCTAGTACACCTCGATACTTGATAAGATAGGAATAAAACTTTACTTAACTTAGTTGCTTTATTGACATTTGCCTATCTTGCTTCGTAGTTATCTTGCTTCGTGGTCATCTAGGAGTAGTTAATAGTTGTTAGTTAGTTATCTTAGTTATCCTTAGTTATCCCCTATCTATCTATCCATCCACCTTACCTTACCATCCATTTCATCCTTACCTATCCACCCACATATTCTTTCTAGCCTTTCATCCTCTTTTCTCTCCTTTCCCCTTTTCTTATTCTTCGACCCTCATCCCCTCCTTGACTCGACTCATACACCAACCTAGCCTTCCTTTGGGATCAAATAAATCGACACCTGGTACTCCCAGGGAAGTGCTACTACGATAGTTCTGTGCGCTTGCAGAATCTCCTCCTGGTAGATTGCAACCTCTCTAGCTAGCTCCTACTAGTGTCGGGATTGACAACCCCATTTGGCATTAGTAGATAGCTACTTTAGCTCCACTCCTTTAGGTATAGTGACCGGACTTGCTACAAGCACTTCTGACACCGTTGCCGGGAATAGATTCCATAGTCTACTTCTAGTAACGACGTTAGCAAGTGTCAACAAGCATTTCTGGGCCGTTACCGGGGATAGTTGCCTAGCTCTATCTTTAGTGAAGCTAAGAACTACCAACAAGCATTTCTGGCGCCGTTGCCGGGGAAGGCAATCGGTGTATCGGTTGAGTCCGTGTCGAATTTATCTTCGCTTAAGCTCCTGCTTAGCGAATCCCATCTTACCCCATTCTTTATTTCCTTAGTCCTTCTTATGTTTTTCCTTCATCTTCTTCAACTTCTTTCTTTCTTATCTCGTTCTATCTCCACGATGGCCAACAAGACCATTCGTGAATTTTCTGCTCCTTCTACCGCCAATGTAGCGATAGGACCAGACGTGATCGATGCCAGCCTCAATTTTGAGTTGAAACCGGCTCTGATCACGATGGTCCAAGCTAGCCCGATCTGTGGCAAAGCTCATGAGGATGCCAATGCTCACCTCCTACAGTTTTTGGAGATTTGCGGCACCTTCACCATTAAGGGGATAACCCAAGAAGCCATCCGTCTTCGTCTCATTCCTTTCGCTCTGCTAGGAAAAGCGAAGCAATGGTTCTATACCAATCGCAACGCTGTAGACACATGGGACAAATGTTCCAATGCTTTTCTTGCCAAATTCTTCCCGATGGGCAAGACGAATGCTCTGCGCAACAAAATCTCCAGCTTTACGCAACAAGCCGAGGAATCTATTCCCGAGGCTTGGGAGAGGTTGCAAGAGTATGTCGCTGCTTGTCCACACCATGGTATGGAGGACTGGATATTGATCCAGAACTTCTACCATGGCCTAACCCCACTCTCTAGAAGCCATTTGGATGCCGCCGGCGGCGGTGCATTCTTTTCTCTGAATATTGCAGATGCTAAGGCTCTCATAGAGAAGATGGTGTCGAACCAAGGATGGAATGACGAGAGACTGCAGCCCCGTAAGCGAGGTATGCATTCCCTTAAGGAGGCCGACATGATCGTGGCCAAGATGGACCTGCTGGCAAAGAAGCTGGACAGCTGTGAGAAGATGAACCAATTAGAGAGTGTCCAATCTCTGGAATCCTACATGACTTGTGAAGTCTGAGGAGAAACCGGACATTCTGGGAACCACTGCCCCGATTTACATGAAGATTTGAACTTCATCATCAACAACAACAACAACAACGGTTTCCGTCAACAGAATCAAGGATGGAATCAGCCTACAAATTCTCAAGGTAACAATTTATTCCCCCGCTCTAATTTTCAGAATTCTGATAATTTCTCATTCTTGAAAAATTTAGTTTACTCACAAGGTAGAACTACTGATTTCTTGAATAAGAGATTAATGTCAAATGATAAAACCCTTGAGAATATAAATGCTAAATTGGAAGATTTCTCATCTGCTCTGAAAAATCAACTTAGCTTTAATAAGATGTTAGAAACCCAATTAGCTCAACTTGCTGCTATCATACCATCTTTTGAAACTGGCAAAATTCCTGCTAAACCTGACATGGAAACTGCAAATATGGTTGAAATAAAATATTTTCACTATTATGAAGATCAAACCATGACTGTTAAAAACGGTGATCCTGGTAGTCCCATAATTAGATGCTCAATCTTTGGTGAAATCTTTAAAAATGCCATGTGTGATTTAGGATCGAGTGTGAACATTATATCTAAGGATTTCTATGAAAACTCGTTCTTTCCACCCATGTCATCCACATCTGCCTATGTTGTGCTAGCTGATCAATCCACTTGCTATGTAGAAGGAATAGTCAATGATTTACCTGTTCATATTAGAGGTTCCTATGTTCCTGCTGATTTCATAATACTAGATATGAGAAATAGGAAAGACGTGCCTCTAATTTTAGGTAGACCTTTCTTGAATACTGTGAATGCCTGCATATATGTGGGGAGTGGTAAAATGCAAATGACATTAGGAGGGAGGAAGGAAATATTCTCTTTTTCCCATGGTCCCGCATATGCCGCTAACATGCAGGAAGCAAAACCCGTTCGTATCAAGAAGAGGCGCCCAAGAACAAGGTGGAACAGAAAGGAAGAACCACCTTCTCCTGAGTTGTGTAATTCACATAACAAAGGAGAGGTGCCAAAAGAAGAAGAACCCGATGAAGAACTTAAAGAAGAATCACCCAAGGAAGAAGATCCACCCGATAAGGATGAAACTTCATGGATTTAAGGTATGGATTTACTTTTAATTTTTATTTCCCTTCAAATTTCCCTTTTTTCAAATAAATAACATATGTCATGCATATAAAAAATCAACAATTATCATTAGTTATATGCATAGCTATATGTTAACTTATCTAGATTAATAAAATATCATAATATGATAGTTTCCCTTTTCACAACATTAGATAGTTTTCCTTTTAATAAAATGAGAACAAGAGCTCCGACCGAGAAAGAAGAAGACCCTTCACCAAGCAAGAAGCCAGCTTGGGGGAGACTCCCGCTCCAATAAGGTATGTCTCAAGCCTACACTTTATATTCAGTTCTTAAATTCTATATCTTTTGAATGACACATGCTTGCCTAAATAACCATTCCATGAATAAAATTGATAAAATCTGCTTAAACAAGTTGAAACCTGAATAAGATTTGAAATATGTCATGCAAATGCTATTGTTATGGTTTGAATAACTGGTCTTATCTAAGTTGTAGCTTTTGTGGGTTGCACATGCTTTAACTGAAATCATGCTTAGTGAATAAAGTTAGTAAGAAATGGAGTAATTCTTTAAACTTGCTAAGGAGAAATTAGGACCTAATCTGGAGGATTTCTTTTAAAAATTATGAAAACCTTGCTAAAAGTTCCTCCTAGATTTTATCCCATCCCACCACCAGCCAAATATTTGTTAGTCAAAACCACAAAGAGCTTTGTCTGTGTTGAGCTTTGTTAGACCTCATAGATCTTAGTAGAGAAGCTTATCATATCTTTTGAATCAAGATTCACACACCCACCATAACTTGCCTACTCTCCACTTTGGAAGTTTGCAACCACCAAATAAATTGCTCATTCTCTACACTGGAGATATGCAATACCTTGCCAAACATCCCATTGCTAGCCTTATGCTATTCCTACACTCGGAATAAGCATTTCTCTCTTTTCCCTCTTTTTCATTTCTAAAATCCTTTCCTATAGATATCTGGGGAAATCTAGAGCTAAAAAAAGAGAGAGAGAGATATATATATAAAAAAAGTGAGCAAAGTAGCTCAAGAAAGGACTATGTCCTAAGAAAGAAAAAGTGAGCAAAGTAGCTCAAGAGAGGACTATGTCCTAAGAAAAGGTGAGGACACATTTTTTTGTCTACTCACTATGTATCCAAAAAAAATAAAAGAGAGAGAGAGAATTATCATTAGCTTTAGACCCCAGAAATTAACTAGGAAGGATTATGAAATATCTCTCTATACACTTCCACATAACCACACATGCACATCTTGATCAATTTTTATGATTTGCTCCTCCTTATGATCTTAGTGTCTAGCTTAGCAATAAACATTAGGCAATTTGCTCATGATTCTTAGCCTACCTATAACTCCACATATCATTCTTTAGAAATAGAAGAGGCTACATTTTGGCCTAAGTGAGGATTTAAACACCATTGAGTGATTGAGTGAATCTTGGAGGACTTAAGCAAGTTTTTATCTTTTGAAAACCTTAAAAACCTCCAGACAGAATCCTAGTCAAACCTAAGCAAGATAAAAGTTCCCTATCTACTACTTTATTTCACTCTTGCATGTTTTAAGTGAAAAGCTATAAGCCCCACATTGCTATGATTAATGATATATACTAAGTTATTTCTCACTATACAATATGCACTTGTATACATCTTAAGTTGTCATCTACTTCATGCTTAATGCTTAAACCGCATTGTTGCTCGAGGACGAGCAACAGGTTAGCTTGGAGGAGCTTGTTGATGGTCCTTAAACACCTGTTTTACCATCAACATTTTACCCTAAAATTCACCAAAAAGGCATGAAATTTAGTCAAATAGGTATCAAACTAACCAAATTACACATGTCCAAAGATTTTTATTTGAATGCAGGATTTGGACCAAATTTGGAGAATGGACCACCAGGAGATGAGCCCACTCACCAGGACCCATTTGGGCCCTAGTGGGGTGGCGCCCGCCACCCCTAGGTGGCGCCCGCCACATGGAGAGGCCCAACTTCCCGCCTTGCCACGTCACTGATCCGTGTGACCACCCCAAGGCCAAATCTTGGCCCTTGTTCACTAGGTCAGTGGCATCGGACGGCTCAGGAAGGAGTGGCGTGGATCAAGACCGAATGGCGGTTACTTGGACATGCAACCGACCTAACCACCGCCTCTCTGGAGCTCCTGGATGCCGTTGAAGCAATGGCGTTGCATCCAACGGTGAGGGGGGGGCGGCCACCACCTAGGGCTGGCGCCCGCCACTAGGGTTTGCCCTAGGTCGGCTGGCTGCCCCCTATAAGTACCCCCCTCACTCCACAAGGCTATAAATACCCCCCTTGAGGCATCACTTCACACACACAAGCAAGAGAAGCAAGGAAGGAAAGAAAGCAAGGCTAGAGCCAGAGAGCTAATAGCTTAGGGCTTAGCCAAGCTTAGGCAAGTAGGTAGCTAGTAGAGCAAGGCATCTTTGCCCTCGCGGAAGCGCTGCTCAAGGCTTAGCTCTAGAGTAGAGGCGTGCGAGTGATATCGGTCCTGGAGCTAGGAAGAGTCTTCCTTCATCTCCAGTTCAGGTTTTGCTCTTGTTACTCAAGCACTTTACTATATTCTAGTTATCATTTCAAGTATTACTTTATTCTACTTACCAGTATTGAGTAGTATACTTGATTGATTGCTTGAGTGCCTAGCTATCCTACAGTTCAATTCACTTAGCCATAGTAGTTAATCTCTAGTGAGCTTAGTGTTTGATCTTTGCCAATAGGTTGCTTAGTTAGTTTAGTGTTTATCTTATTAAGTCAAGTATTTGCTCTGACGTCCGCAAGGGTGTCTCTATGCAAAGCTAGGGTAGAGATAGTTAGAATATAATTAAGCGTGGTGCTTAGTTATAGACTTACCTTCAGATACGGCTGGACCCCCGGATAGCTGTGGTAGCAAGCAGGTGGTGACAGCCCTGTGCGCCTTGAATTCCACCACGTAGTTGGCCCAGTTTAACGGTAAGGCTCGTTGTGCTAGCGTTCAACCTGAGTCAGTGGAAAAGGCTAGTACGCCTTGATACTTGATAAGATAGGAATAAAACCTTTACTTAACTTAGTTGCTTTATTGAACATTTGCCTATCTTGCTTCGTGGTCATCTAGGAGTAGTTAATAGTTGTTAGTTAGTTATCTTAGTTTATCCTTAGTTATCCCCTATCTATCTATCCGTCCACCTTACCTTACCATCCATTTCATCCTTACCTATCCACCCACATATTCTTTCTAGCCTTTCATCTTCTTTTCTCTCCTTTCCCCTTTTCTTATTCTTCGACCTCATCCCCTCCTTGACTCGACTCATACACCAACCTAGTCTTCCTTTGGGATCAAATAAATCGACACCTGGTACTCCCAGGGAAGTGCTACTACGATAGTTCTGTGCGCTTGCAGAATCTTCTCCTGGTAGATTGCAACCTCTCTAGCTAGCTCCTACTAGTGTCGGGATTGACAACCCCATTTGGCATTAGTAGATAGCTACTTTAGCTCCACTCCTTTAGGTATAGTGATCGGACTTGCTACAAGCACTTCTGACACCGTTGACGGGAATAGATTCCATAATCTACTCCTAGTAACGACATTAGCAAGTGTCAACAAGCATTTATGAGCCTTACCGGGGATAGTTGCCTAGCTCTATCTTTAGTGAAGCTAAGAACTACCAACAGCGGCCGGTCGGCGAAGGGCGCCGGGGCGCAACCGAAGCGGCCTGGCAGGGCGGGCGCGCGGCCGGGGCGTCTGTGGCAGCGCGACGGAGGCAGAGGCGGCAGGGCGGGCGGGGCGGGTGTGCGTGCGTGGCTGGCTTGTGTGGTGGGCCGGGCGGATGCGCGATTTTTATTAAGTGGTCGCGGTCTTTGCCGAGAGCCGGATCGGGCGGCCCTCGGCAAAGAGGAACCTTTGCCGAGAGCCCTCTGTTATGCTCTCGACAAAGGCTTGCTTTTTTAGTAAAATCTTTGCCGAGAGCTCTGGCCCTGGCTCTCGGCATAGGTGCTCTTTGCCGAGGGCTTTACGAAGCTCTCGGCAAAAAATATATTTTTTTTTGCTCCCAATTTTTACTGTGGCCTTTCTACATTACTACAAGCCATGATTTCAAATTATGTGTATTTTCATACTTCTTGCTATATTTTGCGTATTTTCTTTAATTTGTTCATTTTCCGCGGGACGCACGTTTGAACTGCAGGTGCATGAAAAAATCAGTGATTCGAAAATGGTATTCATTCTTCGGAGGGTATTTCAACACCGTATCGAGGGACAGGCGCGGAAACTCGACCGTCTCATGCACGAGACACGGTGACCAAGTTGCGTGAGATTGGATTTAAAATTATTAAAAATACAAACGAAGTCAGAAAATCATGAAAATGGACGAGTGACCTTGACATCACATGTAGAGGCTATGAAAAAAGTTTGGCAATGTTTGGAGCAAGTGGTGGCGCAAGATGGTTGAAACCCTGAGATCTCCGTATATCATCACAATCTCAGGCAACTTGGTCGCCGTGTCTCGTGCACGAGACGGTCGAGTTTCCGTGCAGGTCCCTGGATACGGTGTCGAGATACCCTCCGAAGAATGAATACCATTTTTCGAATCGCTGAGTTTCATTATTTCATGCACCTGCAGTTCACACGTGCGTCCCGTGGAAAAAATCAACAAATTAAAGAAAATACGCAAAATATAGCAAGAAGTATGGAAAACACACCAAATTTGAAATCTTGGCTTGTAGTACTGTAGCAAGGCCACAGAAAAAATTGGGAGCAAAAAAACAAAAAAAAAATATTATTTAGTCGAGAGCTTCCTAAAGCCCTCGGCAAAGAGCACATATGCCGAGAGCCAGGGCTAGGGCTCTCGGCAAAGATTTTACTAAAAAAAAGTAAGCCTTTGCCGAGAGCCTAGAGCCAGAGGGCTCTCGGCAAAGGTAACGGCGCAGGGGGAGCCGTTCGCGAGGGTCCTGTTTACCGAGGTGTATTCTATGCCGAGGGCTCGGCTCTCGGCATAGGTTCTCTTTGCCGAGAGCCAGACTTCGCCGAGAGTCGGACCGTCGGCATAGGAATCTTTGCCGAGTTTCTTATTGTGTCGAGGGTTGGCTCTCGGCAAAGAGCTGTTTGCCGAGCGCCTGTGTTTTAGCCCTCGGCAAAGAACCGGACGCTCGGCAAAGAGCCCGTCTCCGGTAGTGAATATATCTTTGAAGACCTGATTGAAAAACAAATTAATATTAAACTAAATTGCACCCAAGAAGGGATCTCTCAGGGTAGTCCCAATGAGATATTAATGAGATATTAATGGTAGTTTCTATCTCTATTAATTATCCTGCCACATAAACAAGAAGCTGAAATGGCGGTATAACTAATGAAGAAAGAGAAGAAAATTAGATGAAACCGTTTCTTAGAAGAGAAACCACGTCTACTCGTGAAACAAGGCAGATAGAAACCGCAGATTTAGAGGCAATCACAGTGCAGAAACTATGATAGTTTTTATAGACATTAAATGCACTGTCACGTAAGTATTTTGCTGAGGTGGCACACTATTTATCGAAGAGAGAGAGGGAACAGACAAGAAACGACGTCTAAAGAGCAAACGAAGTCTTCGCGAAATCCCAGGACGAAGAAACTGCTCCCTGCCGCGTTGGAAGGAACGTCGTCGTTTATACCGAAGTCTTCCAGATCCTATCCAAAACACTATTCGGCGCATGTGCGTCGGTCGCGCTAGCGGCGCACGCTTGCTGTTTTCGGTACGACTTCCGAAATCGGTATGTAGTGTTTATAGAACGTTTTCTTTTCGTGACTGAGCGCGTAGAATTGACAGACACCGGAGAAAAGGAGAAAGACACATCATTTGTCATAATATGTTGAGGGAGAAAAGGAGAAAGACGCAGGCATATGTCAGGAATATGTCAGGTCCTGTTTTTATGACATACAAGTGGTGTACAAACTTTAAAATATGATAACTTCTTTAAAAATATTTATTTTTAATTCTGTTTGCACCATTACATTTATTATGACGAGATCTATAAAACTAGACCCATGTTGGATATATTTTGAGGAAATTTACGTGATTATAAAGTTTTGTGTCTAGGAGTACAAAGTTTCAAATGTGGTAGTACAAAGTTTCAAAACTTAGAATGCAAAGTTTTCAAATTACAAAGTTCCATTTTAGGTGTACAAAGTACATAGCATGTCAGTACAAAGATTGAAATGACGGAGTACAAAGTTTTTGAATTCAGATGTAGAGTTTGAATCCTAAAGTTTTGAACCTAGTTTTATAAAGTTTATAACGTGGTAGTCCAGAGTTTTGAATCTAGTAGTACAATGTGTTGTAACGTGATAGTTCAAAGTTTTGAACTTACCGATACAAAGTTTGTAATAGGTTAGTTAAAAGTTTTATAAATTCTTAATGTAAATTTTTGAATCTATTGACATAAAGTTTGTAATGTGATAGTTTAAAATTTAAAGTTTAATTATAAAATTTTAGGATTATAAATACAAAGTTTATAGCATGTAATTAAAAGTTTATGATGTGATAGTTTCAAGTTTATAAATTGTAAGTGTAATGTTTTGAACCAAACAGTTCAAATTTTATAATGTGATAGATAAAAATATTGAATTTAGTGGTACAAAGTTTATAATGTGTTAGTTTCAAGTTTATAATTATTTATGTAAAGTTTTAAACTTAGCAGTATAAAGTTTTAAATGTGATGGTATGAAGTTTATAAATTCCAAGTGTAAAGTTTTCAAGTGCTAGTACAAAGTTTCTGGATATAGAATGTAATGTTTGAAATGACAAAGTTTTAAAATCTTGAGATACAAAGTTTGAAATGTACCTATATAAACTTTAAATTTTAGAAGTAAATTTGAAATTATAAGTTTTAAATGCAGGATTTTTATTTGAATGCAGGATTTGGACCAATTTGGAGAATGGACCCACCAGGAGACGAGCCCAATCACCAGGACCCATTTGGGCCCTAGTGGGGTGGCGCCCGCCACCCTAGGTGGCGCTCGCCACATGGAGAGGCCCAACTTCCCCCTTGCCACGTCACTGATCCGTGTGACCACCCCAAGGCCAAATCTGGCCCTTGGTCACTAGGTCAGTGGCATCGGACGGCTCAGGAAGGAGTGGCGTGGATCAAGACCGAATGGCGGTTACTTGGACATGCAACGACCTAACCACCACTTCTCTGGAGCTCCTGGATGCCGTAGAAGCAATGGCGGTGCATCCAACGGTGAGGGGGTGGCGGCCGCCACCTAGGGCTGGCGCCTGCCACTAGGGTTTGCCCTAGGTCGGCTAGCTGCCCCTATAAGTACCCCCCCTCACTCCACAAGGCTATAAATACCCCCTTGAGGCATCACTTCACACACACAAGCAAGAGAAGCAAGGAAGAAAAGGAAAAGCAAGGCTAGAGCCAGAGAGCTAATAGCTTAGGGCTTAGCCAAGCTTAGGCAAGTAGGTAGCTAGTAGAGCAAGGCAATCTTTGCCCTCGCGGAAGTGCTGCTCAAGGCTTAGCTCAAGAGTAGAGGCGTGCGAGTGATCGGTCCCTGAGTTGAGAAGAGTCTTCCTTCATCTCCAGTTCAGGTTTTACTCTTGTTACTCAAGCACTTTACTATATTCTAGTTCATCATTTCAAGTATTACTTATTCTACTTACCAGTATTGAGTAGTTTACTTGATTGATTGCTTGAGTGCCTAGCTATCCTATAGTTTCAATTCACTTAGCCATAGTAGTTAAATCTCTAGTGAGCTTAGTGTTTGATCTTTGCCAATGGGTTGCTTAGTTAGTTTAGTGTTTAGCCTTATTAAGTCAAGTATTTGCTCTGACGTTCCGCAAGGGTGTCTTCTATGCAAAGCTAGGGTAGAGATAGTTAGAATATAATTAAGCGTGGTGCTTAGTTATAGACTTACCTTCAGATACGGCTGGACCCCCCGGATAGCTTGTGGGTAGCAAGCAGGTGGTGACAGCCCTGTGCTCCTTGATCCACCACGTAGTTTGGCCCAAGTTTACAGTAAGGCCCTCGTTGTGCTTTGCGTTTCACCCTAAGTCAGTGGAAAAGGCTAGTACACCTCGATACTTGATAAGATAGGAAAAACTTTACTTAACTTAGTTGCTTTATTGACATTTGCCTATCTTGCTTCGTAGTTATCTTGCTTCGTGGTCATCTAGGAGTAGTTAATAGTGTTAGTTAGTTATCTTAGTTATCCTTAGTTCCCCTATCTATCTATCCATCCACCTTACCTTACCATCCATTTCATCCTTACCTATCCACCCACATATTCTTTCTAGCCTTTCATCCTCTTTCTCTCCTTTCCCCTTTTCTTATTTCGACCCTCATCCCCTCCTTGACTCGACTCATACACCAACCTAGCCTTCCTTTGGGATCAAATAAATCGACACCTGGTACTCCCAGGGAAGTGCTACTACGATAGTTCTGTGCGCTTGCAGAATCTCCTCCTGGTAGATTGCAACCTCTCTAGCTAGCTCCTACTAGTGTCGGGATTGACAACCCCATTTGGCATTAGTAGATAGCTACTTTAGCTCACTCCTTTAGGTATAGTGACCGGACTTGCTACAAGCACTTCTGACACCGTTGCCGGGAATAGATTCCATAGTCTACTTCTAGTAACGACGTTAGCAAGTGTCAACAAGCATTTCTGGGCCGTTACCGGGGATAGTTGCCTAGCTCTATCTTTAGTGAAGCTAAGAACTACCAACAAGCATTTCTGGCGCCGTTGCCGGGGAAGGCAATCGGTGTATCGGTTGAGTCCGTGTCGAATTTATCTTCGCTTAAGCTCCTGCTTAGCGAATCCCCATCTTACCCCATTCTTATTTCCTTAGTCCTTCTTATGTTTTTCCTTCATCTTCTTCAACTTCTTTCTTTCTTATCTCGTTTCTATCTCCACGATGGCCAACAAGACCATTCGTGAATTTTCTGCTCCTTCTACCGCCCAATGTAGCGATAGGACCAGACGTGATCGATGCCAGCCTCAATTTTGAGTTGAAACCGGCTCTGATCACGATGGTCCAAGCTAGCCCGATCTGTGGCAAAAGCCTCATGAGGATGCCAATGCTCACCTCCTACAGTTTTTGGAGATTTGCGGCACCTTCACCATTAAGGGGATAACCCAAGAAGCCATCCGTCTTCGTCTCATTCCTTTCGCTCTGCTAGGAAAAGCGAAGCAATGGTTCTATACCAATCGCAAAGCTGTAGACACATGGGACAAATGTTCCAATGCTTTTCTTGCCAAATTCTTCCCGATGGGCAAGACGAATGCTCTGCGCAAACAAAATCTCCAGCTTTACGCAACAAGCCGAGGAATCTATTCCGAGGCTTGGGAGAGGTTGCAAGAGTATGTCGCTGCTTGTCCACACCATGGTATGGAGGACTGGATATTGATCCAGAACTTCTACCATGGCCTAACCCCACTCTCTAGAAGCCATTTGGATGCCGCCGGCGGCGGTGCATTCTTTTCTCTGAATATTGCAGATGCTAAGGCTCTCATAGAGAAGATGGTGTCGAACCAAGGATGGAATGACGAGAGACCTGCAGCCCGTAAGCGAGGTATGCATTCCCTTAAGGAGGCCGACATGATCGTGGCCAAGATGGACCTGCTGGCAAAGAAGCTGGACAGCTGTGAGAAGATGAACCAATTAGAGAGTGTCCAATCTCTGGAATCCTACATGACTTGTGAAGTCTGAGGAGAAACCGGACATTCTGGGAACCACTGCCCCGATTTACATGAAGATTTGAACTTCATCATCAACAACAACAACAACAACGGTTTCCGTCAACAGAATCAAGGATGGAATCAGCCTACAAATTCTCAAGGTAACAATTTATTCCCCCCGCTCTAATTTTCAGAATTCTGATAATTTCTCATTCTTGAAAAATTTAGTTTACTCACAAGGTAGAACTACTGATTTCTTGAATAAGAGATTAATGTCAAATGATAAAACCCTGAGAATATAAATGCTAAATTGGAAGATTTCTCATCTGCTCTGAAAAATCAACTTAGCTTTAATAAGATGTTAGAAACCCAATTAGCTCAACTTGCTGCTATCATACCATCTTTTGAAACTGGCAAAATTCCTGCTAAACCTGACATGGAAACTGCAAATATGGTTGAAATAAAATATTTTCACTATTATGAAGATCAAACCATGACTGTTAAAAACGGTGATCCTGGTAGTCCCATAATTAGATGCTCAATCTTTGGTGAAATCTTTAAAAATGCCATGTGTGATTTAGGATCGAGTGTGAACATTATATCTAAGGATTTCTATGAAAACTCGTTCTTTCCACCCATGTCATCCACATCTGCCTATGTTGTGCTAGCTGATCAATCCACTTGCTATGTAGAAGGAATAGTCAATGATTTACCTGTTCATATTAGAGGTTCCTATGTTCCTGCTGATTTCATAATACTAGATATGAGAAATAGGAAAGACGTGCCTCTAATTTTAGGTAGACCTTTCTTGAATACTGTGAATGCCTGCATATATGTGGGGAGTGGTAAAATGCAAATGACATTAGGAGGGAGGAAGGAAATATTCTCTTTTTCCCATGGTCCCGCATATGCCGCTAACATGCAGGAAGCAAAACCCGTTCGTATCAAGAAGAGGCGCCCAAGAACAAGGTGGAACAGAAAGGAAGAACCACCTTCTCCTGAGTTGTGTAATTCACATAACAAAGGAGAGGTGCCAAAAGAAGAAGAACCCGATGAAGAACTTAAAGAAGAATCACCCAAGGAAGAAGATCCACCCGATAAGGATGAAACTTCATGGATTTAAGGTATGGATTTACTTTTAATTTTTATTCCCTTCAAATTTCCCTTTTTTCAAATAAATAACATATGTCATGCATATAAAAAATCAACAATTATCATTAGTTATATGCATAGCTATATGTTAACTTATCTAGATTAATAAAATATCATAATATGATAGTTTTCCCTTTTCACAACATTAGATAGTTTTCCTTTTAATAAAATGAGAACAAGAGCTCCGACCGAGAAAGAAGAAGACCCTTCACCAAGCAAGAAGCCAGCTTGGGGGAGACTCCCGCTCCAATAAGGTATGTCTCAAGCCTACACTTTATATTCAGTTCTTAAATTCTATATCTTTTGAATGACACATGCTTGCCTAAATAACCATTCCATGAATAAAATTGATAAAATCTGCTTAAACAAGTTGAAACCTGAATAAGATTTGAAATATGTCATGCAAATGCTATTGTTATGGTTTGAATAACTGGTCTTATCTAAGTTGTAGCTTTTGTGGGTTGCACATGCTTTAACTGAAATCATGCTTAGTGAATAAAGTTAGTAAGAAATGGAGTAATTCTTTAAACTTGCTAAGGAGAAATTAGGACCTAATCTGGAGGATTTCTTTTAAAAATTATGAAAACCTTGCTAAAAGTTCCTCCTAGATTTTATCCCATCCCACCACCAGCCAAATATTTGTTAGTCAAAACCACAAAGAGCTTTGTCTGTGTTGAGCTTTGTTAGACCTCATAGATCTTAGTAGAGAAGCTTATCATATCTTTTGAATCAAGATTCACACACCCACCATAACTTGCCTACTCTCCACTTTGGAAGTTTGCAACCACCAAATAAATTGCTCATTCTCTACACTGGAGATATGCAATACCTTGCCAAACATCCCATTGCTAGCCTTATGCTATTCCTACACTCGGAATAAGCATTCTCTCTTTTCCCTCTTTTTCATTTCTAAAATCCTTTCCTATAGATATCTGGGGAAATCTAGAGCTAAAAAAAGAGAGAGAGAGATATATATATAAAAAAAGTGAGCAAAGTAGCTCAAGAAAGGACTATGTCCTAAGAAAGAAAAAGTGAGCAAAGTAGCTCAAGAGAGGACTATGTCCTAAGAAAAGGTGAGGACACATTTTTTTGTCTACTCACTATGTATCCAAAAAAAATAAAAGAGAGAGAGAGAATTATCATTAGCTTTAGACCCCAGAAATTAACTAGGAAGGATTATGAAATATCTCTCTATACACTTCCACATAACCACACATGCACATCTTGATCAATTTTTATGATTTGCTCCTCCTTATGATCTTAGTGTCTAGCTTAGCAATAAACATTAGGCAATTTGCTCATGATTCTTAGCCTACCTATAACTCCACATATCATTCTTTAGAAATAGAAGAGGCTACATTTTGGCCTAAGTGAGGATTTAAACACCATTGAGTGATTGAGTGAATCTTGGAGGACTTAAGCAAGTTTTTATCTTTTGAAAACCTTAAAAACCTCCAGACAGAATCCTAGTCAAACCTAAGCAAGATAAAAGTTCCCTATCTACTACTTTATTTCACTCTTGCATGTTTTAAGTGAAAAGCTATAAGCCCCACATTGCTATGATTAATGATATATACTAAGTTATTTCTCACTATACAATATGCACTTGTATACATCTTAAGTTGTCATCTACTTCATGCTTAATGCTTAAACCGCATTGTTGCTCGAGGACGAGCAACAGGTTAGCTTGGAGGAGCTTGTTGATGGTCCTTAAACACCTGTTTTACCATCAACATTTTACCCTAAAATTCACCAAAAAGGCATGAAATTTAGTCAAATAGGTATCAAACTAACCAAATTACACATGTCCAAAGATTTTTATTTGAATGCAGGATTTGGACCAAATTTGGAGAATGGACCACCAGGAGATGAGCCCACTCACCAGGACCCATTTGGGCCCTAGTGGGGTGGCGCCCGCCACCCCTAGGTGGCGCCCGCCACATGGAGAGGCCCAACTTCCCGCCTTGCCACGTCACTGATCCGTGTGACCACCCCAAGGCCAAATCTTGGCCCTTGTTCACTAGGTCAGTGGCATCGGACGGCTCAGGAAGGAGTGGCGTGGATCAAGACCGAATGGCGGTTACTTGGACATGCAACCGACCTAACCACCGCCTCTCTGGAGCTCCTGGATGCCGTTGAAGCAATGGCGTTGCATCCAACGGTGAGGGGGGGGCGGCCACCACCTAGGGCTGGCGCCCGCCACTAGGGTTTGCCCTAGGTCGGCTGGCTGCCCCCTATAAGTACCCCCCTCACTCCACAAGGCTATAAATACCCCCCTTGAGGCATCACTTCACACACACAAGCAAGAGAAGCAAGGAAGGAAAGAAAGCAAGGCTAGAGCCAGAGAGCTAATAGCTTAGGGCTTAGCCAAGCTTAGGCAAGTAGGTAGCTAGTAGAGCAAGGCATCTTTGCCCTCGCGGAAGCGCTGCTCAAGGCTTAGCTCTAGAGTAGAGGCGTGCGAGTGATCGGTCCTGGAGCTAGGAAGAGTCTTCCTTCATCTCCAGTTCAGGTTTTGCTCTTGTTACTCAAGCACTTTACTATATTCTAGTTTATCATTTCAAGTATTACTTTATTCTACTTACCAGTATTGAGTAGTATACTTGATTGATTGCTTGAGTGCCTAGCTATCCTACAGTTCAATTCACTTAGCCATAGTAGTTAATCTCTAGTGAGCTTAGTGTTTGATCTTTGCCAATAGGTTGCTTAGTTAGTTTAGTGTTTATCTTATTAAGTCAAGTATTTGCTCTGACGTCCGCAAGGGTGTCTCTATGCAAAGCTAGGGTAGAGATAGTTAGAATATAATTAAGCGTGGTGCTTAGTTATAGACTTACCTTCAGATACGGCTGGACCCCCGGATAGCTGTGGTAGCAAGCAGGTGGTGACAGCCCTGTGCGCCTTGAATTCCACCACGTAGTTGGCCCAGTTTAACGGTAAGGCTCGTTGTGCTAGCGTTCAACCTGAGTCAGTGGAAAAGGCTAGTACGCCTTGATACTTGATAAGATAGGAATAAAACTTTACTTAACTTAGTTGCTTTATTGACATTTGCCTATCTTGCTTCGTGGTCATCTAGGAGTAGTTAATAGTTGTTAGTTAGTTATCTTAGTTATCCTTAGTTATCCCCTATCTATCTATCCGTCCACCTTACCTTACCATCCATTTCATCCTTACCTATCCACCCACATATTCTTTCTAGCCTTTCATCTTCTTTTCTCTCCTTTCCCCTTTTCTTATTCTTCGACCCTCATCCCCTCCTTGACTCGACTCATACACCAACCTAGTCTTCCTTTGGGATCAAATAAATCGACACCTGGTACTCCCAGGGAAGTGCTACTACGATAGTTCTGTGCGCTTGCAGAATCTTCTCCTAGTAGATTGCAACCTCTCTAGCTAGCTCCTACTAGTGTCGGGATTGACAACCCCATTTGGCATTAGTAGATAGCTACTTTAGCTCCACTCCTTTAGGTATAGTGACCGGACTTGCTACAAGCACTTCTGACACCGTTGACGGGAATAGATTCCATAATCTACTCCTAGTAACGACATTAGCAAGTGTCAACAAGCATTTATGAGCCTTTACCGGGGATAGTTGCCTAGCTCTATCTTTAGTGAAGCTAAGAACTACGAACAGCGGCCGGTCGGCGAAGGGCGCCGGGGCGCAACCGAAGCGGCCTGGCAGGGCGGGCGCGCGGCCGGGGCGTCTGTGGCAGCGCGACGGAGGCAGAGGCGGCAGGGCGGGCGGGGTGGGTGTGCGTGCGTGGCTGGCTTGTGTGGTGGGCCGGGCGGATGCGCGATTTTTATTAAGTGGTCGCGGTCTTTGCCGAGAGCCGGATCGGGCGGCCCTCGGCAAAGAGGAACCTTTGCCGAGAGCCCTCTGTTACGCTCTCGGCAAAGGCTTGCTTTTTTTAGTAAAATCTTTGCCGAGAGCTCTGGCCCTGGCTCTCGGCATAGGTGCTCTTTGCCGAGGGCTTTAGGAAGCTCTCGGCAAAAAATATATTTTTTTTTGCTCCCAATTTTTACTGTGGCCTTTCTACATTACTACAAGCCAAGATTTCAAATTATGTGTATTTTCCATACTTCTTGCTATATTTTGCGTATTTTATTTAATTTGTTCATTTTTCCGCGGGACGCACGTTTGAACTGCAGGTGCATGAAATAATGAAACTCAGTGATTCGAAAAATGGTATTCATTCTTCGGAGGGTATTTCAACACCGTATCGAGGGACAGGCGCGGAAACTCGACCGTCTCATGCACGAGACACGGTGACCAAGTTGCGTGAGATTGGATTTAAAATTATTAAAAATACAAACGAAGTCAGAAAATCATGAAAATGGACGAGTGACCTTGACATCACATGTAGAGGCTATGAAAAAAGTTTGGCAATGTTTGGAGCAAGTGGTGGCGCAAGATGGTTGAAACCCTGAGATCTCCGTATATCATCACAATCTCAGGCAACTTGGTCGCCGTGTCTCGTGCACGAGACGGTCGAGTTTCCGTGCAGGTCCCTGGATACGGTGTCGAGATACCCTCCGAAGAATGAATACCATTTTTCGAATCGCTGAGTTTCATTATTTCATGCACCTGCAGTTCACACGTGCGTCCCGTGGAAAAAATCAACAAATTAAAGAAAATACACAAAATATAGCAAGAAGTATGGAAAACACACCAAATTTGAAATCTTGGCTTGTAGTACTGTAGCAAGGCCACAGAAAAAATTGGGAGCAAAAAAACAAAAAAAAAATATTATTTATCGAGAGCTTCCTAAAGCCCTCGGCAAAGAGCACATATGCCGAGAGCCAGGGCTAGGGCTCTCGGCAAAGATTTTACTAAAAAAAAGTAAGCCTTTGCCGAGAGCCTAACAGAGGGCTCTCGGCAAAGGTAACGGCGCAGGGGGAGCCGTTCGCGAGGGTCCTGTTTACCGAGGTGTATTATATGCCGAGGGCTCGGCTCTCGGCATAGGTTCTCTTTGCCGAGAGCCAGACTTCGCCGAGAGTCGGACCGTCGGCATAGGAATCTTTGCCGAGTTTCTTATTGTGTCGAGGGTTGGCTCTCGGCAAAGAGCTGTTTGCCGAGCGCCTGTGTTTTAGCCCTCGGCAAAGAACCGGACGCTCGGCAAAGAGCCCGTCTCCGGTAGTGAATATATCTTTGAAGACCTGATTGAAAAACAAATTAATATTAAACTAAATTGCACCCAAGAAGGGATCTCTCAGGGTAGTCCCAATGAGATATTAATGAGATATTAATGGTAGTTTCTATCTCTATTAATTATCCTGCCACATAAACAAGAAGCTGAAATGGCGGTATAACTAATGAAGAAAGAGAAGAAAATTAGATGAAACCGTTTCTTAGAAGAGAAACCACGTCTACTCGTGAAACGAGGCACATAGAAACCGCAGATTTAGAGCAATCACAGTGCAGAAACTATGATAGTTTTTATAGACATTAAATGCACTGTCACGTAAGTATTTTGCTGAGGTGGCACACTATTTATCGAAGAGAGAGAGGGAACAGACAAGAAACGACGTCTAAAGAGCAAACGAAGTCTTCGCGAAATCCCAGGACGAAGAAACTGCTCCCTGCCGCGTTGGAAGGAACGTCGTCGTTTATACCGAAGTCTTCCAGATCCTATCCAAAACACTATTCGGCGCATGTGCGTCGGTCGCGCTAGCGGCGCACGCTTGCTGTTTTCGGTACGACTTCCGAAATCGGTATGTAGTGTTTATAGAACGTTTTCTTTTTCGTGGACTGAGCGCGTAGAATTGACAGACACCGGAGAAAAGGACAAAGACACATCATTTGTCATAAATATGTTGAGGGAGAAAAGGAGAAAGACGCAGGCATATGTCAGGAATATGTCAGGTCCTGTTTTTATGACATACAAGTGGTGTACAAACTTTAAAATATGATAACTTCTTTAAAAATATTTATTTTTAATTCTGTTTGCACCATTACATTTATTATGACGAGATCTATAAAACTAGACCCATGTTGGATATATTTTGAGGAAATTTACGTGATTATAAAGTTTTGTGTCTAGGAGTACAAAGTTTCAAATGTGGTAGTACAAAGTTTCAAAACTTAGAATGCAAAGTTTTCAAATTACAAAGTTCCATTTTAGGTGTACAAAGTACATAGCATGTCAGTACAAAGATTGAAATGACGGAGTACAAAGTTTTTGAATTCAGATGTAGAGTTTGAATCCTAAAGTTTTGAACCTAGTTTTATAAAGTTTATAACGTGGTAGTCCAGAGTTTTGAATCTAGTAGTACAATGTGTTGTAACGTGATAGTTCAAAGTTTTGAACTTACCGATACAAAGTTTGTAATAGGTTAGTTAAAAGTTTTATAAATTCTTAATGTAAATTTTTGAATCTATTGACATAAAGTTTGTAATGTGATAGTTTAAAATTTAAAGTTTAATTATAAAATTTTAGGATTATAAATACAAAGTTTATAGCATGTAATTAAAAGTTTATGATGTGATAGTTTCAAGTTTATAAATTGTAAGTGTAATGTTTTGAACCAAACAGTTCAAATTTTATAATGTGATAGATAAAAATATTGAATTTAGTGGTACAAAGTTTATAATGTGTTAGTTCAAGTTTATAATTATTTATGTAAAGTTTTAAACTTAGCAGTATAAAGTTTTAAATGTGATGGTATGAAGTTTATAAATTCTAAGTGTAAAGTTTTCAAAGTGCTAGTACAAAGTTTCTGGATTTAGAATGTAATGTTTGAAATGACAAAGTTTTAAAATCTTGAGATACAAAGTTTGAAATGTACCTATATAAACTTTAAATTTTAGAAGTAAAATTTGAAATTATAAAGTTTTAAATTTTTAAGTATAAATATTTTCTCTCTAATATTAAAATAAAATTTTATTTCAATAAGTGATCATGTGTTGAACATTTTTCCACTATTATTTTTTAAAGTTGATTTCCTGTCTTTGTGTTATAGCGTATTACTTCCACTTATATACGAAAGTAAAACCATCTCCCTGCCCATTTATTACCCATACATCCCGTACCCCGAAAGAGAAAAATAAATAAGCTAAAAAAAGTGGTTCAAAAAACCAGACATAAGAATTAATATATACTCCCTCCAGTATGGTAAAAGAAGTCGTTTTGGACAGTGACACGGTCTCCAAAACGTAACTTTGACTACTTATTTCTTTAAAAATATTTATTGGAAATTGGTATATGTATATTTTTATGAAAGTACTTTTCAAGACAAATTTATTTATATGATTTTCACATCTCTAAACTCAATAATTTAAAAGTTATTCATGATTTATATTCCCAATGTTTGACCCAAACCTTGTCCAAAACGACTTCTTTTGTCCAAAACGACTTCTTTTACCAAACTGGAGGGAGTATACCTATAAAACTAGACTCAAAGATTGCATAGAAGTTAGAATAAAACTAGACACGGGAACCAGACTTCAAAGTACATGTGCTAAAACTTAGTAATAACTTACTGGGTTTACGCGTATCTAGCTCTTTATGGTTACGTGCCCCTTCGAGTACGTGTGCGCTATGATTGTATCTGGCGCACGCTCGTCCAGTGAGATTGCCGCACCACTCGCGGAGGTTGGGACCGCCATGCTCCAATCACTACTGCAGATAGGTTCTTTGCCGAGGGCTTCAGGCCCTCGGCAAACGCCCTTAAGCCCTCGGCGAAGGCTGTGCCGAGAGCCGCCCTCGGCAAAGGACCCTCGGGAAAATAATCATCGGCAAAGAAGTCTTTGCCGAGGGCCTTTTATCGGGCACTCGGCAAAGCCTTTGCCGAGCGCTAAAAACAGCCCTCGGCAAAGAAAACCAACCGTTACGGCGCCGACGCTTTTCACGGAGCATTTGCCGAGGGCTGCACAGTTAGGCCCTCGGCAAAGACCTGTTTTTTATTTTTTTTCGAATTTCTGCGGATACATGGGTGTATGCCGAGTCTCTGAGTGATGAGTGATTATCAACTGGGATGATGCGCATGTTCTTTGGCTTGTGTTGTGCAGGTGTCGAGCACGGATACAGTGATCAGAGGCAAGGTGAAGGTCAAGTAGAGACGTGCCGTGCCGATGGACCGAGAGTGGCGAAGGGCGGACGTGAGGCTTGGACTGAGGGACCGGTGGCCCGAGGATCAGCTGTGGTGGCTGACAGCCTGGGACAGCGACGAGCGAAGACTTGCGGTCATGTGTTGCCTAAGTCGTGGACTTGGGGACACATGTCGGTGGACGGGGTGCACGGGCGGTGCATTCCCTCTACAGCTTCGGTTTGGTGGTAGAGCTAGAGAAAAACCATCGGGTGGACGGTTTCCAGGTTTGGGCCTCAAAACCTGGGCGCGGATGGTTTCCGAGTTTGGCCACAAAACTCGGGCTGAGGACGGTTTCCAGGTTTGGGCCTCAAAACCTGGGTGCTGCGGGTTTGCTGAGTTTGGGCCACAAAACTCACGCTACGTGGGCTGGTTTCCCGGTTTGGGCCTCAAAACCGGGGGTTGGTCCTGAAGGCTGGTTTCCCGGTTTGGGCCTCAAAACCGGGGGTGCGACGTCCAGGAAAATGACGCAGAGCGGTGGCGGCACGTGGCGGCAATCGGGAGGTTGCGTCGAGGCAACGCTACGAGTTGTGCGGGCGTGGCCGTCGGATCCACCTACCATCGAGTTGGTCCAGAATAACCTTAGGGTTTAGCTGGTTCACTCTGTAAGTAGTTAGGGGTAGAGTGGGAATTAGGAATAGTTAGAATTAGGATAAGTAGGGGGAGACACCCACCTCCCCAAGCATCTCAGTCATTTTGCTCTTTGCTTCTAGGGTTTCCTGCTCTCCCAATCCCCTGCTGTAGCTAGCTGAGATCCGCAGACAACCATACCTCTGTGTACTGGAGATTTTGAGAAAGTGAGGCCGTAACCTCACTGTTGTAGCGTGTGGTAGCCACACGGTTGTAGATCGATCTGTTGATTCGCGTTTTGACTCGTGTTCTTCGTGTTCTTCGTTTCTCCACAATTTTCCCGTCACTCGATCTCTCTCCCTACTGCGTCTTTTCAAAATCCACTTGAATCATCTTGTTCTTTGTAGTGAGGAGGTCATTTCGACCAAAGGAATTCATCTAACTCCTCACGAACAAGTAGATCGGGTCGACTTCGTTTTCATGGCGCTTTTTCGGTTCATACTCCTCCCCTTTCGATTTCCCGGTGTTTGAGTTGATTTGAGCGGATGATTTCTTGGGAATAGTCTCCTAACTACTCCGTGATCATCCTCTCCAAGTTTGGGAACGTGGGATTTTGGTTGGAATCGAGTTGGAGAAGATTTGGGTGAAGGGCGACCAAAATCGCCCTCACTGGGAGTTGACGGACAGTCCGCCATCCCAGCCGCGGACAGTCCGCGCGTCGGGATCGAGCCAGGTCAGTGGTTGCGGGTCTCGGTCTCAGTCGCGTTACCTGAGCCCGGACAGTCCGCCACTGGGCAGACAGTCCGCGACCGTACTGCCAGACAGTCCGGGACTTGGCTGAAGGCTCTGGATTAGTGGGTTTGCTCTCCCGGCTTGTTCGCTTATTTTCCGGACTTCTCGTTTGGCCTCGTAGTTGACCAAGAAACCTCTCCAGGTATCCTTGCTATTTGTTAGCATCGGTATTTGGGTATTTCTCGACGTAGCCGTCTATCTACGTTCGAGACTTGGTTTTTGAGGGTCGAGCTTGTACCGGTTCTTTTGGCGTTCGGTTTGCTGTCGCTTTGTGGTGCCTCGCTGTGATCCAAGGGATCATCCACCCTCTTCCAAGGGTCGTGGGCATCACGTTCTCGGTCGTAGCTTTTGGGGGTTGATTTTGGGACAATCGGCCAAAGTTTCGAAAGAAATTTTTGAGCTCCCATTCACCCCCCCCCCCTCTGGTCGCCTTGCTAGTGCATTCTCGGTCCTTCAATTTCTTTGCCGAGGGCTATGGTCAGGGCCCTCGGCAAAGACTTATTTTTAAATTTTTTTCGAATTTCTTTGCCGAGGGCTATGGCCAAGGCCCTCGGCAAAGACCAGAGAATTTTTGCAATATTTTTTTCTGTTTTTGCTTTCCATCCACACAAAAGACACACACACACACATATATATATATATTCAACAACACATATATCTCACAAATATCATAGTCATCAAATATATCTCACAAATATCATAGTCATCAAATATATCTCACAAATATCATATATATCTCACAAATATCACATATATCTCACAAATATTACATATCTCTTCACAAGTCTACAAACGACAAGTCCACAAGTCCGACAACAAGTTCACAAGTAGTCCGACGACAATTCCATGAGTACACAATCCAAGCACTCACCAACCTCCCCCAACCGTCTGGCCTCTGCGACACCGGTGGTGTAACGAAGCCTCCGGCATCAGGTGACGCACGAGGGGGTTATTTGAACCCGCCGACTGAGGCTGCACATAGAGTTAGATGCTTATATGAGATTGCAGTAATTATTTTAGGACTACAGTTTTAGTATTTAGAGAGAAACCTATCAAATTCCTTATAGCTATTGTCTGGGTTTCTATGTCATACAAGCAAATCACTAGCTAGTGTTGTCTGGGTTTCTATGTCATACAAGCGAGAATGAACTTTGACACTTACAGGAGTAGCTGCAAACGCGTGAGGTGGACCACTTCTGCATAAAAGACGATATATCGAATCGTTATTATAAAAAAAATTGAATTCAATGTGAAGGATTGATTAATATTGTGCGAGTGAGACTTACCCAAAACTCTACAAGTATCCGCTCCTGCTTACTTCGGTTGTGAGGAAGCGGCATAGGGTGAACCACTGGACGGCTGTGAGGAAGCGGAAACGAAGGGAGCTTCGCCGGACCTCGTTGGTAGACACCCGAGACCTTGCTTCCCTCGTCCTCGGGTGCCGCACCCTCCTCCTCCTCCTCCTCCTCCTCCTTCTCCTCGTGCTCCTCCTCCGTCGGTGGCATGGGCTCTGGGGTGGGAGTCTGCTGCCTCCTGCGGCTGTCCCTCGTCTGCCTCCTCCTCCTCTCGCGGCCTCCTGCGGCGGCTCCCCCTGACAATGCCTCACCTAGGAGGGAAGGGCATGCCCTCACGTAAGTCGAGGGTGTCTCACGTCGTGGCCGGCTGCTCGCCATCTTTATTTGATCAATCACCTGCACGCACAAAGAATGAACAAGACTTATTAGTACACATATTAGAGACTGAAAATAAAGAAACAAAACATAAATGAAAATAAAAAAACAAGACATAGTATTACATGTATTACGAATAATCTTCATGATTGGGATTATTAAATGCATGCATGTGTTACTGAATGGCCAAACATATTTATGCTAGCACTGTCATAATACCTCAATGGTCAAAACAGCAAGGAATACTGGAACCAAATGCAGGATCAAACTTCAATATTTCTACAGTGACACCTATGCTAACCTGCATCATAAGATACCCATCAACATTTAAACCATCAGAACACGTGATGTAGCAATAGAGAAGCCATTTAAAATGTGGTGCCATACCAAACACTCTGGATAAGCATTCCAGAAACAATAGGGCACATGCCATGTTGTTATGAAAAACATAGGCTCTGTTTAGTCATAAACAGAAGCAAGATTGTCACACATCCAAGCAAAAATAGGCTCTGTTTAGTCATAAACAGAAGCAAGAACATTTTTTATTGCAAGTGGCACATGCCATGTAATTATGAAAAACACCAGTATTTCCTTAGTTTCAATATAATACTTCCAGATAGAGTTTGACAAAGATTAACCAGTAAATAAAACCAGAAAAGCAAATCTTCTAACTATGTGTTGTAAAGTATAACTTCTGCATTTTTACTGAACCTGCAGTTTCTGAACCATGGCAGCACAGTGCACTGCAAACTCCAACTACGTGTTGCAAAGTTTCCTAGAACTTTAGTTTTAGTGACCATGGGAAACTAATAAGCCAGAAGGAATGACCAAAATATTTTTGCACAGAAATTCCGAGATGAATAGGACAGCCACATTGTTTTAACTGCTACTGAAACCTGTGCTACTGGAAAGATAAAAAACAAGGGCTGAAACTTTTGTGTTAAGAGGATGCTGAACCTCCACTCATTTATTCCAGAAACTCGTTGAACTAATGAGCCTAATTCAGTCATTCTTCGAATTCGACTAACCAGTACCAATTTAATTCTGTAACTGTGGGATATTAACTCACATATGGCTAGCTGGAAATTATCCTTGCCTTCAGTTCATCTGTCTAGCCATACACTAACTAAAATAATAAAGTTTCATGATGCTACCTGATCTAATATAAATCTATGCTATCTGTTTCCGTCTATCTCTCACTAACCAGAGCGATAACCAGAACAAGCACCCAAAGTATATATGAAAAGAACAACACTGGCTATTATCGAAGACAAGAATCATGGAAGCATGCCAGAAACTACAATACCTGAAGGCAAGGGCGTTGGTTTGCCTGCACATGAAAGATGTCTAGTTGCTAGCGGCGCAGAGGGCCGCCAGAGGGCCGACCAGGGCGACCGAGCTCCCCTGCGCTCGACCGGGACAGGGAGGGGCGCAGAGGGCGCGTCCTCCGGCCGGCCGGCTCCTGGGAGGCGACGGCGGGGTGGAGGCGTCGGGGCGGCGGCGGTGGAGCGGTGCGCTGGGGCGGCGGTGGTGGGGCGGCATGCTGTGGCGGCGCGGTGGGGCGGCGTGCTGTGGCGGCGCGGTGGGGCGGCGCGGTGGTGGGGAGGCGCGGGGCGGCGGGGGCGGGGTGGCCGGGCAGCGGGTGGCGGGGCGGTGGGCGACGGGTCGCGTGGGGCGGCGGCGCGGCCAGGCGCTGGACGGCGAGGCGCGGCGGCCGAGTGGGAGAGGCGCGCGAGAGGAATTTTGTCTGGCGCGGGTTCGGGATTCTGGGCTTGGCCGATTTAGGGTTGGGCCTTTGCCAAGGGTCCAGATCCAGGGCCCTCGGCAAAGATTTTTTATTTTTTAAAAAAATATTCTTTGCCAAGGGTCATAGGGTAGGCCCTCGGCAAAGATCTCCTTTGCCGAGGGCCAGGCTGAGCCCTCGGCAAGCAAATTTTGGTTATTTAGTTTTTTGAACCCAATTTTTTCTAGAGCTATAATACATTATTTAAAACTCAATTTTAAAATTTGGGCGAATTTTGAATTTTGTTTATATATTTCCTTAATTTATTTTGTTTCATTGATTTCTTTCGAATATTCTAGATTTCAACTGCAGGTGCATGAAATATTGTAATTTAGTGATTCAAAAAATGTTATTCATGGTATTTGGTGTATGTTGAGTTCATATCCACGAACTCACATCAAATTTTGGGCATCTTCTTCACATAACATGACGAGGAACTTGCCAGAAAAGTGTTTTTAAATTATATAAAAGTCATACGAAGTCTGAAAATCACGAAACTTGTCGAGGTGTCATGTCATTACATGTATAGATTGTGGTAAAAAATTGACAAGGTTCTGAGCAAATTGCGACGCCGGATGCCTAAAACTCAGACATCTCCGTATATGATGACATGCGATTACATGTGAAGATGTCTGAGTTTTAGGCATCCGATATCGCAATTTGCTCGGAATCTCGTCAATTTTTTACCACAGCCTAATCATGTGATGACATGACACCTCGAGTAGTTTCATGATTTTCGGACTTTGTATGGATTTTATATAATTTAAAAGCATTTTATGGCAAGTTCCTCGTCATGTTAGGTGAAGAAGATGCCTGAAATTTGATGCGAGTTCGTAGATACGGGCTCAACATACACCAAATACTGTGAATAATATTTTTTGAATCACTAAATTGCATTATTCCATGCAGCTGTAGTTCAAATCTGAAATATTCCAAAAAATAAATGAAACAAAATAAATGAAGGAAATATATAAAATAAATTTAAAATTGGATCAAATTTTAAACCTGAGTTTTAAATAATGCATTGTAGCGTCAAAAAAAACTGGGTCCAAAAAAGAAAAGAAATAAAAAATTATTTGCCGAGGGCCCATGGCCCTCGGCAAATGAGCTCTTTGCCGAGGGCCTTGCCTATGGCCCTCGGCAAAGAATATTTTTTAAAAAAATAAAAAATTCTTTGCCGAAGGCCTAACGGTACACTCGGCAAAGACTAACGCCACTGGCCGCCGTGACCGATCCGGCCAAATTTGCCGAGAGCCTATTCTTTGCCGAGGGCCAGACTCTCGGCAAAGGTGTCTTTGCCGAGGGCCTTTCTTTGCCGAGGGCTTTTGGGGCTGGCCCTCGGCAAAGATCTCCTTTGCCGAGTGCCCGAAATCTAGCCCTCGGTAAACTCAGAAGCCCTCGGCAAAGAATAGTTTTCCAGTAGTGAATTCGCCGCGCTTGCTCCAGCTAGCGCGCCGTCGCGTCTGGAGCTCACGGCCGCCCCGCCATGGCTTGTTGTGGTCGTGGAGTTCATGCACGGCCGTCCGACGCCGCTGCTGTGCTCGTCAGCAACAACTCGGCCTTGTGGTGCAGACTGGAAGCACACGTCGAAGGTCACGTCGTGGACTCATTCGCCATCCATGCCGCGCTGCATGCCCGGAAGACTCGCTCGCACGACGCCTACGCTTCATGCCTTCCACCCGCCTAGTCCACGATGCATACCTACTGGATGTAGGTGACGGGCCTGAGACAGAACACAAACACCGCCCACAGAGGATCCGGAGAAGCTCAAGCTAAATAATTGATCTAGACGTTACGTAAAAAAATTTACATTATGAAGAATAGTTTCTTACATACAACATCCTAGATATAGAAACTACTAATGGTTTCTACATTGGGAGTGCCTTAGCGTTGGGAAGAAACTGGGTAGTTTCTATACACGTCGGGCCCGCGATGGGCACACTCGCTGCCATCATCGTGCGACTGCGCTCACCGTCGTGCTTGCCGCCACCGCACAGGAAGCAGGCCACGCCTTCGTCCGCCTCCATCGCGCACGCTGCACTTGCTGTCGTGCGGGTCGCTCCACTGTGCAGGCCACGCCGTCGCTGTCGCACTTGCCGTCCTGCAGGCCACGCTGTCGCCGCCGTGCAGGCCCCAGACTCCATCATGCAGGACGCGTTGGCGCCGTGTTTGTCCACCTCTGTCAGAGGACACGCAGGACCAACGGCCTTCCGTCCATCCTCCTCCTCTCACGGTCTCACCTGCTCATGGGCGGATTCAGTGGTATTCCTGGGTATTCCCGGGAATACCCAACTTTTTTGTGCAAGTTTTAGTATATATATGTATCCATGCGTATATGTATAAATGTATTATAAGTATTCAGTGATATTTTTGCTATTCTAGCCAAGAACGAAACGAAAAACAGCATATTGGTTAGCTTCTAGCCTTCCACCTCTCCCACCTTTGTAGGTCGCAAGCCAATTAAGGCCCAAGACCCCTCTCTGGCTCTCCCGTGTGAATCCACCGTCCACCGAGAGCCTTGCGTTGTCATAAAAAAAAATCGAGAACCTTACGTGCGCCTAGGCTGTCTCCCGCACGTGTGAATCCTAACATAGCGAACCCTAGTCTGAGAATCGGCGGCGACCGATAGTGGCAAAGGGACTCAACTTTGGCTGCCTTTGAGTTCGTGGCTCCGCAACTAGCAAGGGCAAGTCAGGCGCTAGGCGCACGGAGCACGGCGCGGCCGCCGACCAGCAACAGTGGCTATGTGTGCGCACTGTGCGATGGTCGGGCACCAGGCGGCGGTTGCTCGGACGGCATGGGATAGGCTGCTAGGAGTGCTGGCGTCGGGAGTCCATGATTTGCTCTGCTCTATTGCTACTGATTTCGAGGCGTCTAACTGAACTTAACTGATTCTATGCACTACTACAGCGTTATCGGTATTGGTTTGCAAAAAGATGAACACAAACAACTCGATAACGTACTACTCTGAAATTGACCTATTGGTTTGCAAAAAGATGAACACAAAGGTCTTTGGACGATTTGCAAAATCAGCATTAGTCACGGAAAAATTTGCGCCCGGGACTAGAAAGGTCTTTAGCCCCGGTTGGTAACACCAACCGGGGCTAAAGTTTCCCAACCCAACGGCTCAATTGTCACCCAACGGCTCAATTGTCAGAGGGGCGTTTAGTCCCGGTTGGTGTATCCAACCGGGGCTAAAGGCCGGTCTTTAGCCCCGGTTGGTAACACCAACCGGGACTAAAGGTTTTGCCCCGGTTGGTGTATCCAGCCGGGGCTAAATGTTGACATCTTTAGCCCCGGTTGGTAACACCAACCGGGACTAAAAGGTTTTGCCCCGGTTGGTGTACCCAGCCGGGGCTAAATACCAACATTTAGCCCCGGCTGGGAATAAGGACCGGGGCTAAATGTCACTCCCTATATTTGAACGGTTCTTCCACCTCAAGCCGTACCCGAGCTCCTGTCTTCATTTTTTCTTCATTCCAGTCACTTGCTTGTTTGCTCTCTTCTCCGGTGATTTTTGTTTGTTAACACATCTCCGGCGATTGATTTATTTCATTACATCTACACCGTCATCGACTCCTTGAAAGGTTACTAGCTTAAGTTTTCATTTTTGTAGCTATTTTGAGTTCATTGACTTGATAGTTTAATTAGTTTATTTTAATCTTTTAGAGAAACAGAGATCATTTAAATCATTTGTTGATAAAAAATAGAAATATATAATACTTTAGTTTACAAAATGTGGCCGGTTTAATTAGTTTTTTTTTGAGAAATAGAGATCAGTTAAATCATTAGTAACAGAAATTAGAAATATATCGCCTCAAAAAAAAAGAAATTAGAAATATATAATACTTTAGTTTACAAAATGTGACCAGTTTAATTAGTTTATTTTATTATTTTGGAGAAATAGAGATCAGTTAAATTATTTGTTTACAGAAATTAGAAATATATAATACTTTAGTTTACAAAATGTGACCGGTTTAATTAGTTTATTTTAATTTTTGGAGAAATAGAGATCAGTTAAATCATTTGTTTACAGAAATTAGAAATATATAATACTTTAGTTTACAAAATGCAGCAGGATGTCTGCTTGGTATGTTGTTTTCGAGGGCACCAAGCCAGGTATTTACACCAGCTGGGCCGAGTGCAGTCAGTATGTCCTCAAAGTTAAGGGAGCTGTGCATAAAAAGTACAATCTTTTGAGGAAGCTTCTGCAGCTCTAGAGGCTTTCAACTCAAGAATCAACTCAATTCCTACTGCACCTACCCCTACCTTACCTTCCTATCAGGTTGGAGTGGCAGTCAGTCCATCTTGTTGGACTGTGATATGGAAAAAATGTGCAGGTGTTGTTAGTTGCTTTGGTTGTGGCCAAGTGGATTAGGCTGCACTGTTATCTTGATGTAATAATTAATTAGACAAGTTCAACTGCTACTACTTTTATGCCACCAGTGATTCTTACATTTGGGTGTAATGAACTTGTTTATAAATTTGAGCTAGAAAATTAAATTTGCTGATAAGAATGAGAGATATAATCATGTTATATGTCATTTTATAATTTCATTTGTTTATAAGAATGAGAGATATAATTATGTGATATGTCATATAATGCAGACGATGACACATCACTGGATGTACAATGCCGATCGTCGCTCAAAAGAGTTCATTGATGGCGTGCATTATTTTTTAAGAGTGGCCGAGGCAAACAAGCGGAATGATTTTTTGTGCTGCCCATGTTCCCTTTGTAATAATTCAACGGAATATTCTAGCTAAAGGAGTCTTCACTCACACTTGTTCAAGTCGGGTTTCATGCCAAACTATAGTTGTTGGACGAAGCATGGAGAAACTAGGGTTATGATGGAAGAAGGTGAAGAAGAACAATTGGACCCTGACGATGACATTATTGCTCAATACGGTGACTTTGGTGATACTGCAATGGGGAAGGTGAAGAAGAGGCAAGTGCAGAAGACACACTCGCTGAAGATGATGCTCTTGGTGATGTCATTCGTGATGCACATAGAGATTGCGAAAGTGAAAAGGAGAAGGCTAAGTTTGACTGTATGCTAGAGGATCACAAGAAATTACTATACCTGTCTGCTGCAGATGGACAAAAAAAGTTAGGTACAACACTTGAGTTGCTACAATGGAAGGCACAAAATGGTGTATCTGACAAGGCATTTGGATAATTATTGAAGATTATAAAACAAAAGATGCTTCCGAAACCTAACGAATTGCCCGCCACTACGTACGAAGCAAAACAAGTCGTCTGTCCTTTGGGTTTAGAAATCCAGAAGATACATGCATGTCCTAATGACTGCATCCTGTACCGTGGCAAGGAATACGAGAATTTGGATGAATGCCCTGTATGTAACGCGTCACGATATAAGATCAGGCGAGATGACCCTGGCGATGTTGAGGGTGAAGAACGTCCCCGGAAGAAAATTCCTGCCAAGGTTATGTGGTACGCTCCAATAATACCACGCCTGAAACGTCTGTTCAGAAACAAGGACCATGCAAAGTTGGTGCGATGGCACAAAGAAGACCGTAAGGTAGACAACATGTTGAGACACCCTGCTGATGGGTCCCAGTGGAGAGCAATAGACAGAGAATTCCCGGAATTTGCAAAAGACGCTAGAAACTTAAGGTTTGCTTTAAGTACGGACGGGATGAATCCTTATGGGGAACAGAGCAGTAGTCATAGCACGTGGCCTGTTACTCTATGTATCTACAACCTTCCTCCATGGTTATGCATGAAGCGGAAGTTCATTATGATGCCAGTGCTCATCCAAGGCCCAAGACAACCTGGCAACGACATCGATGTCTACCTGAGGCCATTAGTTGAGAAACTCCTACTTTTATGGAGTAAATCAGGTGTACGTGTGTGGGATGATTACAAACAGGAACACTTTGACCTGCGAGCATTGTTGTTCGTAACAATCAATGATTGGCCTGCTCTAAGTAATCTTTCAGGACAGACAAACAAGGGATATAATGCATGCATACATTGTTTTGATGACATGGATAGTATATATTTGAAAAAATGTAGAAAGGTAGTGTACCTTGGCCATCGTCGATTTCTTTCCGTGAATCACCAGGTTAGAAAGAAAGGCAAACATTTTAAAGGTGAGACAGACCACCGGAGCAAGCCTCGCAACAGAACTGGGGAAGATATACTTGAGATGATCAAGGATGTGAAAGTAGTCTTTGGAAAGGGGACGGGCAGTGAACCTGTTCCGAAAGACGCTTCGGGACACGCACTCATGTGGAAGAAGAAATCAATATTTTGGGAGCTACCCTATTGGCATGTACTAGAGGTCCGCCACGCGATCGACGTGATACACCTGACAAAGAATCTTTGTGTCAACCTTTTAGGATTCATGGGTGTGTATGGAAAGTCTAAGGATACACTTGAAGCATGACAAGACTTGCAGCACATGAAAGAACGAGACAACCTACATCCAGAGAAGACAGATGATGGACGCCATTACTTAAGACCTGCTAGCTATACTCTTAGCAATGAAGAGAAGGAAATCATGTTTGAATGCCTAAACAGCATCAAGGTCCCATCTAGATTCTCCTCCAATATAAAGGGAATAATAAATATGCAAGAGAAGAAATTCCTAAACTTAAAGTCGCATGACTGCCACGTGCTTATGACGCAATTGCTTCCGGTTGCTTTAAGAGGAATTCTACCTCCACATGTACGTCTGGCCACTGTGAAGCTATGTGCATTCCTCAATGCAATTTCTCAGAAGGCAATTAATCCAATAGAACTAGCTACTCTACAGAATGATGTGGTTCAATGTCTTGTGAGCTTTGAGTTGGTGTTCCCTCCATCCTTCTTTAATATCATGACACACCTCCTAGTTCACCTGGTCAAGGAGATTCATATTCTCGGTCCTGTGTTCCTACACAACATGTTCCCCTTCGAGAGGTTCATGGGAGTACTGAAAAAATATGTTCACCAACGTGCTCGGCCAGAAGGAAGCATCGCCAAGGGCTATGGGACAGAGGAGGTCATAGAGTTCTGTGTTGACTTTATTCCTGACCTTGACCCGATTGGTGTTCCTGAATCACGACACGAGGGGAGGCTGTGTGGAAAGGGGACACTAGGGAAGAAAACATATATCGGTACGGGGAACGATTATTTCAATAAAGCGCACTACACAGTTCTTAAAAACTCATCAGTGGTGGATCCATATATCGAGCTACACAAGGAGTTCCTACGATCCCAATTTCCTGGGAAGAATGAAGTTTGGATTACACGTGAGCACATGAATACTTTTAGCACTTGGTTGCGAAAAGAATGTCTGGGTGATAACAATATTGATGAGCAACTATATTTGTTGGCTAGGCAACCATCATGGCACATCCTCACGTACAAAGGATATGAGATAAATGGAAACACATTTTACACCATTGCCCAAGATAAAAGGAGCACAAACCAAAACAATGGTGTTCGCGTAGATGCCACAGACCCAAATGGGAATAGACAAACATATTACGGCCGTATAGAGGAGATTTGGGAACTAGACTACGGACCTAATTTTACAGTCCCTTTGTTTTGATGCCAATGGGTCAAGACGACCGGAGGCGGAGTAACAGTTGACAAGGAGTATGGAATGACAACAGTGGATCTCAATAATATTGGATACAAAGGTGAACCATTCGTCCTTGCTGCTGATGTGAATCAGGTGTTCTACGTGAAAGACATGTCTACAAAACCCAAGAGAGGGAAAAATGATGAAAAATCAACCAAAGAGCCAAAACGCCACATAGTTCTTTCAGGAAGAAGAAACATCGTGGGAATTGAGGACAAGTCAGACATGTCAGAAGATTATGAAAGGGATGACCGAATACCGCCCTTCAGTGTGACCAAAGACCCAAGCATCCTGCTAAATGCTGAGGAGACTCCATGGTTACGACATGATCATAACCAAGGGACATACGTCAAGAAGAAGATCACCAGTGTACCCGCTTGAAATATAGTGATGTTTTAACTAATATTATGTATTACAGTTTTTGTGTAATTAATAATGATCATGGATAGTCATGGTTCGTTGATGTCGGTGTCGAAATGACTTGATTTTTTTTATCATTATTTTTATTATTATATTTCCTCTGTGCCGAATGAACTACACAAATTTATCTTTTAAAATTAAATTGTAATTTAACAGTGAATTTCTCTATCGTGCATTTGGACAATAAAAGCTAAACAACCCAAAATTTAACGTTCATATAATGCAAAAAATATTTTCCTATCGAGAACCAGTTGTTTCAGATATTTAAATTTAACATTATATTTTTGCATTAACAAAATATAAATTGTTATTTACATTTATATTTGTTATTATAAGAATTTATGTTACAAAATTTTCTACTATACAATAAGGTAAAAGGAAATACAACTGTTATTTTTAAGTAATTTTATGCCTAATATATTGAATTTACTATGCAAATAACAAGTATTACAACATATTAATATAGCCAAAACTTAATTCAAAACCCAAAATACAGAAAACCCAAAACAAAGGCGGGAGAAACACCTTTAGTCCCGGGCCGTAGAACCACCCGGGACTAAAGGTACCTTTAGTCCCGGGCCGTAGCACCACCCGGGACTAAAGGTCCAACCCTTTAGTCCCGGGTGGGCTTACGCCCCGGGACTAAAGGTGTTTTAGTCCCGGGTGGTGCCACGGCCCGGGACTAAATCCTTCCCGCGTATATAGGGCACAGTGCCCTCCGCCTTCCTCAGATCGACGTCAGACCGCCCGCGCCGCCGCCTTCCACGCCGTTTCGATCTAGTACCGTGTCGCCGTCGTCCTCGAGCTCTCTCCGACGTCCGCCTCCGTGCCCTCTCGGCCCTCGCCGCGTCTCCTCTCGCGCGGCCGCGCCGGCGCGCGCCTCGTCCTCGCCGTTCGCCGTCGTGTTCCTCGCCGCCGTACATGCGTGTGGTGCTCGCCGTGGTGCTCGCCGTGCGTGTGGTGCTCGCCGTGGTGCTCGCCGTACGTGCGTGTGGTGCTCGCCGTGGTAGTCCTCGCCGTGGTGCTCGCCGTTAGCCTCCCCGTGGTCCTCGCCGCCGTGCGTGTCGCAGCCGGTGTGTGTGCGTGTGTTGTGTGTGCAGCCGGCGTGAAGAAGTAGAAAAAGAAAAAGAAATGTGAATGATATATATAGAAAAAGAAATAGAAAATGATATATATATAGAAAATGATATATATAGAAAATGAATATACATAGATATATATTTATAGAAAAATAGAATATATGCACTGCAGTGTATATATGTTTATAGAAAAATGAATATATATTTATATAAATATATGTTTGTAGAAAATGTTTATAGAAAACGTTTTTTTACCCTAACAAAATATTATGTTTGCACCTGTAGATAAAAACAGATTGGTCGCGTTGACCTCGCCGCCTTCCGCCGTCATCCTCACCGCGACGTCATCCTCGTCGCCGTCCGTCGTCGTCCTCACCGCGACATCATCCTCGCCGCCATCCGTCGTTGTCCTCTCGTCAACGGTACCGGTGTGTCATTTGTGATAGATATGGAGGAGGAATAATCATTTAGATATATTTTGGTTCACTTAGATATATTTACAAATATATGTTTATGCAAAAATCACTTAGATATATATATTTTGGTTCACTTAGATATGATATGTAAACATTTATTTATATCGGTCGTGTATATGTTTATGGAACAATCACTTAGATATATGTTTATGGAATAATCACTTAGATATGTTTATGGAATAATCACTTAGATATGTTTATGGAATAATCAATTAGATATGACGACTTTTCGATCATGTCGGTACTGTTATTTTTACGAATATGGTCGTGTATATGTTTATGGAATAATCACTTAGATATGTTTATGTCGATAGTGTTTAACCCGAAACCCAAACCCAAACCCGAAACCGGCCTAAACCCTAAACACGAAACCCTGGATCCGAAACCCGAAACCCAAATCCGAAACCCTAAACACGAAACCCTGAACCCGAAACCCTGAACCCTGAACCCGAAACCCGAAACCCAAACCCGAAGCCCTAAACCCTAAACCCTAAACACGAAACCCTGAACCCGAAACCCAAAACCCAAAACCCGAAACCCGAGACCCTAAACCCTAAACCCTAAACCCGAAACCCAAACCCGAAGCCCTAAACCCTAAACCCTAAACACGAAACCCTGAACCCGAAACCCGAAACCCTGAACCCTGAACCCTAAACCCTAAACCCTAAACACGAAACCCTGAACCCGAATCCCGAAACACGAAACCCAAACCCGAAACCCTAAACCCTAAACCCCCTGAACCCGAAACCCGAAACCCAAAATCTGAAACCCGAAACCCTAAACCCGAAACCCAAAACCCGAAACCCTAAACCCTAAACACGAAACCCTAAACCCGAAACCCTAAACCCGAAACCCAAATCCGAAACCCTAAACCCTAAACACGAAACCCTAAACCCGAAACCCGAAACCCTGAACCCTAAACCCTAAACCCGAAACCCAAAACCCAAAACCCGAAACCCAAACCCGAAGCCCTAAACCCTAAACCCTAAACACGAAACCCGAAACCCGAAACCCGAAACCTTGAACCCTGAACCCTAAACCCTAAACCCTAAACCCTAAACACGAAACCCTGAACTCGAAACCCGAAACACGAAACCCAAACCCGAAACCCTAAACCCTAAACCCCCTGAACCCGAAACCCTAAACCCAAAACCCGAAACCCTAAACCCTAAACACGAAACCCTAAACCCAAAACCCGAAACCCTAAACCCGAAACCCGAAACCCAAACCCAAAGCCCTAAACCCTAAACCCTAAACAAAGTTTTACCTTTACAAAGTGTTGAATAAAAATGAATATGGTCTTTATGAATATATATACGTTATTTGCAGAAATATGGTGTTTATTATCCTCCATGTTATTCGCAGAAATGGCCGACCCAGTTGACAACATGGAGGACGAAATGTACGAATTAATCAACAGCGGCGCTAATCAAGATTTAGCAGGTGACGATAACAATAATCAAGAAGTAGATGACGGCAGTCAATACTTTGCCGATTATGAAGAAATCATGCAAGAAAATACTGGCGAGGTATACCTACAATAATCTCTATGTGCACATGAAATTCTAAACAATTTATAAATGTATTTATAATCTACTGTTCCTACATACGTAGCCCTCCGGATCGACAACGACTACGGGGAAGAGTAAGACCGTACGAGGTCCGAAGAAGCCGTTGGAAGGCCGGTACATTATCTCAGAATTCAACGAGAAAACAGGCCAAGTACTTGGAGAACATGCACAGAAATTTGTTAACCATTGTGGGTGCCTTGTAAGGGATAAGATCCCGATCAGTGCTCGTGAATGGAAGAAAAAGACAAGTGCTCCTCATATAAGTTTTGTCTCTGATCTTGATAAGGAACTGGTTTGGCAAGAGGTCCTTGCACATTTCACGCTTGAAACAGAAGATATAAATTTGAAGGCAAGAGTTCGGGACTGGGCTATGAAGAAAATGGCAACACTATTCTAGGGCTGGAAGAAGAAATTATACAACACATTTATCAAGAAGGACCTAACTCCGGATTTCAACACTAAGGCCTACGTCAAGTTGAGGCCATTTTGGGATGAGTTTGTAGAATTCAAGAAATCAGAAGAGGGTGAGGCACGGGTCAGAAGGAACCAACAGAATGCCCGACAAAAACAATACCACCATCACTTGGGATCAGGTGGCTACAAGAGTGCCATTCCTAAATGGGAAAGAATGGAACGAGAGTTGCTAGCCAAGGGCATTGAACCAGAATCAATAAACTGGCCTGAGCGCGCAAAGTATTGGTTTTTTGGTCATGGAGGAAGCCTGGACCTACAGACAGGAAGGATACATTATGGTGAAAAACTCCATAGAGCAGCAGAAAGATTTGCTTATGCTAGAGAAATGGCTGACAGTGGCAGGTGGCAGCCGAACAGAGACAAGGACGAGCTGACATACGCCCTGGAGAATCTTGAACATGGTGGGAGAACCAGAGGCTATGGGGAGGTGTCGTGGGAGCATGCCTTCCCTCGGGACATAGAGACCTATAGAAGCCGTGCGAGAAAGAAGGAGGAGGAGGCACAGCGGTTGCAAAGGTTAGAGGAAATGGTTCTTCAGTCACAGGCCACGGCTCTTGAAGCAGTTGAGCGAGAAAAAGCACTTGAAGGCAAAATGAACGAGGAAATAAAAAGGCAAGTGCAGTTAGCAGTAAGTTCGATGCAAAGGCAATCTGCATCAGAGCCGGGAGTCAACATCAGCCCCCCTGATCAAATAAAAAGCAGTTGCGCTTCCACAGAGGTCCCAGACGCAGCACTGCGCTTTCCCGTGGACGACATCACCGAGCCTCTCACGACATGTGAACTGCATATTCCACAGGGGAATGCCATAGTCATGGTGGCTATAGGTGTTGTATCTCCTATCGATCCTACAAACACACCAAGATGTCATGGGGCAATAATACCTCCTGGATATGCTAGCATCTCGGTGGATAGGGTGGTGAAAGGTTACAACAATGTCGAACTTGACATTAAAGGAGGTGATGGCGAGAAGACATTAGGAGAAGCGGAGAAGACATTCATATGTTGGCGCAAGCGCTATATCATAATTCCTGGCGCATCACCTCCTCCTCCTCAACAACCTAACCCTAGGTGTGTATGAAATTAGTGAATGAAAGTTAATAGTATTGGTGAGCTAATAGTATAAATGGATACTCATACCATGTTGTTTTCGCAGCAGGACATCCCCCAACCTAAGTCCAATTATGCATTCACCACATGATCACAGTGTTGCGGGCGATGATGATCAAGATCAAACCTGACGGGATCCATCACCGCCACTGGCCCCATCTCCTCCACGACGGGATCCAACACCGCCACCGGCCCCATCTCCCCCACGGCGTGATCCAACACCACCGCCACCTGCCCCATCTCCTCCACGACGGGATCCAACACCGCCACCGGCCCAATCTCCCCCACGGCGTGATCCAACACCGCCACCGGCCCCACCATCTCCTCTAAAGCGGGCTCCGACACCGCCACCTGCCCCATCTCCACGGCGGGTTCCAACACCACCACCGCCAACAAAGAAGAGGCCTGTCACACAAACAAAGGCGTCAGCCCCACCACCTCCGAAGAAGAAAGCCTCTGTGAGAAAACCAGCTCCCAAGATGACAAAACTTGCATATGACATGACCGAGGAGGAGACTGAAGTTGCAGTGCAAAAAGACTTGAACAAGTTCTTTGATGCTGCCATTGCTAGTGGTCGAGCAAAGCGAAACCCGGAGAAGACGTACCTTTTTGTTCCTCCTGAAAAACTAAGGAAAACTGTGGACGCTCACCAGAAAAAGGTACGTGCTGCCCGTAAGGCTTCGCCAAAATCAGACTATGATCGCACGCTCAGCAAATCACTTGAGGAGGCCAAGAAGACAAAGAAGAGAGCAAGAAAGGGTGTCCCACAGCTCGGGGAACAAAAGCAGCAATCAGTGCCGGATCTAGTTGTTGGGAATGAATACGGTACAAACATGGACGTCATACAACAAGCATATGGAGACGTTGATCCTGAGCATCTGCTCAAATTTTTGGAGGAAACTGGTTTAAATGTGGAAAACATACTCGGAGAAGCAGGCATCAAAAGTGCTGCAGTTGTTGATAAATGGCAGAGGGCATATGTATATGGTCAAAGTCTACACAACCCAGCGGCCCTGAGGGATCTTGGTACACAAATGCACTTGCTAAATCAGTGGTACCTCACGGCGTGTGGCAGAAAAGCTGATGACTATATTTGCGTCAGAATTAGAGACCATGATTACTTTCGTGGTGATGACATCATATATGTTCAGTTTAATGAGTTACATCAGCTCTGCCACATAGACGCTCTAGACAAATCTCTCGTCAGCTGCTTTTGCCTGTAAGTGATTGTTTCTTTTAATAATCTCACTTTAGCTTATGTATATGTATAAGTAATTATCCTCACACTAGCAAGCGTTTGTAAACATATGCAGAAACATGATGAGACAACTAAGGCGTAAAAATGACAAGGACATTGGTTTCATCGATCCATATATCGTATTCAAGCACCCAAGTACTCTCTCGGATGCGTGGAAAACTCAAACAGAGAGGAATTTGCGGAGGTTCTTCGTAAACCAAAGGGACAAAAGATATATACTATTCCCCTACAACTTTAGGTGAGTTTTGTTATCATATGCACATTTTATTATAGGTTGACATATAAAGATATATGTGTTGACTATATAAATATAAATGCAGTTTTCACTGGATACTAATTGTGATCGATCTCCCCGAGAGTCGTTTGCTAATCTATGACTCTCTGAGAAAACCACAAGAAGACTACCAAGATATGATAGATATTATCCGAGGGTAAATGTGATCTTTAAATATTGATTCCTACTCTTTAACTCTGCAATAGTTAATTAACGATCCAATTATATATATTGTGTAGGGTTTGGGCTTGGTTTGTTGAGAAACACCGTCCGGATCTGAAAGAGCAACTTCTTGATCCTCTACTACTAAATGTAAGTTGTACTACCTCCTCGTCTCTTTATCTTAATTAGCATCACTCAGCAGACGCACGCTAAGCGGAGAGTAATCTTTTTATATCTTGTAAAGTGGGTTCTACGGCAGTCACCGGGAAACAATTTATGTGCGTACTATGTTTGTGAGTTCGTGACGGTGTATGAAAAAAGAACTCCTCTACAGAGTCAGCAAGTACGTAACATGTAAATAAATTTATTTTATTTTTTGTTGCTTTTACATAAATATTATGTATGTTAATACTTTCTTTTTCTTTTAATCCAAATTGAAGGAGACATGGTTGAAGAACCAGGTGATGGATAAGGTCCGCCTCAAAGCAATTCAAGAGACCATCGCGGGCTTCCTTAATGACCATGTCCTTAAGTCTGGCACCGAGTATTGGTTTAACAAAGACGAACCAATGAAGCCAAACCAAGATGAACACTTGTATGACCTCTAAGTCAGGAATAATATTTGTGTTGTAAATATCAAGTTAAGGATGCATGATAGATAATGTTGTATATTTTATGTACATATGTATAGATAGCTCTATAATATATATGTATATATAGTTTCATATTTCCATTTGTGTGTAATTGAAAATTTTATGTGTTTATATATATATAATTATTAGCAGCGAAGAATACGTATTTGAAACCGGCCTAATAGAATATATTAGTGTGGCAGAACCTCCTGAATTAAGTGGCCCACATGCACCCATCATTGTCCTAAAGACTTCTGATTGGCATGCATGAGTTCCAAATGACTCAAGAGATCTGTCGGGTGTCCTCGGGAAACCCGAATCATCCACGTTACATTCTTCTCAGGAATTCCCTCGTCAAGCATCACAGTATTACAACAGTTTTATAGATAAGATAAATCAGAGTAAAGCGGAAAGAGTATATAATATAGATCGAAACTTAGGTTTAAAAGTTTACAATCCATAAGTACTTGATACATAAAAGTTTCGGAACTTTATATTACATATACCACACAATTTTTGTTACTTGCCCAAGGTCAAACATCAGCGTCATCATCACTCTCTTCCACAAGAGTGAAGAAACATTGACCACCAAAAGGATGATCAATGAACTCACCTGCAACAAAGGTTAACAAACCTTGAGTACAAAAGTACTCAACGAGACTTAACCGTCTAGAAAAGAGGAGAAGACTCAGGTATGAAGGCTATAGGGATTCAAGGTAAGGCTTTAGCAAGATCAAAACATTTCTTTTGCATAAAAGCTTACTAATAGTAAAGCCTATTTACAAGTTTTAACTCAAGATTAAACTTTATAACTATCCAAAGATTCTCAAACTTTCATAAGCATACCACATCTTTCGTTCTCATTTCATAAAGATCTCATTCATTACTACGGTGCGGGTCAGTGGATTGAGGCTCCATATCCGAGGAAACACGGCGATTCGAATCGTTTAAACCCAGCTGGGGATTCAGTACCACACGACATATGTAGAACTTAATCTTGCATACGTCAACCCTATCTATATATCCTCCCATACAAGAATGGGTCCAGCGTCACCCGAGAGTACAGTACACCTCGAACCCGACTATCTCATAGCCCCGAGGGTACACACTACTCCCGCCATCTCTCCACTCCCAGTACGCGGTTGGCCGTTCTCAAGTATCGGAATAGCTATAGACGAGGCTTACCACCGCATGTGGGCTGTACTCAAAGGTCTCAATCACAGCAGGCCAACAACGATAAGGTCCTATGTTGAGTAACCTTACAACAAGACTCCATTCTTGATGTAAGTTACTATCGTTATCATGTTATCTCAAGATTCATGATTTCCATAACATAGCAACCATTTTTAAAAGCACCTACTATGATGAAGTAAGTAAAGCATGACTAAGCATACTAAGCATTTTCATAAAGCAGGTATCAAGGTTAAGTATTGGAATCATCAAGGTTGGTAATGCATCAAATAGGGCTCACACAACTCTTATTCACTTAATGCATCATATTAACTCAAGTGATATAAATAACTTTATAAAAATACAAGGGTAGGTTTAATGTCCGGGGCTTGCCTTGGTGATTAGCGAAGTCCGGAGACTCAGAAAAATCAGAAGGATCCACACTCTCAGAAGAAACCCACTGTGGATCCGGTTCTTCCGAAACGAGATCTACACGTAGAAGTGCATATACATGATCAATGAGATGCTTATGACATGATCATGGTAAAGATGGAAATTTTCTAAGCTGTAGACATTTATTCGTACAATCTTTCATCATGGTAAAGTTGCAAATCAACAAAAACCAATTTAGCTATTAAACTATATATTATTACTAAGCAAATTTTATTATCTCTATTAAGCGAGGTTAGGTAACTAACAAGCAACAAAAGGTTATTTGCATAAAGGAATCCATTGCCAGGGAGCAAATCATGCTAGTTTTCCACTGGTTGTCAAACATTTCCAAAAGTCACACAAATCCAAAGTGATTAACTATTTCTTTTTATTTTATAAGTCATTTTAATTAGCCCTTTATCTATGCACAAATCATACTTATTCAAACAGGGCTGAAATTAAACATGAAAGTAGATATCAGTGACATAAACTCACATGTCAAATTTCATGATTTTTGGAGAAACACAGAAAATTACATAATTCATCAAAGTTGCATTTATTAATTAAAGTACAGATTAAATTGTCATAGAAAAATTACTCAAAACACAAGTTTTATAATTTTTATATTAGCACAGACATGCTATCATCTAACATGTCAAATTTCACAATTAACAGAGCTATAGAAAAATTATAACAAAAATAACAAAACTAGCTACTGTGCATAAGGCTAGAAAAAGAAAAACTTAAATCTAGCCCAAACTGGGCTTTCGGCCCGCTCCAGTGCGGCCCGACGCACGCGAAAACGGCCCGGCCTGGCTCCCGCCCGCGCGCCTCGGCGTTTTTGCAGAAAGGCCCTTCAGCTTAAACGAAAACAACCCGCAGTCCATAGCGCTATTCACATGAGTCACAGACTTTGCAACCAACACCCTGTAACTTATCGTCTTTACAACTGCGAGGTCCCCGACCCTGGCCAGAACGGACGGCGACGCACCGAGCGCCGGCGAGCCTTACGCCGGTCAACTCCGGCTAGTAGAGACCCAGCTAACGCGAGCATCAACACCGGCAGGTCACCCGCGGCCGATAGAACCCCTAACCCCAAACGCTACCACTCCGGTGAATCCTGGCCACGCACGGCGGCGGACCGGATCACGGCGAAGCTGTTCCGGTGAACTCAGGCTGGTAGCAAGAGAACAGAGGGGCTAGGAAGCTCCAGTAGCTCACCCTGATGCTGGCTGTGTAGCTGGTTCGAGCGGAAGATGGACGGAGAGGAGAAGTCCACGGAGCAGTGGCTTGCGGCGGCGAGCTCCGGCGAAGAAGAGGATGTTCCGGCGAGACCTGAGCATCAAACAGAGAACCATCGAGCCGATAAGTACTCTGGGGTCAAGACGAAACAGAAACACGAGACAGGGAGAGTAGAGGAGTGCCCGGTTGGGCTGACCACGGTGAGATTGAGCTCGGCGGCGATTTCGCCCGACGGAAAGAAGAACGGCGAGTACGAGCTCTCTGAGGCAGTAGAGGTCGAAGGGATGGGCTCTGGAGATGCGCAAGGAGGTAAGGAGGTTATAGCCGCGGTCAAATTTGGATGAGGACGATCAGAGGCAGTGTATTTGGGATTTAGATGGAAAGGAGTCCGTCGGTGCCCTAGGTGGCAAAACGGCGACGGCGAGCTCAGGAGAAGGCGCCACGACGCGAGGGAGAGCGCCAGCAGCTGCTTCACTTTGCCACGAACTCAGTCGCGCACTCATTCGGGAGAGATCGACGCCCAACGCGCGAGCAGCAGCGATCAAAACTCGGCTGTCCACCGCCATGAACAGGGAAACAAACTTATCCCCCCTTCTCTCCTTTCTACCCTTTAGAAATTTAGAAATTACTTTGGATTTTTTAATATAAGTTAAAAATATGTTAAAATATCAAATGCTCAGAATTCAATACTGAACATCTTTTATTTTTGCAACATATGCAGAATATGCTTAGATTTTGAATTAGGGTTTGCAAATCAAAAGGGGACAAAAAGGGCAAAAGGGTATTTTCACAATTACTTTTGATTTTGAATAAGAACTTGAAAAACTTTATACATCAAAGTTGATCCTTATAAAAAATGGAGCAACTTTGCTTTTTAGAGTTTACCCAAATTCTTTTTAGATTATGAATTATGAAAAAGGGGACAAAATAGGGTTTTCAAATTAATTAAATTATTTAATTGAATTCCAACCAAATTTGAATTATACCTCAATGGTGACTTGAAACATGTTCCAAATACACCTTTGAGACATAATACCAAGATGTGGTCCAAAATTCCATTACTATAAAAGAAATTACCATAATACCCTTATAAAGCATAAAAGCATTATTCACCGCATAAGAAAACATAAACTAGTGTTTCAAACTTAAACACTTCTTATCACCTAAGCACAAGCATAAAGAATAAAACTTGTTTTTAGTAAATGCAAAATTGGATTATCAACTCAAGTGAAATGCCAGTGCTTATGATGACATGTCAGGTTTTAGTCTGCTTAACACCAGAGTGTTACAATTAGCACCGAAGAATACGTATTAGAAAACCTAATGTAATTGTAAAACCAAAAACAATAACCAATTGAAAAGAAAATAAAAAGAAAAAAGAAAAAAGCGGCGGCCTCTTTAGCCCCGGTTGGTAATACCAACCGGGACTAAAGAAGCCAGCCACGGTGGCCCGGCTAGAGGCCTCTTTAGTCCCGGTTGGTATTACCAACCGGGGCTAAAGGTCTCCCCTTTAGCCACGGGCGAGGGAACTGGGGCTAAAGGTCGGACATTTAGTCCCGATTCCTTAGCCCCGGCTCCATGTCCGGGGCTAAAGGCCAAAATGGTCCGGGGCTAAAGGCCTGTTCTCCAGCAGTGTGGTGTAGACTGGAAGCACACGTCGAAGGTCACGTGGTGGACTCATTCGCCATCCATGCCGCGCTGCATGCCCGGAAGACTCGCTCGCACGACGCCTACGCTTCATGCCTTCCACCCGCCGAGATGCTCGCTAGTTAGTTGGTGGCTGAAGTCTCTGTTGTACTCGTGAATATGTAACATACTGATCAATAAACACTGGTTGATTGATATCGAGCCTTGCTCATCTTCAGAGCCAAAGCTCGTCTTCGAGAAGGCATGGCCTAAGGCGCTCGCCCGGTCTCATTGCCGGTGGTGGTGGGGACTGGTGTCAGTCCACGTCCACGATGCATACCTACTGGATGTAGGTGATGGGCCTGAGACAGAACACAAACACCGCCCACAGAGGATCCGGAGAAGCTCAAGCTAAATAATTGATCTAGACCTTACGTAAAAAAATTTACATTGTGAAGAATAGTTTCTTACCTACAACATCCTAGGATATAGAAACTACTAATGGTTTCTACATTGGGAGTGCCCTTAGCGTTGGGAAGAAACTGGGTAGTTTCTATACACGTCGGGCCCGCGATGGGCACACTCGCTGCCATCATCGTGCGACTGCGCTCACCATTGTGCATCCACCGCACAGGAAGCAGGCCACGCCTTCGTCCGCCTCCATCGCGCAGGCTGCACTTGCTGTCGTGCGGGTCGCTCCACTGTGCAGGCCACGCCGTCGCTGTCGCACTTGCCGTCCTGCAGGCCACGCTGTCGCCGCCGTGCAGGCCCCAGACTCCATCATGCAGGACGCGTTGGCGCCGTGTTTGTCCACCTCTGTCAGAGGACACGCAGGACCAACGGCCTTCCGTCCATCCTCCTCCTCTCACGGTCTCACCTGCTCATGGGCGGATTCAGTGGTATTCCTGGGTATTCCCGGGAATACCCAACTTTTTTGTGCAAGTTTTAGTATATATATGTATCCATGCGTATATGTATAAATGTATTATAAGTATTCAGTGATATTTTTGCTATTCTAGCCAAGAACGAAACGAAAAACAGCATATTGGTTAGCTTCTAGCCTTCCACCTCTCCCACCTTTGTAGGTCGCAAGCCAATTAAGGCCCAAGACCCCTCTCTGGCTCTCCCGTGTGAATCCACCGTCCACCGAGAGCCTTGCGTTGTCATAAAAAAAAATCGAGAACCTTACGTGCGCCTAGGCTGTCTCCCGCACGTGTGAATCCTAACATAGCGAACCCTAGTCTGAGAATCGGCGGCGACCGATAGTGGCAAAGGGACTCAACTTTGGCTGCCTTTGAGTTCGTGGCTCCGCAACTAGCAAGGGCAAGTCAGGCGCTAGGCGCACGGAGCACGGCGCGGCCGCCGACCAGCAACAGTGGCTATGTGTGCGCACTGTGCGATGGTCGGGCACCAGGCGGCGGTTGCTCGGACGGCATGGGATAGGCTGCTAGGAGTGCTGGCGTCGGGAGTCCATGATTTGCTCTGCTCTATTGCTACTGATTTCGAGGCGTCTAACTGAACTTAAATGATTCTATGCACTACTACAGCGTTATCGGTATTGGTTTGCAAAAAGATGAACACAAACAACTCGATAACGTACTACTCTGAAATTGACCTATAGATGATTTTTTTTTATGTTGAATTGGGAATACCCAAGTTTTAAATTCTGGCTCCGCCACTGCACCTGCTCTGCTTGTGCGGGAAGAATTGAAGAAATAAGATGCAATATTTATTACGTCAAGACACCTCCATTGTGACTGTAGATAGTTTCAACCATTGGGACTGTCCTTAGGGCGCCCGCAATGGTATGAGATAGTGCTAGCTCTAAGCCAACCTTTTTTTAGTAGTGCTACCTTTTAGCATATAGTCTCACATGATATACTCATATCATCTTGAAATGTGTGTATGAGTCTAGCTCTTGATCAAGAGTTAACTCTTCTCTTTTTTTATTAAAATATAAAAAGAATGCTAAGAGCTAGCTTATAAGCCACCCGTTGCGGGTGCTCTTTGATAGCATCTCAAATCAAATCTCTTTGAAGGACATTAAGAAGAACTGAAGGATGGTATTTCATGTGATGCCATAGAAGGAGAGTCGAGTAGTTTAGATGTGATTCTTATCTTCTCCCCTTATATGCTCACAGCCGATGTAAACTTCCAACCCATCTCTGAACCCATCCTTGACCTCGATGATCCCTTGTACTCCACTAAGACCAACCCAAGCATAGAAATCATAAAGATCACAAGGATGATCAAGAAGAGCAACGCAATGTTTAGAATATATGAAAACTTATATGTCATTGCAGTCAAAGAAGAAGGTAGCTAGTGTTGAGAAAGTGGAGGCTTTCATTGATGACTGCCGCCAACGCTTAAGCAGCAGCTTCCGCCATGATCACCGAATGGGCATTTGATAACTGCGCTATGATGTATATTGTCTGCGCGGGGTGTGTACATGTGAGTTGACAAAGAAAATTCCAATGCCTGCAGCCCCTGGAGGATGTGTAGGAGTATCAGGCAGGAAGGATGCATCGGTGTAGCATCTGATCGCTGGGAGAAGAGACGACAACAAGATGTTATACATGTCCCTTTGGTTATGACCTCCCTTTGATTAGTTCCTGCAAAAGAAGAATTTGTACATTGCCACGTAGATGGGTTGGGTTAATATTGTAGTTGATTAAATCACAATGTAAACATTGTGTTGGGGATAGGTCGGTGGGAGTTGGGGTTCTGTATTATTGCTATCCCCTAAACTTGTGCAACAATGGAGATAAAATTCAGTTGCATTGTGGAGAGGGTGGTGTGCCGCCCCGGTGAATATGCATAAGAGTCTAGATTTCCTATAGAAACGATTGCCATTTCTAGATTTCCAAATATACCACATAGTGATTAAAAATTTGTTGATCAGTAAGGAATCTGAATTGGGCGTTATGGAAGATGCTTTGCAAAATATTTTCAACTCTATCAGAATCCCATTTGGTAAGTATCAGTTCTTAGTGGAGGATTAAAGGAGAATCAAACTGCACGCGGTAAGTTGCAGTGAAAAAATAGGTTGACATTGTCTTTAACCTGGCTACAGATGATGCAGTGCTTATTAATATGAGTAGAATACCTAGATGCCCTTTCTGCAGGATTGACTGTGGTTGTTTGGTTTCCACATGAAGCCTCACCCTCCAGCAATTTTGAGCTTTCATTTCCACGGTGTCTATATGCTGCTTTCATTTCCAAATATTATTTTCCAATATTATTATAAAAAATATTTTCCAATATTATTATAAATAATATTTGACTAAGTTTATAAAAAATATTTTCCAATATATTAAGTCAAAAATAATATTTAACTAAGTTTATAAAAATATTTTCCAATATTATTATAAAAATATTTTCCATTTAATACTATCTATTACAATTATAAATATTAGTGTATTGTGTGTATATATATATATATATATATATATATATATATATATATATATATATATATATATATATATATATATACTACTAGTAGTAGACCTTAATTGATGAAGAGCAAGGAACGTGTAAAATAGTATGGACCATCTATTTGGAGGACCATTTATTTTGAGAAATAGGAAGGTAAACCAAGTGATGAAGAGCAAGGAACATGTAAAATAGTCTATGCAAATCAAGAGCAAGAAGGTGGAAAGACCATGTCGGTTACTAAACTAATGTGCAGTAAAGGCAATCCCACTGCAGAAATCATTTATGGTTTCTACAGCTCGAAGACTCAACAACTAGAAACCATCTCCCCAATGCATATTTTTTAAATAGTTTCTATAGGAAAGAAAATTTAATGTACAGCGCAAATAAAGCAGATCTATGCCAACAATCGTGTAGCCGATTTGATCAATAATATTTGCGGCCATGTTGAAAGGTCCAATTGACTAGAGCGGGGTGAATAGCCTAATTAAAAATCTACAAAAACACTTAGACAAACACTATTAGCAACATAAATAGCGAAGCTTTTTGCACTAGCCCAATGAGTATGTTGCAAGCCACCTATCCAACAATTCTACTTAATATATCTATGTCACACAAACAAGATGAACTAAGGATACAAGTATAGCACAATAAATAAAGACTAGGAAGATATATTCTACACAAGGTATGAACTATGATCAATGAAAAGCAATTTGATCAATCAACTATTTATGCAAAATATATAAACAATATGAAATATCTACACAAGATATATCTAGCAAAAGATAATAACAAGATACAATGAACTAGCTCAAGTAAGTATGAAAGTAGTAATCAAGTGAGCTAGTTTTAGAGAGTGTTTCATCGAGCCTTCGGGAACATCTTGGACGAGCCAATCACCGGTGAAGACAATAGATGAAGTCCAATCACCGGGAAAGCCAATCAATCACAACCAAGCACGCGAGGCACAAGATTTATCTCGAGGTTCACGTGCTTGCCGGCGCGCTACTCCCTGTTGTGTCGACCAACTCTTGGTGATCCGGTGGGTAATAATTGGCACCACGCCAAGCTACACAAGCCCCCACAAGAATCTACCACAAGAGAGGTAGCTCAATGACACGAGCAATCCACTAGGGGTGCCTTTCACCACTCCGGTGGAGATTAGGACAAAAAAAACCCTCACAATCAATTTGGTGGTGGCCAAGAACGATCGCCAATCTTGGCAACTCCACCCAATCGCCTCCAAGCTGTCTAGGCACCGATAAATGCCAAGAGTAACAAGAAACTCAAAGTCAATGCGAAGAACTAGTGCCACTAGAATGAACTCTTTCAAATCTTAGCACTAGATCACTCAATCTTACTAGCAAATGATCAAATCAACACTAGAGATGAGTGGGGAGACTTGACTATGCTCACAAGGATGCTTAGGGATCAAAATGTGCAAGAGAGAACTCAAGTGAGCAGGCCAAGCCACTTAAATAGCCCACACAAGTCGGGCTAGCCGTTGGACAGAAATCGGGGGCATCGAACGCGTCGATGATGGACCATCGGACGCTGCCCACCGTCTGATGCTTCCGATAAAGTCGTGTGTCCCCCTGCTATTAATTCGAGCCGCCTGATCCCAACGGCTATATTACTTCGTGCCACGGTTAAAGTGACACCGGATGCGCCGATGTCAGGGCATCGGACGCGCCGATGCCTCACACTCAATTCAACGCATATCACAGCAGCATCGGACGCTCCGAGCCCTTTGCATCGAACGCTACACCCCAGCGTCCGATGACACACCAGAGAGGTTCTAGAGAGGTCAGAAACACATCGGATGTGTTCGATGGTACACATAGGACGCAGGCTAGCGTCCGATGCTCCCTGCTAAGTCAGCTTGCGCCATGTCACCAACATCGGACGCTGGAACAGTGTTTTCGCAGCATCCGCCACAGCGTTCGATGCTCTATGTTCCAACAAGCTGAGTTATGGTTTGCCATCAGACGCGCCAAGCCAGCATCCGATGTTGCCTACTGCCGCGTCCGATGCCTATATCTCAGCACCTTTCGCATTCTAACTTCTACCCTTGCTTCCATGCCCTAGCACTAAAGTGTTTCACCACTTGTGCACGTGTCTTACCATTTTGCAAAGCATTTTTCAAGGATTGTGTTAGTCACTCATTAGGTCTATAGCATCAATATGTTAGAGAACTTCTAGTGGCACTTGAACACCGTATAAGCCATAAATTATCTCCTCTTCATAGTACGACTATCTATCCTAAATGTGATCACACTTGCAAGTGTCTTGATCACCAAACCAAAGAGCCCTATATGTTATATCTTTGCCTTTGGGCCTTTTGGCACCATCTCTTCTCTTCTTCTTATTTCACCAAGTGTAGAGCACTTGAACACTTCATTTTGTATGGCCATCACCATCCTCTCCATAGTTGCCACCTTGCTAGTTCCAGCACTTGGCTTGGTCTTAATCTTTTTTCATTAGCTATATACATACTTAGCAATAGGATTAGACCAAATAGGTTTCATCAATTAAGCAAAACTAAACTAGGACTTTCACATGTGCGGTACAAGTACATGCAACTCAAAGTCTAGAAATTAAAAAATATTCAATAGCATTAGAGGAGATGGATTCGTAGCATGGGCTGCTCGGACAGTTCTCAGGATCAAACCTGAGAAGAAAGACGTCGTCCTCAAAGATGGGATCACCGTCGGACTCCTTTCGCCATCGACGCTGGCCACGACAACGCACACATGGGAGAGGTGTTGAATGGGACGAGCCCGCTCGGGTGGAATGGATTTTGGCGGCGATGGGGGAGAAGTCATCAGCCGCACGAGATCTAGAACAGATTGATAGAATTGTGCTAAGACTCTCAACACAGTACGTCACAAATGATTTCTTCGATCTGGATGCAAACGAAGACGTCGTTTCCTAATAAGAAACGGTTTCTTCATTTTATTCCATCTCTCTTCGATAAATAGGCTGCCACATCAGAAATTTGCTTAGTTGACAATGTAATTAATATTCATAGAAACTATTATGATTTCTGCATTGGGAGTGCCCTAAGTGTTGTAGAAGTTGAATGGATGACAGTAGAAATGAATTCAAAGGCTCAAGGATATATGCATGCACTGAGAGAAATAAAGAGACAAGTTAGAGATTTGTTGGGGCCTTTAGATGACATGGCTTCACGAAATCATAAAAAAATATATATGCTAGATGAACTTACTGATTTAGTGGGGCCCATATAATGATGTGGCTTAAAGAGATACTAGATAAATAAGTTAGCGGGGTTTTGCTTTACTTTTTTTTGCAAGACTCAGTTACAGACACAGACACTCATAAACACGAGTGTACATTCACCCTACCCTTACTATGAACGCACACATACACATCCTACCCCTGTAAGTACCTCTGAGGTTATAGATATATACTTTATCTAAATTTTTTGTTTACCTTCCTATTTCTCAAAATAAATGGTAATATATCATGTAGTCCTCCAAATCGATGGTCCATAATTATTTAGGGGTATCATAGCAAAATCCTATAATAATACTATGAAACAATCCTGTAGCAGTGCACACCTCTGATTCAAATACTTGACATTACACTCCACAATCAATTAAACTTATAACAATAAAATTTAAATGGAAATTGGTACCTTATCATCCTTTGTCCTCTTGTTGGTTGATGGAGCACATGTCTCACTTGTGTCACTAAGGTTAATCTCAGTGGTGAGTTTCATTGCGCTGTTTTCAAGACTGTCATGTCATACGAAATAAAATAAAACTTGAATGAAACTCTCCATTGAAAATGAGAGTTTCATTCTATAGTTTCATATACATTTAATTTCATGACTCATAGAGAGTTGGTAATCATGCCAATAGAGTTTCATTTAGATGAAACTTAATTCTTCTCGCACTTCTTAAATACACCACCATGTCATCAAATATGCAACCTATTTAATGTAAATAAAACTCATATGAAACTCACATTAAGATTGACCTAATGGAACCGTTGTGATAGATGCCTTTAGGAAGTCCTCGTCGAACCTTGACGTAGGCACGTGGTTGACGCATGGCTAGCCTGCTAAGGCTAGGGCGGTTGGTGCTGGTCTAGCGGGGTGTTTGGTTCTACCCCACTAAACTTTAGTCATTAAGCTCTAGTCACTTTTAGTGGCTAAAATATCAAACACCCCCACTAAAAGGGACTAAACATGCACTTTAGTCTCTTTTAGTGGAGGTGTTTGGCATTTTAGCCACTAAAAGTGACTAAAGTTTAGTGGGGTGGAACCAAACACCCCCTAAATATGGCAATTTTTAGTCTAAATCCGATGGATAAAAACTCTATTTGAGCAATAATATGATTATTTCTTTTACTCATGGGTAAGTCAATGGGAAAAAAGTCTTACTCAACGGGATTCAATATGTAGAAATCATGGGATAAAATCACTTGAAAGATTCAAATTGGCTAGAGGGGGGCGAATAACTTAATTAAAAAATATACAAAATTACTTGGGAAATTGATTAGCAACACAAATGGCAAAACTTTTTGCACTAGTCTATTAGTTACATTGCAAGTCATCTATTTACACAATTCTACCTTAATAGTGCTATATCACACAATTTAACTTGAGCCAAATTTGAGAAGAGTATATTGGCAGCAATTATTCTAAAGACAAAACTACACTAGCTATATAAGAATGTGAAACAAATTACTAGAGAGCAATTAAGCAAACTAGCTACACAAGATAAATAGCACAAGATATATGACACAATTAAGATACACAAAGTAACTAGGTCAACTCAAATGTGAATGCTATGTGTAAATGAGCTAGGGAATGAAGTATTTCACTGAACCTTCACGATCGCCAAGTAGAAGACCAATCACCGGTGAATTCCTTACATAGAGCCAATCGCCAAATAACCAGGAAATGACCAATCACCAAGAACGCGAAGAGACAATCGCCACAATATCAAACACACTAGAGACACAACGATTTATCCAGAGGTTCACGTACTTGCTAGCACGCTAGTCCCCGTTGTATCGACCAACTCTTGGCGATTTGGTGGCTAATTGGCACTACGTCAAGCTCCTCACGAGCACGACAAGAATCTACCACAAGAGAGGTAGCTCAATGACACGAGCAATCCACTAGAGGTGTCTTTCTCTACTCCGGCGGGGATGAGGCCCAAATGACCCTTCACAAACGCGATCGGTGGTGAACAAAAATAATCACCAACTCTTACCAACTCCACCAAACCCCTTCAAGCCGTCTAGGCACCAGTAAATGCCAAGAGTAACAAAAAGCTCAAAGCCGGAAGAACTAGTGCCACTAGAATGAATACCTTCAAATCTTAGCACTAGATCACTCAATCTCACTTGGGATGAACAAAGTCTAGAGATGAGTGGAGAGGAGTTCCAAAGATCACAAGAAAGCTAAAGTATCAAAATGTGTAAGAGAAAATCCCAAGCCGGCCACTCCCCTTAAATAGGCATCGAAAGCGCCTGGTCGGGGGCATCAGACGTGCTGGGAGCGTCTGATGCTCCAGTGTCGTCCACATGTACAACCCCTTCAAAACATGGTCCACATGATCTCAATGGCTACTTTACTTTGCGCGTTGGTTAATGTTACACCAGACGCGACGGTCCGACCCATCGGACGCGTCCAGTGTGCTTTTGATTGAATTCAGCGCCCATTGGTTCTCCATCAGACGCTCCCATCGGACGCGCCTAGCACAACGTTCGATGCCAATGCAGAGAGGTTCCAAAGAGCCCCCGAACATATTGGAATGTCTGTTGGGACCCCATTAGACAAGCGAAGCGTCCAATGTTCCTCTGACTTCTCTGCTCGTGTCACCTCAGCTGCATCAAACACATGCATAGTGTTACTTGTGTGTCCAGTGCAGCGTCCAATGCAGACTGAGCCACAACCTGCACCTAGGGTTTGTCATTGGACACATTTGGTTCCTCCACAGGGAGCGTCCGATGTCCCTAAGACAACTCCATTCACTTCACAACTTCTATTCTTTCTTCCGTGTGGTAACACTAAAGTGTTTCACCACTTGTGCATGTGTGTTAGTATTTTCAAAGCATTTTTCCAAGGGTTGTGTTAGTAACTCACTAGGTTTAATGCATCAACAAGTTAGTGAACATCTAGTGGCACTTGAACAACACATAAGCCGTGAATTATTTCCTCTTGGTAGTACGACTATCTATCCTAAATGTGATCACACTCACTAATTGTCTTGATCACCAAACCAAAGATCCCTATAGGTTATACCTTTGCCTTCAGGCCTCTTTGCTCCTTCTCTCCTCTTTACTTCAACTCTCTTCTCCATTTCACCAAATGTGGAGCACTTGATCACTTGAGTGTTTGTGATCATCACCATCTCCTCCATGATTGCCACCTTGCTAGCTCCACCACTTGACTTGGCCCTAATCCATCTCATGAACTAGACACATGGTTAGCCATAGGATTAGATAAAATTGGTTTCATCAATTAGCCAAAACTAAATTAGGGCTTTCATCACCCCACAACCCCAGCTCAATAATACTCAAATTGTATGTGAACTTTGTTCATGTAGCTCATTTCTTTGTCTGTTTGATGAATTTACTATTGATTTATAAATTGTGATGCTTTGGCTGGAACTGGGAGCCTCATATATTGATATATGTAATTTTGAATTGCAAACATTCTTGCCTATGGGTAACCCAGGGGTACCTGTTACACGCTTGGGCAAGAGTATGGAAAAGAACTCTTACCCGAGCATGGGTATGGATAAATTAGCAGGTAAAATATTTTTTTGTGGGTAAGGATATGGACAGCGCATACCCAGTGGGTAATTACCCATTGCCATTTTTAGACTGGCAACCGACTATTGTTGTAGGGGCAGGTGGAGGGCTTTTGGTCATCCCTAGCAAGGAAGCTAAGGTGGCTGGGCAAGGGTTGTGGCTAACCATTGCCACTCAGGAGCGAGTGTGTAAGCATGGGCATGGCCCTGGCTAGCCAAAGGGGGTGTAGGAGGTGGGTTGGGTTTGTAATCAATGGCGTTATGGATAATTTTCCATCCAATTTTACAGGAATGTATGGAACCAACCTTGTTGGGCACCACTTGAGGAGGCCTTTGAAATTCATGAATTTGGCCTCCTAGCTTCATGTTTGTTTACATAGATTCATGGACTTAAGTGTTTGGCCTACATTCCTTGAAGCAAAACGATTTTCGTAGATCTGAAATTAGTGAAGCCCTACCAGACAACGCCTTAATTTGATAAGCCACCATAGTAGGAGATGTGTTCATTCTTTCATCTTTGACATCCAAGGACACCATTCTTCTAACAGAGTCTTGAGTTTACTACTTCAGACATGATTTTACCTAGACACCTATTGTCTCGTCTTTAAACTTGTTAAGACACTTTCAATTGAGAAACTAACACTAAGATGGTTTCTATGTACATTAATTAGGGAGCCAACTAAGCAAAAAATGATGATGTGACATTGGAAGGTCTTGTTTAGTTTGAAGTGTGAAAGTTTTTGCGTGTCACATTAGATGTTCCAGCACTAATTTAGTTTATTAAAAATAAACTAATAAGAAAATAAATTACATATTCTGCCTAGAAACCATGAGATGAATTTATTAAGACTAATTAATCCATCATTAACACATGTTTACTGTACTATAACATTGTCAAAACATGAACTTATTATGCTTAAAAAACCATCTCATAAATTACACAATCTGTGTAATTAGTTATTTTGTATCTACATTCAATAATTCATACGTATGACTAAGAGCACCCGCAATAGTAAGAGTCAGCTGCTACTTCTAAGCCAACCTCTTAAATAGTGTTAGCTTTTAGCAATAGCTCATAATACAATAAGTCCCACATAACATACTCATATCATCTCGAAATGTGTGTATAAGTCTAGCTCTTGATCAAGAGCTAGCTCTCTTTTTTCTATTAAAATATGAAAAGAATGCTAAGAGCCAGCTTATGAGCCACCCACTACGGGTGCCCTAAATATTTGATGTGATTGGTAAAAAGTTTTTGGGTGGAAATTAAACAAGGCCTAAAGAAGAGAGAGAAGATATAAAAGATTCTATCTACAAAATCAGAAAAGAAAAGATGTTATAGGTGAACGATAAGAGAGAGAAGACGTATGATTAGATAAAATTCTATCTTAAGGCCAGTCTCTATGTAAGGTTCTATGTCACAGTTTCCAAGATGTGAAATTGTTATATGAGACATATCTCTTTCATAGTGCACAATTTCATCGTACAGTTTCAGATGTTATTTTACCTCTTTCGTGGGTCCCACCCCTCTCTCTCCTCTTCCCTTTCTTCACAACCGCACGAAGGCTCGCCGACCCGACGCCAAGCGCACCGACCCTTGCGGTCGTGCCTAGCAGCGGAGTCTCGGCCGGCGGCGCACGCGACAGGCCTCGCACTACCGCGACTGACGGAGCAGTGGGCGGTGCTCGCGCTCAGGCTTGCGGCCAGCGCGGTGGAGGAGCCGCGACCTGCACTCGTCCTCGTGGCCCGCACAGCGGCACCGGCGGCCGGCGCGGTCGGCGCATCCGCCGCGGCCAGTGCAGCCCTGCTCGGCTCTCGCGTCCCACACAACGGCACTCGCGGCCAGCGCTGCCCCGCCCTCGCTCGTTGCCCGCACAGGCCGCCGCGGCCAGCGCAGCCTCGCCCGACGCTCGCGGCCCGCACAGCGGCGCCCGCGGCCAGCAAGCTCCTGCGCGCAGCTAGCGGTCGGCGAGCTCCTGCGCGCAAATCTCAACGCGGGGAGGGGGCGGAGGGGGCTCGCCCGCGCCTGGTGGCACGAAGGGCGGCCTCGCTCAGCAGCTTCGCCCGGCGGTGGAGGAGGCTCGCCCGTGCCTGGAGGTCGCGTCCGGTGGTCGAGGGTGGCCTCGCCGCGACGTCCGGTGGTTCGCCCGCTCCCGAAGGCCGCCTCTAGCGGCGGAGGGCGCTCGCCCACGCCAGGCAGTCGCGCCCACGGCGGAGAGGCGCTCACGGGTACCTGCTGGCCGCGCCCACCGGTGGAGGCGAGCAGCACGGACCGACGGATGCGCGGCTCACGGCGGACGCGCGACGAACTCGGCCCATGGCGGAGACGCTCGCGGTGGCGGAGGAGTCCATGAAACGAATCTCCCTCTCAACGCGGGTTTAGTTCGGTTTCCGAGACGCTAGAAACGGCGCTTACTCGTGTCCTGAGGATGAAACATTTCTCTTCTCTCTCCTGCTCGTTTCATGCAAAAACATTTCGTCTGCTAATATGACATATCATTTAATGTACATGAAACTCTTAATGAAACCCCATTGAGACTCACAAAGAAAAACTATAGTTTTAATTTAACAAGTATATACAGAAATCATGTTACAGTGACTATAATTGAGCATTGCCATCGGCAGTAGGGGCACGTACATCGCGTCTATTTGTACCGTTTCTATGCCGGCAGTTTTGCAGAATAACCCCTAATGAAGCCAAGAGACAGGGAGGTCGTCGTCTCACGAGAGGACGACCCCGGCCCGTGCTCCGAGAAGAAATTAGCGCTGGAGTAAAAGGCCTTGATCCCGTGCGGCGGGAGGGAGCGGTGATCGGCGCCAAACTGTTTCTTTCTCATCTCGTTTCTGGCCGATAGCCGCAAGCACGCAGACGACCTCCGACTTGCCGTGATCCGCACGCGAGCGAGCTCCGCCCCACCACCGCGAGCCGCGCCGGCGGGATCTGTCGTTGGCTTCGCACGAGCGAGCTTCGCTTGGCTGCCGCGAGACGCACCGGCGAGCTTCATGCGAGCGACCTCCGCCTGGCTGCTGCGAGCTACGCCGACAAGCTCCGTCGCAAGCTTCGCCTACGCGGGCGACCTCTACCCCATCGCCGAGAGCCATGCGAGCAAGGAGGCTTTGAAGAAGAGAAGTGTTTTTTGCGGTTGAAGTTGAGTATTCAAAGGATAAACATGCAGTACTGTGGTGACCCGGTGAATAAAGGAGGAGCATGTGAAGTGCAGAGAGTGATATGCAGCTTTTTCAGTTTTTACAGACTATAGTGCTGTACGTATGTACTAGGAGTAGTAGGCTATTGTGTGTTTGTAATTATTTTTCTAAAAAGCCGAGAGTTTGCAACACAATAGCTACATGAATTATATTCACATTCGATCTGATTATATACAAGCATTAAAGAATTAATAGACAGCTCGACAGACGACCCACTGTATGTACTGTCTATTTAATCGTCTTTACAGGATATGACATTGTCATATAGACAACAAGGCGTCCGTGGGGTGTACATGTCCTAATGCGATTTACAGTGCTCCCTCCAGTATAGTAAAAGAAGTCGTTTAGGACAGCGACACGGTCTCCAAAACACAACTTTGACCACTTGTTTCTTTAAAAATATTTATTGAAAAGTAGTATATATATATTTTTATGAAAGTACTTTTCAATACGGATTTATTTATATGATTTTTACATCTCTAAACTCAATAATTTAAAAATTATTTATGATTTATATTCTTAATGTTTGACTCAAACCTTGTTAAAACAACCTATATTACCAGAGTGGAGGGAGTATGTACTGCATCTGCATGTCGGCTCACATGTCTTCCTATCTCACCAAACCCCATATGACGGTCGACGGTGACTCCAATAGTCATTGGCCGCCGCTCCTAATCCTCACCATCATCACGTGCAATTAACCAACCCTCTCCAACCAATCCCCGTCGGAATTACAAGAAAGCCCCCCTTTTTTTCCCGTTCCCCCCTCTTCTCCGTTCATGGTGCTGGTGGCCGTCGACCGCCACCTCCGCCGCGGGGGCCTCTAATGGCGCAGTTCAGGCAGCAGTACGGCGGCGGCTTCTCCGACTCCCGCGGCCACCACCAGGCGCTCCCGGACTGGCACCGGCCCCACCACGCCTCCGCCAAGCCCTCCTCCCGGATCCGTCGCCCCGGGAAGCCCGCGCCGCGCCGCCGCTCGCCGGCCGCTGCCGCTGCCGTCGCCGCCGCGCTCCTCCTCCTCGCCGCTGTCTTCCTCCTCTCGCGCCGCATCTCGCGCAGCCCCGCAGGTTGGGTTCCTCGCGCCCGTTGGCCTTGTTCCTCTCGCTTTTCTGTCGTATAAAAAGATCGCATCTTGGGCGCGTCAGGGTTCTTCTACGGTGCGATTCGGCACCGCCCCGAGAGTTCTCGATCCAGTTTCACGTTTGGTTGAAGCTCCCATTGCGCGCTTGATTTGAAAATTTCTCCTCTTGCTTGCCTTGCCGTCTGTGTGATTTCGTAGAGATCAGCCAAGATTCGAGCGCCGGGGAGGCGTTGCCGGAGTGGAACCAGAGCAAGAGCTGGAAGGAGCTCAAGTTCGGGCACGGCGGGGGCGGCCGGAGCGCGCGGGACTCCAGGTACTGGGACCGGGACGATAGGCGCCGCGACGAGGACTACACGGAGGACGAGAAGGAGAAGATCTCGGGTGGAAGTGGAACCTCCGCCGATGCTGGCGGCAGCGGCGATAAAGGTACCACCTCTGAGGCAGGTGGTGAGGATAAAGGATTGACTCTAGAGACTGACGGTGGTGCTAAGGATGTTCCGGAGGCGTCTGAAGGTGGGAAAGGAGGGACCTTGTACAATGAGGGTGGCAGGAAGGAGCTGGAGCAGTATGAGGCTGCAGCCATGGGAGGGGTGAAGGAGGTTGATCCAGATGATGAGTATGATGATGGCATCGATACACAGGATGATTTGGAGGATGCTCACCTGCATTCATCTGATGGTGGGAGGAAGCCTGGTGCCGGCAGCCATGAGGCTGTTGAGAAGAAGGACGAGGTCGCTACTGAGAGGCACACAGAAGCAGGCGGAGGGATCGCTGATAGTCATGATATTAGTAGCCTAGACAAAAAGAAGGTTTCAGGTACTGGAGATAAGAAGCATGTGTCCAAGAAGAAACCAAAACATAAGAAGTCTGGTAAGTTGTTTGCCTCTTTGAAGTTGCTTGCAATTTGAAAATTTTGAATCCTTATGTAATAGTTTTAACTTCTTAGACATTTTTTATTCCACTGAGGCAGTAGCTTGGAATAACTCAAAACTCTGCATTTTTGTTTTTTGCTCTTCTATTGTTCTGTAGTTAATTGGTAATTCTATGTTGTAAATGAGGTTAAAATTTTGCTTCATATTTGATTTTAGCTGTGCTAACTCATAAGATCATTATTTTGTTTATAAACACAAATTTCTTCTTTTATGAATCATCTAACAGGTGCTGCAGCACCTAGTACAGTAATTACCAGCATCTTAGAGCATGAACAACATGCCTATTGTACTAGTGAGGATGTGTGTCTTGCAACACAAATAACATGACTTGAATATTGGACCCCTGGTGTTCTACGAAGTAATATTATGGTGTCACAACATGTTCGTGATTTGCTGTTGGATTTGGAACCTAATAACTGCGTGAAAACTAACATTCTGCAGCTTGTGATTCTCTAGCTATCTATTTACATGCGTGGGACTGGTGTTATGTGAGCATGTTTGCAGGAAAACAATGTGATGATGCTTTTGCCTTAACATTCCATGCAAGTCAAATTGAAATCATTATGGCCTCGTTTGGGAGAGCTCCACTCCCTGATTCTCGAGCTCCGCTCCATGATTCTCCGATAGAGTGATTCTATTGGATTCTTAGGAGGAAGCAGGGTGGGGAGCTAAGGAGAATTGATTCTCAGCTGATCCCCACCAGAATATAACAGGGAGCAGGGTGAAGCAGGTTTTTTTAGCTCCCACCTTCTAGTGTAAATGGAGAAGTGATTCTCTCTGGATTCCCACCTGAATCAGTTGGCATTTTGAGCGTTTGGCTAGTTGGGAGTGATTCTCTTCGGAGAAGCTGAAGCTGGAGCTCTCCCAAACGGCCCCTAATTGTGACCTTCATTTTGAGGTGTATGAATATGATTTCAACATTTGATAAGGGAAACGATCCGTCCCTCCAATCACAAAATATAATTGCCTTTGACATCGTCATGGTCTTGGAAATGTACTTTTCACATATATGAAGTATATATGCATATAGGACATTATGAAACTACTTTTCAACACAAATCTACATGTTCAACATCAATTTGTAAAAAATGTCGATGGTCAAGTTTTGGTAGTTCGATTCCCGGCAACTTAAAACTTCACTTTTTGTCACATGAGCAAATAGCATATTGTTTGCAGATGGTTGTCTAATAAGTTGGGATAAATTTAACAGGTTTAACTTGTGAAATGAAGTTTCTCAACTCAACTGCTCAACTTGTGGAGCCTGTTAGAAATGAGAAATTCGCTAGTTTTAATTTGGAGTATGTAGAAGCTGAAGAAAGACCTTTTGGATCAGAATATTGGGAACCGAGATTTGCTGGCCACCAAAGTCTGCAAGAAAGAGAGGAGTCATACAAAGCGCATGACCAACAGTTAAACTGTGCTTTTGTTAAGGGTCCAAATGGTACAAGCACTGGTTTTGATATATCTGATGATGACCGAAAGTACATGAGTAAATGCCACATTGCTGTATCATCCTGCATCTTTGGAAATTCTGATCGACTGAGGACTCCATTTGGCAAAACGGTATGATATTTTTCTGGACGCTAAATTCTTGACTAAATTTATTATGCTTCCTGTGTCCTACTTTCATTGCGTTTGTATATCGCTTTTTTTCTAGGCTCTGTAATATATTTGGCAGGTCAAATGATCGTCATTTTGTTATGTCTTGTCTCAGATAGTTATATCGTAGTTCACTCCTTTTACAGTGAACCTCTATTGCTTTCTATTTTCAGAGGAACAGATAAGAAACGTGTGCCAGAGATGATAAGGCTGTGAAATGCAACTTCTCTTATAATACTTTGCTGATTATATCTGTCATTAAGTCTTTTAATATGGATATATGTATTAATATGCTGTCCACATCCTTTTGCATTTTTTACCATAACCACATTCTCTAATATGTACTGAGTCAAAATAGCTGTTGATATTTCCTTTGCATCGTTCCAATGTCGCCATAAATTTTAAGATGCTTCTGAGGATTTATTTTATGACTTGTACATCCTGTAACAACTCTTAGAAATGTCTTGCTTATTACACTTTGCAGATTACAAGCCTCTCAAAGAAGACAGTTTGCTTTGCTATGTTTTTGGATGAAGTGACATTGCAAACTTTAGAATCTGAAGGCCAGAAAATGGACAGCACGGGTTTCATTGGTATATGGAAGATCATATTGATTAAGAATATGCCGTATAATGACATGCGTAGAGTGGGGAAGATACCAAAATTTTTGGCACACAGGCTATTCCCATCATCGAGGTAAGAGTGAATTTCTCTATGACACTGCATGTCTGATTATAGTGAATTTCTTGGTAGTCTTGAAGTATTCTATTTTAGTGAGTTTCTCAAATTTTGACCTTGTATACTCTTGAAAATAAGCCTTACCTTTTGGTCAACACACCTTGTCTGTACCGTTATTTCTTATGTCCATGCATGCCATCTTTTCAAGAGAACAAATAAAGGTGTTTTGCAACCCCTTGCCTTTCTCTGGGACCCTACCTCGTCTGCTTGCAGTGCACATTACACATTCCAACAGTCCCACTTCATGGAACTCATCACATGTCTCCACTCTCCACATGCTTGTCTGCAAGACTGATATGTTGAAGTAGTAATCCGTTTTTTCTTGAGTTGTCAGCTTATCACTGTTGCTGTTATCACTTCCTAGGTCTGTTGACCTCATCTGGATGTATACAATTATAATTATAATATTTGTTTGTTCCTGGTGGGCTATATTGTCCAATTGCATTACAATCCAGAGGCAACAGAAGTTATTTTCTTTTGATACATATACTGGTTTTGATTTGATCCAAGTAATAAGTTTATAAAGAAATCTTATTGATCTAACTTTTAGGATATTTAAACTCAAAGCTGTAAATGTTTATGAAAATTGTATGCAATGTTTTCTGGTCGTCCGATTAATCACGATTAATCGTGATTAATCGTCCTTATCAGTCCCTAGTGACCGATTTGGGGTACCGACGCGATTAGTTCGACCAGGAAGTTGGTCGTCCGATTAGTTGACAACTAATCACAATTAGTCGTCCGACTAGGACAGGGACGACCATTTTGGTTGATCTGTTTTTTGGGCCTGTTTAACGGGACCTATATGTGGCCTGTTGGGCTTGCAATTTGGCCTGTTAGGGATAGGAATATGGACTTCTGGACAGTGCAGAAAAGAGAGTAAAACAACTCCCGCAAGAAAGTTAGCAGCTAAACACTAATATAGTCTTGATGCTTGCTTTATTGTATATACTGTATAGTATATATAGGCATATATGTAGTAGGCATATGTCCTGACTATATGGACAACCATGGTCGATTAGGCTCGACTAATTGGCCTGGTTGACGACTGATCATGATTAGTCTCCTGGTCGGTCCCATGGCGACTAGGTTAGATGACCGGAAAACATTGATTGTATGAGATTTAAAGAAACATGCAACAAGCTTTTTTATATATATTTTGCTGCAAATATGAGTAAATTTACATATTCACTTTATGGAAGTACTATTGTGCTCATTCAGGGCAATAATTTAGAAGACCTTGTGCTCAATTCTGCATCCTGCAAGGATCCCTTATATTTGTTCTTTAATTTTATTTATTTTTACTGACCACATGTAACAATATCGCTAAGTACATTGTTACTTGTATCAGGTTCTCAATCTGGTTAGACAGCAAACTGAGACTACAAACTGATCCTATCCTAATCCTAGAGTATTTTCTGTGGCGGCATGGTTATGAATATGCTATTTCCAATCACTATGATCGGCATTGTGTTTGGGAGGAAGTAGCACAGAATAAAAAGCTGAACAAGTTCAATCATACAATAATTGATCAGCAATTTGAGTTTTACCAAGCAGATGGACTGACAAGGTTCAACCCATCAGATCCCAACAAGCTGCTACCAAGCTGTATGCTCTATTACCATGCTAGTATTGATACTACTGTATGAGTTCTGTGGACTTAACAATTTTCACTTTCTGCAGATGTCCCTGAAGGCTCTTTTATCGTGAGAGAACACACACCAATGTCCAACCTATTCTCTTGCCTGTGGTACAATGAGGTTGATCGTTTCACACCCCGTGACCAGCTCAGCTTTGCATATACATACTTAAAACTAAGAAGGATAAATCCTGACAAACCTTTTCGTCTCAATATGTTTAAGGTGGGTACAGTTGTCCAAAGTAGCTAGTTTGAAAATTGCAAGCCTTAATCATTTTGAATTTAATTGATGATGATGTTCGATAATTTATTTTGTTATTCTGCAATTTTTCAGGATTGTGAGAGGCGATCAATAGCGAAGCTATTCCATCATCGATCAGAAGAGAGACACAGTGGTGCACAACTAACAAGATGACACATCCTTCCAAGTGATGGGGGGCATAACTGCATAAGAGAGAGATCAGGGATTGTATTTTTGATATAGCTGAGCTATCCACAAGACTGTCCATTGAAACTTTATGCCCCTGTCGAGGTGTTCATACTTTATATAATGCAAGCCATCTTACACTTGTTACTCTCCAGTCCTACTCTCCAGTCCTGCAGGCCAGTTCCCGCCTCTCATTTTTTGCAGTTGACATAGGCGGATTAGGAGTTTCTAGCTGTTTGGTTTTTCATTGTTCTCCGTAAAGCTCTGTTTATTCTTTGTCTTTGGATAATATAGCTCATGGATGATCTGGGAAGCTATGGTTATTGGCTGGGCATGGACATCCCAGATTGTCCATGCACAATGTATTATTATTATTATTAATTACCACACCACTGTAGGACTGTGCAGTGGGGCCATGATTCTCCTGCAATTCTCTGTGGTCTTACGAAAATGTACCATACAATAGGAAACTGCAGAATGTAATTTCCTCCAGGATAGCAAGTCACCCATTTTTGGCCTGAATTCTTGAAATTCCTTAACCTCCCTCTTGTGCACGTGTGGTTTCTGAACCTCTTTTAACTGAACAACATTATGTGTGAAATATAAAACATGCGACGTGTGTTTACCTAAGTAGATCATTTACATTATGTCATAGAATAAATAACTGAATTGCCAAGTACTTTATTAATATGCAAGAGAAATCATTTCTAACAGACTGTCAATACAAAGTTGGTCCCGGAATGTAGTACATGCAAAAGAGTTTCATTTCTGACAAACTGTCAATACAAGTTAAATTACAAACCAAATGAAACGGAAATAAATCTGCACATCTACATACAGATGTCAACACTGGATATTTTTTACATTTCTACACCACTTGCAAAACAAATCCAACTGATCAGACAGAAATCAGCATAAAGCCCGGCCAGCATTAGTTCTGAAGACCTCCAGCCTGCACAAGGTAAATTAATGGATCGATCCAGTGGCTAATCTAAAACTCACCTCATGGTCTAGGTTAGAGCCTTGTCTCTGAGGATCCCCAGCATCTCGTTCCTTCCCCTGATCACCTCATCAAATACTTCGTCAAGAACACAGTCGAACATCTCCACGCCTTCCCTGAGCTCACCTGACCGTGCCCTCAGCAGCTCTTCCTGCTGCTCGCCGTGGCCGCAGCCGCCGTCCACCTTGCCATTGACGAGGTCCCGCACCGCCGTGGCGACCTTCTCGTGCTCTGCCACGGCCGCGGGGCTCGGGAACCGGGCGTGGATCAGCGACAGCGATTCGCACCACGGCTCGAGCTCAGGCGGGACGACGACGTCGACGGCGGACGCGATTGTGGGCCGGACGCCACCGCTGTCGACGGCGGTTGGTGGAGCGGTCAGAGCCTGGAGCACGAACATGGACATGGACAGGACGGACGTCGTGATCTTGGCGACGAGCGTGACGACGACCATGCCGCCAGCGGCGGCGTCCCCGCCGGCGCCGGAGATGATGATCGCCCTCCCCAGCCGCTCCGCCTCGGCCACCGCCGCCTTCGCGTCGGCAATCTTGTCGCGGAAGGCGGCCGACGACGCCTGGGCCTGGCACGGCTCGGCGGTGGCGCTCTCCACGACGAGCGAGGCGGCTGCGCCGGCGCCGCCGTCGCGACCCGTGGCCGTGGCCGTGGCGCGGCCGACGATGACCTGCGCGGCGAAGTCGACGACCATGCAGTAGCGGTGCATCCGCGACACGGCGGCCTTGAACGCGTTGCAGAAGTCGAGCAGCGCCGCCGTCTCCTGCATGTAGTGCTCGAACCAGTCCCCAGCGGCGGCGGCGCCGGACGAGGAGACGGCGGCGCCTGCGGCCACCGGCACGTCGGCCTTCCTGAAGATGGCCAGCATCTCGCGCTGCATCCGCTTCACGAGCCGCATGGCGTCCGCGCACCAGCGCATGGACACGGTCCCAGACGACGACGCCACACCGCCACTGTGATGATGATCAACCTCCAGCGTGCTCTCGAGGTGCGCCAGCCCCTCGACGAGCGAGGCGCAGAAGGCGGCTGTGTCGCCGCCGAGAAGTCGACATCTCCGGCGACTGCTCGGCCGGAGGCGGCACCTTATCCTCGTGCCCAATTGCCCGTGCTTATGCATGGCCAAATACTACTGTTTGCAATGCTAATCTGTCGACGGATATATATACATATATCTATATATCCATGTCCACTTGTTGTGCTCGTGTGCATAAGGTGAGAGCAGCTGAAATCCAACAACAAGAGCAACAAGAGCTATTGGGCAGCTGCATGCATGTTTGCAAATGGTGGATAGGTTTCTTGGAAGAGTAGGGAGGAGAGGGAGGAAGGCTGGAAGGAAGTTGAGGAGTGAAGCAAGAGGAGTGGCATACAATTCTATGCTATGCACCTGACATAGCTATAGCTTGCTTTGCTTGGCCTTGTTCCTTGGTCGATCTTGGCATGCATGGTTGTCAAGAGGAGGTTGGGTGTTTGGACAAAACTCACCAAACAAACAACTTGGGGGGATTTGGGTTGTTTTGGTCAGGTCTGTTTTTTTTCAGATGATGTGGACGTGGCAGCGTATTAAGATATGGATTGACTTGTAAGGATATGCTTGAAGGGACCCTCATGCATATATACATGCATGGGGCCCTTTGTGTTGGATGGCTTGGGGGATGATTTTGAGAAGGGGATGTAGTGAAAGTGCAGCGCTGTCGCTGAAAGAGGGTATGCACTTTGTCGTCGCGATTATGCAAAGGATTCAGAAATCGATCGTCTCATTGCAGTGTCTTTGTCATATATACAGTGATCGTTTTTTTTATTTCTTCGTAATATAAAAGACTTTAGTCCTTTTCTTTTCATGGCACTATTTTTTTTTCAAATACATTATACATATGAACTTGACTAAGCCCACACTCAATGTTAGTCCCTTTTTCTACTCCGTCGTCCATAAGAGCGGAAAATGGATCAAAGCCTGAATTATCCCAATTTATATCCACCAAAACATGAATAATTATAGATAAATATTATATTACAATTAGTGATCTCGGTCTTGTGTATGTGTTATATACAATGTACTCATACTCCTTCCGTCCACGAATAAATAGATTTTTAGAGTTGTTCTAAGTCAAATTTTTTAAACTTTGACCGAATTTCTAGAACAAACTATCAAGATTGATGATCTCAAATTCGTATCATTAGATATATCATACAATATATTTTCATAATATGTCCATTTTATACCATAGATGTTATTACTCTCTTTTATAAAGTTAGTCAAAGTTTAAAAAGTTTGACTGACACGGATTCTAGGAATTGATTCTTTCGTGGACAGAGGGAGTACTTTAATCCTTATTTTTGTATGACGATTTTGTTCCTCCAAAACCATTAATACAGTAATTGAATACTCCTATTGCTATCGACTAAACTGAATAGATACTTTAAACTGTCCGAAAATTTGAATTCAACTCTGACCAGTTAACAATAATATCCATGCATTTTGGATCCGAATTATAGTTCACTTTACTTTGAAGCTTTGCGATAGAATTAACCTCTATTATAAATTATATTTTACTTTACTTTTGTACCAAGTGAAACTCATTTATTAGTGACCAATTTTACAAAAAAAAATACACCGACATCAAATTAGTGTCATTGGAATATTTATGCATATATTTGAACTTATTGATGCTAGTTTATTTTTCTAAAAAATTAGTCAAAGTTAAATAGAATGATCTATAATTTGGAAGAGAATATATCAATAAATAGAATGATCTATAATTTGGAAGAGAATATATCAATGTGCCACCTGCATGCGCTAACTGATGTGTCTCATTTTTTTTACATGTCATATTAGTTTTGTGACTTTGTCCTAAGTTAAATATTACTCCCTTCATTCCAATTATAAGTCATTCTAAGAATCTTGGAGAGTCAAAACATTAAGTTTGACCAAAATTTATAAAGAGGAATACAAAGATTTATGACATTAAATAGGTATACTATATATGAAAATATAGCTAATTAAAAATCCAATGATACTTAGTTGATATCATAAATGCTATTATCTTATTATATAAATTTGGTCAAATATGAAAAACTTTAACTCTTCAAGATTTTTTTTTAAAAAAATATAATTTAGGATGGAGGGAGTACTATTTTGATAATCTATTTCAAAAAATCCTTACACTCAAACATTATAAAAATATTTCTCATAGTGAATTAAAAACATAAATCGTGTTATGAACTATAACTTTTTTTTCAAAATTGATGATTGAATATATAAATATTTGATTTAGGATAAAAGCTAATACGACATATAAATAAAAACGGAGCGAGTACCACCAGCCAGAAAGAGAGATCAACGTCGAGGAGGTTCAGTCGTTCAGAAATGCGGGCAACCAGAGTTGAGAAGTCAGAGGCGTCCAATGGCGATGCTAAGCTTTGCCCCAACTCTTCAAGTTACAATGACTCCAGAAGTCCTGACCTCCTGTTGTGCACGCGAAATTAAAAACCCAAGATTGGTGTTAACTACACGTCAGGCGACATATTTTCTCGAATCTATTCTGCATATGACAGTGTAGCTTCTGAAGCTTCTATACCTGTCTTAAGAATCATATGGTATCTGACAGAATCTCAAACAGCTTCTATATTTCGCCTAATCGCCTACATCACAGCAGTTCCAGCCGTGCCGTGTGTGCCTACCTACAACCGATCAGTAGCATTCTGATGAATTCCCCAAGGACGGTGCAGATTACATTGAAATTATACTACTACAGTATTCTGAATTCTATCAGTGCAGTGCATCGACCCCACAGCGAAATCACCCTCAGCCGTGCTTAGCTTCTTGCAGTCTTCTTGACACAGGGAGCCATAGAATTCAATCAACAAGATCAGATTGCAACAGAAAAAAGATGCGCCCATGAAATTTCAGGCTATTGTATCCAAACTTTCAAGCGATTACGCAGTACATACTTTAAAACTTCATACATTACAAATCTGATTCAAATCTTCAGGTGTCTCACATTACATCATAACATCATATGTTCAAACTTCAATCAAGCTAAGCATAAGAATCAAAAGAAGTATAGAATTGGGCAATAGCCAATAGGCAGACAATGATACTGACAGTTTAACAGTTCAAAGGTTGAAATATTATTTGATCTATTTCATGTCTGTTATGGATGTGTCACTAAAAATATCATATTATTTGATAGACAATTGGTGAGTTTTACCCCTGCTCGCTCGTGCGGGGGTGGTAATGGATCATGATTCTTATGCTTTCTTCATAATCTAACTAGGCTCTATCTAATTTTAGTTCAAAATTTATATAGTATTATGACTCAATCCTTGTTGAATTTACTAGGCAACTTAAGGGCTCTTTACCACCCACCGTGGCACCCTGCTCCGCACGTATGGCATCAGGATCAACCCGTCGCCCCGTCCCAACTTCCAACTCACATGACAACTTTTGGCCGCCGGATCGGTCTGGACATCCATTTCTCTAGCTGGTGCAGCCGCCATCCAATGGCAGGCAATATAGAGAAAGGGCTACCTGCCACTGCCACTTCGCCAATTCTCCACCCAGCCTAAACACAATGTACAGAGTCAACCGAAGAGCAGAGCATCCTCAGTTCGAGTTGCTCCCAGCGGAGACGCCGTACTGTTGCTTCCAGCGTTAGTGCTGGGCAAATCACAAAAGCGAATGTATCATGATGCATCCAACATGGCAGGCTTGCCATTTATTCATCCATTTCGACCTCACCACAATCTGTTTTTTTCCTACTGTCACTTCTGATAATTAATTTACTAAAAAGGTCCCGCTGACTGGTTGTAATTGTACATGACCTCAATGGGATACACAGACATGCCGCGCCAGAGCAAAAACACATCACAGATCCCCCGCATTCTCTCTCTTTGCCCTCTCCCTCTCGCAAAAACTAAAGTTGGAGGCTTGGCGCTGCCAAGCATGTTAGCGCCAGGTGTTCTCCCCCTCCTGTCCCATGCTAACACAGCCACAGCGTCCACACCTTGGCTGTTTACAGCTCATCCTTCACGGGCTCGGCCGTCTCAGCTGCCTTCTCGGATGTCGCTGTGGCCTGGGTGGCACCAGCGGTCTCCTTGTTCTTCTTGATGAAGTCAACGATCTCATCCGCTGTCCTGCCGCCTTCATAGGAGGTGACCTTCCCACTGGGTGTCACGAAGTACATGGTCGGGTATCCTTGGATGTCGAACTCACTGGGCACGTCATTGGCAGTGGCGTCCTGCAAACATTGTACGGTTAAGACACAATGGTTTTCGTAACAAGGGTTCAGGTGGAACAGTGACCCAAGACTCATGGGGTAAGAAACGGACCATCTTAGCAATCACAACTTCCTCATCACTCAGGAGAGTGGTGGCTGCCTCTTCCAAGATGGGCGCCAGCTTCTTGCAGTGCCCACACCAGGGAGCATAGAATTCAATAAGAACTGCAACAGAAATAGATACATCAAGATAATTTCAATCAATGGGACTAAGACAAGAACTACTACTACATGCTAAATATAATTCTGATGAAAAAGAACACAATAATCAGGATGCATACCATTTTTGCCAGACTTGAAGACCGCATCGTGGATGTTGTCATACACAACCACCTTAACAGGCTCATTGTTGACCTCAGGAATAGGCTCAGACTTCGTGAACGGTGTCAATTTGCCATCCTACAAATATAACAGATAAATGAGCTCTACAATCATATTAGTTAAACGAAACAAATAATCACAAGAGTGCATAAAGTTCAAACAGTATACTTACAAAGTACTCCTTCAACCAAGAGACAATCTGGTCAGCCTCAATGTGTTCCTTCAGGAACTTCTTGGAATCAGTGTCCTGAATGAGGATAACAGGTGCCTGGTCCTCTTTCAGACCAAAGTACTGTCATTTCAACAGTTTTGACTGTTAGCATAGAGGGTTTTGGTATAAAATTAAAAAGCATCATGTAGAAGGGGAAGTGAGAATCAAACCTGGAAGGCACCCTGGCTGGCTTCAATGTCACCAATAAGGAACTTGATTTCCTTGTTCTTGAATTCCTCTGCGGCAGCAGAGTAAACAGACTTGAAAGAATCAATAGCTCCAGTGGAGAAGTTCACAAACAGCATAGCCTGCCAATCATTTGGTGTCACAGAACAGTGAAAATAGTCAGTAAACCATTGTGCAATGCTGTAAACATCCTTTTCCAACCCACAAGAACTATAGCTTCAAACTAGAAATTTGAAAAATATGTATAAATCCAGAAAGTTCATTGATGGCACTAGAAATATACTTCATAATTAAGTGATGCAGACTCCAAATTGCCAAGCATTGCATTCGATGCAGTTAACATGGCACACTAAAGCTAGTTGGATGCATACATGGTAGCTTGCAATCAAATTGAGTTGATATCCAGTAGTAACTAAAGTTGTACAATTAACATGGCATAGTAAAGCTAGTTGGATGCAGACATGATAGCTTGCAATCAAATTGAGTTGATATCCAGTAGTAACTAAAGTTATAAAAAATGGCCAAGCTAACCAACAATTGGCCGATGGAAGTACTCAAACTATTTAGAGAAGAAATGCCATGCTATTACCTTGGCAGCTGAGCTTTGGAAGAACTTCATGAGGTATGGGTGGTTGTCAGGGTTCTTGTCAAAAGTGACAACTCTAGGGGTGCTGCTAGCATCAATAAACTTCTCCAGAGCAGCAACATCAAAATCCTACAAAATGTAGCAGCAATGTGTCACTAACGACAATCACATCACATGACATTAAGATAGATGGTATGCATAATTATCAGTATGAAATAAATGGGTGCTACCAAAACTATCACCAAATATAACACAAAATGCGAGTAAAACCTTGCTGTCGACAACGAGCTCATCAAAAGGTTTCAGCAGCCTGACCAATGGCCTCTCCACTGCTGCATCACCGCGTGGGAGGTGGTTGGCGTGCAAAGTGTGGCCAAAGTCATAGTCAGACCTCAGCTTCTCAGCAACCTCCATGAAGTTTGTAAATTCAGTGCCGCTGAATTCTGTGAAGACACCAACCTATAACATTGCAATTATTATGTATAGTCAGTTACCAGCTCAAGACCATCACATGGCCTGCTCATCATTATGCTGATTAAGTGATTACTGAATAAAAATAGGTGGTAAGTTTGAATCAGAAACTTTACAATGTAGATCTTCTTGTTATCGATAAGGGCCGCCGCATCTTCAGGTGACTTGATCTCCTTGGACGCAGGGCCAACCTGCTTCTTCAGGTAATCCACAATGCCATCAGTCTCCCTAGGGCCCTTGTATTCCTGAATGTTCTTCCCCTGGTTCCTGAAGATCTTGAGGGTTGGGAACCCTTGGACCTCATACTTGGTAGCGAGAGGCCTGTTCTTCTCATCGTTTGCATCAACCTTAGCGAGAACAATCGGTGGGTCATGCTTGCTAAGTGCCTGGGCCGCCTTCTCATACTGAAAGGTCAAAGAAAACGCAGTTTAGCATATGAGATTAAACCAATCAGAACACAGCCCCCTTCTGTAAGTGAAGGGAGTGACCACAGGATAGGAGAAGCATTACATGAGGAGCAAGGTTCTTGCAGTGTCCACACCTGCAAATTCGATTCAACCACATTAGCTATAACTATCAACAGTAAAAAAAAACAGAAGTAACAAATCAGTGAAACTTGCAACTTAGCACTAATTATGTAGCAAAAGCACAACAGTATAGTTGCAAGTGCGGGCCTAATTCTTAGTACATGTGACAAAAAAAAAAGCATCGCACAGACGTCAAATCAAGCACACCAACCGCAGAAAACGAACAAAACCCGTGATTCATCATCCTTGACCCATCGAGTACCCCGAACAAACAAGAATTCGACGAAAACAACTACTAGAACTTAGCACTACTCAGTCATCTGAGTCTGGACCTGGAACTTGGCGCTGCCGCATGGGTGCAAACAGGAGGAAACAAAGCAAATCCACGCGAAGAACAGCGACCAAATCAGCGCAACTGCGACCCGAAACGCCGCGTCACATCACCAAAACCCAATCCGAGCACAAGTCCCGCATCTGAACAGTAACACCCACCCAAGCATGTCTCCAAGCCCACAGCGGAATCGCCGATCCGAGCTCGCTAAACCCTCGCGATCCGAGCGCGAGATCTACCCTCCCGTACTACTAAGCGAATCGGCCATGCGGGGGGGTAGCGCGGGCAGCTCACCAGGGGGCGTAGAACTCGACGACCAGGAAGGGGTGCTTGGCGACGGCCTCGTCGAAGGTGTCGACGTCGAGGGTGAGCACGGCCTCGGCCTCCGAAGCCGCGGCGGCGGGCTCCTCCGCCCGCGCGGAGAGCGCGACGGCGAGCGCGAGCAGCAGCGAGATCCAGCAGGCCTTGGAGCGGATCGCCATGGCGGAGCAGCGCAGTGTTTGCCTGGGTCAGATTTCGTCCGGAGGGGAGGATGAGACACGAGGGAGCACACTTCTGCCGGGGGCCTGGGGTTTTAATAGGGCGGGCCACGCGAGGCGAGGAGTCCACTGGGGAGGGGCTCGTACTGGAGACTGGTGCGCCGGGTCCACCAGGACGCGGGTCCCTGCCACCCGGGCCCCACTGGCGGCGGGCGCGCGGCCCATGGCGGTCACGAGATATTTGCACGGCCACGTTTGCGGTTGGGTCCCTGTGGTTATCGCGAATAGTTTGGTTAATTGCGTCATTAAGAGGCGCTAAAGGATGATGGAATAGGAAAAGACCGTGTCGCCTGCATTTTTAGGATGTAATTAATAATAAATTAGGGGGTCTAAATTGTGGGCGTTCCTAAACAGTACTCTTAATGACAGTAGGCTGTGTACTGTAGACTGTAGAGTGTCCTGGCACGGCTCGCGTGCCACGCGCCGCCGGGTACACGGTGGCGAGCGGCCACGTACTTGGGCGGGGCCTGGGCCAATCGGGGCGTGCCACGTCACGGATGTGACATGTCCACGGCCTCTGATTAGCCGCGCGACGTAGGCGCTCGCGGATCAGGACGTCGAGAGAGCAGAGAGAGGTGGGGAGAATACTACTACTGTAGTAGGATTAAATTAAATAAATACTACAGTGCGGTTTTGTAATTAAATTAAAGTGGACCACACATGTCTTCGACAGAAAGGCGTACTTACTGCTCCTGGAATGGTAAATTTTTCAGGGAGTATAGTATTGTCGTCGTCTGCTCACGTGCGTGCGTATACGTATCGATCCATGACGAGTTCACGAGAGCTGATCCTGACGCAGCTTGTCTGTGACAGCTAATAATCAACCATAGAGTGCCGATGCACGATCCATCGATATCACAATGTCAATCATTAGATTAGATACTATTCCATCTGTTTATAGAAAAGATTAGATACTATTCCATCTGTTTATAGAAATATACAGTATAACTATAGGTTCTATACCAGAAAAAGTACTTCACGTTTAACTAAGTCTCTGATAAATAATATTAATATTTATTAATTTAAATAAATATATTATAAATATATATTTTATAATTAATCTAATAATATTTATTTGATATTATAAATATTTTTACCTATAATTGCTTAAACTTAAGATACTAAAACGTGATATTGTGTTAGAATTGCATGTTTTTTGACGAAGAGAGTGTATTAGAAGGAGCAGATATACGATCCATGTCCGTTAGTCAACATCAAATCCCCATCTAGTAGTAAGAGGATATTTAGTTGGCAGGTAAGAAGTTTTTTTGATCATATAGGACGTTGCAACACTAATTTAGTCTATTAAAATTAGACTAATAAAAAAACAAATTACATATATTCCATCAGGAAATCGTTAGATGAATTTATTAAAACTAATTAATCTGTTATTAACACATATTTAATAGAGCACAACATTGTCAAATCATCATCATCATCATCCAGACTTAAAATTATTGTAATTTATGTAATTAATTAGTTTTTAGTTTATATTTAATATCCTATTTATATTTTCAAATATCCGATGTGATAGGTGAAAAAAATTTAGGTGGTAACTAAGCATCCCAAAACAAATTAGCACGAATGAACTGTTCCATTCTCGGACTACCGAAATTACGCGCAGAGAGGATGATGTGTCACGGGGAGCATAGTAACATACTAACATCAGTTCAACGGGGGTGAGGTCTGCTAGATTTTCAACTTTATTAGGTGGCCAAAATGGAAGTAGTGGATCAAAGCCAAGTCGAGATTCTCATAAAGTGCGCGCTCAAATAGATCGGGACACACAATGACACAAACATCATCAAATGGTGCAAGTGGATCAAGGGCAAATCCAGACAAAACTATCTATACTCCATTTGGTATGGAGTGCTATATATTGTGCTTGCTGTAAAGAAAAGTATATTTTTTTTGTGATCTCGCTGTAAAGAAAAGTATAGATGCGATAATTTTTGGTCAGATTGGGAAGATACCAAAGGTTCGCGCTGTACATTTTGTTTGCTCCCTATCGGTAATCGGTAAATGAATAGGTGGTCTTTTTTCGTTCTATAAATGAATGAAGACATCAGCCTCTCTTTTTGCTGTGCTACACGAGTAATAAAAAGCCAAACAAATCATGCGCAAGCAAACTTGAACTTATCAACCAACATTCACGGGATGTTGTCATGTTGAAGTGATTATCTATAGTCGTCATCGTCGTCGTCGTCAGATTGGGTATTTGTACTCACAAAGTGCTAGGAGGAAAAGAGAAGAGTGGTGAAAAAGATGAAGAGGAGGCCAACGACGTACGACGTCCGATCCAATCAGCAAACCCGCCATGATTACAGATTTGATCTATATTTTGGGCGAATAGACTAATCGCTTATCTCACTCAGACGACGTACATTTTTTTTAAAAAAAAATGTCTTTTTACATTTGCTTGCAAAGAGATTCGTTCTATAAAATTGCCATACTGACCTGTCAAATTAGTGCCTTGAGCCAGACAGTACAGTAAGCAGGAAGCAGCCACATCGTGCGAGTCACGTTCACGTGTGTAATAGAAAAGCAAAATACGTACAGAAAATAAGAAACAATAATCTCGCTCCACGATACGAGTACTCCTCCTGTATAGCCGCTAGCCGTGCAGGGTGGTTGGGTGATGCGTCGGTGCGTGACCACCACTGTCCACTACCCCTAGTGGTGAGTACGGAGCAGTAGATGTAGAACTAGGGAACCAACGGACAGATGGGCGTGACGTGGCAAGTAGCGCACGGGGACGGGGGCCGGGCATGCGGATAGCGTGCGGCCGTGACGCGGCGCCACCGGACTAAACGTGACCCCACCACCCCTAGTCGTCGCTCTCCTACCTGTCCGTCCGGCTATCGCTCGCTGTGCGTGTGGGCGGGCAGTCGGGTCCAGGTTTTTCTTACCGATCGGTAACCGGTCGGTATGGCCGGTTACCGGTCAAACCGGACCGGACCGGTTTCGGTTCGGTTCGGTCCGGTTTGGTTTTTTTAAATTTTAAATTTTAAATTTTAAAAATAAATTCTGAAAAAATTCTTAAAAATAGTTCATGATTTATAGAAGCTAATGGTGTAAAATTTTTTCAAATTTGAGTTCATTTAGTATTTATTTAGACGTTTAGAAGTTTGAAGAAAAAGAAAAAGAAAAAGAAAAAATATATAGTCGACGGCCCATTAAATTAAGAAGGTCGAAAAACATACTAAACACACTCAAATTTGAAATTTTTTGACATCATTGGATTCTATAAATCATGAAGTATTTTTAGAAATTTTTTAGCATTTTTTTTTAAAAAAATAAATTTGAATTTTGAAAAAACCTCTCAAACCGACCGGTAAACCGCTCAAACCGGTCGGTAACCGACCCAAACCGACCGGTTTACCGATTCGAAACCGAACAACTGAGGCGTTTGAATTCAAACTTCAAACCGGCCGGTACCGGGCGGTTACCGATCAAACCGGTCCGGTAAACCGCTATCGGTGGCCGGCGGTTTTGATCAACCGGTCGGTAAGAAAAACCCTGGTCGGGTCGCTGGGGCATGCATGGCAATATGGCATGGATGATGGCTGCGGGCTGCGGCCGTGAGACTCGCTCGCGCGGCGGGACCAGGAGCCAGGAGCCAGGAGAAGACGGTCATTTTTGTCGCATGACTTCCGTGTGTCTGTGTCTGTGTTCCCCAAAGGAAACGAAAGAACGAAAGGAAAAACGTTGCAACGTGACATCCCCCGTGTTGTAATTGCTGATGTCCAGATGACAAATCATCATTATCGTTTAGGGCGTGATTGGTTGCCGGTGAAGCTCAGCCGGGCTCACACTTGCTAACCAAGCCCGCAGGAACCAGGCGAACAGACGGTACACGAGCTAGTTGTTTGTTAGGTTCAATCGACGGGGACAGGTCACAGGTTACACCAAGCTATTGTTTGGATGCCTGGATGGAGCAGCTTTTCAATTGAAAACGTAAAGGAACTCAACAACTGGATGTGTGTGCTTGCGCCGCACGAGCCAGCCTCGTTAGGGCACTCACAATTGGACATTAATGATAGTTTCTATCCCTATTAAATAAGTGTTACCAACCCAGTACCTAATGAAGCTGCCTCTAGTACTATGGAGCAGGCCGTGAGGATCCGAAGACCCAACACTCGCGTATGTGGCCCAGAATGGGGAAAGTAATTGTATCGGCCCTGCGTGGCCCGTATCGGGGGAGACCTGACCGGCTCCTTCTTGTACAAAGGGAAAGGGAGATAGACGGGAACTTGGTCATTCTGGTGAAAACCGAGCCCTTAGGGTGTCGGCGGCGGCGGCGGACACGGCTTCTCACCGGTGTTCGAGACCTTGTTCCATTTATCCTGTGAGTAATTCGTAATACCAACCAGAGTTCGGTAACAATTTGGTATCAGAGCCGTTTCCGATCCGTCCAATTTTCGCTCGCCGGTGTTGTTGATCCGGCACCGTCATACCCGACGGCAGGCTCTCCTCCTGATCCGCTATTGCAGTGTCGATCTCGAGGATCCATAGGTCCGTGCCGAGGTTGGTGTGTTCAACAACAGCGGCCTCACAAATCTGGCTACCCATCCCTATCTTACCCGCCGACAGATGGCTACGGCGACGCCTGAAGAACAGCTGGGTCAGATCATCGCGATGCTGACTGCCAATACTCAGGGGATCAACGACCTCAAGAGTTCGATGACAGAGATGCGCGCCCTGAGGACAGAGATTCTCACCTGGAAGCCCGACGTCGACAGCCGCGTCCATGAGCTGGAGCACGCCGTCCTGGATCTCGGCGAACGAGTCGAGCAGGTGCTGGGATCCCTTCTTCCTCAAGCACGGCCATCTCCATCGTCTGAGGAAGAGATGCAGGGTACCATCACCATCGCTGTCGCACCACCTCCACTTACGGACGCGATTCGAGAAGACCACTTTGTCTCTCCCAGCGTCAAGGTGCTGAGCGTCAAGGTGCTGAGCCCCCCTCAGCTGGAGCTTCACCCGTCAAGGGCGGCATCAGGGTCGTTAGACCACGGCAAGGGATCTACTCACCGGGGTGCTGATTTCGGGGCGGTATACACTGTCGCCCCGGAAACGGCCCCGGTCACAGGTGCGACACCCCCACTGAAAACTTCTGCAACTTCTTTCACTAGGGACCGTGTTTGGCATCTTGACTGGCGCTATTATCCCCCTCTACCCCAAACACCGTTCCCTAATGTTGATTTTCCCAAGTTTGATGGTTCTAATCCTCGATTGTGGGTCAAACACTGTGAAACTTACTTCGATGTTTATCAGACTAGTCCTGAACTGTGGGTTAGGCTTGCTTCTATGCGTCTTACAGGTTCTGCTGCTCTCTGGTTTCAAACTATGCAAACCACTGTTAGTACCATGTCCTGGGACTCCTTTGTCCGAGCAGTTTGCAATAGATTTGATAGAGATGAACATAATCATTTACTCCGCCAATTTTTCCACATTAAGCAAACCACTACAGTCTCAGATTATGTTGAGCAGTTTAGTGACCTTGTCCACCAGTTACTCGCTCATGATCCCACTTTCCAACCCTCTGTTGTCACAAACCGTTTCATGGATGGTCTTAAAAGAGAAATACGTGCTGTTGTTATGATGCATCGACCTCAAGATCTAGATACTGCTAGTTCTTTGGCCTTTTTGCAGGAAGAGGCTGCTCAAGACCAACCTTCCAAAAGAATGACAACTTGGGAATTGTCCAGGAAGAATTCCTCTGACCAGCTCATCATCAAATCAATAGTACTCCCAGATCAACTGAAGAGAAGAAAGCATTTGATCCTGTCAGGGTCAGGACTTCGGGAGACGACAAGGTTGCTGCACTCAAGCAATATCGCAGAACAAAATGAAAAGTCAAGCTGACAAACACAGATCTTTCAGAACTTTCCAGATCGGAGATTGGGTTTATCTTAAAGCTCAGCCATATGTGCAAACATCTTTGGCTCCTCGCTCATCAAACAAGTTGTCTTTCAAATATTTTGGTCCATGCCAAATTCTGGAATCAGTGGGTACTGCTGCTTATCGTCTCCAACTTCTGGACCATTGCTTGATCCATCCGGTCTTCCATGTCTCTCAACTCAAAATGGCGGTTGCTCCAACCACAACTGTAAGTCCTGACTTACCAAATGTTTCTGATGAGCTACAGGTACCGCTCCGTATTCTTGATCGTCGTCTTCATCAACATCAAGATACTATGACGCCTCAAGTATTGGTACGCTGGTCTCATCTACCTGCCGCCCTGTCAACCTGGGAAGATGAACCTTTCTTGCGTCAGCAGTTTCCCCGTGCACCTGCTTGGGACAGGCAGGCTTTCAAGGAAGGGGGAGTGTTACCAACCCAGTACCTGATGAAGCTGCCTCTAGTACTATGGAGCAGGCCGTGAGGATCCGAAGGCCCAACACTCGCGTATGTGGCCTAGAATGGGGAAAGTAATTGTATCGGCCCTGCGTGGCCCGTATCGGGGGAGACCTAACCGGCTCCTTCTTGTACGAAGGGAAAGGGAGATAGACGAGAACTTGGTCATTCTGGTGAAAACCGAGCCCTTAGGGTGTCGGCGGCGGCGGCGGACACGGCTTCTCGCCGGTGTTCGAGACCTTGTTCCATTTATCCTGTGAGTAATTCGTAATACCAACCAGAGTTCGGTAACAATAAGATGACACGTCAGCAATGACAGACTAATTAACGAAGAAAGAGAAGAAAATCTATAGAAATTGTTTCCTAACAAAGAAACGTTGTCTTCTCTTCACCCGACGCACAAAGAAACGATCGAATCACCGTTGGGAAGAAACGACCGGTTTCTTCGTCGTGCGTCCGCCCAGCTCCGCCGTGCCCGCTCGGCCGCTCCGCCGTTTCTTCGTCGTGCGTCCGCCCAGCTCCGCCGTGCCCGCTCGGCCGCTCCGCCGTGCCCGCTCGGCCGCTCCGCTCACTCGCGCGCACGTCGCTCGGCCGTGCCGCCGCGCTAGCTCCCGACGGTCGTGGTCGTAGCGCCGCCTGCTCGTGTCCGCCCGGCGCCGCCCTGCTCGCGCAAGCCTCGCACGGCCGCACCCGCCGCGCTCGCGTCTGCCTCACAACGCTGCACTCGCTCGCACGAGCTTCGCTCGGCCGCGCCCACCCAACGCTGCTGCTGCTGCGCCGCCCGCTCGCGTCCGCCATCGCAAAAGCCGTGTTGCCGTCCGTGCAAGTCGCGATGTCTGCGCTGTCGTGCAGCACGTCATCCATGGCGAGGAGAGGCTGGGCGAGGTTCCTCCGTGCAGGCCGCGATCGCCGACGCCTAGGTCGCTCGCCGTCTGCTTTCGCCGTGCTCGACGCTGCTCTCAGGCTAAATCCAGGCGCCCAGGCTCCACTACCATGACGGCACAAGCACGCGGCCATCCATGCAGGGGTGAAGCTAGTAAACAATTAACCCTGGTGCACCACTCAAGAACTATAAATAATTTTGCTAAATACATGTCAAATATAGAGCTTTTTAAAGATAAAATTACATTTTATCATGGTGCCCGTGCACCAGGTAAATAGAACGTGGCTTCGCCTCTGCATCCATGGTGGAGGCCAGCTGATGAGGCTCCTTTCATTGTACTCCGTACGTCCGTGTAGGCTCCTCCTCTTGTCTCAATCCGTGCAGGCTTTTCTTGCGACTTGCGTGTTGGCTCATCGGTGTTTTGGAGGAGGGAGACAAGGATAATAATAAAAAACAATAACATTTATTATAGTAAGGAACCTTCACTGTGTGAGATAGCTTCTATACATAATTTCTTATTGACGTGGCTGTTATGAAAACTGTGCATGATTTCTACCATTGAGACTGCCCTTAAACACGAGATTGAATTCCGTTTCGTTCTACGTAGCCAGGTCAGAGCAGTACTTTTGCATCAGTCGCACCATGCTCAAACAAACATACAACTAACCAATGAATCACCTATTTTCCAAGACTTATGACTCCAGTTAATAAGCTAAAATGAGTGATTTGTTGTGAGAGGAAAATACTGTTCTATGACTTATTTATATGTATTAGAGCGTCCGTGGTGTCTGGGTTGAAACTGGTTCTATGCATTTAATGCATGTATAAGACGAGGTACGTTACATTGTGGGATGGTTTCGATGAAGGAGCACGTACGAGATATAGAACATGCTTCTCTTTGTAATAAAAAAATATATCACTCTGACACATCACATAGCTCCAACGGCCATGAGCTGATGAACATTCAGATTTTGAACGGTCAAGTGAAATACAACAACGCTTGATCGTTGCCATAAAAAATATAATATTCTTTGTTGCTCGCTACAAACACATCAACTCTACAAAAGGAGCCCAGCAGCCTGCTTCCTTCCTTCATCACATGCTAAATTTCACACACAGCCTTCAATCAAACTCAGTTCCCCACCCCACCACCACCATTCAACCAGTCCCATTATTCCCAACATAGTCAACCTACTCATGTCATGCACAACTTGAATCTCTTTGGTGGTGTAGGCAACCTCCAATAGTATGCCCAATTTTCACCAAGTTACCAAGGTTTTCAACCACTACCCAACTTTGGCTTCCCAGGTGGAATGTTTGTAGGTGGTGGTGGTGCATCTTCACATGGCTCAGATTCAGCAACCCCGCAATCGCAAATAAGAGATCCAGAGCAAGATGAAGAAAAGGTAGATTCAAGCGGCGGCAGCCCGGATGAAGGAAGGAGGGCTGTGATAATTAATGACACTGAGGATGAGAACATGCGCCTTGTAAGTCTTTGGATTAAGCATTCAGTAGATCCAATTCGTGGCATAGATAAGAGTGGAGAGGCTTATTCGAACAATATAGCAGAAGCGTTCAATTCGGGTCTGCCTGAAGGTGCAAGAAAAAGGTCCAAGGGACAACTCAAAAGCCATCGGGGAAGAATTAATGCAGATGTTACCAAGTTCAATGGGGTTTATGGTCGAATGACCTTTGCTAGTGGGGAATCTGATGACATGCTGATGGACAAAGCACGTGTTGCATTCAAAAGAGAAAACAAGAAAAAGCCTTGTATACTTGAATATGTTTGGAAGATTCTGAGGAAGGAACCCAAATGGTACAAAAGTAGATCTAGTATGGATTGTTCAGAGAAGAACAAAAGGAGAAAAGTAGATGAATTTGGTGCATACACTTCATCTTCCAACCAAGACACAGATGAGGGGGAGACTTTCAAAGAAGTGCGCCCAGAGGGGCAGAAGAAAGCAAAAGCTAGGATGAGAGCAAAAGGAAAGGGAAAGGCCATACCATAATCTCCCCTAGGCTTGCAACCATATGAAGACATGGTTTTGTTTCACGATGCTATGTTGAAGAGAGAAAGTGCACTAGAAAAAACAGCAGAAGCATCAAAGGAGCAAGTTAGAATGAAAAAGATAGAAAAGTACATGAAACAGTTGGATAAGGATACTTCCAACATGAGTCCAACAATATTGAAGTTGCATGAAGAACTCTTACAAGGTCTAGCCAAGGAACTATTTCCATCTTCAAACAACTAAGCAGATCATTATGTATTAGTGTGTACTGTATGAGTTGTAGTAAATGTATGTGACATTATATATTATGAATTAGTGTACTGTATGAGTTGTACTAAGTGTATGTAGCATTATGTATTATGGATTATGTATTATGGATTAGTGTGTACTGTATGTGTTGTAGTACATGTATGTGGAAATATCATTATTTAGTTGTACTAAATGAATTTGGTAAGGCCAATATTGGCTTGTACCTGTTTATGGAATGTGCCACCTGTCCACCTTGTTCTCTAGAACTAAAAAAGGAAACATGAAACTCAGAACTAGCTGTTGAAAAACTAGCTGCTGGAATAGCTGTTGGAAAACCTAGCTGTTGGACAAACTAGCCGTTGAAAAAACTAGTTGTTGGACAAACTAGTCGTTGGAAAAACTAGCTGTTGGAGACTCTGAATACTGGTCATCTATAAATACATTTGAAGAACAGCTACCACACCACTCATTCATTCTCATATGCTACACTTCCTTCTACTCCATCCACCAAACCAAACCTCTACCAACAAATGGCTGAACACTCTGAAAATCAGTCCATCACTGGTCAGTACCTCCAAAATCTCATGCTGGAGGAAATCAATGACCCAATGGTGGCTCGTGTGGAGGAAAAAAAATGCAAGATCGGATTCAAGCTAAACTTGAAGCTCGAGCAGGTAGCAGCCGCAACTCACGAAGCTACATTAATAGGGATCATGAAGTTGGCCATGCAAAATTAGTTGTTGAATACTTTGTTGAGAATCCTTTGTACACTGAGTACCAATTCCGTAGAAGGTTTCGAAGGAGAAGGCACATATTTTTGCAAATTGTTCAAGCATTAGAAAATTGGTCCTCATATTTTCAATTAAGGAGAGATGCATTCGGTAAGGTGGGTCTTTCACCGCTGTAGAAATGCATGGCTACCCTCCGAATGTTAGCATATGGATCACCAGCAGACCTTGTGGATGAAGCATTTGGAATTGCTGAAACCACAACTTTAGAGTGCCTAATCAAGTTTGTTAAAGGTATCATACACATATATGGGGAGAAATATCTTAGAAGACTTAATTATGAGGATATCCAAAGGTTACTCCAAGTTGGAGAGGCACGTTGGGAAGTCTAGATTGCATGCATTAGCGGTGAGGAAATTGCCTAGTTGCATGGAAGGGACAATTTACCCGTGGTGACTATAAAGTACCCATTATCATACTCGAAGCTGTTGCCTCCTATGACCGCTGGATTTGGCATGCCTTTTTTTGGCACAGCTGGTTCCAACAATGATCTAAACGTGTTGAACCAATCACCATTGTTCACACAAGTGTTAAGGGAGAGCCCCAAAAGTTAAATTTATAATAAATGGTTCAGAGTATAATATAGGTTACTACCTAGCTGATGGAATTTATCCTGAATGGGCAACATTTGTAAAAACAATCACTTTACCTCTTACTGAAAAGGATAGACTCTTTGCTCAGCATCAAGAGGGAGCAAGAAAAGATGTTGAGTGTTCTTTTGGGATTCTACCGAAACGATGGACTATTATACGTCATCCAACATGTCTATGGGATAGGCAAGGGCTAGAAGATATTATGATGACATGTATTATTTTGCATGATATGATAGTTGAGGATGAGAGGGACACATATCAGTTGCATCTGGACACCACATATGAAGAGTGTCGAGCTACCAGACCAATTGAAGGACTTGACCATGGACCAATTCATGAATTTACCAGAATTTTAGAGATCAATGATATGATATGACAGAGAGACTCATAAATGTCTGTGGGTAGATCTAGTGGAACATATATGGCAAAAAATTGGGGCTCAACAACCTTAAAATGTGTAATATGTAGATGTCTTTTGAATGTATCTTGTTATTTTTAGTATTTTTCTATTATTGTTGCTGTAAACTTAAATGAATGGAAAAGTTCTATTTGTAACCTCAATTAGATATTAGACATAAACAATAATGCAATACCCAGAGCTATTAGCCTACTATCACATATCACCAAATTGATTATTAGCCGAGGAGAAACAAACCTTGCCGCAGATCCTGGAGGTGACAGAGGAGGCGACGTCTAGCTCCACACTGACCACTGCCCGTCATGGCTGGACCTCCGCAGCCACCTCCATCGGTCAACGACAGATTGTAGTAGTCATAGCGCTGGAGCCGAGATGACCGCGAGTCGGCCTCTAGCTCGGAGAACGTCATCCTCCAGCTCGGAGAACGCCGTCCTCAAGGCCACCCGGTACACCTCGTCGTTGTTCCAGCCCGCGCCATCGTCGTTGTCTCCGGACGCCATGGATGTGGCGATACCATGGACGTCCACGCCGTCGCGTCCTCTATGTTGCACGACAATGCCGCAAGTGTACGGATGGAATCCCACGATGCGCGGATCTGGAGCAGATCGGGCGACGCATGACGAGGAGGAGGCGTCACGCGATGAGCTGAAGGGATGGCGGCGATAGATTTGCGTTGGGGGAAGAATGGGGAAAGAAGACCGAGCATGAGATTGCGGGAAGAAATGTTTGTCTCGTTGTTTTCTTGCGCGTGGGTCCAGCTATAGATGCGGGCTCGGTTCGATGCATTGTGAGATAAAAATCAATACAAGTCATGCCATCTGTGGAGCCCATGTTAGGCCCAACGTCGGGTCTCCACACTGCGGACGCCCTTAGAGTCGATTTATAACTTAAGTGAATAGGTAGTAGCTACCTCAAGTCCTAGTGTCATTATTGAGGAAAGAGTCCGAACTATCTCTATCTCTATATATCTATATCTACATCTAATATTTATATCTAATATTAAAGGATTAAAAATTTTACCACCAATTTTTACATATTTAAAAATAAATCTATTAAAGGGCTAAAAATCTATCAATATACCTATACCTAATATTTATAAATATACCTAATATTAAAGGGACTAGATACTATCGGTATACATATCTTTTTATATCTATTTTCTTCATTTACAATGCACGAACTTTTTTGCTATTTATTATTTTAAAATATTGTATTCATATTTGTTGCTTTATTACTTCGAGATTTTCTATATTTTCAAAGTACCCTTCATCCATTATTTCCCGAACAGAGAGTTCGTCCGTCGATCACGCAGGTTTCTGATTCCTTCCATAGGCGCGCGCGTACCTCGTAAGTTTCCTAGTTCATTTAAATTGAGAAATAAAGTAACCTAATAACTTGTACACTTATATTCTATAGTAACCATGCAAACCATGGGTTTGTTTGAACACACATGACTAATTACTAGTTAAAGCTAAAAATTGGTCTAAATAAGCTGTAGCCGGTTCATAGGGGAAAAAACAACCTCCCACAGAGAGTAGGCAAATGAAGGACCTATTTTACGTCGAAAGGTAAGAGAAAACTTAAAAGTGCGGCTCTCTCTTCTCAACAATCTGCGGGGCATGTAAAACTACGCTCGATGACAGTGGTGGATCATAAATTTTTATCATAGATCTGTCACTAGTTGACGGAGAGGGAAGCAGCCAGCGCATGCAGCGAGGGCTCTCCTTTCGGATCCACTTTCGGAAAACAGAAGGTTTGGACTTTGGATGCGTGTTTTTTTTTTTTTTTTTTTTTTTTTGAGGGTCCTTCGCGAGCACGACCCAAATTAATGCTCTTCTACTTGGGCGAGGACTAGTATTGGAGATAGTCTCCTCGACAGACTGCTGGTACGCGCACACGGTGGGCGCCTGTTGTTGGCTCTTTGACCATTACTCCGTAATGTCCGTATTAATCAGAGAAGAGAAGAGCATGGAATGGAATTCCACACGAGCTCTCTGGTCTCTGCTCGGCTGAGAAGGGATCTTCTCCACAAAGCATGGAATTCCACACGAGCTAGCTCCCTGCTCTGCTACTGCTACCACTATTTTTCCACGCTGATGACGATGGGGCATTTAGCACGCAGTCTCTCCTTTACACTTGCTTGCTTCTATGGATTTGAGTCACCGATAGGTGTAATCTAATTCAATCAGGTCCACTAAACTGCAAGCAGAGGAACTAATAAGAGTTCTCAAATTCCAAACTACACTGTACTTACATGGCACTACGAATATTCCTGTCCAAATTGAGTGGCACAGATATATGTAGAGCTGATCGAGAACACAAATACACAATGCAAGTAAAAACCAACAGAATACATGTTCATGAGCAGGAGCAACTCCTGCCGCCGCCTCTCTAAAGCCTTCTCGAAATTCTTGTAAAAAAAAAGCCTTTTCGAAATGGAGATGAAGAACAGAGGAGGAAGGAGGATGGGTCCCGGCTGTACTGTGGTGTCCATTTGCAGGCAGCTGATGCTAATTGCGGGTTTGAGAGAGGATATGGGAGTTGTGGTAGAGGCAAACATGGAGAATGAGATAGTAGAGGCAAACTATTTGCAAGCCTTTCGAAACCAAGTTTTTGAATTCAACTTTTACATATGCTCTTCTCGGCGTTACTCTTAACCACACGCATCAGTACATGACACGGCCAGGATCACGAGTTCATGACCAGATTTTTTTTTTCTCTGACAACTTTGGTTCTGACGGCAGTCGAAAGGGAACAGAAATAACTCATAATGCAAGTTTCCATGTGGATATTTCAGCCACCAGGCGATTGCTAATTTGTAATGATTCTATGTGCAGAGACTATGGGATCAAATTCAAATTTCCTGCCTTGCTGCAAACAGAAACAAATACTAGCCACAAGAACTGTAATGCAGTTGTCCAACCTGTTGGGAATCTAACTGCAGAGACAATGGAACTCTACACAAAGCTTTGCTGCCCGGCCGGGCACCAAATTTATTCCACACTGAAAATAGGCAGCCAAGTCCGTCCTCAAGTTGCAAACTCAACTATGAATATTGATGTCCAATCGGGTAACATATATATACACAGCTAGGTAAAGAAAAAAAATGGAAGTAAAGCCCACAACACAGAGATTTAAGAGCAGCTAACTAGACATCACACACCCAGGATTATGACCAAGTACTGTATCTGACAGCTGTGATTCTAAACGCAACCAAAATAATTTCCCATGCAATGCAATGCAATGAAAACCAGTCCTCAAATGCCCTTATTTCACGGTATCATCTAAAGCCGCTAACCTGTGAAATGAATAGCCAAACGACTCATCAATGTACACATATATTGCACAAAGTCGTTTTACCGGGTCCTGCGGCTGTTGGCTGGCTTCGACGGAGATGAAGGCTTGGCCTTTGCAAACTCCACCAGGTCCTTGAAAAGGGAGTCCTCGGGTTTAGCCTGGCGGGATGCTGTTGGCCGTGATGCACTCTTCTCATTCTCACTGTTCCGTGGGTTCAGGGAGAGGCTCTCAGTCTGTGTCAGCAGTCCATCGTAGCCACCTCCATTGCTCCCGCCAGAATACACGTTTTGCTCAAAGTACTGCTGTCTCTGTCCATACCTCGCCGGAGGTGGCGGCAGGGAACCTGCGGCAGCAGCTTGTGATTCCCATGGAGCTTTTGGAAGATCTTCACTAGACTCCTTGGTAGCCGAAGACGACGAAAAACCAGGAAGAGCAGTTGGGTTTATGAAGTCATCGTCAGGTAGACTCTCCTGCCGCTTCACAGACGAACGGGTTGGCTCCTCGTTTGTAGGACGAGAAGGCGCAGAGAAGCTAGGCGCAGTTGGGTTTATAAAATCGTCAGATACACTGTCTGGCCTGCTACCAAAACTTGGTGGCGGATATGCTTCTGGCTTTGAATTGGATGATGTAGAGATGTTAGCTGGAGCAGTTGGGTTGATGAAATCATCTGAAACCTTTTCTGACTTGTAGGAGTCACCGCTAAGATAGTCAATACTGCCTGCCTCAGTGTAAACAGGCCTCTTAGATGCTGGTGGTGGAGGAAGAAGTGGGCTTGGGTATGGCCTTTCATTTCTTGGAGCAGAAGGCAGATTGTTCTGTGATACTGCGCCATCCTTTGCAGACCTACAAGCATATAATGTACATCAGCCAATGAATAGGTTTCTTTCTACAGGCTTTAGTAACACAAAAAAAACCAAAGAAAAACTTGTTTTCTATAATTTAATTTACTTTTATATAATATGACATGATATAACAATAATCCCCAAACTAGAAATAACTGCAGCATGTATTAAAATAATGTGTATTAAGTTAAAAATTAAATAATTTACCTGCGGGAAAGCACAGAGAACTCGTCCTCCGGTTCATCATCCTCGTGTACATTTAGAAGTGGAGAAAATGAAACTGCAGTGGACCTAGGTGGGGCAGTCCCTTGGTTGACATTTGAAGAAGCAGGTACAGGTGCTCCAGTACCGGGAGGGATCCCCTTTGCTATGTCATCATGACGCTGAACAACACGCTGTAACTCATCATTTAGTCCTAGAGCCTGAAATAAAAGGCTCTCGTCGCTGCAGAGAGAATACAGGGTGTTCTGTTACAACATATAGGTGTAAAATACAAGGAAAAAGAAACAAGAAAATAAAATCATACCCAGTACTGTTAACAAGATCCATGACACGAGATTGATATGATCGGCATTGGCCAACAAGGTCAACAATGACCTCCTCCCGTACACCCTACAGTATGAAACCCAATCAGATCAATCCACACTGAAGAGCATGATAAAAGATAAATAAACAAAGAGACAAGACTACTTTGCCCAAACAAATAAAAAAATAGACTAAAGCACTTGTTTAAATGCACTTGCACTGTTGAGATTCTCATTTGTCATTGAAAACCAAAAGCATTTTGACAGGGTAGATTTATGCAAAATGAGACCAACTTCTAGAGAAGATTACAGGCGGAAATCTCAATCAAACTCCTGCACCCTGAGTGCTTATATGGAAAACATGGTTCATTAGGAGCCCAATGGAAAAGTAAGCCATCACACCGAGTTAGTTACACGACATTTCTGTTTGAACAAATATGATAAACTCACAAAGGAATAATATACTTGACTCAAAACACATATATAAATTAGGAAATGGGTAAAAATACTTAAAATAGAAGCAATCCAATGTAAACTTGATTAATACTTGCACGGCAACATTGATAATCCATCCTACAAAATAATTGGATCAATACCAGCTATCAACGTGACAATATAATAGATGCGACTATAATTTTACATAGCATAGCACAAAGATAATGACAGATCAAATGGTTTATGCCAAAAAAAACCTTTAATTGAACAAAAAAATTGGGTATAGTAGAGCTAACATCACTACAAAGTAACTTGTACTGAATGACAAAATAAAACTATAGAAATGATCCAAGGATTGTACCGAAACATTCTAAAACTTAGTGCTTTATAAGAAAGTCACCTCAGGATGTCGGTGGTCCAGAGCATTTAACATTTCATCTAACACATCCACAATCCCTCGAGCACTTTGAATCTCACTCAGACTGTAAAGAATAATGGATGCAGAAAATAAATAAAACTAAAATTGTGCTGCAAAGATTTTTTGAAACCAAACTATGAACACTGAAAACTTTCCTGAATTTGAGTTGTTTGGCATGACAATGGAAAATTGACTCGTAAATTAGAAAGCAAATAAAGAACATGTTCTTTTTGTATTGACAATAAAAACATGTCTCGTAAGTGTTAGGTCAAAGAACTGCCAATGCAATTATAACAACTTTTTAAGAATAGCTTGGACCCAGTTTCATGAGCATGTGGCCTAGGGGCACAGCAAATATATCTCAAGGTACTGCCGCATGCTACTTGCTAGTATGGCTTGAAGTTGATTAAAACGAACAAGGGGGTAGCAGCAACAACTTAGATGAAACTAATAGACATGAAAATCCATTCATCATTTCATCATCATCATCCCAGCTGATCATCAATAGGCTTTATATAAACAGTTTAAAAACATTTAGTCCTGCAAAATTGTTGTGTGGTGAGGCATATTTTGTGGACCCATGTGTTTTCTGTTTTATGGAACTGTATATTTTGCAGACCTCAGACATGCTTATTTCAACAATTCTACAATGTTTTTGTGTTATCTAAAAATCTTGTATTTACAGGAAGTATGAAGAAATGTGAGCAATCATTCGGAATAGATTTTTTTTTGAAATTATTAAGAATGGGCAAGGAGAAAGTAACAATACAAGGTACAACCTACATAGAAGCATAAATATGAACTAGCAACGTAAGATGATGATACTAGTATAGTGGCACTCATTTCAATGCTTGGACATTAAACATAAATGATGACTCTTCAATACAAAAGAAACTAAATCAAAAAGGCCAGAACTCAGAAATCACATTGGTAAGAAAATAAAAGACTACCTGAGGGCAGGTACGGGAGGGGCAGATTGAAGAGAAGCTTCTATGGCAGCATCTTCATAGCTTTGACCCGGAGGTGGATATAGATGTGGATGTCTTAACGGTTGAGTTTGAGGTGGTGTAAACAATGGGACTGAATTTTCCTCACGAGGTGGAAAATCAACACCAGCAGCCTGCAAAATTATGATAGCATTTTACTAATCAAGGTTCAGCTAACTAATAAAAGTATGCAGTCCCAAACACAGAGAAAAGATGGAATCAAACAAACTTAAAAATGGGAAACAGTGTAACTAGAAAATTCAAATTCCATGATTACACCGTATATAAATACAAGAACAGGGCAAAGAAAGAGTTCAGTAACAAAAGCTGATGGTACCCTGAGTTCTTGGTAAGCCGCATGATACTGTCGATATTTTCCAGATGGACCTCCAAAAGCCACTTGCCATGTGTCAATCAAACTCAATATCTTCTCTCGGACGTTTAAGTCTGGCTGAAAAATTGAAACAAATATCAAACATAGAAGCACTTGAATGCAGAAAAACTGTACATCAAACAGGTATTCTGATCACCTTTTTCTTTACTATCTTAACCATTTCGCTCAATATGTCACGCTCAACAATCTGTTGGTGAACAATATCCCCACAATTTTTGCTTAGAGTCTCTAGCACCTGTTATAAGGGAACAAGTCAGAATCATCACAGCTGCATTTGTTCATAATTTTCCAAAACTAAATAATGGAGGTGCTAAGACTACTCGCACCGGCTCCGCTACCGCATCCGCTATACTGATTTAGCGTTAAAAAAAACGCTGCAGCCGGAGCCGGTACAACCTTCGCTATCCACGCGCCTACGCCAAACACAGCGGACAGCAGAGCATATAGCGGAGGGGGCAGTGGGCCTGCGGCATGCGCACGCGCACGCGCTCGCGCGCGAGAGGAGCGCTTGCCTGCGCGCTCGCTGCAGCAAGTGGGCCCCACCTTATTTTGTAACAAAAAAATGCTATATATCACAAACCGAAAACCCAAATTAAATTTCGATTGCACCATTTAATTCGTTACAATTAATTCTTCGAAACTAGATCTCTCATGGATATATTTAGATAAAGTGACAAGTAGGCCCACAGTAGATAGAGGATGATATAGAGGATGGATGGATGCGGGAGAAACGAGTATAGAGGAGAGAATCTTGATGACCAGGCAGTATAGAGGATGAAAATAGAGGAACGTGAGTGCGGATAGTCTAAAGTAGAACCTAAATGACTAAACTCTGTGTTTATGTTTATGAAACAAGTCACAATCTGGCAACAGATTCTAAAACTTATCTTCATGATGTTAGCAAATGAATATTGCTAATCTTGCATGACCCAAACATTGCTAAATGAATTCGCAATATGTCAAAATTCTGATTTCTTTAAAGTAAAGGATAAGTCTAGTAGAACTCACATAAAGTGTTAGAATTTGCACTTTTGAATTCTTGCTTCCAAGACGTTTCTTTAGGAGCTTGAGTGTATCCTTTGCTTGTCTGCACTTCAACAAGCTTCTATCAGCGTGTTATGAACCATATAAAATGATTAATGGTAAATGGCAAGTGACATAGGAAAATGCAAACTTCGTATTAGTAACTTTAGAAAGTCCACATTCAACAATCCAGCAAAACAAACAAACTTTGTGATAAGCATCACCCAACCATGAAAAGACACAAACAAATAGTACAGAGCAAAACATATTATAGTTACATTCCATAACTAAACATTAGTAAGATAGAAAGTCCATAAGTTGCCACAAAAACTCCTCAGATGGGCATGCTAATCAACTTTGGAGGTAGGTAATTCAAGGCAACCACAAAGACGACAGAAGCTTAAGCGCACTCTAGACAAGATTAGAGGTGACCAAAAATAATAAATCCTTTTTTGGTGTAATTTCAAAAGCCTTCACTGTTCAAATTTCATGACTAAACATGATGTCACACCAAACTAGCATCTCAACAACAAATGCCACACAAATTTCGTGACCCTCCACAAGACCATGACTCAACTAACCAACACCAAACTATTCATCATTAAATAAAATTTCACCTTACATTCTAACAACCAGAGACCTCAGATTCCAAATTCCTAATCAAGTGCAAAGAAAAGTACAGAGAAATCAAAACAGGAAAACACATGCATTCGCAGCAACCAGTAACGAAAACACAGTGCAAGTGGAGCAGATTCAAAGGACCATAGAAGCAATCAAGCAGTACCGCATCACCACAGCATAATTGAATTTACATGACCGTTCTAAAACAATGTAAGTTCGAGATGTTGCAACAGATAATAAAACAAATCGCAACTGAATCGCCATGAACAAATCAATGGGTTAAATAATGCCATCAAAACCCTGTTCGATCTCCCAGGATAAACACTGTAGCAAATTAGTAACGCATATTTATACTGTTCGGCAGCAATACGGACCCAGAAATATCAAAGAACAAACAAATCATACATACAAAAAGTACATAGGGAGGGAGACTTTGGTCAGACCCGGGATCCATGTTGATGATGTCGCACAGTTCGATGTTGACCGCCCAGTCCGGGCCGATCAGCATGTCGTTGGTCGCCCTCTCCGCGCACGCCACGGCCGCCGACATCTCTCCCGGCGGTAAAAACCGATCACCACCGCCGCTTGCTAAACCCTAAATCCTGCAGCGCGAAACCCGCCGAATCAGCGCCAAGATCCCACCTTTCCACCGATCCTGCGAAGGAATCCGCCCAAGAACCCACTTTGACCCCGCAAGAACCCGAATCCTCACCAAATCTGAGCGAATCGCCGCGAGATTCGCCCGCAGGAACCGCCAAAGAGCCTCCTTTTCCCGATCTCTGAGCGCCGGGCAGCAGCTGATCGCGCACGAACTGGGCAGACGGTGAGGGTGGTGGGAGGTTTCGGGGTGGATTCGAGATGAGTAGCTGGTGGGATTGGTTGGAGGATTTCGAGGTGCCCAAGAAAGGTAGCTGCAGCTACAAGACGGGATGAGTAGACCCGGCGGGCGGCAGGAAAGGGAGAAGAGAAAAACGCGGACATGGACCTTTTTTTTTTTCGTTTTTTTTGTCAGTGCGAATACGAGAGCTAGCAATAATTCTTAATTATTTCTGTCGGTTTGGAATTTTGGGCAGTAAAAAAATTGAACGTCTAGATGAGTAGATCAGGATGGTCTTGTATTTCAGGTTTGACTTTGCCAATTAGATCAATTTTAATTTATTTGGTGTAAATAGATGACCTGTAATTTAATTCTTTTTTTTTCAAATGGGTTTCATTCAAGTTCTAGGAGAGGTTTGGCCACCTTGTAGATAGTGATGTTACGTGTTTGATTTTCCTGTTTGGATCAAGTTTTGCTTGGGCTAGGTTTGCAGTTTTATGGGACTGCAATTTATTTAATTTTCAGTTGGTTTTAAGTTTTGGGAGAGGTTTGGACACCATCCAGATGGCGATATTTATGTATTTGATTGATTTTGTCATTTGGATCAAGTTTTGATTTGGCTACTTGGCATTTGTGAGGTTGTGAGCAACTCCAACAGCTTGGCAAAACCACTTGGCATCATAGGATTTTTGCTAAAACCATAAAAAACCTCCTCCAATAACTTGGCAAAAGTACTTGGCAATTTGACAAGCTTGACAAAATTCCCCCTTCACTTGTCAAATATGTCAAGTCCTTCATCGCTTGGCATCACGTGTATCTCAATTTGCCAACTACTTTTGCCAACTTGTTGGAGGCTCAATTTTATGATTTTGGCAAAAATTCTAGGATGTCAAGTTTTTTTGTCAAGCTCAAATAACAAACTGTTGGAGAAGACCTCTTTTTTTACTTGGCATTTGGTTTTGGGACTTGGCAAAACTATAGATTTGCCAAATGAGTTTTAACAAACTCACAAAGTCGAATTTGTAGTTGTGTGGTATAAACGAGAACGATGTCATTCATCATTTTCTTACGTGATGATGATATGGTTGCTTAGATTGCAAACAAATGTTGTTCCTCACATGCTTCTATATACCTATATATATCTAATAATAATAAAGAAGTAAAATTTCTGTCATAAAATCTTTAGTCCAACTAAAAATTGGCTCGTTTACATTTATATTGTTTTCATGTCTTAGGGCATGTTTGGATCCTACCCATTAAACTTTAGTCACTAAACTTTAGTCAGTTTTAGTAGCAACACCTTTACTAAAAGGAACTAAAAAGGTGTTTTAGTCCTTTTTTGTGGGGGTGTTTGACATTTTAGCCAGTAAAGGTGACTAAAATTTAGTGGGTGGGATCCAAACAACCCCTTAGTCTATTGCCTCCTCCCTTCTTCCGGAATCGGGCGCCACTTCCCTCGCGACGGAAGAAGCAGAAGTGAGTTACAGGGGTCATTGAAAGAAATAACGGGGTTTCTGTAAGTGTATCCAGCTCTTAGTGGGTTTTGGTGAATTGAATGACAACATAATTAAAGATCTAATAAGTCTGCTAAGTGTATCAAAGGTTCAACAAGAAAAACAAACTTGATGGTATTTCACATAGTGTTGAAATAAAGGCCAAAACTGTGTATTGTTGTATTGGAAGATTATGAAAACAATAGTTTAAGAAGAAGACAATAATACAAGTGGAGTTGATGATATGACTTCTATGTTGTTGGATATCATGGCATCATGAGAAAGCAAGCATATTTGGCAAATGACAAATGAGACATGGATTGATGATTCTGGAATGGTCTCAACAATGGGTTGTTTTCATGAGAAAGAAAAGTTTGATAGTGAACCAGTTTTGATCAAGGTTGAAGAGTGAATCAAGAATGCATAAGTGAAGAAATGGCAAGCAAAGTTCAAATGACAAAGGACACAACTCATATTGGATATAACTCGGCCTCTACTTTGGTTTGCTTGTATGGATAAATATTCAGGAAATCACTTTGCATTGATTTGATCAAGCTAGAAGTATGAATATATATATATATATATTTAAGTGAGTGTTAGCAGTGTCAAGCCAAAATGATGAGGATATAAGGAATCATGAATTGGCTTGACCATATCTATATGAATCTAACTAGAGCTTGATTGGTCTCAACATTCATATCTAGAAGATATTCAAGCAAGGATCACAAATGTTGAAGAAATGGTTTTCAATGGATACTTAATATGATGTGACTTGAGTATAGCTTGATAGGGTGAAGATAGCAAGAAAAGGGCTTTGAGGTACTAAACGAAGGTGAAGGTCAAGGATACCGAGGTACTATGGCTAAGGTGAAGAAGAGAGTACTTGCATTGAGTCGGGGTACTAATCAAGCTATGAGGAGTCATATTGTGTTGAGGATCAAATCATTAGTGGCAGTGACTTGAAGCCATGAAGCTGAACTCACATATGGGGAAATGGTTCAAGTCACATGCTTAGACTATCCACACTCATTCATCCTCTATATCATCCTCTATACGTCCTGGTCATCAAGATTCTCTCCTCTATATCTATTTTGTAAGGAAAATGGACCTCGACCCATTTAACTTTAGATTTTGGTGTTTGATGAACAACATAACCAAATTGGACTAATGTGCTTGCTAGTGTTTGTTTTTTAGTCCAATAGGGTGCAAAACGTGGCTTGGATTAAGGCGATGTGGTGATCCGATGATCAACACCTCAAGCAAAACATTTGAAGCTAAGTAGAAGACTCTCAAGATCAAGCAAAGTCCAAGGCACAAGAATGGAACCAAGACGGCGCAAGAAACCGCAAAGAAATGAGAAGACGGGGACATCGGACGCTGCCTTCTCAGGCATTGGACGCGTTCGGTGGTAAACCCTAGCCCATGTCAGCGCCAGCAGAAGCATCGGACGCTGAGACCGAGTACATCGGACGCTGCGACCCTGCGTCCGATGCCTGTACAGAAAGGTTCCAGAGAGGCTTTGGCAGCATCGGACGCGTCCGGTGGTAAAGCATCGGATGTTGAGTAGCCGTTGCAACACAGTGCCAGGCTGGCATCTAGCCGTTAAAGGAGCATCGGACGCGTCCGATGGTCTCGACTCCGGCGTCCGATGCTGCGCAGTGAAGACCATCTTTGGTGCCCAACGGCTCTATTTGCTTGGGGCTCTATATATATCCCCATGGCCAGCCAAAACAGTATGGTTGGAGCTCAAGGAAGTGTACCAAGTGCATAGACACATATTTAGTTGCTCTAGCCTCCAAAGTGTTCATGTGATATACTAGGTGATTAGTGTAGGTGCTTTGCGAAGTGCTTAGGCTAGTTAGACCATCGCTTTGCGCTTGCTCTAGGTGTTAGGCCTAGTGTCTAGTGAGGTTGAAAACCTCTTATCTACCGGTGCTTGCGCGCACCGTGGTTGTACATCGGCGGGGCTTGTAGTCTTGCGAGACCACATCAACCGAGTTTGTGGTGTGGCCGCCTCCGTGTACCGAAGGGAACAAGGCCCGCGGCGGTTCGGCCGGAAACTTGATAGTGAAGACAGCGGGGAGCATCCGGGAGAGGCTTTGCCACGAGTGGCTTAACCGGAGACCCACTTGCATGTGGGGAAGGCCCAGAGCTATCCACGAAGTTACTCGACCGGGAGCTTGGCCCTTGCGAGGGATTCCTTGCGAGGGGCTCCAACGAGGACTAGGGGGAAGCTTGCGTGCTTCTAGATACCTCGGTAAAAATACCGGAGTCGTCGACGGGAGTTTGCACCTCTACCTCACTCTTTAGCTTCTGCATTTACTTTGCTACCTTGTTGTGTGCTTTACCTTTCCTAGCTTAGTTGATAGGCTAGTTGATAGGTTTGGATCATAGGTTGCAAAACTCTTTTGCGGTAGAGATAGCAACACACCTAGCAAAACCTTAGTTGCACATATAAATGATTTACATTCTTGCATAGGTTTTGACTAGGTGGTATTTTGAGGCCTTAGTTAGAGTAAAAGTTTTTAGTTGCCTAATTCACCCCCCTCTTAGGCGTCATGGTCCTTTCAATTGGTATCGAAGCAAGGTTGGCTCTTTTGTGGACTCTTGGCTTCACCGCCTTCGAGCCGACGCCCCTAAGAGTGGTTAGGATGGATTCCTCTAGGCCTCCGCACTTTGACGACACTAACTTCCCTTACTATAGTGCTAGGATGGCTTGTTTTTAGAAGCCGTTGATCTAGGTGTTTGGAGAGTCACCCGCGATGAGATGAAACCCATTAAGAATCCCGAGAAGCCTACCGCGGGTGATGAAAAAGAAATTCATCTTAATGCTAGAGCTAAAAATTGCTTGTTTGAATATACTAGCATGGATGTCTTTAACCAAGTTTTCACTTTGCAAACATCTCATGAAATTTGGTTAAAACTACATGAGCTCCATGATGGTACAAGTAATGTGCGTGAGCAAAAACATCACCTAACTAAAACAAATTATGATTCCTTTAAAATGAATGATAATGAGCTTGTTCGTGATATGTATTCTCGTTTGAATCTAATTATCAATGAGCTCCATTCTATAGGAATTACAAAGCTAGGTGATGCAGATATTGTGAGGAAGATCATCTTCGTGCTTCCAAAGAACAAGTATGCAACCATCATCACCATCCTCCACAACATGGAGGACTTGAGCACCATGACCCCGGCCATTATCATTGGCAAATTGGTGGCATTTGAGATGTCACGCAAGATGGGTGAAAGGTCCTAAATGGCTAGAGGGGGGGGGGGGTGAATAGCCTATAAAAAATTCTACAACAACACTTAAACAAACTTGTTATACAACTAAATGGCGTAGCAAAGATAGCGCTAGCTCTACAAAAGTGCAAGCCACCTATCCACAATATGAATCACTACACAAGATAGAAAAACTGGAATAGCAACAACATATAAATAATACTTGCAAGAATGTAACAAAATAAGTACAAGAGATAGGAGTGTGTATACCGATCCGGCAAGAGATTAATAAATGAATATCAATGAATACCACGGAGACAAGTTGACACAATAATTTTTCCTCCGAGGTTCACTTGCTTGCCGGCAAGCTACGTCCCCGTTGTAGCGATACACCCACTTGGAGGTTCACGCGCTAATAGGCATCACACGCCTAACCCTCAATAGGGTGCCGCACAACCAACACAAGATGGGGATCCACAAGCTACGAGCAATCCACTAGAGTTACCTTTGGCGCTCCGCCGGGGAAGGTACAAGAAACCCCTTACAAATCACCGGGAGATGGCCACGAACAATCACCACTCGTGCCTGATCTCCTCCGCTGCTCCAAGCCGTCTAGGTGGCGGCAACCACCAAGAGTAATAAGAATATCCGCAGCAACCACAATCGCCAAGTGCCACTAGATGCAAACTCACAAGCAAATGCACTTGGATCTCTCGATCTCACTTGGATTCGCACTAACAAGCAAAGAGATCGGAGGGAGGGATTAGATCTTACTCAAGAGGATGTTCAAGAAGTCAGAGAGTCAAGAAGATCCCCCAAAGGCGGCCAAGTTCAATATATAGGGAAGGGGCGGCGGCGGCCCGAACCCTACCTTTCTGCGCTTGGTCGGTAGTACCGACCCCTCCTGGGCGGTACCACCGACAGAGTCAAACTAGCCGTTTTCCCATATCCCGCTGATTTCGGCAAACCACCGACCCCTGGTCGGTTCCTCCGAGGTCGGTAGTACCGATGTGATAGCGGTACTACCGCCAGGCCAAAAAGCGCCGCGACCAGAGAGCTCTGCGAAAAAACAGTCACTACCGCCTTGCGTCGGTACCACCGTGGGCGGTAGTACCGAGGTAATGGCGGTACTACCGGCAAGCCATTTTTCAAAAACAACAGAGAGCTCAGCAAAAAACTCGCCAACCACCGACCTTGGTCGGTAGTACCGGGCGCGGTACTACCGAGGTAATGGCGGTACCACCGCTAGGCCAAAAACGCCCCATCACAGAGAGGTCTGCACGCTGCCTCCTAGGGCGGTACCACCGACCCCTCCTGGTCGGTACCACCGGCTTCACACAGAAAAACCCATTTTCATCTCTGAGTTGATCCAAAACTATTTCAACAACTTCTCCTTTGCAAATGTGCTAACACCACCAAGTGTTTATCATCTTGTGCAAGTGTGTTAGCATTTTCACAATCATTTTCAAAGGATTCGAGTTAGCACACTAGGTCCTAATGCATATGCATGTATGAATTCACCTAGTGGCACTTGATAACCGCGGTCACTGAGATATTCCCCTCTTAATAGTACGGCTATCTATCCTAAACGCACTCACACCCTCTATGGTGTCTTGAGTGCCAAAACAAAATTCCTGTTTATACCTTTGCCTTGATCTCCATAGGATTTTGCTTTTCTCTTCTTCGTCTTCCAAATGTGAGGCACTTGATCTATCTTTCGGCCATCACCACCAATATCATGATCGTCATTTAGCTTCCACATATGGTGTGTACCAACCTAGCTCATAAGCACTTCATGACATGGTTAGTACACTAGGTGACATCAATTACCCAAAACCAAACAAGGACTTTCAATCTCCCCCTTTTTGGTAATTGATGACAACCTTTTACAAAGATATATATTTGAAAATTTGAAACACCTCTACTAGTATTAGCTCCCCCTACATATGTGCTATAGTGTTTGGTTCAAGTTCGGCACATATGCATAGATATGAAATGTGGGAGAGTAATACTCTCAAATGATGCTAAGGTGTAAAGAATGGACCTTTGAAGCGTGATACCAATCGGAGTTGCCAATTTTCATCATCCTTAGCACCATGGTTAGCTAGACTTAAAAACAAACACTAGATACCTCATGAGATCAACATTATATGAAAGGATCTAGTATCACTTGTAAAAGCAACTTACATCTAGCTACCACTTATGCATGCTAGTGCACAAATCATCATTCAAGATTTATTTCTAGCATACATCACACAAGCATGTGTATTGAATTTAAACTTTTGCAATGCACTCACTCATATGAATATGCACATTCAGATGCAACAATAAGTTCATGAGCTTGCTCCCCCTACTTGTGTGCTCAAATTTTAATTGATCCTCCCTTTGTTATATTGATCCTCCCTTTGTTATATATATCTATCTTGACCATTTCTCCCCCTTTGTCATTAAGTACCATAAAAGGCACACCAATTTTAGTAGGAGTTAAGTTAAACAAAAAAAAAGGTGATCAAGTTTGGTTCAACCTAGCAAACAAACATAAGATATTTAACACGGTTTGCTCTAGAGTAAGCTTCTTCACACATCTTCCAATGGTTATCTTACTCACGTCGGTTAAACCCTTGAATGCTTGTTTCCAAGATCAAACACTAGGTTCACAAGCCCATAAACATGTCATATGCTACCACTAGATCATATCAAACATAGAAGCAATAGTGGTACCATATGTACATCCAAAGTATTTTATTTTCATGAATGAGCCTATAAGATGCAAGGAATGACTAAATGCACTAAACATATCCTTAGCAAGAATGAATGTCATGCCACACAATTTTACCTTTGCTTTGTTGAAGGAGAAGCACGTCATATAGCGGAGGGTGCATCAACTCATATTTGAGAAATCAAGTATATTCAATTCATTCCTCAGCTTGCAAAATCTCTTTTCATCAAGTGGCTTGGTGAATATATCGGCAAGTTGATCATCGGTACCAACATTCTCAATTGAAATATCACCCTTTTGTTGATGGTCTCTTATGAAGTGATGGCGAATGTCAATGTGCTTTGTTCTTGAATGTTGTACTGGATTGTTGGTGAGCTTTACTGCACTCTCATTGTCACATAGCAATGGTACTTGTTTGAATTTAATTCCAAAGTCATCCAAAGTTGCTTTCATCCAAAGTAATTGAGCACAACAACTTCCTGCGGATATGTATTCTGCTTCGGCGGTTGAAAGTGCAACACTGTTTTGCTTCTTCGATGACCATGATACAAGTGATCTTCCAAGTAATTGACATGTGCCCGATGTGCTTTTTCTATCCACTTTGCATCCTGCATAGTCGGAGTCCGAATATCCAATCAACTCAAAGTTTGACCCCTTGGGATACCACAATCCAACATTTGGTGTATGCTTCAAATATCTCAATATTCTTTTAGTTGCCTTCAGGTGACCCTCTCTTGGTGAAGCTTGAAATCTTGCACACATGCATACACTAAACATCACATCCGGCCTAGAAGCGGTCACATAAAGTAAGCTTCCAATCATAGACCGATACAACTTTTGATCCACCATGTTGCCACTAGCATCACTATCCAAATGTCCATTTGTTCCCATAGGTGTGCTAATAGCTTTTGCATCATCTAGACCAAACTTCTTAAGCATATCTTTGATGTACTTGCCTTGACTCACAAAAGTACCTTTCTTCATTTGCTTGACTTGAAGACCAAGGAAGTAACTAAGCTCTCCAATCATAGACATCTCAAACTCATTTGCCATCATATTCCCAAACTCTTCACAAAACTCTTGGTTGGTTGACCCAAAAATAATATCATCAACATATATTTGCAACACAAACAAGTCTTTGCCAGTCTTCTTGGTGAAGAGAGTAGTATCAACCTTGCCCATCTTGAACCCTTTAGAGAGTAGGAAATCTCTCAACCTCTCGTACCATGCTCTTGGTGCTTGCTTCAAACCATACAACGCCTTCTTGAGCTTGTAAACATGGTTGGGCTTCTTGTCATCTTCAAAACCGGGAGGTTGTTCTACAAATACTAACTCATTGATATACCCATTGAGAAATGCACTTTTGACATCCATTTGATATAACTTGAAATTATGAGCACATGCATAAGCCAATAGAATTCTAATTGCTTCCATTCTTGCAACCGGTGCATATGTTTCTCCAAAATCAAGACCTTCAACTTGAGTGTAGCCTTGAGCTACCAATCTTGCTTTGTTTCTTACTACTATCCCATCTTGATCTTGCTTATTTCGAAATACCCATTTTGTTCCAATTACATTGTAGTTCTTTGGTCTCTCAACAAGTTCCCAAACTTGGTTGCGGGTGAAGTTGTTTAGCTCTTCATGCATAGCGTTTACCCAATCAACATCCATCAATGCATCTTCTATCTTGGTTGGCTCAAATGATGACACAAAAGAAAAATGCTCACAAAAAGATGCCAATCTCGATCTTGTTTGCACACCACTTCTAATATCCCCAACAATTTGATCTATGGGATGATCTCTTGCAATATTGGTTGGTTGGAGGATTTGCACTTGATTGCTTGGTTGAGATGAACTAGCTTGTTGATCTTCACTAGCACTTGATTGATCATGAGAACCACTAGCTTGATTTGCATCAACTTGCACATTTGAGGAGAACATCTGGTCATCTTCATTATCATCCACTTGTCTTGGCCTAATATCACCAATATCCATATTCTTCATTGCATTTGACAATTGAGTGCCTCTCACATCATTAAGATTTTCATTTCCTTCTTGAGAGCCCTTAGTTTCATCAAATTCAACATCATGCACTTCTTCAATAATACCACTAGCCAAGTTCCAAACTCTATATGCTTTGCTTGTTGTTGAATATCCAAGTAAGAATCCTTCGTCACACTTCTTCTCAAATTTGCTCAATCTTGCACCTTTCTTCAATATATAACATTTGCATCCAAAAACTCTAAAGTATGCGATATTTGGCTTTCTTCCATTTAATAGCTCATATGGTGTCTTCTCTAGCATGCCATGGCAATAGAGACGGTTGCTACAATAGCAAGCCGTATTGATAGCTTCGGCCCAAAAGGAATGACTGACATTGTATTCACTGAGCATAGACCTTGCCATATCAATCAAAGTTCTGTTCTTCCTTTCAACAATCCCATTTGATTGAGGAGTATACTTGGGTGAGAATTGATGTCTAATGCCAAAGTCATCACACAACTCATCAATTCTTGTATTCTTAAATTCACTCCCATTGTCACTTCTAACTTTCTTGATTGTTGTTTCAAACTCATTCTGACATCTCTTGACAAAAGTTTTGAAGATCTCAAAAGTTTCACTTTTATCACTAAGAAAGAAAACCCATGTGTATCTAGTGTAATCATCCACTATCACAAAGCCATATTTACTTCCACCGATGCTAGTGTATGTTGTTGGTCCAAATAAATCCATGTGCAATAACTCAAATGCTTTACTGGTACTCATCATGCTTTTCTTAGGATGGGTGTTACCAACTTGTTTTCCAGCTTGACAAGAGCTACAAAGTTTATCCTTCTCAAATGTGACATCTTTCAAGCCTCTAACTAAATCATGTTTCACTATTTTGTTCAACTGTTTCATTCCAACATGACCAAGCCTTCTATGCCATAACCAACCCAACCTGGACTTAGTGAATAAGCATGTTGACAATTGTGTTCCACTAGCATTGAAATCAACCAAGTAAAGGTTCTCATATCTAAATCCTTTAAATATCAAATTTGAGCCATCTACACTTATGATTTCTACATCATCAACTCCAAAAATGCATTTGAAACCAAGATCACACAACTGAGCAACTGACAGTAAATTGAAGTTCAAGCTCTCAACTAGCAACACATTTGAAATGCTCATGTCATTGGATATTGCAATCTTACCAAGCCCTTTAACCTTGCCTTTTCCATTGTCACCAAATGTGATAGAGTCAAAACCATGATTGCCACTTGAATTGATTGAATCGAACATTCTTGAATCTCCTGTCATATGTTGAGTGCACCCACTATCAAGCACCCAATGCCTTCCTCCGGCTTTATAGTTGACCTACAAGAACAAATCAATTCTTTTTAGGTACCCAAACCTTTTTGGGTCCTCCAAGATTAGTGACCAAACTCTTTGGTACCCAAATGGCTTTCTTCTTTGAGCCCACAATTGGTGCACCAATGAATTTAGCTTTCACACCATTAACACCTTTGGTAAGCAAATAGCAAGAATCAAACTGAATAGAGGATACATTAGCAATCTTGTTCTTGTTTTTGCAATATAGCTCTATATGCCCACTTTGCTTGCATCTAGTGCAAAACCGACCATTGTTCTTCACAAAACTAGTTTTGTGAGTAGCAAAAGCCGCCTTGCCATTCTTGGGGGTATAGCCCAATCCCTCTTTGTGGAGAGAAAAGCGTTGGCTACCCAAGCACTTAAGCAAGCGGGCCTCACCACCATAGGCTTTACCCAAGGCGTGAGTGAGCTCATTTACCTCCTTCTTCAATGTCTCATTTTCAACCATGAGTGAGGCATCACAAGTGAAGCCATCATCCATAGATGAAGTAGTAGTGGTAGATGATGAGCTACATGAAGGGTTAGTAGCAGCAACAATAATAGGCTTATAGAAAGATTCATCAATTATATCACAAGCTATGCCTATGTCACATGTTTTAACCACTTTTTCAGTTTTAGCTTGATCAACAAGTGAGGAGTGAGCTTCCTTAAGCTTAGTGTGAGCATTGCCAAGCTCCTCATGGGCTTCCACTAGCCTCTCATGAGTAGCATTGAGCTCCTCAAAGGATTGCTCAAGAGCTTTTAGTCTCTTTTGCAATTCTTTGCACTCCTTTCTCTTTTTATCAAAATGTTCTCTAGCATCATCAAGCATTTCAATTAATTCATCTTTAGTGGGTTCATCATCATCACTATCATCACTATCACTCTCATCATCATCAGATAGTACCTTTGTGGCCTTAGCCATGAAGCATGATGGAGTATCGAAGATTGAAGGCTTGTTGTTGATAGCAATACTTGCAAGTGCCTTCTTCTTGCTTGTCTTGTGATCTTCGTTATCACTATCTTCATCACTATCACTTGTGGAAGCATCACTATCCCAAGTGACCATGTATGATTGCCCCTTCTTCTTCTTCGTGTAACTCTTCTTTTCTTTCTTCTCCCTCTTCTTGTCCTTCTTGTTGTCATTGTCATCATTTTCACTGTTGTATGGACATTGAGCAATGAGATGGTCCTTGCTACCGCACTTGAAGCACCTTCTTGGTTCATCCTTATTCTTGTATGATGTCTTCTTCCTTCTTGCCCGGTAGCCCTTCTTCTTCATGAATTTGCCAAATCTTTTAACAAATAAGGCCATCTCTTCATCTTCATCGTCACTAGCATTTGAGCAATCATCTTCACTTGATTCTTCCTTCTTTGCTTTTCCCTTGCTCTTGGTCTTGGATGATGATGTTGTGGCTTTGAATGCCACACTTTTCTTCTTTTCATCCTTCTTCTCTTCTTCTTCATTTTCTTCTCTATATGCGTCATCGGTCATCACATCTCCAAGTACTTGGTTTGGTGTCATTGTGTCCAAACCACTTCTTACTAGCAAAGTAACCAACATACCAAACCTCTTTGGGAGGCATCTCAAGAACTTGTGTGAGAAGTCCTTGTCCTTCACTTCTTCCCCAAGTGCCTTTAGATCATTGACTAGCACTTGTAGCCTATTGAACATCTCCGGCACACTTTCATCTTCCTTCATCTTGAAGCTTGCAAACTTCTCCTTGAGAATATAAGCCTTTGCTCCCTTGACTGCTTGAGTGCCCTCATATGACTCTTCTAGTTTCTTCCATGCCTCATTAGCCAGTTCCATGCCCTTGATTTGCTCAAACACATTTGCATCAATAGCATCATGAATAGCACTGAGAGCAATATCATTGTTTTGCATCTTCTCTTCTTCGGCATTGGTGAGATGCTCTGGATCGACTATCTCAATCTTTGTTTCTACCACACTCCAAATTTTTCTATTGATTGACTTGATGTGAGTAGTCATCTTTGCCTTCCAATAACTGTAATTTGTGCCATCAAATTGGGGTGGCCTTTTAGTGTTGTTGATATGAGCCATTTTGACACCGAAGGTTGTTAAGCCTTGAATAAACGGTGACCTTGCTCCGATACCACTTGAAAGGTCCTAAATGGCTAGAGGGGGGGGGGGGGTGAATAGCCTATAAAAAATTCTACAACAACACTTAAACAAACTTGTTATACAACTAAATGGCGTAGCAAAGATAGCGCTAGCTCTACAAAAGTGCAAGCCACCTATCCACAATATGAATCACTACACAAGATAGAAAAACTGGAATAGCAACAACATATAAATAATACTTGCAAGAATGTAACAAAATAAGTACAAGAGATAGGAGTGTGTATACCGATCCGGCAAGAGATTAATAAATGAATATCAATGAATACCACGGAGACAAGTTGACACAATAATTTTTCCTCCGAGGTTCACTTGCTTGCCGGCAAGCTACGTCCCCGTTGTAGCGATACACCCACTTGGAGGTTCACGCGCTAATAGGCATCACACGCCTAACCCTCAATAGGGTGCCGCACAACCAACACAAGATGGGGATCCACAAGCTACGAGCAATCCACTAGAGTTACCTTTGGCGCTCCGCCGGGGAAGGTACAAGAAACCCCTTACAAATCACCGGGAGATGGCCACGAACAATCACCACTCGTGCCTGATCTCCTCCGCTGCTCCAAGCCGTCTAGGTGGCGGCAACCACCAAGAGTAATAAGAATATCCGCAGCAACCACAATCGCCAAGTGCCACTAGATGCAAACTCACAAGCAAATGCACTTGGATCTCTCGATCTCACTTGGATTCGCACTAACAAGCAAAGAGATCGGAGGGAGGGATTAGATCTTACTCAAGAGGATGTTCAAGAAGTCAGAGAGTCAAGAAGATCCCCCAAAGGCGGCCAAGTTCAATATATAGGGAAGGGGCGGCGGCGGCCCGAACCCTACCTTTCTGCGCTTGGTCGGTAGTACCGACCCCTCCTGGGCGGTACCACCGACAGAGTCAAACTAGCCGTTTTCCCATATCCCGCTGATTTCGGCAAACCACCGACCCCTGGTCGGTTCCTCCGAGGTCGGTAGTACCGATGTGATAGCGGTACTACCGCCAGGCCAAAAAGCGCCGCGACCAGAGAGCTCTGCGAAAAAACAGTCACTACCGCCTTGCGTCGGTACCACCGTGGGCGGTAGTACCGAGGTAATGGCGGTACTACCGGCAAGCCATTTTTCAAAAACAACAGAGAGCTCAGCAAAAAACTCGCCAACCACCGACCTTGGTCGGTAGTACCGGGCGCGGTACTACCGAGGTAATGGCGGTACCACCGCTAGGCCAAAAACGCCCCATCACAGAGAGGTCTGCACGCTGCCTCCTAGGGCGGTACCACCGACCCCTCCTGGTCGGTACCACCGGCTTCACACAGAAAAACCCATTTTCATCTCTGAGTTGATCCAAAACTATTTCAACAACTTCTCCTTTGCAAATGTGCTAACACCACCAAGTGTTTATCATCTTGTGCAAGTGTGTTAGCATTTTCACAATCATTTTCAAAGGATTCGAGTTAGCACACTAGGTCCTAATGCATATGCATGTATGAATTCACCTAGTGGCACTTGATAACCGCGGTCACTGAGATATTCCCCTCTTAATAGTACGGCTATCTATCCTAAACGCACTCACACCCTCTATGGTGTCTTGAGTGCCAAAACAAAATTCCTGTTTATACCTTTGCCTTGATCTCCATAGGATTTTGCTTTTCTCTTCTTCGTCTTCCAAATGTGAGGCACTTGATCTATCTTTCGGCCATCACCACCAATATCATGATCGTCATTTAGCTTCCACATATGGTGTGTACCAACCTAGCTCATAAGCACTTCATGACATGGTTAGTACACTAGGTGACATCAATTACCCAAAACCAAACAAGGACTTTCAATGGGTCAAGAAGAAGCCACTTCATCAAGCAAAGGCATTGCTCTCACATGTGATGAGCACAAAAAGATGAAGGACAAAAAGCAAGTTGAGACAAGCTCAAGCTCCTCAAGTGAAGAAGAGGATGATGAAGATAAAGAATCAAGTGATGATGATCAAGCCTCCACCTCATCCGACTCCTCCTTAGATGAAGAAGAAACAATCAAGCTTATGAAAGGAGTGAAGAGGATGATCCGCAAGCTCAATGTCAAGGGTGTGCCCATCACAATAGAAGATTGCCTCTTCACCAATCAAAGAAGAGAGCAAAGAAAAAAGGGATGCTACAGATGTGGCAAGAAAGGGCATTTTGTAGAGGATTGTCCAAAACAAAAGCCCACACCCAAGAACAAGAAAAAGAAGGGATGCAAGGCTAAAGCCCTCACGACCATCAAGACATGGGATGATTCATCGAGTGACGATGAAGCCCAACACAAGAGGTGCAGTCACAAGCACTCATCATCAAGCTCCTCATGTATGTGCCTTATGGCACGAGGTAACTCAAGCTCTATCTCTAATGATAGTGATAGTGATAGTGATGATGAGCTACCTTCATATAATGATCTTGTGCAAGATAATCTTAACTATGCTAAAGCTTGTACTAGTCAACAAAAGAAAATCAATGCTTTGAAAGAAAAATTAGATAGCTCTCAACAAGCCTACAATGCTATGCTTGAACAATATGAAACTTTTTCAAATTTGAATGTTGAGCTATCTAACAAAATTGAGAAACTGGAGGCTAGTACAAGCACATGTGATAGCACAAGTAATGATGAGCAACTTGTTAAGAAAAATGAAAAATTAAAAACAAAGTTAGCTAGCACACAAGATGCTTACAAAAATTTGCTTGCTAAAATGGAAATCATGGCAAACATTGTGATGAGCTAACTAACAAAGTTGCTAATCTTGAAACCAATGGAGCAAACCCCATAGAGGCACCTAAAATTGAAAAATCAATTTTTGACATGCCTAAAAAGGATGCCTCCACTTCTTGCATTGATTTACTTGATTTAGACTCACCCATGTGCAAACAAGCTTGTGTTGAGAATGTGATTGTAGATACTTGCACACAAGAAGTTGCAATGGAGAATGAGCTTCTAAGACAAGAAGTGGCTCGCCTCACCGTAGACTTGACTCAAGCAAAAGGCAAGATGAAGCAAACCCGAACTCATCAAGATAACACCGACAAGGGAGTGAAGAAGCTTGTTGAGGAGCAAATCGTGGTTTGCTACGTTTGCCACAAGGAAGGCCACAAGTCCTATGAGTGCAAGGTGAAGCATGGGGGAGAAAAGAAGAAAGAGAAAAACAAAAAGCAAACAAGCAAGCTCTCAAACACCTACACCAACAAAGTGAACAAGAAGGCCTCCACACTTTACCTTTTGAAGAAGAAGAAGAATGGCAAGGTGGTGGCCATCAAGGTCAACAAGCAAGCCAACAATGGGGCCAAACGCATTTGGGTGCCTAAGGACATTATCACAACCATGAAGAGCACCAAAAAGGTTTGGGTCCCGAGAGGGAAGTGAATAGTCAAAGTGGCTACGGGGAATTTGGAGACTTGGCAAAGTTTGGGTGCATATCATGGGATGCATCACATCGGATCGTGTCATTGCCAAGTAAGTAAGTAGCTACTTTGGACCCAAGTTCCCCTTCCCATGTTAGGTAACTAGATTTAATTTCTTGCAAATTCTTTTAGCATCTAGTTCCTTCCATTGCCTAGGTTTGCATTTGCATATTTAAACTCTTTGTCATGCATACACTAGGCTTATCATATGGTAGGTTTGCTCGGTATCACTCTTATCTTCAAAGCAAAACTACATGGTTTGAATTGTTTAGGAGCACGACACATAGCTTCTCTCACTTATATTTATCCTATATGTGCCAAAGTCCAAATAGTAGATAAACAACCCTGATTACCATCTTCAATTGGTGTCACATTTCTAGTGATGACAACTTGCAAAATGGTAGTTTGACCTTACAAGTCAATGTGCATGTCTCCTACAAGTATCTCAAACTTGTATGCACACTTTTAGGGGGAGTTAACTCTACAATTTGGAAGCTTTGAGACTAACACTACTTTCAAGTTTTTCATGTGTGTAGTAGTCTCATTGCAAGGAAAATGGAGTCCTCAGAGACAAGCATCATGTGTGGTGATAATCCAATTGGTATCTACATGTGGTATTCCTAACCGATATCATTATGTTGATTTGATACTCTTATATGCTTTCTCCATGCATTATATAGATTAAACTCCTTTGTGCATTAATTTGCTGGTTATGCATATGCTTTGCCATACACCATATGTATGCATACACTTAGGGGGAGTTTAGTTTTTATAATGTGAGAGTCAAAATTTTATGATCAATTTCACTCCACATAAAAAGGATCACAAAATTTGACCCTCCCTTGTGCTACTAATGTCTTCCTTTTCGGTGTTTGATTCCAAAGGGGGAGAAATTGAGGGACCAAAGCAAACCAAAACAAATAAAATAACCAAAACCAAAAAATTAAAACTTTTATGGTTATATCTTTGGGATGGTCCGAGAAAGGGAGGAAGTGGATTATGGAGTTAGGGGGAGACTTAAATCCATAATACCACAAAGGGACTCAATGGCAAGGGCAAGATAAGTTATAATGATGTTGTTTCAAATTGGTATCTTCTAGCATCATATGATCTTGCCTTTGCATTGCATCCTAGCAAGTAGATTGCATTTTAATTTTGTATCTATTATTTGCTTGCTTTGGTTGTGTTGTCATCAATCACCAAAAAGGGGGAGATTGTAAGGAAAATGGACCTCGGCCCATTTAACTTTAGATTTTAGTGTTTGATGAACAACATAACCAAATTGGACTAATGTGCTTGCTAGTGTTTGTTTTTTAGTCCAATAGGGTGCAAAAGGTGGCTTGGATTAAGGTGACGTGGTGATCCGATGATCAACACCTCAAGCAAGACATTTGAAGCTAAGTAGAAGACTCTCAAGATCAAGCAAAGTCCAAGGCACAAGAATGGAACCAAGACGGTGCAAGAAACCGCGAAGAAATGAGAAGACGGGGACATCGGACGCTGCCTTCTCAGGCATCGGACGCGTCCGGTGGTAAACCCTAGCCCATGTCAGCGCTAGCAGAAGCATCGGACGCTGAGACCGGGTACATCAGACGCTGTGACCCTGCGTCCGATGCCTGTACAGAAAGGTTCCAGAGAGGCTCTGGCAGCATCAGACGCGTCCGGTGGTAAAGCATCGGACGCTGAGTAGCCGTTGCAACACAGTGCCAGGCTAGCATCTAGCCGTTAAAGGAGCATCGGACGCGTCCGATGGTCTCGACTCCAGCGTCCGATGTTGCGCAATGAAGACCATCTTTGGTGCCCAACGGCTCTATTTGCTTGGGGGAGATATATCCCCATGGCCGGCCAAAACAGTATGGTTGGAGCTCAAGGAAGTGTACCAAGTGCATAGACACATATTTAGTTGCTCTAGCCTCCAAAGTGCTCAAGTGATATACTAGGTGATTAGTGTAGGTGCTTTGCGAAGTGCTTAGGCTAGTTAGACCATCGCTTTGCGCTTGCTCTAGGTGTTAGGCCTAGTGTCTAGTGAGGTTGAAAACCTCTTATCTACCGGTGCTTGCGCGCACCGTGGTTGTACATCGGCGAGGCTTGTAGTCTTTCGAGACCACATCAACCGAGTTTGTGGTGTGGCCGCCTCCGTGTACCGAAGGGAACAAGGCCCGCGGCGGTTCGGCCGAAAACTTGATAGTGAAGACGGCGGGGAGCATCCGGGAGAGGCTTTGCCACGAGTGGCTTAACCGGAGACCCACTTGCGTGTGGGGAAGGCCCGGAGCTATCCACGGAGTTACTCGACCGGGAGCTTGGCCCTTGCAAGGGATTCCTTGCGAGGGGATCCAACGAGGACTAGGGGGAAGCTTGCGTGCTTCTCGATACCTCGGTAAAAATACCGGAGTCATCGACGGGAGTTTGCACCTCTACCTCACTCTTTAGCTTCTGCATTTACTTTGCTACCTTGTTGTGTGCTTTACCTTTCCTAGCTTAGTTGATAGGCTAGTTGATAGGTTTGGATCATAGGTTGCAAAACTCTTTTGCGGTAGAGATAGCAACACACCTAGCAAAACCTTAGTTGCACATATAGATGATTTACATTCTTGCATAGGTTTTGACTAGGTGGTATTTTGAGGCCTTAGTTAGAGCAAAAGTTTTTAGTTGCCTAATTCACCCCCCTCTTAGGTGTCACGATCCTTTCATATTTCTTCTGCATCCATTCATCCTCTATATCATTCTCTATCCACTATGGGCCCACTTGTCACTTTATCTAAATTTATCCATGAGAGATCTAGTTTTAAAGAATTAATTGCAACGAATTTAATGGTGCAATCAGAATTTAATTTGGTTTTTTGGTTTATGAGTTATCACATTTTTTAGTTAGTTAGAAGCAATGGGTCCCACGCATGTACTTTCTCTCTCCCAGCTTGCACAGCAGAAGCACCGGGCCCTGCGCCATGTGCGTGCATAGCGGATGGCATGCGGTAGCGTATGTTGTACCAGACCGCGTTGCAACTATTTTTTGCGCTAAATGCAATTGGAGGATCAATATCCAGTACGCGGTGCGGACAATCTTAAGGGATGTTTGCTCGAAGAGATGAGACAGTCGCAATTAGTTGTAACCCCTATGAAGTGACATTGAGAAGAAATGACATATGAAGGCATTGAAGACTCAAGTGGTTAATCATTTATATTCTTTTATTTTTGAGTTTAGGAAAAGCCGTATTATAAAGGGAAACTCGAGGACAGTTGGTCAAATGTTGAACCAAGTGCTCATATTCCAAGATTAACATCCTCATACCCAGCCAAAACAACACGCAAAATTTTGTATCATATACCCTATTTTGGCTAGGATGGCAATTGAAAGCATCTAGGCCCCCTAGTGGGTTTCGGTGATTAATGACAACGTAAAATTATCGTGACTAACATGTGTTTTGCAGAAACAGTTGAGTTATGTCACAGTAATGATGATCGATTGGGCACAATGGTATTCATATTCTCTTATTGATGGAATTCATTTCGGTTTTCAAAGGATGGATGACGAAGACGGTGATAGGCTAGTTCTAAGTGTCATATGGTGTTGGAGGACACTTAGAGTAGCTTAGGTCTTTGTTTTCTCTTTGGTCGTACTATTAAGGGGAGTTTGAATGGGTAGATTGACCTAGGTAAGACTTTTGAGTTAGGTGTGGTGCACACTTGTTAACTAGATCCCTAGGTAGCTTAGAAAGGTCCCAAAGATCATAAGGAAGAAAGTCCGTGAAGAAAGCGTCGCAAATCGAAGTCGTTTTGGACTTCAAACAGTGACTGGACGCTGAGTTGCTCTTGATCGGACGTTGGGCAGTGCATCCGGTTATTGCAACTCACTGTGGCTAGGGTTCGGTTGTGACTGGGTGCTGGCACAGTGAGCGATCGGATGCACCAGGGGGTGAGTCCGATCCAACTCAGAGAGGTTCCAAAGAGTGAATATCGCGATTGGACGCGTCCGATCAGTGTTGATCGGACGCATGCCATTGTCCGATCATCATTTCGTACTGGTGTCAGAACTGGCGTCAACTAGCCGTTGGGCACTGACCGGACGCATTCGGTCATCCCGATAAGTGCGTTCGGTCAGTGTGTAACTGGCTGGATGTACCGCTTTGTGCATGTTTTGAGTTGGGGTGTAAATATACCTCCACCTCCTTCATGTTGTCACTCTTGCTCATTTGAAAGGTTGACAAACACATAGTGATTGCAAGTGAGTGCAAGAGTCCTAGTGAGGTTGAGTGATTTGATAATTGAGTGATCAAACACCTCATTAGTGAAGAAAGAGTAGCAAGTGTGCATCCACCCATCTCATTAGCCTTGAGTTGGTCAAGTGAGAGTTCTTGTTTGTTACTCTTGGTGATCGCCATCACCTAGATGGCTTGGTGGCTATCAGAGTGCTTCGTGATCATCAGGAGGCTTTGTGGATGACCCAAGCCAAGTTGTGACCGGTAGTGAGCGATTCACCGGGCCGGAGTGGTGAAGAATCAGCTCATAGTGAGCACTTGATCCTTGCGCGGATCAAAGGGGAGCGATACCCTTGCGCGGGTGCTCCAACGAGGACTAGGGGGTGTGCTGACACCTCGATACCTCGGGAAAAAGATCACCGATTCATTTCTACTCTCTTTACCTACGCATTTACATTTGAGCAATTCAATTTTGCAATTTACTTGTTGTCATTTCATAATTGAATTGCCATGCTAGAGTAGGAATGGAATAGAGATAGTCATTTGTGCGGTAGAGCTTAGAGAAACTGCGGATACATGAGTGTATGCCAAGTCTCGAGTGATGAGTGATTGTCAACGGGTTTGATCGCATGTTCTTTGGCTTGTGTTGTGCAGGTGTCGAGCACAGAGACAGTGATCGAGGACAAGGTGAAGGTCAAGTATAGACGTGCCGTGCCGACGGACCGGGAGCGGTGAAGGGCGGACGTGAGGCTTGGACTGAGGGACCGGTGGCCTGAGGATCAGCTGTAGTGGCTGACAGCCTGGGACAGCGACGAGCAGAGACTTGCGGTCATGGTGTTGCTCGGGTTGAGGACCTGGGGACATGTGTCGATGGACGGGGTGCACGGGCGGTGCATCCCCTCTACGGTGCCGGTTTGGTGGTTGAGCCACAGAAAAACCACCGGGTGGACGATTTCCAGGTTTGGGCCACAAAACCTGGGTGCTTCGGGTTTGCCGAGTTTGGGCCACAAAACTCGGGCTGAGGACGGTTTCCAGGTTTGGCCTCAAAACCTGGGCGCTGCGGGTTTCTGAGTTTGGGCCACAAAACTCAGGCGACGGACGTCGGGTTTCCCGGTTTCGGCCTCAAAACCGGGGCATGGACTTGGAGGCTGGTTTCCCGGTTTGGGCCTCAAAACCGGGGGTTGGTCGTGAAGGCCTGGTTTCCCGGTTTCGGCCACAAAACCGGGGGGCAGAGTCCATAAAAAGGACAGACAGAGCGATGGTGGCACATGGCGGCAATCAGTGAGGTTGCGTCGAGGCAACACTACCAGTTGTGCAGGCGTGGCCGTCGGATCAACATCATCTTCGGGTTGGTCCAGGATAGCCTTAGGGTTTGGCTGGGTCGCTCTATAAATAACTAGGGGTAGAGTAGGAATTAGATTTAGGTTAAGTAGAGGGAGACACCCACCTCCCAAAGTATCTCAGTCATTTGCTCTTTGCTTCTAGGGTTTCCTGCTCTCCCTATTCCCTGCTGTAGCGAACTGAGATCCACAGAGAAGAGAACCAAACCTCTGTGTTCGTGAGATTTTGAGAAGTGAGACCGTAATCTCATTGTTGTAGCGTGTGGTAGCCACACAGTTGCAAATTCGTGGCTGTGATTCGCGTTTTGTTCTTGTTCTTCGCGGATTGCTTTTCTCCATGTTTTTTCCGTTGATCGATCTCTCTACTTGGTGCTTCTTTTGTAAATCCGTTTGAACCAAGTTGTTCTAGACCATGAGGCACTTCTTTTCACCGAAGGGATTCTCCTCTAACCTCACGAGCTAGTAGATCGGTCAATTTTTGTTTCGTGTCAAGCTTTTCTCTCTTTTCCCGGAATTCCTTCGGTTCATCGATTTGGAGATAGGTTCGAGCCATGATCTCTTAGAGATAGCTCACTATCCTTCTTGTGACTCCTCTCACCAAGTTTGATCCCTAGAGGACTCGTTTTGGGTGAGATCAAGTCGAATCGGTGAACGAACAGTACAACGTCGGGGTGACCGGACGCTGGCACGATACTGACCGAACGCTGACCCTGTGCATCCGGTGGTTGAATGTCGTGCGACGATTTTTCTGTGACTTGATCGGACGCTTGAGTAGTAACTGACCGGACGCACCGAGCTTACTGTTCATCTGGTTTTTTGCTGTTGACCGGACGCTCTGTACACGACCAGACGCACCTCGACTGTGAGTCCGGTCAGGAACAGTAAGGTTCCTGAGCGGAATTTTTTAGACCAGACGCGTCCGGTGAACCTTGACCGGACGCAAGCAGAGTTCGATCGAGTCTGTTTCACGCGTATTCGGCCGCAGTTCGTTCGTCCATTGTCGGTTTTGATTTCCGGCTTTTGCGTTGGGTTTCTAGAGTTGTGTAGTGTCTCGCTGTGCTTCTGGGAAGCATCCACCCTACATCTAGGGTCGTGGACACTCGCAAGCTCTAGGTTTGCACTTGGGGTTGATTCTCGGGACAGTGGCGACAAGTTTCTGAAAGGAATTTTTTGAATCTCCCATTCACCCCCCCTTTGGTCGCTTTCTGGTTGCACTCTCGGTCCTTCAATTGGTATCGGAGCAGGTTAAGGATCTTCCACCTTAGCCGGTTCCAGATCCACCGAAGGCGACATGGATCGCGGCGTGGGCAAACCGCCGTTTTTCGATGGGACGAACTATGCGTATTGGAAGATACGCATGTCGGCCTATCTCCAGAGCATGGGCTCTTCTGTTCGGGAGATTTGCAACAAGGTCGATTACGTAGTCTTGGCTGCTCGTGTTTCTCAGCTTCAGATGGATGAGCATGAAGCCAATAGCCGAGCACGTAACGCTCTTTTCTCCTGTTTGAGCATGTCCGAGTTTGATCGCATTTCTCACCTCCCCACGGCTCATGAGATTTGGGCGACCCTCATGCGTTTCCATGAGGGAACCACTCAAGTCAAATCCCGTCTCTATGAGTCGCACAAGAGGGAGTATGAGAACTTTAGACATATGCCTGGCGAGAGCATAGAAAGCTTACTCGCTCGCTTTCAGGTCATTGTCAACAAGATGAGAGCGAACAAGGAGCTGTTGCCTTTCGACGATCATGAGAGAGCTTTGAAGCTTTTGCATACTCTCGATCGGTCGGTGTGGGACTCAAAGGTTCAAGCGATCATCGAATCGTCTAACTATGAGACTCTCACATGCAACGAGCTCTTTAGTAAGCTCAAGTCTAGTGAGATTGACGCCATGTCGAGGGCTTCTTATGAAAATCCTTCTGGCCCGACTATGGCTTTGGTTTCTGGCTCTTCTGCTAACTCCTCTGGTGGATTTGCACTCTCTTCACTTCTTTCTGTCACAGAGGAGCAGTTGGAGTTCATGGGGGATGACGAGTTGGCTTTGCTTGCCAACCGGTTCTCGCGGTTCCACAACAACCGCATGAACCGTCACCGCGGAGGAGGACGCTCAGGATGTTTTGAGTGCGGCGACCCCGACCACTTCATCGCCAACTGTCCCAAGAAGAACAAGCAATCTGGGAAGGGCGATCATGGGCACAAGTACGACTCCGGCAAGCGCAAGGAGAAGTACGTCCCCGCGAAGCACAAGTGGAGGGGCAGCTTCGACAAGGAGTACATCAAGAAGATGTACTTAGAGAAGGCCCAGGCTGAGCAGCGTGCTTTCTTCGCCACGCTCAGCGACGTCGATGACTCGGATGACGACTCCGCTAGCTCAAGCGATGACGAGTTCGAGAAGAAGAAGAGGATCGACGACAAGCTGAACGACCTCTGCTTCTTCGCCGACGACGAGGGTTTCTGCACCATGGCCCTTGGTGATGAGGTCGACGGCAAGCTGGAGGAGATCCCTCAGAACGACGACGACGACGACTCCTCGCAGGTATCGCAAACTCCTGAGGAACTCTCTGCTGAAGTTGATAAGCTTACTGCCGCTTTGCTTAGTCAAGATAAGTTGCTTAGGTGTGCAGCTAGAGAGCGAAAGGAGTTTAGGCAGAAGTGGGAGGACACGGTGAAGGAGCTTGAGTTTGCTAGGTCCACCGTGGTCATTTCTGAGGAGGCTGAGTGTGAGATGTGCACCAAGCACATGACTGACCTTCTCACTTTGAGAGGTAAGTATGCTGTTTTGGTTGGAGAGGTGGATGATCTCCGGGCTAGGCCCATGTTGTTGGGTGCGTGAAAGTCTTGTGCAGACTTGCAATCCGAGTTGGTAGACAAGAATGCCAAGATTGAGTCTCTTGAGAAGGCCAGCTCGGGTAGCACTTGTGTGGCTAGGTGTGCTTTGTGCGAGGGTTTGGAGATGGAGATTGCAAACGTGAAGCATGACAAGATGCAAACCGAGGAAGAAAACACATACCTTCGGACCATCTTGTCATGGGTGTCTTGTGGTGAACCGTAGCTTGGGATGATGATCTCCCAATTTAAGCGTGCTGCTGGAGGTCCTGGTGTAGGTTTTGAAGGACCGAGAATGCAATAGCAAGGCGACCAGAGGGGGGGGGGGGTGAATGAGAGCACAAAAATTTCTCTCAAAACTTTGGCCAAATGTCCCAAAATCAACCCCGAAAAACTTCGTCCAAAACCGTGATGCCCACGACCCTTGGAAGAGGGTGGATGATCCCTAGGATCACAGCGAGGCACCACAAGGCGGTAGCAAACCAAACGGCAAAAGCACTGGAACAAGTTCGACCCTCAGAAACCAAGTCTTGAACGTAGATAGATGGCTACGTCGAGAAATCCCCAAATACCGATGCTAACAAGTAGCACAGATACCTAGAGAGGTTCCTTGGTCAACTACAAGGCCAAACGAGAAGTCCGAAAACCAAGCGTGGAAGCCGGGAGAGCAAACGCACAAAATCGGAGCAAACAACAGAATCCCGGACTGTCCGTCGGTACGGTCCCGGACTGTCCGGGCTTACTGCGGACTGTCCGCCACAGAAGCTCGGACTGTCCACCGGCCAAATGGACAAAACAGCAAGGTTGCTGAACGTCCCTGGTCGACTCCCGGACTGTCCGCGAAAATCAACGGCGGACTGTCCGCTGGTTAAAAATCGACAAGGCAGCCGAGGAACGCAGCCACTGATTTGGCTCACCCCCGATGCCCGGACTGTTCGCGGTACTAGGCGCGGACTGTCCGCGACCTTGCAGAGAGGGCGATTTTGGTCGCCCTTCTCCCAAATCCTCCCAAAATCGAATCAACTCACAATCCCACGTTCCCAAACTTGGAGAGAATGATCACGAGGTAGTTAGGAGACTATCCCCAAGAAATCATCCGCTCAAATCGATTCAATCACCGGGAAATCGAAAGGGGAGGAGTATGAACAAAAAAAAGCGCCACGAAAACGAAATCAACCCAATCTACTTGTTCGTGAGGAGTTAGATGAATTCCTTCAGTGGAAATGATCTCCTCACTATAAAGAACAAGTTGATTCAAACGGATTTCACAAAGACGCACTAGAGAGGGAGATCGAGTGACGGGAAAAACGCGAGGAAACAAAGAACGCGAAGAACACGAACCAAAACGCGAATGAACACATCGATCTGCAACCGTGTGGCTACCACATGCTACAACAGTGAGGATACGGCCTCACTTCCTCAAAATCTCCAGTACATAGAGGTATGGTTCTCTGTGGATCTCAGCTAGCTACAGCAGGGGATTGGGAGAGCAGGAAACCCCAGAAGCAAAGAGCAAATGACTGAGATAAATAGGGAGGTGGGTGTCTCCCCCTACTTATCCTAATTCTAACTATTCCTAATTCGCACTCTACCCCTAACTACTTACAGAGCGAACCAGCTAAACCCTAAGGTTATTCTGGACCAACTCGATGGTAGGTGGATCCGACGGCCACGCCCGCACAATTGGTAGCGTTGCCTCGAGGCAACCTCACCGATTGCCGCCACGTGCCGCCACCGCTCTGCGTCCTCTTCACGGACTCCGCCCCCGGTTTTGTGGCCGAAACCGGGAAACCAGGCCTTCACGTCCACCCCCGGTTTTGAGGCCCAAACCGGGAAACCAGCCTCCAAGTTAATCCCCTGGTTTTGCGGCCGAAACCAGGAAACCCGCCAGCGCCCAGGTTTTGAGGCCCAAACCTGGAAACCGTCCTCAGCCCGATTTTTGTGGCCAAAACTCGGCAAACCCGCAGCACCTAGGTTTTGAGGCCCAAACCTGGAAACCGTCCACCCGATGGTTTTTCTCTGGCTCTACCACCAAACCGAAGCTGTAGAAGGGATGCACCGCCCGTGCACCCCGTCCACCGACACGTGTCCCCAGGTCCTCGACCCGAGCAACACCATGTCCCGAGAGTCTTCGCTCGTCGCTGTCCCAGGCTGCCAGCCACCACAGCTGATCCTCAGGCCACCGGTCCCTCAGTCCAAGCCTCACGTCCGCCGTTCACCGCTCCCGGTCCGTCGGCACGGCACGTCTCTACTTGACCTTCACCTTGCCCTCGATCACTGTCTCTGTGCTTGACACCTGCACAACACAAGCCAAAGAACATGCGATCAAACCCGTTGACAATCACTCATCACTCGGAGACTCGGCATACACTCATGTATCCGCAATCTCCCCCTTAATGAGTGCATTGTCAACTACACACACAAATCATAATGGAAATAGAAGGAGGAAGAAGGAGAAGAGAGAACTCAACCAAATGACCCAAAAGCATAGCAAAGCCGAGGAAGGTCAAGTGGAAAGAGCAAGATAACTTGGTTCCCAAAGACATGGGCAACGGCTCGACGCAACCAAGCAAAGCAAAGCTAGCCCTCAAGAAGAGGTAGAACAGGCTCAACACCGCTAGCAAATACCAATTGAAAAATCAAAGCAAAATGCTAGTCACTCAAGACAGAGGCACAGAGGCTCAACACGACTAGCAGAAAGCTCGACATCGACTGAAAAGCTCGATACCAACTGAACCCAACTGAAGCAAAGATGCGACTGCTAGTCCCTCAAGATAGAGGCAAAAGCTCAACACAACTAGCAAAGCGCTCCGAACCAATTGGAAATTTAAAAAATTCAGCACGAGCAAACTCCCCCTTGCATGGTGCACACAACCGATTCCTCTCTCCTTTGAACATGGGAGGCATGATTTGTCCAAATTTGAACATGGGAGGCATGATTGAGCAAACTCCCCCTTGCATGGTGCACACAACCGATTCCTCTCCCCTTTGAACATGGGAGGCATGATTTGTCCAAATTTGAACATGGGAGGCATGATTTGTCCAAATTCTCCCCCTTAGTTGAAAATGCACCATCAAGCAAAAGGAACTGAAAGCAATTTTCTCCCCCTCAGAAAATGCACCATCAAAAGTGCCAACAAGAGAAGGTCTCCCCCTTCCAAAATGCATATGAGTCACAATGCAAGTTAGTAGCTTCAGGAGTATAGTCAAGAAAATACAAAGATGCTCTAAACAGTATAGCTCCAACGACTCACTGGAAAGCATACAAGCTAGCGAAGGCTCAAACTGATCACCAAATATGAAATATGAACATATGAGCAAAGTGAGCAGTTTTTAGACAAAAAAGATATTCACCATCAAAATAGCACTAAGCATGTATAGACAGGAAGTCAAACAAGTGCTAAACATGTATACAAGGTGAACTACCCCTAGCAAAGTTCAACCATCATGCTATAGAATGAAACATAGACTTGTGTATCCAAATTTTATCGGAGTTGCAGCAGTTTGAATTACACAAGTTCAAATTTTAGCATGTGATTGCGAGAGGTTGAAAGCTTGTCTTGCCTAACTTTTCAACTGTGTGAACCCTATGCAGAAGCAATCAGAAGCTTAAAGCAACAGTTTCGGTCATACACTACACAGCTCAAGTTTAACTCAAAGTGCAATGAGAAACAGTCTCGAAACTGTGATGTGTTGACAAGCAATCCCATCTCGATCTTTCTGATTCACTTAACTTGGTTCAAATTAAAGACAGTATATGAACAGACCAAGCAAGTGATCAACTTAGAACTAGAGACATAGCAACCTAGCATATATGACAAACACAAGTGTGATTTCAACATATTCTACACAGGCTAGTTGCACATCTCGATGGTGAACATTTTCAGGTTTTAAGTTCATTAACAAGTTCACCATTTCAAAATAGCTCAGCTCATAGTATGTATCAGTGATCAGAAGGAGCATAAGCTACAAGTAAAGCATCGGAGCATACACTACACAGAGCATAGTCACATTCTAAAGACTATATACATGAAGCTCTGAATGTAAATATGCAAGATGAAATGCATAAAAAGATGTAAGAACCCGAAAAGATACAATTGAAGAAAAACGAAACGAAAAGTCAGTTTATGATACAAAAGCCAAAATGTTTCCCCCATCTAAAAGGGGAAACACACACCAAGCTCACCTCTCAACCTAGCAAAAGTTGATTGGTCCAAAGGCTTGGTGAAAATATCAGCCAACTGATGATGAGTATCGACATGGCGAAGGTCGATATCACCCTTCTCATAGTGGTCTCGCAGAAAATGAAAGCACACATCAATGTGTTTGGTCTTCGAGTGAAGCACGGGGTTCTTAGCAACGCTAATAGCACTTGTGCTGTCACAAAGCAAAGGAACACGAGAAAACCTCAGACCAAAATCACGCAAAGTGGCCATCATCCAGAGCAACTGGGAACAGCAGCTAGCCGCAGCAACATATTCAGCCTCCGTGGTAGACTGGGCGACACTAGACTGCTTGCGAGAAGACCACGATACAAGAGAAGAACCAATAAACTGGCAAGTCCCAGAAGTGGACTTGCGATCAATACGACAACTAGCAAAATCGGCATCGGAATAGCCGCAAAGGGAGGGGGTGGAAGAAGCAGAATACCAAATCCCGAGCTCAGGGGTGAAGCATAAGTACCTCATAATGCGCTTAACTGCCTGACGGTGAGAAGTGCGCGACGACGACTGAAATCGCGCGCACAGACACACCGCGAACTGAATGTCCGGGCGTGTCATCGTCAGGTACAGCAGCGACCCGATCATACTCCGGTACTCCTTCTGGTCCACTGCTTCTCCATCCACATCCGCATCCAAGGCCGTCGTGGTCGGCATGGGTGTTGGAAGAGGCTTGGCCTCACCCATGTCGAACTTCTTCAGGATGTCCTTGGTGTATTTGCCCTGGTGCACGAACGTCCCTTCTCGGGATTGCTTGATTTGCAACCCGAGGAAAAACGTCAACTCGTCCATCATGCTCATCTCAAACTCCCTGCTCATAGTGTCTGCAAACTTGGCAACCAAAGCGTGAGAAGAACCACCGAAAATGATATCATCCACGTAAATCTGGACCAAGAGTGAGTCAGTGCCTTGCTTGAGGAGAAAAAGTGTTTTATCCACACATCCCATTTTAAAACCCTTAGCAAGCAAAAAGGTTTTCAACCTATCATACCAGGCTCTAGGGGCTTGTTTCAAACCATATAAAGCTTTGTGAAGTTTAAAGACATGGTTTGGAAACTTGGGATTTTCGAAGCCGGGGGGTTGTCTCACATACACCTCCTCTTCTATGTAGCCATTTAAGAAGGCACTCTTGACACCCATTTGAAAAAGTTTGAAACCTTTGGATGCAGCAAAAGCCAAGAGTATCCTAATCGCCTCCAAACGAGCTACAGGAGCAAAAGTCTCCTCATAGTCTATCCCCTCCTTCTAACTATACCCCTGGGCAACTAGTCTGGCCTTGTTTCTCACAACATGGCCATCCTCTCCTTGTTTGTTTTTGAAAACCCATTTTGTCCCAATAGGATGACAATCAGGAGAAAGTGGAACCAAAACCCAAACCCGATTTCTTTCAAAATTTTCTAACTCCTCATGCGTGGCATTTACCCAATCCGGATCAGATAAAGCGTGTCCAACATCTCGGGGTTCAAAATCAGCAACAAATGCAGAATGAGCAAAGTGAGAGATTTGTTGTGACCTTGACCGAGTGACACGTTCGCTGATGCTGCCGATCATCTGTTGAGGCGGGTGTTGGCGCTGGATGTGTCGTGGCGCCTCCCGAGCTGAAGTAATCTCCCCCTCAACAGCACCTGGTGCCTCCTTGGGTACAAAGGGTACCGCTCGAGGTGGCGGATCCCACAACCCCCAAGAGGAAGAGGTGTCGGGGCCGTGAGTCGTAGTAGAAGCCGCTCCTTGCGGCACAGCAGGTGGAGGGGGTGCTGGATCATCCATACCTTGAGCTCCCTCGTCCTCGTCATCAAAAAGAGGCTCACCAACCTCATGATCACCTGCACGTTCAAAACGAGAAGAAGGACAAACCATGGTCTCGTCGAAGGTGACATCAGATGTCTCCATGACTCGGTTAGTGTCAAGGTTAAGTACACGATAAGCGCGAGTGTGAGTGCCATAACCCAAAAACACACCGTCAGAAGAACGAGACTCAAACTTGTCCAAGTTGCCCTTTTTGAGTATAAAACAATGGCAACCAAAAACTCGAAAATAACTCACCTTGGGCAGTTTTCCAAAACGCAACTCATAAGAAGTCTTTTTCAAGAAAGCTCGGAGAAAAATGCGATTGGAAATGTAGCATGCAGTGCTCATAGCTTTGGCCCAATATCGCCTAGGAGTCCTATGCTCATCGAGCATCGTCCTGGCCATCTCTACAAGAGTCCGATTCTTCCTCTCTACCACACCATTCTGAGGCGGTGTGTAGGCGGAAGAAAACTGATGCTCTAAACCCAAAGAGTTACAAAACTTCTCAAATTCTGAATTCTTGAATTCAGAACCATTATCACTTCTAATAGCTCGCATCGAGTTCAAAGGGAACTCGTTCTGAAGACGCAAAATCAGATTGCGAGCAAAAGAGAAAGTCTTGGTCTTCTCAGCTAAAAAGAAGACCCACGAATATCTCGAAAAGTCATCAACAACAACAAGCACATACCACTTCCCCCCAACCGAGCTCACCCAAGCCGGACCAACAAGGTCCATGTGCAAAAGCTCTCCAGGGCGCTTGGTCATGACCTGAGTCACTGGATGGTGGGGAGCGGCAACCATCTTCCCATGTCTACAAAAATGGCAAACAAGATCCTTCTCCATATGCAACTTGGGCAATCCTCGGATTAGGCCAAGTGAACTAAGCCTTGCAAGGAAGTCGAAGCTCAAATGTCCAAGTCTCCTATGCCACTTCCAAAGATCAGAGGAGGAAGGCCCAGCCACAAGACAATGAGAAGTGCCAAAAGACTCCGAGAAATTCGCATGAAAGACTTTTTGTTGGTATAAATTAACGCACACTCTACTTTATCCGCAAGCGCACAGATAAGATCTACCGATGTAGCACTTCACCGGAGTAACCCAGTTTTAATATCGAACCCAAAGGAACAGATAGTGTTAAGTCTTAAAGTCTATCCCCTGAGTAGCTAACAAGGACGGAGAATCTAGAAGTACAGAGGGGATCACTAAGGCTGTCTAATTCCAATTTAAGAGTGATATGTTTATATTATTCTTAGTGGGGAAGTTGCCATAAAAGGTCACAAATAGAGTATGAGTCTTTTATGCAAATGTATAATCCTACCGAGCCTACACACGGGTAAGTGGACTATAGAAGAATCAATAAGGCTATAAGAGTCACCCTTGCGAACAACCACTACTACCGGCGTTATAGGAGGCATTTATGAGCTATCAAGTCTAAGCACCACGCTTACACAATCCAACAACTCTAACTCTAGAATGACTAGAATTAAAGTACTCAAAAGAGAGTCACAAACCTTAAGAATAATAAGAACAATAGCTCAAACTTAAATATAGACGTTGATTACCGAAACAATCACTGAAGCAAGTTGATGATGAACTTGAATCCGCAGGTACAAGATGAAGAAGTGGATCCGACAGGCCGGAGCTCCTTCTTGATCTCTTCCTCTCTCTCTCTCTTCTAGTTCTAATATAAGACTAGGTTCTAATCCTACTAGAGGGGTATCTAGTCTTCTACTTGATAGCGGGCTCTTGATTACAACTAGATGAACTAGATCTAATTCTAGATGAACTAGAAGAGATTCATCTAGAGGGACCTCTACTTCTAATTGAAACCCTAGTTTCTGACGTGGAGATGAATAATAAAGATGGAGATGCCTGGAGAGGGGGGGGGGGTCTGGAGTTGCTTATATAGCCCGAGGTGGAGTAGGGGGCAAGGAATCGCCATGTCATCGATCCGCGTCTCGTTTATCACCCACTGTTGGATCAAACCGACTTCAGGGACGGTGGAGATGCATCCTAGGAGGCGGTGGGAGAAGGTTCCAGAAGGCGGAGGCGAAACGGCCTCCGTGGCCTACCGGTCGGTCTCCATGTGGGACCGGTCGGTCTGGCCCAGTGGGCCCACGTGGTGGCCCGCCTCGTGGTGTCTTCTGGTGTCTTCTAGATCATTCTTTTGCAGATTTCGTTGCGAAATTAATATCTTTTCATCCGGGACTCCGAATATAACAAATGATATGTCCGTTTTGATCGTCTCGACGAGCTCTTTGCAATGGTGTACTCTAATTCATCACTTGAGATACTTTTATATGGTAAAAACATGGATGTCCTACAAAATAAGTGAGAGCACAAAAACTCGTGGAACTTGTTAGTTTCAAACCCTACAACTATGCTTTGTAATTCATTTAGTGTCATTTCATGCAATAGTTGATGGCTAATTATGTGCATTAGTTAGCGTCAACAAGTTCCCCCAAGCTTACCCTTTGCTAGTCCCTTAGCAAAGTCAAACCCAAAAGTGGATCAGGAGTTGCTACAATATCTTCACTTCCAACAAGTACACCTGCTGTTAAACAAAAATTCTCCAAAACATATCATGTTATTCTTCATGGGGCTTAGTATTTTTACCTTAGATCTTGAGTAATTGAGAGATTGAATGATCAAATCAAGCACTATGTCTCTAGTTCTTTCACTTCACCTTTATCCCGGAGTTTTAATTAATTTTTCAAAAGCATTAATACATATGTTGTCAAATTAAACAATGGATCCAAAGAGAAAGTCACCCAACCATTGAATCAAGAAGTGCATGTGTATGGAAAATGGAGTCGGATGCTCTTTTGAATATATCACTCTCTTCTGTTTATCAGAGACATATGGCTATTATGCTAATTCTACTATCGGGCACGTGCCCATTTTTTCTGATATATATATTTATTTATTATTATTTTTTTCGAGGTTCCGGATACTTGTCCCTTTTTATTTCCTCGGGATCTTTCTTTTTGAGGTTTCGGACACTTGTCCCTTTTTATTTCCTCGGATCTCTTTTTTTTTCTTCTTTTTTTAAAATAATAGCCACGTGCTTCCAATAAACTTCTGAGAGGGTAGCAACAGATAGTTATGAGCATTTATACGAAAGATAGATGAAATGTGTAAGTGATCTCAATACAATGGCAGGATAACATCTCACAGGGTCATAAAGCTTAATCTAAGTCAATGCAATTATTAGTCATGTTTATATTTAGAAATCTCTGGAACTTTTGTGTTGTTTAAAACAAGATAATAGCAGCTCAGATCATCACATGTCATATCCCAATTACCTGGACCTTAGATTAAGTATTTGCCAACCATGCATTTAATTTTATTTTAAGGCAACATTATTAATTAGGAGAACTCATGCTTTGAAGGCTAGGTACTTGAAAGAAATTAGATAGAGCAACTATTCATCATTTCCATGCAAAAGATTAGAGAGAGAGGGTTCTTCTTTAGTCATCAACTCCTTAAAACAAACTAGACACACTGTTTTATTTATTTAATCTAACACACTTTAAGATAAAGCTAATAGTAGTAGTAAAAATAAAGACATACCTGAATCGCGAAGATAATGGGGGTGCGTCTCCCCCAAGCTGGTTCCCTTAATAGCGTTGAGCTTTCATGTGCCCATATATTTTTGTCTTTTTAATTAACGGTGAGCCTTCATGTGCCCACATATTTTTGTCTCTTTTTTAATTAATGGCAAGCCTTCATGTGCTCACATTTTTTTTGGTGTTTTGAATTTATTTATAGAATGAAAAACTTAAGATGATAAAGATACTTACGTGGATACATGAGGTTGCCTTTCCCCAAGCTGAATGTTGATGTAGTCGTTCGATCTTGTAATGTAGCAGACTGACAGTGGATATGTCCTTCCTCTTTTAGAGCTTTGGTTAATGTTGATGTTTGTTGAGACAGTGCTCCAACAGTGGATGGAGCATTCACTTGCTCGTTAGCTTTTCTTGGCCTTTCAAATCCTGTGAAACTCAAATAGACAACAAAACTTGTGGAACAGATTAAGCATTAGCGGTTGACCACTTAAGCCTTAGTTGTCTAGAATTTCAATAAGATCTCTTTCTCAATTTTTTTGTATTTTAATATTTTTACGGTGCAAGAGAAAAATGCAACAGGATGAATGCATGCATATTGATTTTTATTAGATTTATTTTATGCCACCACGGTGAATATCATTGCGGGTTTTTACACACCAAAGAATTATTCACATGGGGCTTTATGGTTTATGATGATGTAGTGTAACAAATGCAATATTTTTATTTTCTTTTCTAATATAGTGTAGAAATTAAAATGTTTGTGAATATGATGATGCAATGATTAAATATGATGATGCAATAAATGACTAAGAATTAAATATGAGAAATATGCAGGAAAGTAAATACGAAGATAACTACCGATTTTTACCTTTTGGCGAAGGTTCGGATATTTAGGTCCGACGAACCGGACATTCCCTTGGTTCAGACCTCCCAAGGAATGTTAGACGTTTGAAAAGTTGTTATTGATTGTACCTCTTAGGTGCAGACATTTTCTTCCATTCTTTCTTGGCCTGTGTCTTCACTTCCTGTGGTTCACTATCTTGAGGCTTCTCTCCTTTCTTTTCTGGGATAGTGCCGATAGCTTCTTCTTCGTGATTGGCCTCTCTATTCTTCATAGTTTGTCTTCTTTGGCGTTGAGAGCGGCGTCTTTCACTTCTGTTCTTCTTGGGTGCTTCATTGGGTACGTAGTTGATGAAGTTGCATCGTGCCTTTTCTCCAGGAAAGTGAAAATGGATTTCCTCTTGTAGATGATTGCACTTGTAGCGTAGAGGAATGGTCTTCCTAGGATGAGGTGGACATCATCGTCTTCTCATGTCGAGGATCAAGAAGTCTGTGGGGACTTCATGACCTCTAATTCTGACTACGACGTCTTCCATCATTCTTTCTTGTTTATGCCTCTTGATATGGTGTCACTCATGTCATTTGTTTGTCCAACAGTTTGAAGTGAAGCGTTAATTATGGAAGCTGACAGCATCTTGCTCAGTGTGCATGTTCTTGCAGATCTAGGACCTTCACTCTGTAGAATTTGGGAGTGATAAACTTCTCCATGTTTGCTCAAGAGTGTGTCCTGCTCATAAAGACAAGGTAGAGATCAAGTGCATGGGCTCTGTTGGTGGAAAAACACCAACAGAATCAAAAGTTTTGTTTATTCCTCTCTAACCTTAGGCACATTGCACAAGACAAACTTGTTGTTTATATGTTCTATTCAATCTTAACATGAGTGATAGGATCAGAGGATGAGCATGAAATTAGCATCTTAAAATATTTAACAGATCCAATTACTTAACCCAAGGAAGGATAATCTATGCATAAAGTGTCGATCTTTTCATAATTGAGATATATCATCTTCCAAAGGTTGGATGCACAACATTTTAGCTCATGTAGTTAAGACAGTGAGATTCAAGAGAGTAAAGCTAGGAACAAAGATCAAAGGACTAAACATGTTGAGTTGATTAGATGCAACTTAAACATGTTCATACTAGAATCAAGAAGAAACTTTTAAAGTGATGGTTACTTATCTTGAAATGTTACTTTGTCAATGAAGAGTGATGTGTCAAACCTCCTTGTGGAAGCTTCTCTTGTCTAGCTGGCTTGTCTTCTCTTGTTTGTCTCACAGTGTGATTGAGAGGAGGAAGATCACAGTGTAATCATCTTTATAGGTATCGACCTTCCTTCTCTATGTGTCGACTTATCAATGAAGGCGCATTATTCCTCGAGTATGCTGACTAGGATCCTCTGTCTTTCTTGTATTAATTCTGTATTATGAGGATGTAGGGACAGTTCTGCATTCTTCTCTTGTCAACCTTTCTTGTTTTCCTTTAATTATTGGGTTAACAAGAGACTTGAATTTAGAGCTGCTACTCGAGTGCCTCCATGAGAGTCTTTTGTCTTGTAGTGTCACAACTGAGACTTGTTCTCTTAATAATGTCTAGATGATGGAGATCTTATCGGCTGTTTTTCTTGATTTGCTGGCTCAGGTACTATCTCTCCATCTTCTAACTCTTGTGGTGCAGTGGCTTCATCCTTCATGATGCCCTCCTCAATTCTTGGCAGTTGGTTCTCCCTTCGACGTCTTCTCTTGGTTCTCTTTGGCTGCTCATAAGTGATGTAGTTGTTCAAGAATCTGCAAAAGATCCAAGAGTTGACTTCTCCAGGTCCGACATAGATGATAACATTGATGGTGTTCAAGAACGATCTTCCAAGAATGAGTGGTGGATCATATTCTTCTTCTCGACTGGGATAGCATCTAGTGGTTTGTATTGATCAAAGTGGTGAGTAGGAGATCAATATGTTTGAAGTTGGGTTTCTCCTTCCTCCCTTTGATTGTGAAACACATCTAGACAACGGAATTGTCTCTCCCAGGCTGACTTGTGATGTAGATGGACTCCCAACAACATGTTCATGTGTTTGACTTGTAGATCTTGCTATTGTTGTAGTGGTACCATCTTGTCTCCCAAGCTAGCTCTTGATTAGAAAAGAGGATAACTTCCCACTTCTTATCTTGATGTCTTAGGCAATGATGATTGCAGGCATAGGTTGTCTCATTTGAGGTAAGTTGCATCCTGTTTGTCATCAACGCCTAAGCAAGACTCAAAGCTAGGCTAGCACTATTTGTGATCTGAGAGTAGGTTTGTGTGTCTATGGTTTGGGTTTTGGATCTTCAATGTTCTGACCAAACCATGGATGAACAAAATCTCTCTCCTGCATAACGTTAGTGGATATATATACCCGAAGGATTGCAAGAATTTGAAACATGGGTTGTTATCCATAACTTATGTATTTTGCATCTATGCTAATAAAAGATGTTTTTAGGATTATTTTAACATAGACTAGTATTTCATGTGTTGGCTGCACTTTAACATGATTCAAGGCAAAATATAACTTGTAGTAGAAGACAAAATAAATAAACTTTAATACTCACAGTTCTTTCATCCATGATGAATGAGCTGAGTCTTCATTGTGCAAGAGTTGTTGAAGTTCATGTGTCTCTTCATCTCCAGTGTGAGTTCATCTCTAGACTTTCCCAAATTGATATTGAAAGTTTCCCTACAGGGGTTAGTCCAACAAAATATCCAACATCCACTATAGCATACTGTCGGCTCAGAAACCAACCTAGACACCACGTCTAATTTGATTTAAGAGGGCATTCTAACCTAAGCATGCTTAAATTAAAAGGCCTTTGAAAGCAAGATCACCCACTCCTAAACTAGGCACCATGCTTCATTTAAGAGATGTATGAAAGTACTTCAAACCTAAACATATACTATAGTAAATAAAGGTAACATGAAGGCATTATAGAGATTTACTCAGATGAAAGAGCATGATGAGCATATCTTAAAGGTAGGGACAACCAACATAGCAACATGGCAAGAGATGTTCTTAGAAAGTCTATTCCCCAAGCTTGGATTTTGCACAAATCAAGACTGGATGAATGTAATTCAATGTTGCATGATGATTGGTTGGACATACCTTGTGTTTGTTGTTCCTTCGTTCTATTCTGCTCCAGACCTGGAAAGGTTAGTGGCAAGAATACCCGAAGGAATATTTTTATAATTATATTTCTATGCTCATTACAAGGACAAGTAGGCATAGCTAATAACCAGATATTATGATGGGGTATAAGGATTCTACTGGTTATAGCTTGCTCATGGGGTAGTGATAGATAAGAGTGGAATTCAAAAACAACATTCATAAGAATGAAAACAAAAATAATGAAAAGACTGGGACAAAAAGGAAAAAGATAAAAGTATGATTACAAGGTTAGACTAAGACTTAAGATGATCTACCGTTCCCCGGCAACGGTGCCAGAAATGCTTGTTGGTATAAATTAACGCACACTCTACTTTATCCGCAAGCGCACAGATAAGATCTACCGATGTAGCACTTCACCGGAGTAACCCAGTTTTAATATCGAACCCAAAGGAACGAATAGTGTTAAGTCTTAAAGTCTATCCCCTGAGTAGCTAACAAGGACGGAGAATCTAGAAGTATAGAGGGGATCACTAAGGCTGTCTAATTCCAATTTAAGAGTGATATGTTTATATTATTCTTAGTGGGGAAGTTGCCATAAAAGGTCACAAATAGAGTATGAGTCTTTTATGCAAATGTATAATCCTACCGAGCCTACACACGGGTAAGTGGACTATAGAAGAATCAACAAGGCTATAAGGGTCACCCTTGCGAACAACCACTACTACCGGCGTTATAGGAGGCATTTATGAGCTATCAAGTCTAAGCACCACGCTTACACTATCCAACAACTCTAACTCTAGAATGACTAGAATTAAAGTACTCAAAAGAGAGTCACAAACCTTAAGAATAATAAGAACAATAGCTCAAACTTAAATATAGACGTTGATTACCGAAACAATCGTTGAAGCAAGTTGATGATGAACTTGAATCCGCAGGTACAAGATGAAGAAGTGGATCCGATAGGCCGGAGCTCCTTCTTGATCTCTTCCTCTCTCTCTCTCTTCTAGTTCTAATATAAGACTAGGTTCTAATCCTACTAGAGGGGTATCTAGTCTTCTACTTGATAGCTGGCTCTTGATTACAACTAGATGAACTAGATCTAATTGTAGATGAACTATAAGAGATTCATCTAGAGGGACCTCTACTTCTAATTGAAACCCTAGTTTCTGATGTGGAGATGAATAATGAAGATGGAGATGCCTGGAGAGGGGGGGGGTCTGGAGTTGCTTATATAGCCCGAGGTGGAGTAGGGGGCAAGGAATCGCCATGTCATCGATCCGCGTCTCATTTATCGCCCACTCTTGGATCAAACCGACTTCAGGGACGGTGGAGATGCATCCTAGGAGGCGGTGGGAGAAGGTTCCAGAAGGCGGAGGCGAAACGGCCTCCGTGGCCGACCGGTCGGTCTCCATGTGGGACCGGTCGGTCTGGCCCAGTGGGCCCACGTGGTGGCCCGCCTCGTGGTGTCTTCTGGTGTCTTCTAGATCATTCTTTTGCAGATTTCGTTGCGAAATTAATATCTTTTCATCCGGGACTCCGAATATAACAAATGATATGTCCGTTTTGATCGTCTCGACGAGCTCTTTGCAATGGTGTACTCCAATTCATCACTTGAGATACTTTTATATGGTATGTCCTACAAAATAAGTGAGAGCACCAAAACTCGTGGAACTTGTTAGTTTCAAACCCTACAACTATGCTTTGTAATTCATTTAGTGTCATTTCATGCAATAGTTGATGGCTAATTATGTGCATTAGTGAGCGTCAACACTTTTCCAAAGGGCGAAATCATACAAACAAGATTGCCCTGAGGATCCAAAATATGACTGAGATTCGGTTTAAAACGAATCTCATAGTCATCATCGAAAAGTTGCGAAACAGAAAGAAGGTTAAAATGCAAGTTAGAAACAAGAGCAACATCGCGCAACACAAAGTGCTCATTAACTCGCACCGACCCACGAGACAAAACCTTACCTTTGCTATTGTCGCCGAAGGTGATAAACTCCTTTCCGGCGACCGGACTAAGACTGGAGAACCACTTGGCGTTTCCGGTCATGTGCCTCGAGCAACCGGAATCCACCAACCAAACGTTCTCCAATCGTTTTACCTACATCAATAAAAAGACATAGGGTGAGCATACGGTCCAACACTGGGGTTAGTGAAGTAAGGGGAATACCAGTGTTGGGCCAACTGCTCAAAAGAATGGTTAGTAGAAAAACCATTCCTAGCACGTCTACGGGAGGAGCGATCACCACGCTGAGGAAAACGTGGTCCGCTGGGGAAAGAGCGCTCACCGCGATACTCAAAACGCGGTGGGGGAAAACGCTCAACTACAAAGCCACCGCCACGGGGTCCATAGCCTACAACTGTAGGCTCCCGCCAGGCACGACCTCCTCGTGGCCTGGGCCTAGGAACTTGAGGTTCTGGACCTCTAGGCCTAGCAGCTCTCCTCGGAGCTCTCCTCTGAACATTTGGCATATGTACATCATGGAAAGGATGGTACATGTCCGGGTTGTTCATCTCCCTTGCACGGCGCGCCTCCCTCTTGCGCCGAAAGCAAAACTCACTCAAGTGACCATCTCGCCCACAGTGCTCACAATGGTACCTCACCGCTCTCATAGGGGGTTGTTGGTACTCACGGTGGTGGGTGTGGATCACTTTGCCCTTCTGTGGCATAAACTCCTCCTGGATGGGTGGCATGGTGTCCAACTTGTTTTTCAGGTGGTTGGGCTTGGGATGCCATGTCTGCTTCTTGGGTGGAGCTCTCGGAGGTTCAACGAACACCCCATCCTTGGTGTTAGGCTTGAGAGGCTCTTTGGGTGGAAGCTTGGTAAGTTTGGGAGTAGTGGTGGAGTTGGGCTTCTCACATGGGTTTAGACCACTCGACTCTCCAATCTTCCCAAAAGCAGAAAGATCAACACCCGGAGCAAAACCTACATCAGGACCTCCAGCAGCTCGCTTGAATTGGGAGATCATCATCCCGAGCTATGACTCACCACAAGACACCCATGACAAGATGGTCCGAAGGTATGTGTTTTCTTCCTCGGTTTGCATCTTGTCATGCTTCACATTAGCAATCTCCATCTCCAAACCGTCGCACAAAGCGCACCTAGCTACACAAGTGCTACCCGAGCTGGCCTTCTCAAGAGACTCAATCTTGGCATTCTTCTCTGCCAACTCGGTTTGCAAGCCAGGACAAGTCTTGCACGCACCCAACAACAAGGGTCTAGCCCGGAGCTCATCCACCTCTCCTACCAACGCAACATACTTACCTCTCAAAGTGAGAAGGTCAGTCATGTGCGTGGTACACATCTCGCACTCGGCCTCCTCAGACACGACCACGGTGGACTTGGCAAACTCAAGCTCCCTCACCGTGTCCTCCCATTTCTGCCTAAACTCCTTGCGCTCTCTAGCGGCACGCCTAAGCAGCTTATCTTGACTAAGCAAGGCAATAGTAAGCTTCTCGACCTCAGCAGAAAGCTCATCGGGGGTCAGAGATACCTGGGAGGTGTTGTCGTCGTCGTCGCTCCGAGGAGTGTCGCCGTCGACCTCCTTGCCGAGGGCCATGGTGCAGAAGCCCTCGTCATCGGTGAAGAAGCAGAGGCCGTTGAGCTTGTCCTCGATCCTCTTCTTCTTCTCGGACTTGTCGTCACTTGACGAAGCGGAGTCGTCATCTGAGTCGTCGACGTCGCTGAGCGTGGTGAAGAATGCACGCTGCTCAGCCTGGGCCTTCTCCAAGTACTTGGTCTTGATGTACTCCTTGTTGAAGCCACCCTTCCGCTTGTGCTTCGCGGGGACGTACTTCTCCTTGCGCTTTCCGGAGTCGTACTTGTGCCCATGTTCCGCCTTGACGAAGACTTGCTTGTTCTTCTTCGGGCAATTGGCGATGAAGTGGTTGGGGTCGCCGCACTCGTAACATCCCGAGCGTCCTCCTCCGCGGCGATGGTTCATGCGGTTGTTGTGGAACCACAAGAACCGGTTGGCAAGCAAAGCCAACTCGTCATCCCCAAAGACTCCAGTTGCTCCTCTATGACAGACAAGAGAGAAGAGAGTGCAAATCCTCCAGAGGGGTTAGCAGAAGAGCCAGAAAGCAAAGCCATCGACGGGCCAGAAGGATTTTCATAAGAAGCCCTCGCCGATCTCACTGGACTTGAGCTTAATGAAAAGCTCATCGCACGTGAGGGTCTCATAGTTAGGCGATTCGATGATCGCCTGAACCTTGGAATCCCACACCGACCGATCGAGAGTGTGCAAAAGCTTCAAAGCTCTCTCATGATCGTCGAAAGGCAACAGCTCCTTGTTAGCCCTCATCCTGTTGACAATCACATGAAAGCGAGCGAATAAACTTTCTATGCTCTCGCCAGGCATATGTCAAAAGTTCTCATACTCTCGCTTGAACGACTCGTAGAGACGGGTTTTGACTTGAGAGGTTCCCTCATGAAAGCGCATGAGGGTAGCCCAAATCTCCCGAGCCGCAGCGAGGTGAGAAACGCGTTCAAACTCACTCATGCTCAGACATGAGAAAAGAGCGTTACGGGCTCGGCTATTGGCATCGTGCTCATCGATCTGATGCTGAGTCACACGAGCAGCCAAGACCACGTAATCGGCAGAGTTGCAAATATCCCAAATGGAAGAACCCAAACTCTGCAGATAGGCCGACATGTGTATCTTCCAATACGCATAGTTCGTCCCATCGAAAAACGACGGTTTGCCCACGCCGCGATCCATGTCGCCTTCTGTGGATCTGGAACCGGCTAAGGTGGAAGATCCTTAACCCGCTCCGATACCAATTGAAGGACCGAGAATGCAATAGCAAGGCGACCAGAGGGGGGGTGAATGGGAGCACAAAAATTTCTCTCGAAACTTTGGCCAAATGTCCCAAAATCAACCCCGAAAAACTTCGTCCAAAACCGTGATGCCCACGGCCCTTGGAAGAGGGTGGATGATCCCTAGGATCACAGCGAGGCACCACAAGGCGGTAGCAAACCAAACGGCAAAAGCACTAGAACAAGTTCGACCCTCAGAAACCAAGTCTTGAACGTAGATAGATGGCTACGTCAAGAAATCCCCAAATACCGATGCTAACAAGTAGCACAGATACCTAGAGAGGTTCCTTGGTCAACTACAAGGCCAAACGAGAAGTCCGAAAACCAAGCGTGGAAGCCGGGAGAGCAAACACACAAAATCGGAGCAAACAGCAGAATCCCGGACTGTCCGTCGGTACGGTCCCGGACTGTCCGGGCTTACTGCGGACTGTCCGCCACAGAAGCTCGGACTGTCCACCGGCCAAATGGACAAAACAGCAAGGTTGCTGAACGTCCCTGGTCGACTCCCGGACTGTCCGCGAAAATCAACGGCGGACTGTCCGCCGGTCAAAAATCGACAAGGCAACCGAGGAACGCAGCCACTGATCTGGCTCACCCTCGATGCCCGGACTGTCCGCGGTACCAAGCGCGGACTGTCCGCGACCTTGCAGAGAGGGCGATTTTGGTCGCCCTTCTCCCAAATCCTCCCAAAATCGAATCAACTCACAATCCCACATTCCCAAACTTGGAGAGAATGATCACGAGATAGTTAGGAGACTATCCCCAAGAAATCATATGCTCAAATCGATTCAATCACCGGGAAATTGAAAGGGGAGGAGTATGAACGAAAAAAAGCGCCACAAAAACCAAATCAACCCGATCTACTTGTTCGTGAGGAGTTAGATGAATTCTTTCGGTGGAAATGATCTCCTCACTATAAAGAACAAGTTGATTCAAATGGATTTCGCAAAGACGCACTAGAGAGGGAGATCGAGTGACGGGAAAAACACGAGGAAACGAAGAACGCGAAGAACACGAACAAAAACGTGAATCAACACATCGATCTGCAACCGTGTGGCTACCACACGCTACAACAGTGAGGATACAACCTCACTTCCTCAAAATCTCCAGTACACAGAGGTATGGTTCTCTGCGGATCTCAGCTAGCTACAACAGGGGATTGGGAGAGCAGGAAACCCCATAAGCAAAGAGCAAATGACTGAGATAAATGGGGAGGTGGGTGTCTCCCCCTACTTATCCTAATTCTAACTATTCCTAATTCCCACTCTACCCCTAACTACTTACAGAGCGAACCAGCTAAACCCTAAGTTTATTCTGGACCAACTCGATGGTAGGTGGATCCGACGGCCACGCCCGCACAACTGGTAGCATTGCCTCGACGCAACCTCACCGATTGCTGCGACGTGCTGCCACCGCTCTGCGTCCTCTTCACGGACTCCGCCCCCGGTTTTGTGGCCGAAACCGGGAAACTAGGCCTTCACGTCTACCCCCGGTTTTGAGGCCCAAACCGGGAAACCAACCTCCAAGTTCATCCCCTGGTTTTGCGGCCGAAACCAGGAAACCCGCCAGCGCCCAGGTTTTGAGGCCCAAACCTGGAAACCGTCCTCAGCCCGAGTTTTGTGGCCCAAACTCGGCAAACCCGCAACACCCCGATTTTGAGGCCCAAACCTGGAAACCGTCCACCCGATGGTTTTTCTCTGGCTCCACCACCAAACCGAAGCTGTAGAAGGGATGCACCGCCCGTGCACCCCGTCCACCAACACGTGTCCCCAGGTCCTCGACCCGAGCAACACCATGTCCCGCAAGTCTTCGCTCGTCGTTGTCCCAGGCTGCCAGCCACCACAGCTGATCCTCAGGCCACCGGTCCCTCAGTCCAAGCCTCACGTCCGCCCTTCACCGCTCCCGGTCCGTCGGCACGACACGTCTCTACTTGACCTTCACCTTGCCCTCGATCACTGTCTCTGTGCTCGACACCTGCACAACACAAGCCAAAGAACATGCGATCAAACCCGTTGACAATCACTCATCACTCGGAGACTCGGCATACACCCATGTATCCGCAGGTTTTGCTAAGGGTGTTGATGTTTCTTCTTTTGGGAAGATTGGAGAGTCGAGTGGTCTTAACCCGAGTGAGAAGCCCAACTCCACCACTACTCCCAAGCTTACCAAGCTTCCACCCAAAGAGCCTCTCAAGCCTAACACCAAGGACAGAGTGTTTGAGGAACCTCCGAGAGCTCCACCCAAGAAGCAAATGTGGCATCCCAAACCCAACCACCTGAAAAACAAGCTTGATACAATGCCACCTATTCAGGAGGAGCTTATGCCACAGAAGGGCAAAGTGATCCACACCCACTACCGTGAGTACCAACAACCCCCTATGAGAGCGGTGAGGTACCATTGAGAGCACTGTGGGAGAGATGGACACTTGAGTGAGTTTTGCTTTCGGCGCAAGAGAGAGGAGCGTCGTGCCAGGGAGATGAACAATGCGGACATGTACCATCCTTTCCATGATGTACATGTGCCGAATGTTCAGAGGAGAGCTCCGAGGAGAGCTGCTAGGCCTAGAGGTCCAATGCCTCAAGGTCCTAGGCGTCAGGGAGGTGTTGCCCGACGGGGTCCTGACTTTGCAGGATACGGACCCCGTGGCAGAGGTTTTGTTGAGCGGTTCCCTCCACCGCGTTTTGAGTATCGCGATGGACGCTCTTCCCTTAGCGGACCACGTTTTCCTGTGCGTGGTGATCGCTTTCCCCGTAGGCGTGCTAGGAATGGTTTTTCTACTAACCGTTCTTTTAAGCAGACGGCCCAACACTGGTATTCTTCTTATTTCACTCACCCCAGTGTTGGACCGTATGCTCACCCTATGTCTTTTTATTGATGTAGGTAAAATGATTGGAGGACGTTTGGTTGGTGGATTCCGGTTGCTCAAGGCACATGACCGGAAACGCCAAGTGGTTCTCCAGTCTTAGTCCTGTTGCCGGAAAGGAGTTTATCACCTTTGGCTACAATAGCAAAGGTAAGGTGTTGTCTCATGGGTCAGTGCGAGTTAATGAGCACTTTGTGTTGCGTGATGTTGCTCTTGTTTCTAACTTGCATTTTAACCTTCTTTCTGTTTTGCAACTTTTTGATGATGACTATGAGATTCGTTTTAAACCGAATCTCAGTCGGATTTTAGATCCTCAGGGCAATCTTGTTTGTTTGATTTCGCCCTTTGGGAAAGTCTTTCGTGCAAATTTCTCGAAGTCGTTTGGTATTTCCCGCTGTCTTGTGGTTGGTCCTTCCTCCTCTGATCTTTAGAAGTGGCATAGGAGACTGGGACACTTGAGCTTTGACTTGCTTGCAAGGCTTAGCTCTCTTGGCCTAATCCGAGGATTGCCCAAGCTGTCGATGGAGAAGGACATTGTTTTCTATTCTTGTAGACATGAGAAGATGGTTGCCGCTCCCCACCATCCAGTGACTCAGGTCATGACACAGCGCCCTGGAGAGCTTTTACACATGAACCTCGTTGGTCCGGCTCGGGTGAGCTCGATTGGGGGGAAGTGGTACGTTCTTGTTGTTGTCGACGATTTTTCGAGATATTCGTGGGTCTTATTTTTGACTGAGAAGACTGAGACTTTCTCTTTTGCTCGCAATCTGATTTTGTGTCTTCACAACGAGTTCCCTATGAACTCGATGCGAGCTATTCGTAGCGATAATGATTCCGAATTCAAGAATTTGGATTTTGAAAAGTTTTGTGACTCTTTGGGTTTGGAGCATTAGTTTTCTTCCCCCTACACACCGCCACAGAATGGTGTTGTAGAGAGGAAGAATCGGACCCTTGTAGAGATGGCCAGGACGATGCTTGATGAGCATAGGACTCCTAGGCGATATTGGGCCGAAGCTATGAACACTGCATGCTATATTTCCAATCGCATTTTTCTTTGAGCTTTCTTGAAAAAGACTTCTTATGAGTTGCGTTTTGGAAAACAACCCAAGGTGAGTTATTTTAGAGTTTTTGGTTGCCACTGTTTTATTGTTAAGAAAGGCAACCTGGACAAATTTGAGTCTCGTTCTTCTGACGGTGTAGTTTTGGGTTATGGTGCTTACTCTCGTGCATATCGTGTACTTAACCTTGATACTAACCGAGTCATGGAGACATGTGATGTCACCTTCGACGAGACCATGGTTTGTCCTTCTTCTCGTTTTGAGCGTGCATGTGATCATGAGGTTGGTGAGCCTCTTTTTGATGACGAGGACGAGGGTGCTGAAGGTATTGTTAACACCAGATTTTCCCACGCGCGAGGATATGACAAGTGGGCCCTACCAACAGTGAGAAAAGGGTTCGGCAAACGATCGGGCGACTATTTGGTCCTCAGGGTTTCGGTGAATGCCCGTGCGGTCGGCTATTTTGCAAAGCGGTGGCTCCATTCGGGAAATAGATGTAGCAAATAAAGCCGGCTTGCATGAGAAGACACGTGATGATGAAAGGCGCCGAGAAGAATAGGAATAGGATCTGTATCTTTCCAAATATCAATATGGAAGTCGTAATCGTCTAGGACTCATGTTTCGTCCAGGGTATAAGTATAAGCCCTCGACCATTGTAAAACTGTTCACAACCATATCAATACAAACCGGCCCCGTGCCATCTTTGAGTCCTTAGTCGTGTCGTCGAGTTCTTCGAGAGGAATCATCGATCCGTCGACCTCCGTAAGTCCCGGCAACCTTACTATCATGTCTAGTATCATGCGGTGGATTTAGATATGATGCAAGTAGTCTCATTCGTTAAGCTTAGTTTCGTGCGGCGGATTTAAGCTTATGACGGGAGGTTTTTGCTTATGCCTTGTATCGTGCGGCGGATTAAGTCATGGGTAAAAATAGTTATCGACTCTATTAGATTTGGCAGATCTGATAGATTCATTAAGTTATCATGTGTTATGTGTTTTATTATTTAATTCTTGTAACACTCTTTTGCCCAATCTAGATTGATCTTTGTTCGGCCCTGTTTTACAAGCCTGCTTGTGTTTCGTTAATCATAAGATCATGACGGCCGAATCAACTTTCTATCTAGATTGTTACATGTTGTGGGTTCATGCATGTCAATCATGGTTAGGCTTTGATGGAACTGGGTATTGTGCGGCAGATGCAGGTTTTAGATTGGTTTAATCATGTTTGCTTGTATGTTCCTCCTTCATGGACCCCAACTCGGCTAGTTTGCCGATTTTAGTTAAGCTTACGCGAGTAATGAGTTTTTATAGATCTGTTCAAATATATGCATGCTTTTAGCTTGTTATAATTAGATTGTATCATGCGGTGGATTAATCTAATTATAAGAAGTGGTATAGACTTATGGCAAGTGGTATCATGCGGTGGATTAGCTTTGCTTGAGTTTATGCTTGATGGGTTTATGAAGGCTAGACGTGCGGCAGACTAGTTGGATTAACCTATGCATGTGTTATTTGAATAGATTTATATTTGCAAGTTACCTGTTTACAATGTTTTAATGATACCTTTCATCTGTTCAAGCATGTCTTTCTTTACATGTGCGTTCGGCAATCAACATGCTTACATGCTCTGTTCTTATACTAGCCGAATGACTTTATAAACATGTTTTGACAGACAGCTTCTATAGCTGTGTGCCGTCGCGATTGGCTTTCAAAGCCGTACATATGGAACTGTCTGGTCTCAACCGGCATGTTCTAGTGGTATTCTCACAGTTTTATCCCTTGTTGGTTTTCAGGTCAGACCGACTGGCAAGTCTCTGGATTCAATACACTCCGGGCACCCGATTGAAGCCAGCTTTTTCGGCTTGCTGTGTGTTAGGCGTAAGGTGTCATATTTTGCGCCAACACACTTTTTGGCACGCCCGGTGGGACAACTCTATTTCAAGATGCCTGAGATCAACGACGATCAGGTCCTGGATGTGACCATGGATGACTTGCCGTCCGATTTGAAAAGTTTAGTGCAACAGACTTGTGATGAACTTCAGAGCAAGTGCCTGATGACTTTTTCCAAGAACAAGAGCGGCAAGGTCTTCCAGAAGCAACCGTTCCCAAAGATTCTTCCTCACCCCCAATCAGAGCCATCCGACAGCGCTGAAGAGGAAGCTATTCAGAAGATGACCGGAATAGTGTACAAAGTTGTATCGGAAGCTATGACCAATCATTAGTCGGCTTTCTTGAATACCTTTCGTGCTGTTATGGTCGGTATTTTTGGCTCAGCAGTGGATAAACGCTTTGAGGAGACCGCTGGTCCAATGCAGGGACTATTGTTGTTCCCAATACCCCAACATCGAAGGATTGCCGAAGATGGCGGAGCTGGCACGAACACAGGTGGGATGGTCCCTCATGAGACGCAGCAACCTCCCACGACTTATGGCCAGGTCACGTTCAGCACAACAGGGAATGTCCCGCAATCTGCTTCGAGAGTCTCTCCTGCAGCGAACAGGATACAAAGGAATATGTTTGGAGATGGATATCAGGAGTTCATTGATTATAACTCGATCAATGCTCTTCCAAATCCAGGCTACAAGAGTTCAGCAGGACTACATGCTAGGGGGCAAACACAAGCAGCTCCTGATTCGAGTGTTGACCTCATCATACATAGGATGGCTGATATGATGCAAAATCAATTTGGCCTAAAGCCAAAGAATCAGCCATATGCTTACAAGTCTCCTTACCCGGAGTGGTACAATAGGGTAGCACTTCTTCCAAGGGTAAAGCCTCCTACTAATTTTACCAAGTTTTCGGGCCAAGATGACACCAGTACCATAGAACACATCAGCCGATACTTGATGCAACTTGGAGAGGCATATACAAATGAAGCTTGGAGGATTCGATACTTCCCGTTGTCTTTGACAGGACCAGCCTTGTCGTGGTTCACGTCTCTGCCGGCAAACTCTATTAAAACATGGGCAGAACTAGAACAGAAATTCCACTCGTATTTCTTTACAGGCACCAGTGAGAAGAAGTTGGTCGATCTCATGAGTCTGAAGATGAAACCTAACGAGACACCGCAAGAGTATTTGCGCAGATTTAGGGAGACCAAGAACCTTTGCTATTCTCTGAATTTACCAGATGATCAATTGTCGGGGATAGCCATAGCTGGCATGTTTGCCGAGTATCAAAGAGAAACTATTCGACATGGAGTTTGATGACCTCGGGCAACTATCACAACGGTTGGCAATGATGAGTAGTCAAGCCCAAGGGTTCAGAAGGAATAATCAGTTCCAGAAGGGCGATGTGGCCACCAAGATGTATCGGGCTTTCTTAGAAGAAGTAATTGAGTATGATGATGAAGACGAAGTAGCCGCAACCGAAATAGTCTAGGCTAGAGAGAACGACTCAAGTCAACCAGCGATGGCTGAGGCAACAAAAAGGTACTTATGACTTTGATGTTTCCAAGTCAGATAAATTATCTGAGTACTTATTGAAGGAATGACGCATCAAGTTGCCGGAGGGTCATCCTATGCTGCACCCTGAAGGGGTCAAGGACAAGAAGTATTGCGGTTTCCATAATACCAAATCACACTCTATAAATGATTGTCGAGTGTTCAGAGTGCGGATCCAGAAAGCTATCCAGGACAGACATCTGAGGTTTGATGGAAAGATGAAAGTTGATGGTAGCCCTTTTGGACAAAATACTGTGTCCTTCTCTGTTAATATGGTTAACGCAGCTGACCCCAGGGGCAAAAACAAGATGAAAGTGTTAACCTTTGATAGAGCAAGAGAAGCTGGTACTGTTGATCTTGATCGGCAAATCATAGATAAAGAATTTTAGTAGAAAGTTCGGTTCCAAAATAGCCGAACTGGAAGGGGTGAAACCTCCAGGCCCAGGGTCACGACGCGTATTTTGTTAAACAAATGGCGTTGAGAGCAGGAACGGTATCAGAAGCAGAGGTTTTATGAAGAACAGAAGTTCCTGGAGAAACAACGAAGGTACGAAGAAGAGATGTACCGAGAAGAGCAAAAAGATATGAAGGAACAAGAGCAATCACACTGGGAATGCTTGTTTTTCAAGTATTGTTGGAACGAAGGCTTGAAGCTGCCTGCTAAGAACAACTGCCCTGAATGCAGTGATCAGTATTCTGAATATAGGCAGTCTCAAGTCAACCACCGTTCGGTCCATGAAAGGCTTGGAGTGCGAATCCCTGAGGACGATCAACGCTTATAAATAAATAATTCCGAGAATCGGCAGGGAAGAGGATTTGCCGATCGAAGTTGGGCTCGCACTGGAGAAGAAGGATACCACGAATATGTCTGGCAGAAAGGACAGTGATGTCCACCAGGATTGAGGAAAAGCCAGAAAAGGAGAGTGCAACGTTTAAGGAACAGAGAGTTAGCACAAGCAAACGCCAGGACGAAACAAGTCTGGCGCCCTAAAGAGAAGCCGGATGGAGGTGATCGTTCGGCTGATGCATGCATGACTTTCTTTCTTCCATCAGAATTTATAGCTCCCGAAGATCAAGATGTTCGAGACGAAGTGTATTCAGATTTCGACGAAGATGAATTCCAGGATTTGTTGGCTCATCTTGTTTTGGCTCAACGGGCAGTATTTGATAAACCAGCTAAGCATCGACACTTGAAGCCATTGTATATGAGGGGGTATGTTAATGGCAAGCCATTGACCAAGATGTTCATTGATGGAGGAGCTGCTATAAATATCATGCCATATACAACCTTCAGAAAATTTGGGATGTCAAGTGAAGATTTATTGAAGACTGACATGGTGTTAAGGGACTTTGCTGGTAATTCTTCTGATACTCGAGGAGCAGTTCATGTTGAATTGACGATTAGATCCAAGACCTTGATTACTACCTTCTTCGTCATTGATGGCGAGGGGGCATACAGTTTGTTCTTAGGAAGAGATTGGATACATGCAAACTGCTGTGTGCCGTCAACTATGCACCAATTCCTCATCCAGTGGATTGGAGATGATATCGAAATTGTCCATACTGATGATTCAGTGAGTGTTGCCAATACAGAACCCATCTACTGGGAATATGATGGTGTCGAGTGCTTCTCTGGAAGAGCTTGGGAAGCAGGTCCTGTGAACATTTTCGACAAGGACCAGCAGCCGATTCGAACGATCGGCTCTCAGAGTAATTTTTGAATAACTGATGGCAATAGAGGAAAATTGGAATCAGGTTTCGTATCGGCTGACGAGGAATAAAGTGTTGGTGGTGAAGCCGAAGCAAGATCAGTATATGCGAGTTTGATCCAGATTATGAATTTTTCTGAAAGAGTTCTGCCTATTTCTCTATTACCGAAGTTAAAGGAGGATCAAGAGTTCATGCGAAATGACGTACAACAGAAGGTCTTGATGAAATTGAAGAATATATGAAGGCACTTCCACAATTTGATAATCATTTCAAGTTGTACGTGGCGGCCGATAGCCTTACAGTAGGATCGACCCTTACATTAAGGGAAAAGATGAGTAGCAGCTAGCTTTAGCCGAAAATGTTAGACCCAGAGGAGGGTATTCGGCTATAAAGAAATTTTCTTCATATATGCGTCACTCGTGGACTAAGCTTCGGCAGTATTAGTTAAAGGCCGAACGCGTGGTGATTATGTGTAAAGCGAGTTCAAGCATATTTGTATACAAAGATAGCCGATGCAAAGCATCGCCTTTAGCAGAAGAAATGTTCCAAAGAGGTTTATCGGGGGAAGAGAAAGGTGAAGTGCAGTAAGTAAGATGCCGAGCGACATGACATGTCAAAAACGAGATCTAATCGGCTAAGATGACGTCATATGTTCGGGAAACATTTTCTCTGAAGGGATATTGCAATCAGGAAAAATCACTGAAAGATGAAAATGGAATTATTCAGAGAAGAACAAGTTTCATCTGTTACAAACTTCATTCGCAGATCTACCCTAGAACAAACTACCCTTGGAATAATTTGATCAGAATGGATTTTGGATCAACAGTCTCGGCGATAGCAGCGGCATGATCATCATAAATTTCAAAGTCTTCAAATTCATCCGGGTCGCCGCCTGCGAAACCAACTGGTAGAGAAGAGTAATCTTTTTTGGTCCAGGAACTCATTGCCACTAGCCCAAGGGATACCCCAGCGCGCACACCTTGGATGATGGCCTGATCTATTCGGCCATCCACAGCATCAAGATGAGCTTTGGCTGAGTCCCCATGAGCGTTCACCTTGATAGCGATTCTGTTCACCGCCATTTTCAGACAATCATTCTCTGCAGAAAGGGCTAGTGAGAAGAAAGGATGCATCAGGCAAGGCGAGCTCAACCAGAAGAAGAGGACAAAGACTCTGCTAACCTATGATGATGCTGCAAAGCTGTTTTCGTTGGTCTGCCCATTCAGCTTCCTCAATGCCATGCTTCTTAGATACATTTTCCAATTCCTTCTGGGCTTTATCCCTTTCCTCGCGGTACCGAAAGGCGTCCAAATAGGTCTGTTGGAGTGAATCATCAAACTCAAAATCTGGTGGCTTAGGGAAGAGATTGAAAGAAGCTGTTGGAGCTACCATTTCTGGAAGAGGACCCAAGCTTGGTTAGAGGAAGACTCCACCCTGAAAGAGGGTGAAGGATGAATCAGAGACAGGTAAGCGAGTAGGGCTATCACAAGGGGGCAAGAGACTATTTTCTTACCTATGGTACCAGTGAGTTAGTACTTGACTCCCTCCTGCTTCGTCTCCGATGGGATGCTTGCCATGGTCGCTATTGCCTGCCATTGATAGAAACACAAGCAAATGGTTTTCTCTCTAGTTTGAGCTAGAAGCCTAGGAGTGGAGATTTTATGAGTCAAACTGTTTGACTGGAGATAAGAGTGACAACTTGTGTAGGGTCATATTTATAGAACTATGGTTTGCACACTGGAAGACCAGGCATCGGAATGGGGTCTTCGCAGCTTATGGGCCATTATTGGGCCAGATTGAATTTTGCTAACCTAAAGAGGTCATGGCTCCAGAATCAGGAGGCCGATAAGGTTGGGCTAGGAGTTGTTCAGTTTCGGTTGATTGTTTGGGAACTTACATTACCGATTAGCACTAAGGACAGAGAGCTGAAAACGGAAAGGTCCCTTAAGGAATATTATCCTGGTGTCGTCATAAACCGGAATGTTAAAAGAATGACTAAAAAAAACTCTGGACCCGGAATAATCAATTACGGCAATTACTTGCGGGACAAAGATGATTAAGCATGATTATCAGCCGATGTAATAAACATCGCCGCTATGGTAAAAAATAAAGTTGATGGCTGATGCACAAAACAGAGCACACATTGATCTCGAAGGATCAATCACAGATTGATTTCAAAAGGACGAACAAAAGGAACTTCTTATTTACAGAAGGAGAAATAAATTACAGTGAAAGATCAGTTCGTCCACTCCATCCTACGCCTGATCGGGAGAAAGTGATCAAAGGAGTCGGCCAGATCTGTTCCGGCTTCCTTCATATCATCTACAGAGTGTTCTACTCTATCTTCTAGTTCTTGCTCGTAGACATCAAATCTGCGGTAGTCGGCGCCAGAATGAATCCTCACGGCATTGAAAGCAAGCGCCGCGCCGTACCCCATGCCGGCCCTAGAGATGATGGGGAGGATTCGGTTAACCTCATTCACCCGTCTCAGGGGCGTCGTGTCCGCTACATCAGCCGTAATGGCAAGCTTGGTGACGGCGACTTCAAGGGCATGGAGTTTGGTCGCCAGGGCTGAAAGAGGAAGAGTGAATAAATGCAGAAGGGAAAAGTAAGGAAGGAAGTGATAAAATTATTTACCAGCAGCCCGATTCCGAGCAGCATCACCCTCCCGAGAGATTCGGGTAATTTCCCGATCTTTTCCTTCTAGATCAGATTGAAGCTCAATAACCTTCTGGGTCAGGTCTTCGGGGACGTCATGACTGGTCCTCCTGGACGGAGGCAACAATATGAGAAACGGCTACTTCATTTTGAGATAAGGAAAAGGAAGAAGAAAAGAACAACCTCCTCTTAGAGGTGCTAGAAGTACCGAACTCAGAGCTGTGCTGACTTGCTACGGAAGACATCTTCTAATTGGAATGAGTGATGAACAGGAAGAAAAGAGGTTTTTTTGTCGAAGCAGGGGAGTTTGGAATGCGCAAGCCGAAACAGAGTGAAAGGAAACTTTAAAGGATCCCAGGAGATGCATCGGGGAGATAAATCGGCAAGTACAACAGTTGTGGCGTGTGAAAGGTGGATTCTTCCGGGGGTTCCACGTCAGTGTACCGGGAAAAAAGAATTTTGGAATAAATATTTATCCCAAAATTAGGGGGCATGTGTTAACACCAAATTTTCGCACGCGCGAGGATATGACAAGTGGGCCCGACCAGCAGTGAGAAAAGGGTTCGACAAACGATCGGGCGACTATTTGGTCCTCAGGGTTTCGGTGAATGCCCGTGCGATCGACTATTTTGCAAAGCGGTGGCTCCATTCGGGAAATAGATGTAGCAAATAAAGCCGGCTTGCACGAGAAGACACGTGACAATGAAAGGCGCTGAGAAGAATAGGAATAGGATCTGTATCTTTCCAAATATCATTATGCAAGTCGTAATCGTCTAGGACTCATGTTTCGTCCAGGGTATAAGTATAAGCCCTCGACCATTGTAAAACTGTTCACAACCATATCAATACAAACTGGCCCCGTGCCATCTTCAAGTCCTTAGTCGTGTCGTCGAGTTCTTCGAGAGGAATCATCGATCCGTCGACCTCCGTAAGTCCCGGCAACCTTACTATCATGTCTAGTATCATGCGGTGGATTTAGATATGATGCAAGTAGTCTCATTCGTTAAGCTTAGTATCGTGCGGCGGATTTAAGCTTATGACGGGAGGTTTTTGCTTATGCCTTGTATCGTGCGGCGGATTAAGTCATGGGTAAAAATAGTTATCGACTCTATTAGATTTGGCAGATCTGATAGATTCATTAAGTTATCATGTGTTATGTGTTTTATTATTTAATTCTTGTAACACTCTTTTGCCCAATCTAGATTGATCTTTGTTCGGCCCTATTTTACAAGCCTGCTTGTGTTTCGTTAATCCTAAGATCATGACGGCCGAATCAACTTTCTATCTAGATTGTTACATGTTGTGGGTTCATGCATGTCAATCAGGGTTAGGCTTTGATGGAACTGGGTATCGTGTGGCAGATGCAAGTTTTAGATTGGTTTAATCATGTTTGCTTGTATGTTCCTCCTTCATGGACCCCAACTCGACTAGTTTGCCGATTTTGGTTAAGCTTACGCGAGTAATGAGTTTTTATAGATCTGTTCAAATACATGCATGCTTTTAGCTTGTTATAATTAGATTGTATCATGCGATGGATTAATCTAATTATAAGAAATGGTATAGACATATGGCAAGTGGTATCATGCGGTGGATTAGCTTTGCTTGAGTTTATGCTTGACGGGTTTATGAAGGCTAGACGTGCGGCAGACTAGTTGGATTAACCTATGCATGTGTTATTTGAATAGATTTATATTTGCAAGTTACCTTTTTACAATGTTTTAATGATACCTTTCATCTGTTCAAGCATGTCTTTCTTTACATGTGCGTTCGACAATCAACATGCTTACATGCTCTGTTCTTATACTAGCCGAATGACTTTATAAACATGTTTTGGCAGACAGCTTCTATAGCTGTGTGCCGTCGCGATTGGCTTTCAAAGCTGTACATATGGAACTGTCTGGTCTCAACCGGCATGTTCCAGTGGTATTCTCACAGTTTTATCCCTTGTTGGTTTTCAGGTCAAACCGACTGGCACATCTCCGGATTCAATACACTCCGGGCACCCGATTGAAGCCAGCTTTTTCGGCTTGCTATGTGTTAGGCGTAAGGTGTCATATTTTGCGCCAACAGATATGGATGATCCAGCACCCCCTCCACCTACTTTGCCACAAGGAGCGGCTTCTACTACGACTCACGGCCCCGATCCTTCTTCTTCGACTTGGGGGCCGTGGGATCCGCCACCTCGAGGGGTACCTTTTGTATCCGAGGGGACACCAGCTGCTGTTGAGGGGGAGGTTTCTTCAGCTCAGGAGGCGCCACAACACATTCAGCGCCAACACCTGCCTCAACAGATGATCGGTAGCATTGACGAATGTGTCACTCGGTCCAGGTCACAACAAATCTCTCACTTTGCTCATTCTGCTTTTGTTGCTGATTTTGAACCCCGAGATGTTGGACACGCTTTGACAGATCCGGATTGGGTCAATGCCATGCATGAGGAGTTAGAGAATTTTGAGAGAAATCGAGTTTGGGTTTTGGTTCCACCTCCACCAGGCTGTAATCCTATTGGGACAAAATGGGTTTTCAAAAACAAACAAGGAGAGGATGGCCACATTGTGAGGAACAAGGCCAGACTTGTAGCCAAGGGTTATAGTCAGAAGGAGGGGATAGATTATGAGGAGACTTTTGCTCCTGTAGCTCGTTTGGAGGCTATTAGGATACTCTTGGCTTTTGCTGCATCCAAAGGGTTTAAACTTTTTCAAATGGATGTCAAGAGTGCCTTCTTAAACGGCTACATAGAAGAAGAGGTTTATGTTGAGCAACCCCCCGGTTTTGAAAATCCCAAGTTTCCAAACCATGTTTTTAAACTCCACAAAGCTTTGTATGGTTTGAAACAAGCCCCTAGAGCCTGGTATGATAGGTTGAAAACCTTTTTGCTTGCTAAGGGTTTTAAAATGGGATGTGTGGATAAAACGCTTTTTCTCCTCAAGCAAGGCAACGACACTCTCTTGGTCCAGATTTACGTGGATGATATCATTTTTGGTGGTTCTTTTCACGCTTTGGTTGCCAAGTTTGCAGATAGTATGAGCAGGGAGTTCGAGATGAGTATGATGGGCGAGCTGACATTCTTTCTCGGATTGCAAATTAAGCAATCCCGAGAAGGGACGTTTGTGCACCAGGGCAAGTACACCAAAGACTTGTTGAAGAGGTTCGATATGGGTGAGGCCAAGCCTCTTCCAACACCCATGTCGACCACGACAGCCCTGGATGCGGATATGGATGGAGAAGCTGTGAACCAGAAGGAGTACCGGAGTATGATTGGGTCGCTGCTCTACCTGACGGCGACACGCCCGGACATCCAGTTCGCGGTGTGTCTGTGTGCGCGCTTTCAGGCGTCGCCGCGCACTTCTCACCGTCAGGCGGTCAAGCGCATTATGAGGTACCTTCGTTTCACACCTGAGTTCGGGATTTGGTATTCAGCTTCCTCCACCCTCTCTCTTTGCGGTTTTTCTGATGCCGATTTTGCTGGTTGCCGAGTTGAGCGCAAGTCCACTTCTGGACTTGTCAGTTTATTGGTTCTTCTCTTGTATCTTGGTCTTCTCACAAGCAGTCTAGTGTCGCTCAGTCTACCACAGAGGCTGAATATGTTGCTGCGGCTAGCTGCTATTCTCAGTTGCTTTGGATGATGGCCACTTTGCGTGATTTTGGTCTGAGCTTTTCTCGCGTGCCTTTGCTTCGTGACAGCACGAGTGCTATTAGCATTGCTAAGAACCCCGTGCTGCATTCTAAGACCAAACACATCGATGTGCGCTTTCATTTTCTGCGAGACCATTATGAGAAGGGTGATATCGACCTTCGCCATGTCGATACTCATCATCAGTTGGCTGATATCTTCACCAAGCCTTTGGACCAATCAACCTTTAATCGGTTGAGAGGTGAGCTTGGTGTGTGTTTCCCCTTTTAGATGGGGGAAACATTTTGGTTCTTGTAACATAGACTAACTCTTTTCTTTCTCTTTGTTTTCAGTTTGGATAGGTTAGTCTTTGCATTTTCATCATGCATCTTTACCTTCTGAGCTTCTTCTATATAATCTTTAGAATATAATTTTGCTCTATCTAGTTTACTCCGATGCTATATGATGATGCCTGTAGCTTATGCTCTTTCTGATCACTAATACATGTTGTGAGCTGAGCTATTTTTGAATGGTGAACTTGCTTAATGAACATAAAACTTGAAATTGTTCACCATTGAAATATGCAACTAGCATGTGTAGGAAGTGTTGAATTCACTCGTGCTTTTCATATATGCTAGGTTGCTATGTCTCTAGTTCTGAGTCATTCACTTGCTTGGTATGTTCATATTCTGTCAATAAATTTGAACCAAGTTTTAAGTGAATTGAAAAGATCGAGATGGGATTGCTTGTCAACACATCACGGTATCGAGACTGTCTCTCATTACACTTTGAGTTAAACTTAAGTCGTGTAGTGTATGACCGAAACCGATGCTTTAAGCTTCTGATTGCACATGCATAGGCTTAGCTCGGTTGAAATGTTAGGCAATGACAAGCTTTCAACCTCTCGCAGTCACATGCTGAAATTTGAACTTGTGTAATTTCACCGCTGCAACTTCGATTAAAATTTGAAAACACAAGTCTATGTTTCATTCTATAGCATGATGCTTGAACTTTGCTAGGGGTAGTTCACCTTGTATACATGTTTAGCACTTGCTTGTTTTCCAGTCTATACATGTGAAGTGCTATTTTGTAGTGAACAACCTTTTCTGAATGGCTAAAACTGCTCACTTTGCTCATATGTTCATATTTCGTATTTGGTGATCAGTTTGAGCCTTTGCTGGCATTTTATGGATATTGTTGAGTCATCGGATCAGAACTATGTAGAGCATCTTTTCATTCTATTGACTATATTCCTAAAGCTGCTAACTTGCATTTTGACTCATATGCATTTTAGAAGGGGGAGAAACTTGCTTTATGGTGTACTTTTGCTTGATGGTGCATTTTCAACTAAGGGGGAGAAATTGCAAATCATATGCTTTCCGAGTTCAACTAAGGGGGAGAAAATATTTTCAAATCATGTGTTTTCCGAGTTGAACTAAAGGGGAGTTTTGCTCGGTGCTAAGTTTTTGTGCTGGTAACAGTCGGTTCGGAGCGTTTTGCTAGTTGTGTTGAGCCTCTATGCCTCTATCCTGAGGAACTAGCAGTTTTGTTCTCACTTCAGTTGGTATCGAGCTTTTCTGCTAGCGATGTTGAGCCTGTTCTACCTCTTCTTGAGGGATAGCTTTGCTTTGCTTGGTTGCGTCGAGCCGTTGCCCATGTCTTTGGGGACCAAGTTGTCTTGCTCTTTCCACTTGACCTTCTTCGGCTTTGCAATGCTTTGGGTCATTTGGTCGAGTTCTCTCTCTTTCTTCCTTCCTTCTTCTTTTCATTGTGATTTGTGTGTGTAGTTGACAATTCACTCATCAAAGGGGAGATTGCGGATACATGGGTGTATGCCGAGTCTCGAGTGATGAGTGATTGTCAACGGGTTTGATGCGCATGTTCTTCGGCTTGTGTTGTGCAGGTGTCGAGCACAGAGACAGTGATCGAGGGCAAGGTGAAGGTCAAGTAGAGACGTGCCGTGCCGACGGACCGGGAGCGGTGAAGGGCGGACGTCAGGCTTGGACTGAGGGACCGGTGGCCTGAGGATCAGCTGTAGTTGCTGATAGCCTGGGACAGCGACGAGCGGAGAATTGCGGTCACGGTGTTGCTCGGGTTGAGGACCTGGGGACACGTGTCGGTGGACGGGGTGCACGGGCGGTGCATCCCCTCTACGGCGCCGGTTTGGTGGTTGAGCCACAGAAAAACCACCGGGTGGACGGTTTCCAGGTTTGGGCCACAAAACCTGGGTGCTTCGGGTTTGCCGAGTTTGGGCCACAAAATTCGGACTGAGGACGGTTTCCAGGTTTGGGCCTCAAAACCTGGGCGCTGCGGGTTTCTGAGTTTGGGCCACAAAACTCAGGCGACGGACGTCGGGTTTCCCGGTTTCGGCCTCAAAACCGGGGCATGGACTTGGAGGCTGGTTTCCCGGTTTGGGCCTCAAAACCGGGGGTTGGTCGTGAAGGCCTGGTTTCCCGGTTTCGGCCACAAAACCGGGGGGCAGAGTCCATGAAAAGGACAGACAGAGCGGTGGTGGCACATGGCGGCAATCGGTGAGGTTGCGTCGAGGCAACACTACCAGTTGTGCAGGCGTGGCCGTCGGATCAGCATCATCTTCGGGTTGGTCCAGGATAGCCTTAGGGTTTGGCTGGGTCGCTCTATAAATAACTAGGGGTAGAGTAGGAATTAGATTTAGGTTAAGTAGGGGGAGACACCCACCTCCCAAAGTATCTCAGTCATTTGCTCTTTGCTTCTAGGGTTTCCTGCTCTCCCTATTCCCTGCTGTAGCGAACTGAGATCCACAGAGAAGGGAACCATACCTCTGTGTCCGTGAGATTTTGAGAAGTGAGATCGTAATCTCACTGTTGTAGCGTGTGGTAGCCACACGGTTGCAAATTCGTGGCTGTGATTCGCGTTTTGTTCTTGTTCTTCGCGGATTGCTTTTCTCCATGTTTTTTTCCGTTGATCGATCTCTCTACTTGGTGCTTCTTTTGTAAATCCGTTTGAACCAAGTTGTTCTAGACCGTGAGACACTTCTTTTCACCGAAGGGATTCTCCTCTAACCTCACGAGCTAGTAGATCGGTCGATTTTTGTTTCGTGTCAAGCTTTTCTCTCTTTTCCCGGAATTCCTTCGTTTCTTCGATTTGGAGATAGGTTCGAGCCATGATCTCTTAGAGATAGCTCACTATCCTTCTTGTGACTCCTCTCACCAAGTTTGATCCCTAGAGGACTCGTTTTGGGTGAGATCAAGTCGAATCGGTGAACGAACAGTACAACGTCGGGGTGACCGGACGCTGGCACGATACTGACCGGACGCTGACCCTGTGCGTCCGGTCGTTGAATGTCGTGCGACGATTTTTCTGTAACTTGATCGGACGCTTGAGTAGTAACTGACCAGACGCACCAAGCTTACTGTTCATCTGGTTTTTTGCTGTTGACCGGACGCTCTATACACGACCGGACGCACCTCGACTGTGAGTCCGGTCAGGAATAGTAAGGTTCCCGAGCGGAATTTTTGAGACCGGACGCGTCCGGTGAACCTTGACCGAACGCAGGCAGAGTCTGGTCGAGTCTGTTTCACGCGTATTCGGCCGCGGTTCGTTCGTCCGTTGTCGGTTTTGATTTCCGGCTTTTGCGTTGGGTTTCTAGAGTTGTGTAGTGTCTCGCAGTGCTTCTGGGAAGCATCCACCCTACATCTAGGGTCGTGGACACTCGCAAGCTCTAGGTTTGCACTTGGGGTTGATTCTCGGGACAGTGGCGACAAGTTTCTGAAAGGAATTTTTTCAAGCTCCCATTCACCCCCCTCTGGTCGCTTTCTGGTTGCACTCTCGGTCCTTCAAAAACACACTTGAAAGCACAAAGGGGTTAATTGGACTTGTTAGGATTTAATTATTGGAAAAAGTTTTAGAAAAGCCCAATTCACCCCTCTTTGGGCATCTTGATCCTTTCAGCAATGTCGCCCTTTGATGACGTGGACTTTTTCAAAATATAAATACCCATCAGATTGTCCACAACGGTCATAGCTTCGTGCTCCTCGCATCAGACCGTTACAGAACAGACCAAAGCTCACCTCTCTCTCCTTCATTCTTGCTCCTCAAGCTCCCAGGCCAATCCTTGATTTCCACCACCAAAACTTGAGAGAAAAGACAACAAACTTCGATTGGAGAGCAGATCCATTGATTCCCCAACTCAAAAGAGCATTTGGTTCACGTTTTGCCAACGGTTCTAGGGTTTGCTAATCTTGGAGCTTGCTTCTAGCCGGCTAGGCGTCGCCCTTGAGCTTGCCAACTTGTGTGGCAGCCTAGGGAGGTTTGTAACCACCCATTGCAGCTAATAAATCACCCCCCACTTTAAGAGTTCATTCTCTTGATTTGAGATCGAGGGAAAGGGCAGGCCTTAGTGGCGAGCTAATCCTTGTGTGGATACCTCAACAACGTGGACATAGACAAGCCTTAGTGGCGAGCTGAACCATGGGATAAATCTTGTGTCTTGTGTGCTTATTTACATTCTGCAGTTTACCATTTTCTATATGTCTTTAGGGTTTGTGGGCTCAATCTACTATCTTGTGAGGTTTCTGTGGTATACAACCTTCGAGTTGTATCTTATCTTTCTGTTGCAGAGTTAAGCTGCTTAGAGTATCTAGTTTCTACCTGGAGCGTTTCATTTATGTCCTCTTATATTTTGAAGAGCGGCACTGTCACCCTCTAATCTGATTGAATCTCGAGCTGAAATTTTGCAGGGTTGTCACTGTATATCTCTAGTACTCAATCTTAATGTTTCGACAGATTTGGACTTACAATTGCAGGGAGGCAGTGTCGTCCTTAAAGGGAGGCAGTGCCGCCCTTAGTTTTAACTTCTGTTTAAGCTGAATTTTTGTAGGCCTATTCAACCCCCTGTAGGCCTCTTAGGAGACATCAAAGTCCTTTCAGTTTCAAATGTAAGATACTATAGAGAAAGAAATAGTGGAAGAGCTTAAATGGTTTTAGAAACAAATTTAAGGTTTCTAATGCGAAACTTTCTTTCTTTTTTTGCTTGGGCCTTGGATTCGGACACTAGGCTGGCCTGGCTGTGCCGCACATTAGCCCTTCTCTTTTCTTTTTCTGTTTTCTTTTCTTCCAAACCAATTAAGAATTTGAAACGTTATAGAAAATCATAGAAAAATAAAAAAAATAACAGACCAGTTTTTCACGCTCCCTTTGACTAGGGCTACAATGTAAACACAAAATATCATATGTTTTAGTATAACGTTTGTGGGAACTATCTCAATGGAAGACCCCTTCACAAAAGTTCTTATGGGCCGTACAACTTTCCTACATTGAGAAGGCAGCTAGGTCGGGAGCTCAGACATTTCATCTACACACATTATGAGGATTTTGGATCCCGAGAAACTTGACACTATTTTGTGGTGACAAATTCTCGCTTTACCAGCGTTGGTCTATGGACTAAGTTCACGATAACGCCAGAGTACTACTAGTACATCACAGGCGAACTGTTTGCATGTGACCCTGCAGTAAAGGACTTATCTCTTGTTTACACCAGATTTTGGACCGAGGAATTCGATATTTTGTGAACACAAATGACCGGTTTATTGAGGAAAAGATCGGCCTAAAAATATAAAAGCTCGCATGAGTCGAAGGTGGCCCGGAAGCTTCACACGGACCAACACGATGGACTTCGAAGGCGTGTCGGACTCAACCAAGGATGCAAGTTCGGGTCATCTTTTATTTTTTCCTTTTTTGTAATCTACTCGTATTAGGGCAGGAGTCAACCGGGTTATAAATAGCTAAGAACCCAGATTTTTGTATGACACACACAATCAAACAAACACAACCGGCCCTCGGCCAAAACCCTAGGAGTAGGAGTAACGTAGATCTCGGCTCAATCAGGTAGAGCTGCATCGGCATCGACTGACCTCCGGTTTGCTTGTAAGTTTCACCAATGGCTTGTGTCATCATGTAATAAGGCTGCATTGGCATCAACCAAACTCTTGTTAAGCAATGGCATGGCTAGTTATCAGTCTAAGCTCGTCCTTTGTAAGACTGTCTTGACTATGATCAATCTCTTGCTTTGGTCGATCTTGGCTAGTTATCGGCTCTATTAGCTTGGCAAACTAATAGATTCATTAAGTTATCAATGTTGTTTTGTGTTTTAATTCATTTATTTACGTTTTAAACAACATCTTGCCCAACCAAGATTGACAAAGTAGCCTACGCTCAATGAATGCTTAGTATCGGCTATTCCGAGGCTCACACGCTCACAATAGAGGAAATAGCCGATACAAGCCTCTCATCGGCTATTTTTGCCAATCTTGGTTGCTACATGTTGTGCGTTCGAGACATCCGGTAAAGGTGCGATTCGATCTAAGAGCAGATAGATTTGATCTAACATGTCTATTACGGCTGTATTTCCGAACCCCACTGATATATATGGTAGATTAAGTTTGTTTATCTTGGTTCAAGTCATGCTTTTGCCGGGTAGATCTTGTTCGTGCCTCATGGACCCCGTATCGGCTGAAATAGCCGATCCAGTTATGCTTTCTTCATAATATGTCCTTTTAAGTGGGCTGGAATCAATGGATCTACTTTATGCACGAGACATGATCTAACTTGACCATCATCAAGGCTGCATGGAGACACCCCACTGTTGGTGTTTAAGTTATTTTGTCGATCTATTTGTTATTATGGCTGCATGGAGACAACCCACTGTTAGCGAATAGAACTGCTCGTGCATTCAGTCGATACATTGATTTCATATCAGTTAAACGTGCATATAGATCTTTAAATATCTTTTAAGCTTATCGGCTGTCTACTTACTATAAATATTCATCTTGCACAGGTCTTAGCCGTTATGCTTCATATTTTCTTTTGTAATTTTACAATCTTATGGGAGTTGACTTTGTAGTCAATATCCTAAAGACAAATGGCTATATCAGAGCCGCACAATTTGGAACGGTCTGGCATCAAACCGGCAGGTTCCACGATTTAACGATGTTTGTCCTCTCCTTGTCAATTACAGGTCAAATTGACTGGCACGCCCGAAGTTGATTTTTGCTGAGAATCGGCACCACCGCTCGTTGAAGGTTCAGGAGGTCAGGACCTGCTCCGTACTCCTCTGAGAACCGTGCACCCGAGTGTGCTTGACGCATCCCGACCGAGATTTTGCGTCAACACATTCTTTTGGCACGCCTGGTGGGACTTAATTGTCTGAGTCACGATGTTTGACAATGATGAAGTGCTGCGCGTGAAGATGGAGGAACTCTCAGAGGAAACTCAGCGCTTAATAGGAGATGCTGTTGATCAATACAAACACTTATGCTTACTGAGTTTCAGCAAAACCAGAGATAAGAAGATCACTCAGAAAACCCATCTTTCAAGAGTGGTTTTTGATGGTCATACTGATCCAATGGTCCAAGTTCAGCACAATGCCATGCAAGAAGTAATTGGTAAAGCGATGTCTGCCACTTTGTTGAACCATAATGAGGCTTTTCTCAACAGCCTCACAAATGCCATGAAGGAAGTTTTCAACATAAATGGTGATAGAAGAGGTCCGGCATATAATATTGGAAGCAATCAAGGAGCTGGAACTTCTACTGGAGCTCAGACCAATGGTCCAAATGGCAGTGGAAATCAGATGATGATCAACCCTGGGGGCATGACACCGCCACTAGTGCAACAGCCGAATATGGGTAATAACATGTACTCATCAGCTATAAAAATAGCTCCTCATGCAAGGCGCATCACAAGAGACTTCAACACGCCCCCATATCAAGGGAATGTAGCATCTGGTGATATCCCTCAGGGATATCATTATGTCTCTGATTTCTATACTTTGGATGCTCAGGAGAACCAAGGATACAACGGCAACACCGTTGAGGGGCAGAACATCGGCTATCAACAGCTGGTAAATCAGATTGACCAATTGATGAGTCGGGTAACCGATCTGGTTCAGAAGCAGTTTGGTTTGACTCCAAAATCCACTGTGACTGGTTACAAAAAGTCATATCCGGAGTGGTTTGATCAGGTTGTTCTTCCTCCAAGATATAGAATTCCTGATTTTACCAAGTTCACAGGAACTGGTTCAGTGTCAACTATGGAGCATATAACCCAGTTCCTAGTCCAGATTGGGGAGATCGGTGATGAGCAAGCACTCAAAGTCAGAATGTTCCCTCTCTCTCTGTCTGGCTCGACTTTTTCGTGGTTTTCATCTCTGCCACCTAATTCCATTCAGAGCTGGGATGATTTGGAAGACAAGTTCCATAAATATTTCGGCTTCGGGGTACTGGAAAAAGGCTTAGTGGAATTAATTGACACAAAGCAAATTAATAATGAGTCAGGATGCCAGTATCTCCAAAGATTCAGAGAAATGAAGAATCAATGCTATTCCTTGACATTACCAGATTTAGAGGTGGTTAGCATTGCAGTTCGAGGTTTGATACCTGCTATCAGAGAGAAAATCGGCTTCGGTTGTAACAACATGGCTGATTTAGCTAAAAAGGTAGCAAGTATCAATGCTTAGAATCGGTACGATCATGTCTTTAAGCCCAAGAAAGCCTACAATGTAGAAAGTCGTTTCTTCGTGGAGGACGAAAATGATAATTCAGAAGATGAAAGTGATGAAGAAGTGGCTGCTGTAGACTGGGTTTGGAAAAACAACGAGTACATGCCTTGGGCGAAGGTCAAAAGTACCGAGAAAGATGTGAAATATAGTTTTGATATCACTAAGGCCGACAAGATTTTTGACTACTTGCTTGAAAAGGGTCAGATCAAGTTGACTGGGAATCATACTATCCCATCGGCCGAGGAGCCTAAAAACAAAAGGTACTACAAATTTCATAATACTGGTACCCATACTACTAACGATTGCCGAGTTTTTAGAGATATGATTCAAAGGGCGATCGTTAAAGGGAGGATAGGTCTGAAAAAGGCCAAAGGAATGGGCATCAATGGCCATCCTTTCCCACAGAACATGGTAGCCTCAGCACCTCGGAGTGAGATCAAGGTGTTGACCTCTGATAGAGCCAAAGCAGATGGAGCAGTTGACCCAAAGAAGCAATTAACAGCCAAAGAGTATCAGGAGATGAAAGGAAAGAAAAACAATGATCAACCTGAGACTTCAAAGGCTAGAGAAGCAAGGAGGCGTCCAACTGTTAGAATCTTACTGAATAAATGGCAATGTCAGAACGAAAGGAGCCAGATGCAAAGGGAAAGAGATGAACAAGACTACCAAGAATGGCTCGAAGAAGAAGAGTATAGGAGGTCCCGGGAAGAAGGAAGACGCATCAGAGATGAAGAGAAGAATCATTGGGACTGTTCCTTCTTCAGACATTGTTGGAACGAGGGTTTAAAGCTTCCTACTGTTCACAATTGCCCAGAGTGCAGTGATCAATACCGAGAGTACAGGCAGTCAAGAGACAACCGCCGATCTGTGCATAAAAGATTGAGGTTTGAAAATGCAGATCGGGGCATAAAAAATGTAAATGTTCATAATCGGCTTGGAGCAAGATTAGTCGATCATGACCATCCGTGGCAGGAAGGGCAATGGTGTCCTGGTGGTTTGACCAGAAGCCAAAAACGACGGGTTCAAAGGTTAAGAAACGATGAAATCCAAAAGAAGAAATCCAAAGTTTGGCAAGTGAAGCAAGTAGCCGATAAGGGTGAATCATCGGCTAACATTGCTGCTCTGTTCATGCTACCTGCTGAATTTAGATCCTCTGATCATGAAGAATCTGATAATGAAGAAGCAGTTGCTCAGTGGATCTATCAGGCAGAAGAAGCCACCAAAAACCTGAGAAACATTCTCATCTAAAGGCTTTATACTTGAAAGGATTTGTTGATGGAAGGCCCCTAAACGGGATGCTAGTTGATGGAGGGGCAGCGGTTAATCTAATGTCGTATGCTACTTTTAGAAAGCTTGGTAAAACTGCAGAAGATCTGACTAAGACCGATATGAGGTTGACTGATTTTGCTGGCAATGTATCGGTCACTAAAGGTGCTATATGTGTCGAATTAACAATTGGCAGCAAGAGTATGCTGACTACTTTCTTTGTAGTCGATGCAAAGGGGTCCTACAGTGTGCTTCTTGGGAGAGATTGGATACACGCCAATTGTTGCATTCCATCTACCATGCATCAAAACGTGATTCAGTGGATCGATGATACCGTGGAAGTGGTGCCGGCTGATTCAACTGTTAGTATTGCTTATTCGGATCCTAATGCTTGGAATTTTGACAACTTGGAGTGCTTTTCCGGAAGGATTCTAGAAGAAGACTTTCTCAAAACAACTAACGAAGGTCAACAGCCGATCTGAGCAATCGGCTTCGAAAAAATATTTTGAAGGGAAAGTTTGCTGTAATGATTCGCATCGAAGCCGATGAACTAAGGCCGATGTTGTGTCAGTCAAGATTAATACTTGTTGGATTTGATAGCCGATACTATTGTATCGCCTTTAGAACAAAAATAGCCGATATGTATGTATCGTCTTTTGGTTTTAATTGATAGCCGATACTAAGGAAGTATCGTCTTTAGAAGATTCATTAAAAAGAAAAAGTTTTGGAGAACTCAAGCGATGCAATACGAAGAAATATTAGGCAAACAATATTTAACATAATTATTAAGCTTGACGATGCAGGGACAGGCAGTGTTCAGTTTTGTTCGGCCACCAGGCCGGATACACAAAAGGAGCATTAAAAACAAACTAATCTAGGTGGAGCCGGTTCAGGAGGTCCTCCAGATGCGTCACCTCCGTCACGGCGAGCCCCAGGGGTTGGAACTCCTCCACCATCTCCCAGAAATCTTCCCTCGTCCTGGCGCCGACGAAAGAGGGAGAGACTTCCCCGGAGATCTCAGCGCCGCTGAGTTCGGCTCCGACGAGGGCGAAGGTGGCGCTGTGGCAGATGGAGTGGAGGGCCAACTCCCTGATGTGCGTCCCGACGTCGTCCAGGCGCGCCCGCAGATTGTCCCCTCGTGCGTTCACGAAGTCAGCAATCGCCGTGGCTCGCCCGGGGAGCCAATCGAGTTGATGTTGGAGTTCTACAATTGAATGAAAAGGATTAAAATTCAGAAAGATAGCCGATTCAATCGAATCAAATAACAAATCGGCTAAGTACTCAAACAAATAACTACCAACGAGTTCATTGATGCTGATATACGAAAGCAATTAAAGTAATGAGTTGGGAGATTTGGAGAAATGTACCAGCAACTCTGGCGTCGGATGCCTCTAGGTGCTCAAGAGCACTGTTGAGACGAGCGCGGAGGGTCTCCCGTTCCTCCACCAGGCGGGCGGCTCGACGATGTTCCTCCTCCAAGAGGCATCGAGTGTCGGCGACGCCCTGAACGAAAGCCCATGCGTCATCATCCAGCCCCAATTCGTGCCCCAATGGAGGCTGGCTGGGGCCTTGGTCGGTCGCCGGAGGAGAAGGGCTGCGGAGAAAGTTAGGGTTTTTCCTTTGGTAAACAAAAGCTTCGAAGCACAAGAAAGTGTTAAGGAAGGAAACCTTTACCCAAGCACACGGCGATGGGTCACCGAAGGACCATCCACGACTCCGATGCCTCCGCAGGGCGCTTCCCGCGGTTGTCCGCCATTGCCTCGGCCATCGAGTGAGGAAAAGGAGCAGTTGGTGAATGAGAAGAGCAAAAGCCAAAGAGTAAAGGCGAAAAATGCTCGGTGTGTTCGGGAAGTCGGCATCCAGTATTTATGAGTAAGACTCATGAAGGTGAAAAGGCGTCGGCTCGGGGGGGCACCCTTAGATTTAGATCCTAAGGTGAATCGACTAATTAAGCCGTTCTAGTACTGATCGGCTAAGATACAAGTCATCTAAGTGACATCGGCTGGAGATAGCTGATAGAACTTCGAATATTAAATAAAAGAGAGAGTATTATAATGCTGATCAACCGAAGAAGAATGTTTAGAGAGAAAGGACTGAAAGTCAGGGATTACAAATGAGCAGAGTTACATATTTAACAAAGACTTCAGCGCATTCAAGGCGTTTAATCGGATGACATCTATTTCATCGATCTCTCTTTGGTCCTCTTCAATGGAACCTGGGATCGGTTTCTTCTCAGCTTTGATATCCTGAAGCTCACTATGAAGAATTGATATCTTTTTCTTATGCTCACAGAGAGCAACAGGGATGCTCCCAAGTTATCTTTCTTCAGGTTGATCTGCTCATCGACAACCCGGAGCCTGCTCAACAGTTCATTCCTGTCGATTTCCAGAGATGACAGATTGCCGATAAGAATGGTAGAGTCCGAGTTTAGTTGATCTATGGCATTCTTTTCGGCAATCATATCAGATATACAACGTTGTTCACGTGATGACAGATATACTTGAGCCTCTCGTGCCCTGAGTTTGTCTTTGATCTTAGAGAACCTTGGCTCAAGGAATCCTATGTGAGCAACAGAAGACAAGGTTTCTTTCAGATCTCTTGGAATGCTATCCTTAATCAGATCAAAGATGTCCCTGACTTCTTTTGCATCCTGCATCAAGTCGGATATGTTGACCTCCAAAAGGGGAATTAATGTTTGGAGCCGAGTCTTGATTTCTTTGGGTAGGTCTCCTGAAGATCTAGCTGCAGAAGCTTCCCCTTCATCCATATAATCTTTCAAGTTGAAGGGGATGGCAGGGGAAGAAGGCTCTCCTTGTTCCTACATAAACAGATGTATGAATAATCACAGATAAGGATATTAAAAAAAGGAATAATGATTGATTAGAACACCTGATCAGGTGGATTGATTTGAGGATTTGGGTTGGTTGAAGATGGCTTAGGGAATACATCTGAAAAAAGATTCTCATCAGTTTTTCAAGAATTTTCACTAAGGATGGAGCTGTCAGCTAAAAGGTATACCTGGATGAGGAAGCTCTTGATCTATGTTAAGAAGGGGAGATGCTTCATGTTCTACATTTTGAGTATCCACCTGCTCCTGAGGCAACTCAACATTGTGAGTGCCGGCCTGTTCTCAGAAATTAGAAGACAAAGGATTACAGACTTATTGATGGGAATAGAGAGAAGCAGATTTTACCTCTGTATCAACCTTTTTGACCAAGGATTGGCTGCTGTTGGAAGTGTCTTTCTTCTTCTTAGATGCAACCTTGGCAGTTGGCTTGGTGGTCTTTTGCTTCTTAGAGGAGCTAGCTTCCTTTATAAAAGTGCTGAGAGTTTGATCGTCTGAGGCGTCGGGGGCTTTCCTCTTCATCAGAGCCTTTATGGTGGGAGCATCACAGCCGATTCTTGGGTTTGGGCACCATATGTTATAAACTATTTCTGGAGGATTCAAGGTAACCAAATCCTGCGAAGTTTGGCACATGACATCAGAGGTGAACAGATGATAAGAATATAAGATTTGAGAACAATTTGAGTTATACCTCATCGGTTGCCTGAAAGTCTGAGTCCAGTTTCAGACAATAAGTAGTCACAGCTTCACTAAAAAGGTGGATGCTCCATTGCTGCCACCAGTTCTGGAAGGAGACTGAAGAAAAGGGTCTGCAACTCCATTCCTTGACCATCTTCAAAGAAACAGACTTTTCCAGCTGAAAAATTCTGTCATACTCTAAGGCAGATTCAACTGCTTCCCTTGGCCTGAGTTTGTCAGCAAAATATAGAGATGAGGGCACTTGACCAAAACCAAACTGTCTGGCTACCATGACCGGATGATAAAATTCATAGGACATGGGAGGTTTTTCTCTACCATGCCTAATCTCAGTTGGCAGGAGACAAGGTTTCATGATCTGACACAGGATCTTCAGGCCCTCATCATCACATTCTCTTTGGAACCTGAAGGTGTATGGGTTCTCAAAATCTGGGATGTTTGAATACTGAAACCATTTGAGGATGGCAGCAGGGAACCCTTTGTAGAAGATCTTGAAGAAGAAGCTAGCTGGTTCATCAATGTTGATGGTCCTTAAACACTTATTTTACCATCAACATTTTACCCAAAAATTCAACAAAAAGGCATGAAAAGTAGTCAAATAGGTTTCAAACTAACCAAATTCCACATGTCCATAGATTTTTATTTGAATGCAGAATTTGGACCAAATTTGGAGAATAGACCCACCAGGGGCCGAGCCCACTCACCAGGGCCCATTTGGCCCCTAGTGGGGTGGCGCCCGCCACCAAGGAGAGGCCCAAACTCTCCCCTGCCACGTCACTGATCTGTGTGACCACCCCAGGGCCAAATCTTAGCCCTTGGTCACTAGGTCGGTGGCATCGGAGGGCTAAGAAGAGATGTCATGTGGATCATGACCTAATTGCCCATGTGACGGTTATTTGGACATGCAACCGACCTTGGAACCGCCTTGGAGGAGTCCCTGGAGACCGTAGGATCAATGACGGTGCATCCAAGGGCCAGGGGGTGGCGGCCGCCACCTAGGGCTGGCGCCCGCCACTAGGGTTTGCCCTAGGTCGGTTGGCTGCCCCCTATAAGTACCTCCCTCACTCACTTGGGCTATAAATACCCCCTAGAGGTGTCACTTCACTTCAAGCAAGAGAAGCAAGGAAAGGAAGGAAGAAAGCAAGGCTAAAGCTAGAGAGCTAATAGCTTAGGATTTAGCCAAGCTTAGGCAAGTAGGTAGCTAGTAGAGCAAGGCATCCTTGCCTCATTGCTCTCGCGGAAGCGCTGCTCAAGGCTTAGCTCAAGAGTAGAAGCGTCCGAGTGATCGGTCCTGGAGTTGGGAAGAGTCTTCCTTCATCTCCAGTTCAGGTTTTGCTCTTGTAACTCAAGCACTTTACTATATTCTAGTTCATCATTTCAAGTATTACTTTATTATACTTACCAGTATTAAGTAGTATACTTGATTGATTGCTTGAGTACCTAGCTATCCTACATTTCAATTCACTTAGCCATAGTAGTTAATCTCTAGTGAGCTTAGTGTTTGATCTTTGTCAATAGGTTGCTTATTTAGTTTAGTGTTTATCTTATTAAGTCAAGTATTTGCTCTGACGTCCGCAAAGGTGTCTCTATTCTAGGCCAGGATAGAGATAGGTAGAATATAATTAGGCGTGGTGCTTAGTTATAGACTTACCTTCAGATATGGCTAGACCCCCGGATAGCTGTGGTAGCAAGCAGGTGGTGACAGCCCTATGCGCCTTGAATTCCACCACGTAGTTGGTCTAGTTTAACAGTAAGGCTCGTTGTGCTAGCGTTCAACCTAAGTCAGTGGTAAAGGCTAGTACGCCTCAGTACTTGACAAGATAGGAATAAAACTATACTTAACTTGGTTGCTTATTTGGCATTTGCCTATCTTGCTTCGTAGTTATCTAGGAGTAGTTATTAGTTATTAGTTATCCTTAGTTATCTTTTCCCCCTATCTACCTATCCATCCACCTTACCTTAACCATTCATTTTATCCTTTCCTATCCACTCATAAATTCTTTCTAGCCTTTCATCTCCTCTCTTCTCTTCTCTCCTTTTCCCTTTCTTATTATTTGACTCTCATACCCTCCTTGACTCGACTCATACACCACCCTAGCCTTCCTTTGGGATCAAATAAATCGACACCTGGTACTCCCAGACGAAGTGCTACTACGATAGTTCTGTGCACTTGCAGAATCTCCTCTAGGTAGATTGTAATCTCTCTAGCTAGCTCCTACTAGTGTCGGGATTGACAACCCCATTTGACATTAGTAGATAGCTGCTTTCGCTTCACTCCTTTAGGTATAGTGACTGGATTTGCTACAAGCATTTCTAGCACCGTTGTCAGGGATAGATTCCATAGTCTACTCCTAGTAACAATGTTAGCAAGTGTCAACAAGCATTTCTGGGTCGTTACCGGGGATAGATGCCTAGCTCTATCTTTAGTGAAGTTAAGAACTACCAACAATCAATAGATATTGTAGCAGCAGCCTCTTCAAATGAAGTGCACCTTCTCACTTTAGCATCATTAGTTAGTAGCTCTCCTTGGCTGTCTGGGTATAATGCTGGAAAGGACAGGGTCTTCAGATCTATAGTTATCAACCTGTGGAGATGAAGGTTGAGCCAAAGTTGAAGCAACCACCAGGGACCTGTTATCGATGGTATACCTTCGTTCTCCATCAGACTTTGGGCAACCTTGTTCAACATACTGTACAGAGCACCCAAAAGATATTTTCCCAAGGGTATGTCTGAATTTACAAGCAATTTTTCTGCCAAAGCCAAGAAGTTTGAAGTAGGGTCGCAGCTCTGCCCACAGAATAGGTATTTTTCTAGCCACATGTTCAGAAAGATGATGTGCTCTCGCTCTGAAACGCTAGACTGTGGGGTATTGAAGGAAGTGATGTAGCTGGACCACCCACCTTTTAAGTTTCCAAGCTTAATGGAAGGTTTGGTTTGGAGACTATATGGATTGGTAGATCCAGTGATATTCAAGCCGGTCAGCATGTGCACATCGGCTAAAGTAGGGGTCATAGGTCCTTGCTTAAACATAAAAGAGTTGAAAGTACTAGACCAAAAGTAGCAAGCCGCCTTCAGCATTTGCTCGTTCTTCTTCATATCAGCCAAGGATAGGGTAATGCACTGGTCTAAACTACGAAGAACCCAGTCTGATTTCTTCTTGGCTTCCACCTTAATCAACCAGTCTCTCCAACCCAAAACAATGGAAGGCCAGTTCCTGAAAGGAGTTTTGCCCCAATGCTTTGAAGCAAAATCTGAATTCTTGAAAGGAATTCTCGGAGTTTCGGCAGTAATGATTTCAGCAGGGTCGAGATTGCCTACTGGACCGAGAAAGAAATTATCTGGGTAATCCTAGACTGGGATAAGAATCTGGTCATGAAGCACCTAAAAATTCAAAATTGTGGGAAAAGTATAAAGGTGGAGATTCATTGAAAAAGAGGTGTGATAAGAAACCAGAAATTTACCTCAGGAATAGAATCTTGAGTCGCCATTTGATCTACAGAAGCACCAATCCGAGCTCTCAGAAGATATTTTACTCAAAATCAAGTGGCGGCGGGCTTCTTTGAAGGTTAGGGTTTGAGAACTGAAAGCAGTAACGGTTGGGGAAAGAACTCAGCTGATCGGTTAAGAAATAGAGATAGTCGATCAGACTTTAAGGGAAGAAGAATAACATTTTTGGAATAAAATAAATTTCATCCCAAAATTGGGGGGCATGTGTTTACACCAGATTTTGGACTGAGGAATTCGATATTTTGTGAACACAAACGGCCGGTTTATTGAGGAAAAGATCAGCCTAAAAATATAAAAGCTCGCATGAGTCGAAGGTGACCCGGAAGCTTCACACAGACCAACACGATGGACTTCGAAGGCGTGTCAGACTCAACCAAGGATGCAAGTTCAGGTCGTCTTTTATTTTTTCCTTTTTGTAATCTACTCGTATTAGGGCAGGAGTCAACCTAGTTATAAATAGCTAAGAACCCAGATTTTTGTATGACGCACACAATCAAACAAACACAACCGGCCCTCGGCCAAAACCCTAGGAGTAGGAGTAACGTAGATCTCGGCGAGACCTTCAATCAGGCAGGACTGCATTGGCATCGACCGACCTCCGGTTTGCTTGTAAGTTTCACCACTGGCTTGTGTCATCGTGTAATAAGGCTGCATTGGCATCTACCAAACTCTTGTTAAGCAATGGCATGGCTAGTTATCGGTCTAAGCTCGTCCTTTGTAAGACTTGAAGGACCGAAAAAGCTAAAGCAAGGCGACCAGAGGGGGGGGTGAATGGGAGCCTAAAATTTCTTCTCAGAAATTATGGCCTCTGTCCCAACAAAATCAACCCCAAGAGCAAAGCCGGCACACGTGATGTCCTCGACCCAAGAGTATGGGTGGATGTTCCCTAGGAACACAGTGGGACACCACAAAAGCTCCCTCTTCCAAATCCACGCAAGTCAACTAGTGACAGGATGGAGTTTGGGTAACCTCAACCTCCCCCGAGCAACGCGAGGGGGATTCAGGCAATCTCGCAAAGTGGGAAGCCCGGTTTCTGTAGAGCACAGAGTCGGGAATCCAACGCAAAAAGCGGATCTCAAATCGGAGCTCGAACGCAAAAGATACGGTCGAAAACGCGTTCTGTCAGCACTGACCGGACTCACTGGTGCGTCCAGTCGATAGGCACCGGACGCGTCCGGTCAGCTGAACTACGTTCTGGGAGCTCTCTGTTCACGACCGGACTCACGGTGAACAAGCGTCCGGTCATTACAACTGAGTGTCCGGTCAAGCACCGAGGGGGCAATGAACAGTGCCTTCAGTGTGTCCGGTCAGCGAAACCCTAGCGTCCGGTCGCACAAAACGCTTTCTGACAGCATTGACCGGATTCTGAGGTGCGTCCGGTCAGGAACGATCGGACGCGTCCGGTCCACAGAAACTCGTTTCGGGAGCTCTCTGTGTTGGACCGGACTCTACGTGGAGGTGCGTCCGGTCGAATCCCAGTCAGCGTGCGGTCACCACGCGCGAACTAGACAACACGGGTGTTCAACGACCAGACTCTGGCTCGGTGCATCCGGTCGCTATGAGGCAGCGTCCGGTCACCCCGACCAGTCCCCTGTTCGTCCACCGAATCGACCCGATCTCCCTCAAATCAAAAGCACTAGGGCTCTAACTTCGTGTGAGGGATCACAAGGATGTTAGTGAGCTACTCCTAAGAGATCATGGCTCGAACCTAACTCCAAATTGGTGAATCAAAGAAAACGGTGAGGAACGGGCAAGAACTCTATCCCAAAACTAAATCCGCCCGATCTGTGAGTTCGTGAGGTATTAGAGAAATTCCTTCGGTAGAAAGAAGACTCTCACGAAGCTACACAAGATGGTTCAAACGGATTTGCGAATCTTCCCTCGAAACAAGAATTCTCGTGAAGAACGAAAGAGGGGAAAACGTGCAAACGCGAAGAACAAAATCGCAAGACAAATCAAAGCACCAATTTGATCCTTGGACTCAGAGGAATGGATGATTCATTAAGCACTCGGTGTCGGGCTACAAGCCACTCCAGCAAATCAAAGCTTGGATGGCGAAAAGCTCAAGAACAAGAGCCAACTCTCCCTAACCCTAGCCTTCTCTCACAGGAACAAAATGAGAGAGATACCACCAAGAATTCCCCAAGGATGGCGGCTGCCCTAGCAGCCCCCTTCATATATATAGGCGCACGTCCGAAGACCAAAACGCCCTTACATTAAGCACTCGTCCCAAATACCCCCCAGGGGTAAAACCGTCCAGACTTGACAGTTTCGATCCGGCGGCCACGCCCGCACATCCGGTAGCTTCGCCTCGACGCGACCTCCCTGATGCCGCCACGTGCCGCCACCGTCGACCGCCGCGCCTTCTCACCAATAGCTTCGCCGCAACGCAAGCCTCTCGGTGCCGCCACGTGTCGACCGTCCTTTCGGACCAACCCCCAGTTTTGAGGCCCAAACCGGGAAACCGTCCGCCCTGAGTTTTGAGGCCCAAACTCGGAAACCCGCAAGCCCAGGTTTTGAGGCCCAAACCTGGAAACCGTCGATGGTAGCTTTTTGAGGCTCAGCTACCGAACCCGCACCATAGACGGGATGTGGTTCGCACATCCCGACCACCGGCACCGATGCCGATGCATGTCCAGCCTCCACGCCGGGCACAACGCCTTCGCCTTCCTTCTTGACTTGGCCGACGGCACTTGCGCCACACGCAAGCCCGTGTCCGACCTCCCGCCAAGTGACACGACTCCAGCGCCTTCCTCCCGACTCGGCCGATGCACCGCACATCCCCATGTGCTCCTGCTCGCCGATGCCACGTGCCAGCTACCACAGCTGGTCCTCTGGCCCTCTGGTCCATCAGTCCAAGCCTCACGTCCGCCCTTCACCGCTCTGGGTACATCAGCATGGCACGTCCGCCGCACGGCACGCCCATCCTTCACCGCTCCCGGTCTGTCGGCACGGCACGTCTCTACTTGACCTTCACCTCGCCATAGACCACTGTATCCGAGCTCCACACCTGCACATCAACACGGCCAAGAGACACATGTCGCACACGCACACCAACACAGAAACACCACACAACTCACGCCACCGGTTAGTCATAAACAATAAGCGCATAGCTAGATATAGACTCAACCGGGTAAAAGCCTCAAACCTTCCTCATCAAAGTCAATCATTCATCATATATGTTCTCAAGACTGTCTTAACTCTGATCAATCTCTTGCTTTGGTCGATCTTGGCTAGTTATCGGCTCTATTAGCTTGGCAAGCTAATAGATTCATTAAGTTATCAATGTTGTTTTGTGTTTTAATTCATTTATTTACGTTTTAAGCAACATCTTGCCCAACCAAGATTGACAAAGTAGCCTACGCTCAATGAATGCTTAGTATCGGCTGTTCCGAGGCTCACACGCTCACAACAGAGGAAATAGCCGATACAAGCCTCTCATCGGCTATTTTTGCCAATCTTGGTTGCTACATGTTGTGCGTTCGAGACATCCGGTAAAGGTGCGATTCGATCTGAGAGTAGATAGATTTGATCTAACATGTCTATTACGGCTGTATTTCTGAACTCCACTGATATATATGGTAGATTAAGTTTGTTTATCTTGGTTCAAGTCATGTTTTTGCCGGGTAGATCTTGTTCGTGCCTCATGGACCCCGTATCGGCTGAAATAGCCGATCCGGTTATGCTTTCTTCATAATATGTCCTTTTAAGTGGTCTGGAATCAATGGATCTACTTTATGCACGAGACGTGATCTAACTTGACCATCATCAAGGCTGCATGGAGACACCCCACTGTTGGTGTTTAAGTTATTTTGTCGATCTATTTGTTATTATGGCTGCATGGAACACCCCACTGTTAGCGAATAGAACTGCTCGTGCATTCAGTAGATACATTGATTTCATATCAGTTAAACGTGCATATAGATCTTTAAATATCTTTTAAGCTTATCGGCTGTCTACTTACTATAAATATTCATCTTGCACATGTCTTTGCCGTTATGCTTCATATTTTCTTTTGTAATTTTACAATCTTATGGGAGTTGACTTTGCAGTCAATATCCTAAAGACAAATGGCTATATCAGAGCCGTACAATTTGGAACTGTCTGGCATCAAACCGGCAGGTTCTACGATTTATCGATGTTTGTCCTTTCCTTGTCAATTACAGGTCAAATTGACTGGCACGCCCAAAGTCGATTTTTGCTGAGAATCGGCACCACCGCTCGTTGAAGGTTCAGGAGGTCAGGACCTGCTCCGTACTCCTCTGAGAACCGTGCGCCCGAGTGTGCTTGATGCATCCCGACCGAGATTTTGCGTCAACATCTCTACAGTGACAACTTTAATACAGACCAGCTATGGCGCAGGCAGTTACGCAACACGACAAAAGACTTTATCACAGAGGCATATTTCGCCATTCTTGATTATCTGGTGGGATTCAGAGTAATGACAAGAGCAGGGATGATAAGGAACGTTTGGTGAAAATGTACCCACCTGATGCTAGTCTCATTATTCGGTTAAATCTCATCGGTAATTGACCAACATATCTTGGACATTGTGTACTCCACAAAGGCTACCTTGCAGAATTCCTGAACATATGATTAAGACCCTACAACCTGACTACTGGGGTACTCAGATTGTAGTCTCGGAGGCTGCATGGTATATATCTTCAGGAAAAAGCTTTTAAGGATTTTCTTTAAAGGCATTATAATGATTTCAAGAGCCTCAAGCTATTTTGTCAAATAGCAAGAGGCTCGGGGCTACACCCTATGGGTACGCTTTTTCTTAAAATCACACACCATTGGATATTTCTTATTCTAAAGCACCTCAAGGTTTCTCTTAGATATTACTCAGATCATCATTTAGAATACTCCGATTTACCCAAGGGATCATAGGGATACATTACAGAAAATTTTGAAGATCTCGAAGGCTTGACGGACCAGGAACCCAGAGATACATCATAATAATAATTGCTCAGAGTATTCCTGAGAAGTTTAGAAAGACGGCCCGAAGACATGGAGCTAATACAATATGATCTTAGGATACTTGTTGTAACTTAGTCAGATTCTTAAGAAAGTTATTCTATGTAATTAGATAAGAACTCTGTTGTAATTGGCTAGGACTCGAGTATGCGTCTTGCTCTACCAGACTATATAAGGAGAGACAAGAGCATACCCTGAACAATCGAATAAATCCCAACACAAAGACACACGCTGCACTAGACTAGGCTATTACACTATTTAAGCGGTCTGAACCAGTATAAATCGTTGTCCTTGTGTTCTCGCCAAGTCCTGCGAACGTTGAAACTCACCGAACAAATTGTTTTTGGATAATTTCTAGACGAGTTGTTGGTTAACAAACACTGATAGACGGAGGGAGTAACAACATAGCATATCATGAAATATATGTTCACTAGTGTCAGATTGAAAGTTGAAACACTCTGTCACACCCGGTTTTAAGAACAAAACCAGGTATACACCATATGTGAGCCCAGGAAGTCAAATCTCACATATAGCCACAAATAAAGGGTAATATCGAAAGACAATGCTCTTATATAACATATATAAAACAAAAGAACATAACCTTAAAGAGCAGACAGCGGAAAGACACTCCGATCTTCAGATGGAGGCACCAACTTCACAGGGAACAACTGACTGGTTGCTACCTACAGATTGGCTTTCTCTTTTCCTTTTCTTCTCCTCCATCTCTCGACGCTTGTTCTCGATCACAATTGCTCTGTCCACCAATGTTTGATAGTTGGCATATTCAACCGTCATTAGTTGTAATTGCAGACCATCATTGAGTCCTTTCAGAAAGCGTTTCTGCTTCTTAGCATCACTATTCACTTCTTCCAGAGCATAGCGTGACAACTGGGTGAACATGTCATGATACTCACACACTGACATAAATCCTTGCTTCAAGTTGAGGAATTGCTCTTCCTTAATCGCCACTATTCCAGCTGGAACATGGTAAGATCTAAAAGCATTTTTGAATTCTTCCCAACCAATTTGATTCTTATTTGGATGTTCAAACTGGAACGATTCCCACCAATCTAATGCAGTTCCTTGAAGTTGGCGGGAAGCATAAAGCACCTTCTCATGGTCATCACACTGTGTTATGTCAAGTTGTCGTTCCACGGCTCTAAGCCAGTCATCAGCTTCTATTGGGTTGCTAGTATGAGAGAATGTCGGTGGGTGTCCTTTCATAAATTCACCACGCTTGTCAATAGGTGGTTCTTGATACTGATTGTGTAACACATTTTGAGCAATGGTCTGTAATAGTTGAGTCTGCATTATCAAAACTTGCTCTATAGCTGAAGGATTTGATGGCGGTGGATTAGAGTTGTGAGCATTTCCTGTAGCATCATCGTAGTCATTTCTCCTGGTAGCAACCATCTGTTTTTCAACATGTATGTGTTAGGATTCAGCTCTTCATAACACACTTAACCATAGCTTCATGAGATGACAAGACAAGGTTGATATAGCAAGAGAGACAAGAGAAGACTCATCCATGACTGATTCTTCCGATTAAAACACTAGATGGTAAGAAACTTCATCTTGATAACAGTTCAAAGTTAACTTCGTCATGGCTACCCCCCTTAAGAAAGGATCAACTAGGAGAAACAATAAAAGGATAGCATTCCACCTTTTTCTAGTCAAGCTAACTAGCATAAAAACCTTCTGACATCCCAGAGAAATTCATACGCGAAGGTAAGAACAGGAATTCTGAAATTTCTCGCGAGTAGCAAAATAGCAATGCAGTAAAACAGCCATAACTCGAGCTCTGCTTATCCAATGAAGTTGCAGTTTACCTTTCTGGAAAGCTTATGAAATCCTCTACAACTTTCATGTAGAACACTTTTCCGGATTCTGTAGTTAAGGTCGTCGAAAACAGCAGACAACAGTAACTGTTCCAGATTCCAGACAACACAGATGCATCAACTTGTGAATTTCATAACTCCAAAATCATAACAGCTATCAGGGTGGTTCTAGCGCTCAGAGAAAGATCATGAAGTCTACTTGTGTCCAGATTTGTTCCATGATTTTTGAACATCCATAAACAGGGGTATAAGCTGACAAAGACAGACTGCTTCGAAAAGACAGGATAGGGAAGACAAGAGAAGAGCAAAACCCCACTATCTATGCATATAACCTATCAACTAAACCTAAATGAGATTGTGAGGAAACCCACAAAATCATTGCACTCATTACAAAGATGCAAAACAACCATCATCATAAGGACAAGCAACAACCATCACAGGTTCACAAGCCACACATGGGCCAAGGACTTGACTTAACTTCGTTACTAACGTTTCATTACATAAGGGCTCAAGAACTACTAGCACACGATACATCTGCAAGAACATCAAGGGTAGCTTCTCTTGTACACTCTTTATTTGTCATCCGCTATCAGGGGACTTCCTTTGCATCAGGCACTGATATCACATGTTGATGGCTACTCTGTAGTGACTGGGCTCGGGCTACTTCCATGAGTCGACTGTTGATCTTTTTGGGGCAAGATCTGACATAATATCCTTCCTGTTGGCAATGATAACATCTTCCTTTAGTTGGATCTGCTGCGGTAGAAGTGTTGTTTGATGTGCTGCCATCTTGCTGACTCAGAGGATCGACTTTTACCAGTTTATTCTGCTTCTTAACTCGCTTCCGTGGTTGGAATTCTTTGTAGGTGATTGTCCATCCATCTATGCAAACCTCATGTGGAAAGTTCTTAATTGGAGGAGCTTCTAAATGCTGCTGATATAGGCTTGTCTGAACAAGGGTTGAAACTGGATGTGGTACTGGGGGAGAACTCAACTGTTGGTGACGTATCAACGAGGGCTCGAATGAATTTGCTTTCCTTTTCTTATCTTCCTTGACTACACCACTTGGGTTCGCTTTGACCTCATCCTTGGTTGACTTCTCTTGAAGACAAGAATTCCCATAATGCTTGCAACAAAAACATCGATCTTGAACCTCTTGCATATTACTACTGCTATCTCCCAACAGACTTGCTTCACATTCATTGGGTGATAATGGCATACCTCGATATTCAATCCTTTCGCCTGATGGTGCTCTTAAAAACACTGAACGTCGGGAATAACTGACCTCACTTTTACGACCCCTTAACCATCCATGTCCAAGGATAACATCGATTCCTGAGAGTTCCAAAACATTCAGCTTCACTATGAACTCACTCTCTTTTATCTGGACTCTAACATCTCGGCATTCATGGTTTGTCTCAATTTCTCCGGTTGGTGTGCGAACTACTATGAGCTTCTTTGTTGGCCATTCCCTTATCTTCAGGCGAGCTACAAACTTGGCAGAGATGAACGAGTGCGAGGCACTAGGGTCAAAAAGAACCATGGCAGTTACTGAATTAACTGGGATCATGCCATACACAACTTTCTTTGCTCCATAAATAGTGGTCATATCCTCATGTCTCAACCTTCCATGGATGTAATCTTGCTGTAACTGTTCTTTATGGCTTCCTTCCATGTTGGTTGGTCCTTGTGTTGAGTCTTGCTGTTGCGTCATTCTTCCCAGGTCTTGACTTTGCATAGCGATCAGCTTCTGTTTGTCAACTGCGGTCAGAGATGATACAGCTTGGTCAACGATCCATCTACTTAGACAGAGGAAAGTTTTCAAAAGCAGTTCAAGGCAAGGAGTGAAGGTGAGAGCAAAATTTAAAATTTAAGCAACAAAGAGGAGATCAATAACAAGGGTAGAAGATACAATAGGAAGAAAATATCAAGGTTGATAGAACAAGGGTTCTATAGCAATTTTCAAAAACTTAAAACGACCAGTTTCTAACTAGGCTTGCGTCCTACAGTCAGCATTGCTCCGATACCACTTTGTCACACCCGGTTTTAAGAACAAAACCAGGTATACACCATATGTGAGCCCAGGAAGTCAAATCTCACATATAGCCACAAATAAAGGGTAATATCGAAAGACAATGCTCTTATATAACGTATATAAAACAAAAGAACATAACCTTAAAGAGCAGACAGCGGAAAGACACTCCGATCTTCAGATGGAGGCACCAACTTCACAGGGAACAACTGACTGGTTGACCACAAGCCTAAGCTTCTCCAAAGCTTAACTCTCTGGGGTGTGGGGAAAAGCAAGAGTGAGTCCATGTTGAACTCCACAAGTATAGCAACAAGTGATATAGATCCCAAGTCTCATGATCAATGTAACATAAATAATGAATAGCATAAAACGGTAAATAATGAACATGTTAACCAACATAAGTCATAAATGTAAAAGTCTTCAAGGCCGCTCGTGTCCTTGAGCAAGGCTGATATATCAGTTTAATAAACTTTGCGCAAAGGTGTACACTTTCACTGCGAGACGTGAATTGCCCTTTCGCCCGAGGGAGCCAGCCTCTTAACCCACTTCCAAGGAAGGTCGACAGGGTTCACGATGAAGCCTTTCAAAGGTTCGTCTAACAAGTTAGGGCCGCTAGGTTTCCCCATCAATAAGCACGAATCTCCCCTCCAAGCGGTGACTAACAAAAGACAAAATGCACCAACTTGGTCGGCCAAGACCATACAGATCGGAGCCCCTCTTGCGCCTTTCGGTAACCTCTAACAAGCTAGAAAAGGTCCTCATACTGAGCTAAAGCCAGAGCCATATAACCCCCAACAGTTGCACTGTAAATCCCGAAGGTGCTCGTACAGATAATTTCTTAAGTTGCTAATAAGTCATTTTTATCATTCGATGCGTACATTAATTAAGTAACATGATCATGATTGCGAAAAGAAAACTCGACTGCTATACTTGCCTTAAACTCAAGATCCTTCTTCTGTTGACTTATATACTTCCAAAGGTTGACTCTTGATCTTGAACTCTTGGTCACGAACTTCTTCTTGATCACCAACGTACAACTCACCGACTGGACATACGATCACATAACACCACACAAGCATCCAATACCAATCATGCAAAGTAAAACAAAGCCTATGATTAGAACAGTACATCATTCATAAGAAACAAGATAAAGAGTTTTGAAAACTGATCTACGGTTCGCTACGATCACGCAAACGCGAAAATCACGCTAATCGGAGCTATACCGAAAAAGATACGATCTAAACAAGATTAAAGATACTAATTACTAGATTAGATTTAACTCAAATTTTAATTACAGAAAACAGTAGTGAAATTTATATAGCTTTAAAGAACTTTTCGAAACGAATCTAACGCAAGTTGAACGGACTAAATCGGAGTTAAAACGAAGAAGTTATAACCATTTGAAAGCAGTGGCAGTTTCGTAAATAAATGAAACTCGAATTTGCAGATTTAAAATAAATAAAACAAACTCTGAAAACTGGCTGGACTGCGCCTCATTAAGAAGAAAACGCAGGGGTTAGGTCGAAAGTTTTCGCAGACTCAGTGAATAGGGCTGCTTGGAGTGCGGGTTGAGTCTCAAAGACTTGAGGGGCTCTTTAGCAAAAGAGCCAGTCGAAGGGGTATTGGGCGATCTGGAGCGTTGGATCAGAGATGGAGGGCGCAGATTAGATTGAGGAGGGTTCGGCGGCGCTGTCGCCGGAGCTGAGGCGGGCGCGGTGGCGCCATCGCCGGAGACGGCGGCGCTTTCGGTTTTCGCGCTATAGAGCGGTAGAGAGCGCAGGAGTGGGTCCAATCGGACCAGGAGACTACGACGAACTCACCCGCGGCGAAGTTGGCGACGGGGACGTCTTGGTGGCGGCGTGGGACGCGGCGAGGCGGTGGCGGGGGTTCTGTAAGCAACGGCGAGGAATTGGGCACCGTCCAGAGGAAAAATCAAGGGGATAAAGAGAGGTGTTAGGCTCACTGGATCCAACAGGGCTCTGTGATTACCTAGCAACGGTGGTGAGGCGGCCAGGGCCGAGTTCAATGGCGGCGGGATCTTAGCGGGCGGCGGAGCTTGCAGCTTGGTCGAACTAGGGCACGAGAGCTCGTGATTTTGGGAAGAACGGAGGCGGCGGAGGGTCACGAAGCTTTATAGGGGCTCGGGATTAGGCAACAAGGCAAGGAGGAGGCGTAGGCGCGACGGACTCATGCTCGGTGGAGGAGTCCGGTTTGGACTCAAGGAAGACGACGCCTGACAAGAGCGGACCACCGGTCAGCAAGATGGGAGGGAGGTGCAGCGCGCGTGCGGTGGGGACGCGCCGTCAGTGGGAGCAGGGCGAGGCGAGCGTGCTTGCAAGCGCGCGGCGCGGGGCGAACTGGGCCGGGGCGAGTCGGCCCAAGCAAGAGGGAGAAGGGAGAGGCGCGCACGGCCCGCGGCTGGTCTTGCGGAGGGGTGTGAGGAAACGGCCGGCTGGGCCGTTTCGGGCCGTGCGGGAGGGAGGGGTCAGGCCGAGCAGATCGGGCCGGGAGCAGGCTCGGCTTGGGCCGGTTGGGGAGGAGGGGGAAAGGCCGAGGGGGAAGAGGAGACTGGCCGAGCAGGCCAGCTCGGGCCAAAATAGAGAAGAGAGGTGAGTGAGGATTTCTTGCCCCCTTTTTTTTATTTCAAAACCTTTTTCAAACCATTTTCAAAAACCAGTTTGAATTCCTTTGAACTTTTGATTTGAAACTTTGGGAGATTAACAAGTTTTTGAAACTTAAACTTTTCCAAACTTTTGAAAAACAAAAAGCCTTTAGTTTCAAATTTCTCTTTATAAAATTGCATTTCCAAAATGTTTGCAAATCGTTTTGAACCCAAATTTGAATTTTAGCCAAAACCACACATCACAAAAACTCAAATGCTCCAACATGAATGCACAAACATGTTGCTAAACCCTAGGATAAATTTTAATTTAGAGAAAAATTTTATTTCCCTATATTTTATGAGCACAAAAATTCATAAATAAAACATTTTAAATTCTAATTTCAGAAATGCAAATTTCAGGGTGTGACAAATCTACCCCCCTTAAGAGAATCTCGTCCCGAGATTCGAAAGATGGTGATCAAAGATATATAGATATTCTGCTTTTGTTTGATCCTCCCTTTTTCCAATTACATCTTTATCTGTATGATCATTCCATTGCACTTTACAAACTTTAAGTACTTCATTAAAGCCATCGGTAATTCCTACGATCCTGTGTAGAAAAATCTTCTCAAGTGTGATCATCTCTCATACTGAGCTTCTCTGCCTGTGTTTGTTCCTTTATATTGGTATCTGAAAACTCACAGTCCACTTTACTGTCCTCGATGGGTACCCCTTCTAATGGGTCATTCTCGTATTCCTCAGGTACAGGGTGAAAACCTTGATACTCAATTCTTTCACCTGTCGGTGTTGTTAGAAGCACCAAACCTTGGGCATACTTAACCACTCCTTTACAAGCAGATAACCAACCCTTTCCAAGGATAACATCCATTTCCATCAACTTCAAAACAGTAAGGTTCGCCTCAAAGTTTACTCCCTTTATGTCAAGGCTAACTTTTGGGCATATGCGGTTTGCTTTCATTTCGCCTCCTAGAGAGTTAACTATCACTGGTTTCCTCATTGGAAGCATAGTCATCCTATGTTCTTGTACATACAGGCTAGAGATGAACGAGTGTGAAGCTCTAGGATCAAACATCACAATGGCGGGAGCAGAGTTTACTTGAATGAAACCATACACGACTTCCTTAGCCCCACGTTTGTTAATCATATACACATGATTTAACATTCCTTGGATGTAGTTTCTTTTTACTTTACTTCCTGGCTCCTGCTTCTCATGTTCTTGTATTTGATGTGGTTCATCGCCTTGACTTTTATTGCTCTCCATAAACTTCTTATGACAGTCGTTCTCATAGTGATTAACCTCATCACAATCGTTACAACCCTCACTAGTGGGAGTATTAATCTTCGTCAAGGTGTCACTAGGAGGTGACAGACATGGCTCTTGGGAATTGGAGTGAAGTACTTCATCATTGAATTGCTGATACTGATGGAGTTCATGAGGAGGTTCAAGATTCCACTGATCACTTGATTCCTGGTTCCATTGTTGGAATTCTGGTGCATGAGCGAAGGGGTGGTGTATGTTGCTACCTACAGATTGGCTTTCTCTTTTCCTTTTCTTCTCCTCCATCTCTCGACGCTTGTTCTCGATCACAATTGCTCTGTCCACCAATGTTTGATAGTTGGCATATTCAACCGTCATCAGTTGTAATTGCAGACCATCATTGAGTCCTTTCAGAAAGCGTTTCTGCTTCTTAGCATCACTATTCACTTCTTCCAGAGCATAGCGTGACAACTGGGTGAACATGTCATGATACTCACACACTGACATAAATCCTTGCTTCAAGTTGAGGAATTGCTCTTCCTTAATCGCCACTATTCCAGCTGGAACATGGTAAGATCTAAAAGCATTTTTGAATTCTTCCCAACCAATTTGATTCTTATTTGGATGTTCAAACTGGAACGATTCCCACCAATCTAATGCAGTTCCTTGAAGTTGGCGGGAAGCATAAAGCACCTTCTCATGGTCATCACACTGTGTTATGTCAAGTTGTCGTTCCACGGCTCTAAGCCAGTCATCAGCTTCTATTGGGTTGCTAGTATGAGAGAATGTCGGTGGGTGTCCTTTCATAAATTCACCACGCTTATCAATAGGTGGTTCTTGATACTGATTGTGTAACACATTTTGAGCAATGGTCTGTAATAGTTGAGTCTGCATTATCAAAACTTGCTCTATAGCTGAAGGATTTGATGGCGGTGGATTAGAGTTGTGAGCATTTCCTGTAGCATCATCGTAGTCATTTCTCCTGGTAGCAACCATCTGTTTTTCAACATGTATGTGTTAGGATTCAGCTCTTCATAACACACTTAACCATAGCTTCATGAGATGACAAGACAAGGTTGATATAGCAAGAGAGACAAGAGAAGACTCATCCATGACTGATTCTTCCGATTAAAACACTAGATGGTAAGAAACTTCATCTTGATAACAGTTCAAAGTTAACTTCGTCATGGCTACCCCCCTTAAGAAAGGATCAACTAGGAGAAACAATAAAAGGATAGCATTCCACCTTTTTCTAGTCAAGCTAACTAGCATAAAAACCTTCTGACATCCCAGAGAAATTCATACGCGAAGGTAAGAACAGGAATTCTGAAATTTCTCGCGAGTAGCAAAATAGCAATGCAGTAAAACAGCCATAACTCGAGCTCTGCTTATCCAATGAAGTTGCAGTTTACCTTTCTGGAAAGCTTATGAAATCCTCTACAACTTTCATGTAGAACACTTTTCCGGATTCTGTAGTTAAGGTCGTCGAAAACAGCAGACAACAGTAACTGTTCCAGATTCCAGACAACACAGATGCATCAACTTGTGAATTTCATAACTCCAAAATCATAACAGCTATCAGGGTGGTTCTAGCGCTCAGAGAAAGATCATGAAGTCTACTTGTGTCCAGATTTGTTCCATGATTTTTGAACATCCATAAACAGGGGTATAAGCTGACAAAGACAGACTGCTTCGAAAAGACAGGATAGGGAAGACAAGAGAAGAGCAAAACCCCACTATCTATGCATATAACCTATCAACTAAACCTAAATGAGATTGTGAGGAAACCCACAAAATCATTGCACTCATTACAAAGATGCAAAACAACCATCATCATAAGGACAAGCAACAACCATCACAGGTTCACAAGCCACACATGGGCCAAGGACTTGACTTAACTTCGTTACTAACGTTTCATTACATAAGGGCTCAAGAACTACTAGCACACGATACATCTGCAAGAACATCAAGGGTAGCTTCTCTTGTACACTCTTTATTTGTCATCCGCTATCAGGGGACTTCCTTTGCATCAGGCACTGATATCACATGTTGATGGCTACTCTGTAGTGACTGGGCTCGGGCTACTTCCATGAGTCGACTGTTGATCTTTTTGGGGCAAGATCTGACATAATATCCTTCCTGTTGGCAATGATAACATCTTCCTTTAGTTGGATCTGCTGCGGTAGAAGTGTTGTTTGATGTGCTGCCATCTTGCTGACTCAGAGGATCGACTTTTACCAGTTTATTCTGCTTCTTAACTCGCTTCCGTGGTTGGAATTCTTTGTAGGTGATTGTCCATCCATCTATGCAAACCTCATGTGGAAAGTTCTTAATTGGAGGAGCTTCTAAATGCTGCTGATATAGGCTTGTCTGAACAAGGGTTGAAACTGGATGTGGTACTGGGGGAGAACTCAACTGTTGGTGACGTATCAACGGGGGCTCGAATGAATTTGCTTTCCTTTTCTTATCTTCCTTGACTACACCACTTGGGTTCGCTTTGACCTCATCCTTGGTTGACTTCTCTTGAAGACAAGAATTCCCATAATGCTTGCAACAAAAACATCGATCTTGAACCTCTTGCATATTACTACTGCTATCTCCCAACAGACTTGCTTCACATTCATTGGGTGATAATGGCATACCTCGATATTCAATCCTTTCGCCTGATGGTGCTCTTAAAAACACTGAACGTCGGGAATAACTGACCTCACTTTTACGACCCCTTAACCATCCATGTCCAAGGATAACATCGATTCCTGAGAGTTCCAAAACATTCAGCTTCACTATGAACTCACTCTCTTTTATCTGGACTCTAACATCTCGGCATTCATGGTTTGTCTCAATTTCTCCGGTTGGTGTGCGAACTACTATGAGCTTCTTTGTTGGCCATTCCCTTATCTTCAGGCGAGCTACAAACTTGGCAGAGATGAACGAGTGCGAGGCACTAGGGTCAAAAAGAACCATGGCAGTTACTGAATTAACTGGGATCATGCCATACACAACTTTCTTTGCTCCATAAATAGTGGTCATATCCTCATGTCTCAACCTTCCATGGATGTAATCTTGCTGTAACTGTTCTTTATGGCTTCCTTCCATGTTGGTTGGTCCTTGTGTTGAGTCTTGCTGTTGCGTCATTCTTCCCAGGTCTTGACTTTGCATAGCGATCAGCTTCTGTTTGTCAACTGCGGTCAGAGATGATACAGCTTGGTCAACGATCCATCTACTTAGACAGAGGAAAGTTTTCAAAAGCAGTTCAAGGCAAGGAGTGAAGGTGAGAGCAAAATTTAAAATTTAAGCAACAAAGAGGAGATCAATAACAAGGGTAGAAGATACAATAGGAAGAAAATATCAAGGTTGATAGAACAAGGGTTCTATAGCAATTTTCAAAAACTTAAAACGACCAGTTTCTAACTAGGCTTGCGTCCTACAGTCAGCATTGCTCCGATACCACTTTGTCACACCCGGTTTTAAGAACAAAACCAGGTATACACCATATGTGAGCCCAGGAAGTCAAATCTCACATATAGCCACAAATAAAGGGTAATATCGAAAGACAATGCTCTTATATAACGTATATAAAACAAAAGAACATAACCTTAAAGAGCAGACAGCGGAAAGACACTCCGATCTTCAGATGGAGGCACCAACTTCACAGGGAACAACTGACTGGTTGACCACAAGCCTAAGCTTCTCCAAAGCTTAACTCTCTGGGGTGTGGGGAAAAGCAAGAGTGAGTCCATGTTGAACTCCACAAGTATAGCAACAAGTGATATAGATCCCAAGTCTCATGATCAATGTAACATAAATAATGAATAGCATAAAACGGTAAATAATGAACATGTTAACCAACATAAGTCATAAATGTAAAAGTCTTCAAGGCCGCTCGTGTCCTTGAGCAAGGCTGATATATCAGTTTAATAAACTTTGCGCAAAGGTGTACACTTTCACTGCGAGACGTGAATTGCCCTTTCGCCCGAGGGAGCCAGCCTCTTAACCCACTTCCAAGGAAGGTCGACAGGGTTCACGATGAAGCCTTTCAAAGGTTCGTCTAACAAGTTAGGGCCGCTAGGTTTCCCCATCAATAAGCACGAATCTCCCCTCCAAGCGGTGACTAACAAAAGACAAAATGCACCAACTTGGTCGGCCAAGACCATACAGATCGGAGCCCCTCTTGCGCCTTTCGGTAACCTCTAACAAGCTAGAAAAGGTCCTCATACTGAGCTAAAGCCAGAGCCATATAACCCCCAACAGTTGCACTGTAAATCCCGAAGGTGCTCGTACAGATAATTTCTTAAGTTGCTAATAAGTCATTTTTATCATTCGATGCGTACATTAATTAAGTAACATGATCATGATTGCGAAAAGAAAACTCGACTGCTATACTTGCCTTAAACTCAAGATCCTTCTTCTGTTGACTTATATACTTCCAAAGGTTGACTCTTGATCTTGAACTCTTGGTCACGAACTTCTTCTTGATCACCAACGTACAACTCACCGACTGGACATACGATCACATAACACCACACAAGCATCCAATACCAATCATGCAAAGTAAAACAAAGCCTATGATTAGAACAGTACATCATTCATAAGAAACAAGATAAAGAGTTTTGAAAACTGATCTACGGTTCGCTACGATCACGCAAACGCGAAAATCACGCTAATCGGAGCTATACCGAAAAAGATACGATCTAAACAAGATTAAAGATACTAATTACTAGATTAGATTTAACTCAAATTTTAATTACAGAAAACAGTAGTGAAATTTATATAGCTTTAAAGAACTTTTCGAAACGAATCTAACGCAAGTTGAACGGACTAAATCGGAGTTAAAACGAAGAAGTTATAACCATTTGAAAGCAGTGGCAGTTTCGTAAATAAATGAAACTCGAATTTGCAGATTTAAAATAAATAAAACAAACTCTGAAAACTGGCTGGACTGCGCCTCATTAAGAAGAAAACGCAGGGGTTAGGTCGAAAGTTTTCGCAGACTCAGTGAATAGGGCTGCTTGGAGTGCGGGTTGAGTCTCAAAGACTTGAGGGGCTCTTTAGCAAAAGAGCCAGTCGAAGGGGTATTGGGCGATCTGGAGCGTTGGATCAGAGATGGAGGGCGCAGATTAGATTGAGGAGGGTTCGGCGGCGCTGTCGCCGGAGCTGAGGCGGGCGCGGTGGCGCCATCGCCGGAGACGGCGGCGCTTTCGGTTTTCGCGCTATAGAGCGGTAGAGAGCGCAGGAGTGGGTCCAATCGGACCAGGAGACTACGACGAACTCACCCGCGGCGAAGTTGGCGACGGGGACGTCTTGGTGGCGGCGTGGGACGCGGCGAGGCGGTGGCGGGGGTTCTGTAAGCAACGGCGAGGAATTGGGCACCGTCCAGAGGAAAAATCAAGGGGATAAAGAGAGGTGTTAGGCTCACTGGATCCAACAGGGCTCTGTGATTACCTAGCAACGGTGGTGAGGCGGCCAGGGCCGAGTTCAATGGCGGCGGGATCTTAGCGGGCGGCGGAGCTTGCAGCTTGGTCGAACTAGGGCACGAGAGCTCGTGATTTTGGGAAGAACGGAGGCGGCGGAGGGTCACGAAGCTTTATAGGGGCTCGGGATTAGGCAACAAGGCAAGGAGGAGGCGTAGGCGCGACGGACTCATGCTCGGTGGAGGAGTCCGGTTTGGACTCAAGGAAGACGACGCCTGACAAGAGCGGACCACCGGTCAGCAAGATGGGAGGGAGGTGCAGCGCGCGTGCGGTGGGGACGCGCCGTCAGTGGGAGCAGGGCGAGGCGAGCGTGCTTGCAAGCGCGCGGCGCGGGGCGAACTGGGCCGGGGCGAGTCGGCCCAAGCAAGAGGGAGAAGGGAGAGGCGCGCACGGCCCGCGGCTGGTCTTGCGGAGGGGTGTGAGGAAACGGCCGGCTGGGCCGTTTCGGGCCGCGCGGGAGGGAGGGGTCAGGCCGAGCAGATCGGGCCGGGAGCAGGCTCGGCTTGGGCCTGTTGGGGAGGAGGGGGAAAGGCCGAGGGGGAAGAGGAGACTGGCCGAGCAGGCCAGCTCGGGCCAAAATAGAGAAGAGAGGTGAGTGAGGATTTCTTGCCCCCTTTTTTTTATTTCAAAACCTTTTTCAAACCATTTTCAAAAACCAGTTTGAATTCCTTTGAACTTTTGATTTGAAACTTTGGGAGATTAACAAGTTTTTGAAACTTAAACTTTTCCAAACTTTTGAAAAACAAAAAGCCTTTAGTTTCAAATTTCTCTTTATAAAATTGCATTTCCAAAATGTTTGCAAATCGTTTTGAACCCAAATTTGAATTTTAGCCAAAACCACACATCACAAAAACTCAAATGCTCCAACATGAATGCACAAACATGTTGCTAAACCCTAGGATAAATTTTAATTTAGAGAAAAATTTTATTTCCCTATATTTTATGAGCACAAAAATTCATAAATAAAACATTTTAAATTCTAATTTCAGAAATGCAAATTTCAGGGTGTGACACACTCCAAGGATGCTTAGCATTAAATTCTCATGTACCTACGTAGGTAGTTTCGTTCCTATGACCTTTACCTTGTTTAGTTGGGGGTGTGAAAAGTTTTTGCATATCAGTCTATTAAAAATAAACTAATAAAAAAACAAATTATATATTCCACCTGGAAACCGTGAGACGAATTTATTAACACTAATTAATCTGTCATTAGTATATGTTTAGTGTAGCACAACATTGTCAAAACATAAATTTATTAGGCTTAAAAAATCATCTTGAAAATTGCATGCAATCTGTGTAATTAGTTATTTTTTAGTATACGTTTAGTACTTCATACACGTGCCTAAACATTCGATATAATGGGTGTAAAGTTTTTCCGGTGGCAACATGGTGAATTTTTTTGATGTCAGATCGTATGTTACGACACTAATTTAATTTATTAAAAATGAATTAATTATAAAATTAATTACATCGACGCATAATACTTAAGAAGACGAACCTATTAAGTCTAATTAATGTATCATTAGCATATGTTTACTACAGCACCACATTATCAAATCATGGACTAATTAGGCCCAATAGATTCATCTCACGAAATAGGCTCTGACTGATAAATTAGTTTTATAATTAGTCTATATTTAATACTCTATGCATGCATGTGTCCTAATATTCGATGTAATAGGTGATTTTTTCTAAATGAGATCTAAATAGGGCCTATATATAAGGGAGAGCATTTATGCATTGGCTGCACCAATCATTCGTTTTTATTCCCAAACCTAGTACCTAGTTTATCATCAAGTGCATGCAAGATCGATTAGCCTCAAGAATGTCTTTTGGGAAATTATTGGCAATTGCGATCTTGGTGTTGGCAATAACTTGCCCCCACCTTCTGACAAGCCAAAGGCAGAGAGGTTTCACGAAGAAAGGATCCACCATTCGTACTGTATCCCCGCGGAGCCCGTGTTGTGACTTGTGAGGAGGTGAGGAAGGTTCAGAACAGGGACATGCGCTGCGTCGTCTCCATACTTACAGATAAAGAGAGAGGAGCGAACACGACACAGACAAGATCTTGGCCCTTGAAACGCTCTGCGAAATTCAGCCCCCTCCTAACCAGAATCTCTATCTCTATCTATTATATTATATATTATATATTATATATTATATTATATTATATTTATTATATTATATTATTATTTATTTATTTATTACAACTAAAACATTTGGATTGTCAACGTCTACCGGGCAGCACCAAACCACCATACGATCTATAATAATTACCTGGAAAAAAAGGAAATTCCGAAAAGACAAAAAAATCAATCGTCAATCACGCTCGCAATCCCTCTCCCCGTCGGTGGTCGCACGAGAAAGAATGGAAAAAAATAATAAGAAAGAGATTATTACGGGAGGGAAAAGAAAGGAAACACCAAACCGGATTTTTCTCCACTTACAAAATTTCTATACATGAATTAGGAAAGAGATTATTACGGGAGGGAAAACAAAGGAAACACCAAACCGGATTTTTCTCCACTTGCAAAATTTCTATACATGAATGGAAAAAATAATTAGAAAGAGATTATTATAGAAGGGAAAACCTGATTATCGTTGCCGCACCAAACCTGATTATCGTTGCCGCACCAAATCCCATCGTCGTCTGGCCTCCGCCACAAGCCCCGAGCACCACAGTTGGCCGTTCTCCCCTCTCGCCAAAAGCCATCACGCGCCGCGGCCACCCTTGCTCGTCGCCGCCGAGGATGACGGATCTGGCCAGGGGCAACGCCTGACCGCCTGGGATGTGAATACGTGATGCGCTGAAGACTCCTCCGTCGAGCACCACGATCGCCTATTTGCGTCCCATTCCGCTTGCTTTGTCCACTTCACGGTCTCATCTCCCGCGGAAGGATGCAGAACATGGCCTGTCTCTATAATCTCAAACAGAGAATTTTCTCGAAAGTTGTTTAAATTCAGAAATAGACATCCTTTTAAGTCTTAGCTGACGCGAGGACCGAACTGATGCCGGGGAGGCCCGAGGACACGCCGGCCTCGATGGCGGTGGCGCCGCCGAAGAGGATGAGCCGCGGGCCGTGGCCCTTGGTGGGCGCGACGGCGGTGAGCGAGTGGCCGCACCTGAAGCCCGGCGCGTCCTCCCCGACGCCCTCCCACCCCTCCACCTCCCTGTACGCCGGCGCCGGCACCACCCACGCGCCCTTCCCCGCCGTCCCCATCCGCTCCTCCCTCCTCCTCCTCCTCCCAAAACCTTAAGCTCTTCCCCCGCGCTAAACCCTAAGCCTCGGACGCTGCCACCACCGCAAGCCCGCAGCCGCAGCCGCAGCCGCAGCCGCGTGGGATCCGAGGGAGAGCACGGAGAGAGAGAGAGAGAGAGAGAAGGGGGGAGCAGAAGCGCAGCGCAGTGGAATTCGGATACACTCTAATAGGATTTTAGTTTATTCTACAAGCAATGTGACATCCTTGTAAAATTCAGAAATAGACATCCTTTTAATTATTTCGGATACACTCTAATAGGATTTTAGTTTATTCTACAAGCAATGTGCTTGTTTTATCTGGGTCTTCATCTGATCCTTGTACATGAGATTGCAGTTTTTTAAACAAGGGTTTATAGTTTAAAGATTATTGATTTTACTATTAATTTATGATTATTAGATCCATCCAATGGTAGCTTTGCATGCAGTGATAGAGATGCGGTGTTCTTGGTGTTTCCTATATCACATTCCTATAAGTTAATATATATGATGAGCATGCCTGCAGGCTGCACTCGACCTGCACTCGACCACTAAAGCTAACTAATTATGTGGAGTGTCATATCTTTTATGAGTTCTGATTAACCTATTTTCTTCAATATGGCAATGCAAGGTTCAAATAGTTTTGCAAGGAGATAGTTGCTGATTTGAAAAGGGAATTGGAGAACTTAGGAAATTATATTGGATCTGTAAGAATTTGTACTTATCTGAACATTTTTTTGTGGCCGAAAAAAAGAAAAAAAAATCTCTTACAAGAGAGTTTTATGTGTGCCATTAGTACGGCCCCTATGTTGAACTTGATCTCTATGCTGAACTTGATTGTTCGTTTGTGGAACATGCAGCACTGGAGTACAAATTGATACGCATAAGTGTTGACTTGCGTAACTTCAAGGTCTATCTCTGTTAGTTCTCTTGTGTGCTTGGGTCAGCAAGCCAACTCTTATCACATTATCAGTTACATATTTTTGTGTCTCAGCATCTGAGTCTTATTTTCAATCTGAGATAGCAAGTTTAAAACTTTTTTTAGTCTAAAAGAAATCTGGCAATATAGAACCTTTTTTTATACCCATTTAGGGCCATGTTTCTCTGACTGTTGTCTATGACCAAACACCAACAGAGTGCTGATTTTGTTTTGCTAAAACCATATAGGCCTGATTCAATCTTGTGAAAGGGCTAAATTACATCCCAGACTTTTTTTAAAGAATACATCTTGAACATTGAAGTGCAGTGAGAGGTTTAGCCATAAAAGCTATAGCGATTAGCGAACATCGCCTGCCTTTTCATAGTTTATGTGAACTTTGCTGTATTTCACACTACTATGCTGAGAAATAATTTGAGCCCTAACACCTTGTCTTTTAGGCACATCAACCGCTAGCTTCGTTGTTGCTAAATTGTGACAAAGAGTGACTTAATAACAGGTGGTTTGTAAAACCTAACCCCGATCTCCGATGGACGGATTGGATAATAATGGTGATCATAGTCTGTTCAAAAACTTGACAAACACTATAAGCGAAGGTAACCTGTTTATACATACATCTACATGAATGCTTCAGGATGAACAGAAAATTGCATTGATTTTTTGTGTACATATATATTTGGGACAGGTGATCAAAGTAAATCCAATACATTCGCATCTGTTGATGAAGCAAGGCAACGTAAAAGGGAAAGGGAAAAGGCACGACGGGCTGCAATGACTCAAGAAGAGAAAGATGAAAAAAATAAGAAACGTCGGCAAGCATATCATCTTAGAAAAGCAAAAACCACACTTGCTGGTGGGCACCATGGTCAAGCTACAACCAACTTATTATTTATATTGATATATGTACTATGTAATATTAATAATAATATTTAAGTAGATGGAGTTAATCCAGACAAAGAAAACATGACGGACATCGAAAATAGTGATTGGCTGCATAGAAATGATTCAACTCAACTCATGCAATGGAATAAATATGCCTTAGGTATTGTTTTAATTTTATAATGGCAGTTAGTCACTATATTGTTGCATGAAATATGTTTTGCAAATTAGTTAAAAAGAATAGTCTGGGTCTAACTATACCTTTATGAATGACATACATGTTATTATTTGATCCTTAGATGAAAGTGCGGATAATAGCAGTAGAATTGACTTGACTACTTTGCCGCATGATGCCAATCTAGGTACACATTTATATTATTTTACAAATTAATTAAGTCTGAGTGTACTTGCATAGATAAGACATGTTAATGTGAATGTGATTACTCAGGTGGAAGTGCAAACACCAGCAACATAATTGACTTGACTACTCCACATAATCTCAATATAGGTACATTTTTATGATATTTATTTTTATAAACAAATAATACATAATGTTGTCTTTAAATTTTGAGTCTATGACATTTTATAAATAAGTGTAATTTATTAGGACTGATGCAACCTCTTCATGTTGCATCTGATTCTGTCAACTCAAAAGACCAACTTAGGAAGAGAGATTAAAAAATGCATATTCAAGGAGTTGGTATGCAAATCTGACACACGAGGAGAAGATGGCTAGGCTACAACGCCAGCGAGAGAAGTCTAAGACACCCGCACGAAAGGAGTCATTGAGAAACTCCCAGAGACGACATAGAGAGGTGAAAAAAACACCCTACACCCAGAGTCTATCGCCATGGAGAACCCACTTTTTATTCCTAAGGTTGTGTGGCCCACTGCGAGTGAATCTGGAGCTCCGACAAACCCCAGCGATTGGGTGATCCCAGAGTCCAGTGCAACACCTCTTTACATTCCTCTACCTGATGAGGAGACCAGTGATGATGGATGCAGTGATATACAACTTACACATAGACCACATGTTTCATCTGGACAAAGACATGCATTGTTGATCCATCGTAATACGATGTTTGAGCATCGCATTGGTTCGAACACAAGGGCATCTAACAAAGATGGTGACTACATGGCTAAAACCCAAGTGGACGATAACACTCCTTTACCAGAATCAATCCTGATCAACAATGGAAAATGTTAACGCCTCATTATTCCATTTTGGTGACCTATATACTGTATTATATCTAACTAATCCATGGTTATTCTGTGATTAACAGATAGGGTAGGACCCTAAATTCAGGTTGCGTCAACCACATTGACGACACCACTGTTTGACGAAGAACAGCTAAATGATAACATGCCCTTGCCTCAATCGGTCCTAACTAACAACGGTAAATATCGATGCTTAATTATTCTATTTAGGTGACATGTATTATATATCATATTATATATAATACAACCATGGTCCATACATGATGATCAGAAAGGATGGGACCTAGCCTTCAGCCTACATCAGCTGCACCGACGACGCCACTATTTGATGACAGTGGTAATATACACTATTTTCTAACATTGTATAATATATTTGAACTCCCTTGTTTATTTTTATCTGTAGTTCTACTAACTCATGTATCTTTGGCGGTCATAGATGATGATGCAGGAGATATATTTGAAGAGGACGAGGAAGAGGATGAGGGATACCTGTTTGCTGGACAAGGTATTTGTGCGAACTATCGAATAGAAATCAAATTTTCCATTGCTTTACCTAAACTATTATTGCGACTTAAATGTCATTTCAGATGAGGAAGATGATGATGATGTCCAAGACAATGACCACAAGGAAGACACAACTTTTGAACCTGAAATACCTGACCGATATGAAAAGGTGTATAGTAACATGCCTACGGATACCCATACGCTAAAACCTGTCGCAAATTGCCAGCATTGCAATGCGAAAAGGTTTGAACATGAACCGCCTGGGTTCTGTTGTCATAGTGGAAAGGTCGAGCTCAATGAACCAAACATACCTGATGAGCTTATGAGACTCTGGTCAAGTAACGACGCAGATGCTAGACACTTTCGTAATGGCATTAGGTTTTTCAATGGTCATTTTTCTTTCACTTCTCTATATTGTCGCCTCGATAGCGCTACTGCAAGTGCAAAAAATAGTGGCATATACACCTTCCGTGCACACGGTCAGATCTATCACAATATAAGGTCCTTTGGCAAAGAAGATGGTAAGGAGCAAAGACATCTTGAACTTTACTTCTACGACGACGATCCAAGCCTTGAGCATCGATATCAACGATGTCATGAAGAGAAGTCCCAAATGGACAAGGAAGTCATTGAGAGGCTTGTGGCCATCCTTCGTGGCAACCCATACTCAAAACACCTTAGGAGTGTAGGCCAGTCTGAACACCTCGAGGACTATCATGTCACACTAAACCTTGACCAGAGGCTGGACCAGAGAACATACAATGTGCCATTGGCTTCGGAGGTGGCTGCTGTTTGGATCGAGGGAAGCGAACTCCTTGGTCAGTTCTAGAATAGTGTGGTCCTGCATGGCAAAGATAGAAGCAGACATGGTATCCGCTCATATCATGGATGTTATGATGCTCTTTCATACCCTTTATTCTTCCCTAGAGGTGAGCTTGGGTGGCACATAGATATTCCAAAAAGAGGAGTTAGTATGGAAGAAGTCATCGCGTATCGAGCCCTACAGAAGGCTCGTAGTGGGTCAGAAGAAGAAACAAGTATGTTATTCTTCTTATTTAATATTTCATGTACATGTACCTCAATATTTAGGCTACAAATAACTCTAATTCATGGCTATTTTGTAGACTCCCCTGGTAGACTATGTGTGTTTGTGCGTGACTACTATTGCTACAAATTTCAGATGCGTCCAGGAATATTTAACCCTATACTTTATGGCAAGCGTTTATTCCAGCAGTTTGCTGTTGACACATACATAAAGATTGAGAGCTCTCGATTAGATTATATACGCAACCATCAGACAGAGATTAGGGCTGACCTATACCAAGGATTGGTGGATAGCCTGCATGCTGATGAAGGTAGAGCAGAAGCTATTGGAAAGCGGACAGTGATGCCTTCATCATTTATTGGAGGCCCACGTGACATGAGGCGTCGGTACATGGACGCCATGGCTCTGGTACGGAGGTTTGGTAAACCGGACATCTTCCTTACTATGACATGTAACCCGAACTGGGATGAGATCAAACGTGAACTCTACCCCGGTCAAACACCACAGGATCGTCCAGATCTTGTTGTTCGGGTCTTCAAAGCAAAACTAGAAGAGCTAAAGGACAAGCTACTAAAGAAGGATATCCTTGGAAAGGTACGAGCACATGTGTATGTTGTGGAGTTCCAAAAGAGAGGTCTACCCCCACGCACATTTTTTGCTAATCATGGATAGAAAGTACAAGATCACATGCCTAGAGCAGTATGATCTCCTCATCTCAGCTGAGCTCCCTAATAAGAAGAAGTACCCAATGCTCTACAAGATGGTTACCAAGCATATGATGCATGGTCCTTGTGGAGTGCTTAATCGTGATTGCCCATGCACAAAGGGTCGTGATTCATGCAAGAACCGTTATCCTCGACCTTTCTGTGATGTCACAGTACAGGGCAAGGATTCATACACGGTTTACAGACGGCGTGAAGATGGCAGAAAGGAAAAGGTTCGTGGCCATGAACTTGACAACAGATGGGTCATGCCTTACAACCCATATCTCCTCTGTCTGTTCAACTGCCACATCAATGTTGAGGCATGTGGGAGCATCAAGGCAGTCAAGTATTTGTTTAAATACATCTACAAGGGTCATGACCGGGCATCTGTGGCTATCAGAGAGGCTAATAAGGAGGACAATGAAGGGAACGTGGATGAGATCAAGCAGTATAGAGATGCTAGATGGGTAACCCCTCCGGAAGCCTTATGGAGGATATATGGTTTTGATTTGAGTGATAGACACCCTGCTGTTTTGTCCTTACAGCTCCATCTTCCAAACATGCACATGGTGTCATTTCACCAGCGTGAGGGGGTTCAACGAGTGCTTAACCGTCCAGGTGTTGAAAAGTCAATTCTTACAGCATACTTTGATATGAACAAAATAGATGAAAGAGCTCGAGGTATATTGTACCGAGAATTTCCTGAGTTCTATACGTGGCAAGCACAAGACAAAGTTTGGCAGAAAAGGGTACGTGATAAAACACTACGACAGATTGGAAGAATTGTGTCTGCCAATCCAGCCGAGGGGGAGCGTTACTATCTCAGGGTTCTCTTGAACCACGTGGCTGGTGCAACCTCTTTTGAGTGTCTAAGGACTGTTGATGGTGAACTCCTACCGACCTTCCGTGAAGCTGCAGAAAGAAGGGGCCTAATCGAAGAGGACAACACGTTGGATGAGAGTCTTTCTGAGGCAACCGGGTGGATGATGCCATATGCATTGCGAAGGCTTTTTGCAACAATATTGGTATTTTGTGAGCCCAACAATGTGTTCGGACTGTGGGAGAAACATAAAGAGGCAATGTTAGAGGACTATAGGCGCAATAATCAATCCAACTTCATGGTGGAGCAAATGGTTCTCATAGATATTCAAAAATTGCTACAATCTATGCAGAAGGATATAAAGATGTACCCACTTCCTGATATCGATGACACATATGATGCCTCTTGTGATATTTTCAGAGAGATTTTTGAGGAGGCTAGCATTGAGGTTAACGAGGATGATGTGGCTCTGTCAGACACAATTAATGAGGAGCAGTCTCTTCTTTGTGGATGGTCCTGGCGGTACCGGGAAGACTTATCTTTATAAAGCTCTTTTTGCTACTGTACGTAGCCATAATAAGATTGTTGTGGCAACAGCTACATCTGGTGTTGCAGCCTCCATAATGCCTGGTGGCAGAACCCCTCACTCACGCTTCAAGATTCCCCTCACCATAGATAATGGAGCCTTTTGTAGCTTTACAAAACAAAGTGGTACTGCCAAGCTTCTTCAGACTGCATCCCTTTTTATTTGGGACGATGTGACAATGATAAAGAGGCAAGGTGTCGAGGCACTAGACAACGGTCTTCGTGATATCATGGACTGTCCTAACCTGCCGTTTGGGGGAAAGACTATGGTGTTCGGTGGAGATTTCAGACAAGTCCTTCCTGTTGTTCGGAGAGGGTCGAGGGCTCAGGTAGTTGGTGCCTCATTGCGGATGTCGTACCTTTGGGATTCTATGCGACATCTAAAACTGGTGCGCAACATGAGGGCAAAGAGTGACCCATGGTTTGCTGACTACCTATTGCGTGTCGGTGGAGGTTCTGAGGAGGTGAACGACGATGATGAAATTCGTCTTCCTCATGATATATGTGTACCACACACCGGGGGAGATAATGATCTTGATACTCTAATTGATTGCATATTCCCTGACCTCAATGCAAATATGTCAAACAAAGATTATATCACGTCTCGAGCGATATTATCTACACGAAATGACTCAGTTGATATGATTAATGTGCAAATGATAGGTCGTTTCCACGGGGATAAGATGGTGGACCATAGCTTTGACTGTGTGGTGGATGATCCACACAATTACTACCCTAAGGAATTCCTTAACACTTTGACACCCAATGGTCTACCGCCACATGTGTTAGAGCTAAAGATTGGCTGCCCAGTCATATTACTTAGGAACATTGACCCTGCTAATGGACTTTGTAATGGTACAAGGCTTATCGTACGGGGGTTCCAAAAGAATACCATAGACGCAGAAATTGTATTGGGACAATATGCTGGAAAGCAGGTTTTTCTGCCTCGTATACCCTTATGTTCGTCAGATGATGAGATGTTCCCTTTCCAATTTAAGCGAAAGCAATTCCCTATTAGGCTTAGCTTTGCAATGACTATTAACGAGGCACAAGGGCAGACTATCCCTAATGTTGGGGTGTACTTGCCAGAACCAGTGTTCTCCCACGGCCAATTGTATGTAGCGCTATCAAGAGCCATAGCTAGATCGAATATCAGGCTGTTGGTCATTCCGACTACTGAGAAGAACATGAACAAGGAGAAAGGGAAAGGGGAGGAGAAGAGGAAGAAGAAACCAACAAAGGATATATTCACGAAGAATATCGTATTTAAAGAGGTTCTAACTTCATAAAAAAGGTAATATCTTCGGGATAATACACAGTTTTTCAAGATAGTCAACAACACTCTAGCTTTAAAAATTAATAAACAACTTATATGCAGGATACCTCCGACAGCCTCAACGAACTGCATGCTTCGTTCTGTTGCAAGAAATCAGACGTCTCATTTTGAGCTTAAAAATCTTTTGGACGATCTTTAATTGGTGACTAGCTACAACATGGTGCCCCTAGAGGCCAAGTAATTGTTGCTAGCACATTTTATTTGTGCTGACCAACCTTTTTGTGAGTGAGAGTAGCACAAATGTTATCCTTTATGGCTGGATAAATTATAATTAATCAATGTTAGTTTCATTATTGCATTGATATTTGGTTAATTTTATTTATTTTATTTCTTACTATTTTTTAAGTAAGATGTGTCATGTTGATTGTATGGTTAGTACCACATAACTTATGCTTACATGAAATTATAATGTGATACTATTTTACATTATCATTACAATTTCATAATTTTTTCACGCACGGGCACTCAACTAGTAAGGTAAAAATCGTTGAATGTTGATCTATATGATAAGATAATAATAGAATGTTAATCAATTGATTAATTCTTGTGTCATGTACCACCAGACCATGCATGGCGTGAAGGGACGACTATCAATATTAATAATGGAGTCAAGATCTGAAATAACTAGTTGAACACCATGCTATAGTTTATACTCTCTCTGTCTCTAAATAAATGTATTTCTTGCTTAAGAATTTAGCTACAGATAAATCAATCTCTAGAATGGTACATGGTCCATCAGCCTATTTGAAGTCTCGCAATTACTTCCCACGTGTCATTTTGAGTTGGCCAAATTTAGGGCCCATTCACGTAGATAGGGCTGGTAATTCAGCCCACCTAACATGTGCCCCAAACGGAAGCCCACCAGAAAAGCGTAGTAGGGCTTTGTCTATTTGCGTGTTCAATGTTATATATATAGTTGTCTCATCAAAAACTGGTGGCTTGGCTGAACCATGCTTCATGTCGCCTCTATGGATCTGGAACCAGTTAAGCTGGAAAGATTCTTAACCTACTCCAATACCAATTGAAGGACCAGAAACGGCGACCAGAGGAGGAGGTGAATGAGAGTCATAAACTTTCTTTCGATATAGTTAGGCCACTGTTCCAGAAAATCGACCCTAAAGAAAAACCACGAGCACAATTAGAGCAACTCTAACGATTTTACAAATGGGTTTAGCATTCTTGTTTTTGCGAAAATGTCTAAAAATCTCCTATCCAACGGTTTGGTAAATGAGCTTAGCATTTTTAGCAACATGAAAAACACCGTGTGATATTTGGCATATATGCCAAGGTGCGGTTCGTTTGTCAATCACCCTTGCATGCTACTCCCGCGGGATATTTCCCTCTCTCATGCATAATTTTTTAGTTTTGCCAAGTCTAAATGCAAAACCGTTGGAGATTGATTCTTTTTAACTTTGCCATATTAATTTAAGGGTTGACAAATACCATATTTTGCCAAACAAAAAATACAAAACCGTTTGAGTTGCTCTTAGTCCACGAGCCAACTAGTGACTGGATATCTTAGGAGATGTCCTAGATGTACATCGAGACTATCGGAGAAGCGCCATAAACAATCACAAAGCGGAAGACTCAAAGCCGACGAAACAACACATGGCCGGATTGTCCGGTTTCTAACCTCGGACTGTCCGCCGCTGAGTGTCGGCCTGTCCACGACTGGGGCCGGATTGTCCGAAGGCAAAACCTCCGAAAACAGACTGTTCTGAAAAGTTCTATTTTAGGCTCGGACTGTTCGCGACTTGGTCCCGGACGGTCCATCGTTCAAGGAACAATGAGACTGTCGGGTCTGAGTCTAGCCCTATAGCACGTCTGATGTAACTCCCAGACTGTCTGAGGTTCATTGGCGGACTGTCCGCTGGTCACTTGACCAAAAATAGTGCCAAACTGTGCTGGACTGGATCAAGCAAAACTCGATCCACGGACAGTCCACGATAGGGGTGGCAGACAGTCCACGAATAAACAGACAACACAAAAATAGCCTGAAACAAACCCAAATTTGATCGGATCTTGACCAATTCAAAAGGGCTTGCTACCAAACTTCACCTAGGAATAGCCTGAAACAAACCCAAATTTGATCGGATCTTGACCAATTCAAAAGGGCTTGCTACCAAACTTCACCTAGGTGATCTTGAGCATGTTGGTGAGCTATTTCTAAGAAATCATGGCTAGATCTCGAGAAATCACAAATCACGTGAAAAGGGAAAAGTTTAGACTCCGAAACGATTTTCGCCCGATCTAGGTGCTTGTGAGGAATCTGAGAAAATTCTTCAGTCGAAAGATGCCTCTCCCATTCTAGCACAAGATGGTTCAAACGGAATCACAATCCATCCATCAAATAGGAAGAACTCGCAAAAGAGCAAAGAGCGAAAACAAAGAACACGAAGAACAAAATGCCAACTCAAATATTTCAGCAAAATCTCCAACGAGGAGACAAGGAGATTACGGTATCCTTTCCTGAAATCAAAATACATAGAGGAAAGATTGCCGCCTCTATGGATCACTACAACAGCTAGAGAGTCTGAAATGAAATGGCTGCAACGATGGAGAGGGATGAGGGGTGTCATCCCATATTTATACTCTATTACACAATACCCCTTCCACTCCAAGATACATAGAGCAAACTAGCTAGCCCAAGGGCATTTTAGTCCAACTCTGCTAGGATTCTTCAACGACAGTCACGTACCTTCCTCATCGGTCGCTTCGCCGCAACACAAGCCTCTCGATGCCCTCACATGTCGTCCTGACGTACATGAGCCTTCTCACCACTAGTTTCGCCTCGACGCAAGCCTCACGGTGCTATCATATGTCGTCCCATTCCGCATTGGAACTTCCGCTAGGTTTTGAGGCCCAAATTGGTAAACCCGCCATCCTGAGTTTGAAGGCCCAAACTTAGAAACTGGCCAACCCAGATTTTGCGGCCCCAAACCAGGAAACCGTCAGGGTAGTTTTCTGAGGCTCAACTACGAAACCCGCGTCGTAGATAGAGCGTAGGTCTTACACCCCGACTGCCGACATCGATGTCGACGCATATCCAGCCTCCACCAAGCACGAAGCCTTCACCTTCCTCTCTGACTTGACTGATGGCACTTGCATCTCCCATGCAAGCCCCGTGTCCGGCCTCCGCCAGGTGCCACGACGTCATCGCCTTCCGTGTTGACTCGACCGATGTCGTCTTCATCCTCATGTACTCTTGCTTGTTGCCGCCAAGTTCCAGCTACCGCTGCTGGTCCTCTGGCCTCCTAGTCCCTTAGTCTAGGTCTCACGTCTGCTCTTCGCTACTCCCAGTCCATTGACACGACACGTCTCTACTTGACCTTCACCTCGCCATTGACCATTGCCTCCGAGCTCCACACCTGCACACCAACACAACCAAGAGACATGTTTCACTCATGCCAACCTGTGAGCCTGTTGACCATTCACTCATCACAAGGACGGACCACAAGGGCACATATCAATCTTGTGTTCGCACATGTGATAGTTATAGTGTTGCTAGCAACCCAATGTGTGGTATTTGTTTTGTACATGGTTTATTTATTTATTTTTATTCTGTGGTGGTTTAAGAATTTCTCAAAGACTGCTACAGAACTTGTACACTGAATGCAGAAGGTTGATAGTGAGGGAAATCATACATGTTTTTGAGGGGGAAGAAATAATGAGCTCTTCCGTTCAGTTGGAACAAATGAAAGTAAGATTCTAAAATTATAGCCTTCATTAGAGCAACTCCAACGGTTTTGCAAATGAGTTTAGCATTCTTGTTTTTGCAAAAATGTCTAAAAATCTCCTATCCAACGATTTGGCAAACGAGCTTAGCATTTTTAGCAACTTGGAAAACACCATGTGATATTTGGCATATATGCCAAGGTGTGGTTCGCTTGGCAATCGCCCTTGCATGCTACTCCCGCGGGATATTTTCCTCTCGCGCGCATAATTTTTTAGTTTTGTCAAGTCTAAATGCAAAACCGTTGGAGATTGACTCTTTTTAACTTTGCCATATTAATTTATTAAGGGTTGACAAATACCATATTTTGCCAAACAAAAAAATACAAAACCGTTGGAGTTGCCACAACTAACCTTAGGCAAAGTGTGGCAGCCATAAAAAGTGTGGCAAGCAAAAGTGTGGCCACACTTTTCTTGCCTAAGGGAATCTTGACACACTTTTTCTATTCTATAACATGTGGAGCCTAAAAAAATCTTGCCTAAAATTAGTCATCAACCAAACACTTACGAATCTGGTCAAACTTGTCTAAGATGAAGTGTGGCAAAGTGTGGCTAGCAACCAAACAGACTATAAATAATATATTGCAAGAAGCAGGATCTATTGTTCATAATTTTGGTCCCTCATTTGTTCAACACTTGACTTATTTTTCAGGCTACAACGGGGAACATTCTCTCATCAACTGGATACAAGGAAATGCAGAAGCTAAGTTCTAATTGTATGTTGCAAAGCACAAAAATAGTAGTTGCGTGCCATCAACTGCAATCATATCACTGTAATTCGGTTTATTATTGATGAGATTCTGGTGTTGTGTTCAGATAATCATCATCGGTCACAAACTCATCTTCCCGAGCGGCACTGTGACTGCCCACCTCATCAACAACTTGCACAATCAACAACACAAAATGATTGCCAAATATGAAGTATACTGACACTGCTCTCTAAGACTGACCCTGTGTCGGAAGTCTTCCTCTAATCTTGAAATGTGTGTCTGAACATTGAAATTGTTGCAAGAGTTCTTCACCAGCAGCAGCACTTGGGACTTCTTTCAGTTGTTGACATGTAAATTTTGCACTAGCCTACCACACAAATGTCATTCCTTGTTTGAAATGTGGAGTTAATCTATAGAATCATTTGGAGAAAATTGGTTTGTAACAATCTATTTTATTTCATTTTGGGTATGCAGTGGCCTGCCTCAGTTTGTGTGCCAGGTATGGTTTGATCATCTTACTTCTCTGCTCCTCAGTTGAGCTATTATTGATTGTTCTCATAAGGCCAGTCTCAATAATGGTTTCATGGAAGTGTCATGCACGTTAAATTGACTGTCACGTTAGCAAATTTACACTTTTTGCATAAAACTTTGAGGAAAGAGAAGAGATTAGTTTCATCCCCACGACACTACCTGGGCGACGTTTCCAACACCGTGAAACTCAAAGGAAACTCGCGTTGAGGGGCTGGGGAGTTTCATCCGCCGCGGCCACGGGAGCGTCGGTCACGGCCACAGGCGCGGCCACGAGAGTTTCATCCGCCGGACGCCGCGGACGCGGCTACGCCGGCCACGGGAGCAGCGCGGCTTCGCCTGGCCGCGGACGCGACTCCGCCGCCCGCCGCGAGCGCGACTCCGCTGGCCTCCGCGGGCACGGCGACGCGAGAGCAGCGCAGCTCGGCCTGGCCGCAGGCGTGGCTCCGCCGGCCGCCGAGGGCGCGAGCGCCGGCCGCTGCGGGCGCGGCTCGGCCTGGCCGCAGGCGCGCCTCCGCCGGTCGCCGTGGGCGCCACTACGCCTGGCCGCGGTGAGGAGGAAGTGGAGAAAAGATTCGTTGTATCCTTGGCTCGATCCGTTCCATGCGGGAAAAAGCAGGAAGTAGCAGGGAAGAGAGGATAGATATGGACACACGGGACCCACAAAAAATATTAAAATAAATTATGAAACCGTGCAAGAAACTTTGCACTGCGAGAAAAACTTGTTTCGTATCAAAGTTTCATCTCTTGGAAACCGGGAGGTGAAACTTTGCATTGAGACTGACCTAACTCATATTGCCAAAGCTGAGAGCTTGGGAAAATCGGTGTGGTTGGTTGGTTGCATGTCAAAGTTATGGGAGGAACTTTGTGCTATTACAAAAGCCTTTAGTGGTTGGAAAACTATTACAAAAGCCTTTACAATAGTGTTTAGCCTTTATCCATTCTGGTGTACTGTATTGATGACAAATTTGCTGAAAAGTCTGGATAGTTCAATTCAGTGAAATACACATAGCGACACTTGCTACTCACCTGAGAAATAAAATTGCAGTATAGAAAATTGCCAGTATAGAGACCTTATGCATATAATGTTATCTCAACAATATTTTAAATGCTCAATGAACTCTGAATATTGTCATGCATAAAATTCAATTTGTAATATTGACATTCCGAACATCACACTCGCTTTATCTTTTTTTGTATAATACAACACGTTCATTCATGCTTAAATTATTAGTGCATTATTTAATCCCGTTGTAACGCATGGAAAAGTCTATACAATAGAGTTGGTGGGGCTGCGACGACACACTCTTGGTGGCCGTGCTAATTCTATGAACTTTATCTTTTAGATTAAATGTCACTTTAATTTGATATTTAATTTTATAGTATTGTTATCTTATTGTGTGCCCATGTGTTTTTAATATAAAGATTTAACTATCACGTAGCAATGCACAGACACACTACCTAGTACACTACTAATTATAGACATGCGTAGGTAACAAGGGTATTATGTACTATGTACTTTAGTCCAAACGCATTTCTAAGGATCATATGTACTACTGTACTAGGAAACCTAAGACAGACGCTCACACATCACGCACGTCTATAACTAAAATCTTATGGCAGACACGCTTCTAAAGGTCATCTGTACTATGATAAATAATACACATGTGCTCACAATACGCCGGTCTATAACAACAACCATACTGCATGCGTGCTTCTAAGGCTCGTCTGTAGTAATATTACTAACACAGACGAGCTCACGATAGTCGTGTCTATAACAAAAACCTGACGGCAAATGTGTCTGTTAGAACACACGTCTGTCGTAACGTATTAGTGCAGACATGTTTATGCTTCCAAAAACCGGTCTGTGATAGTAATAGATTACCATAAACGCGTGTTTGGATAGTACAATCACTTGTAGGAATACGCATTTGTATTATTACTGTTATTTAATACACGTTTAAAATACATATATGTAATAAGGCTTATTAGAGACGCGTTATAGCAGACGCGCCGATGCGTATCTGTGATGGACCTGAACACGCGTTAGTGATGTGATTTTTTTTATATAGTACCTACCGCATCTGTGGATGGCCAGTAGAAAAAATAAACAGTTGATTGTTACCAACAATAATATAATAAGTTAAATAATAATAATAAAATAATTGAAAACTGCACTGAACTCTAAAAGGAACCAGAGACTTGTTGGCCCGGACAAGAATACAACCATGTATATATCTGATGGAATAATGCTAATAAGGGCTTGTTTAGTTTCGGGAAATTTTCGAGAAAAGTACTGTAACATTTTCGTTATTATTTGATAAACTTTGTCTAAATATGAACTAACTAGGTTCGAAAGATTCGTCTCGTCATGTACATACTAAAAGTATAATTAGTTTTTTTATCTACATTTAATGCTCTATGCATACATCTAAAGATTGACGTGACGGAGAATCTAGAAAATTTTTGGGTCTTTTTTTAAGACACTGTCTAAGTTCGTGAATGGACGCGAACAACCTGTAACACTGATACAAAAAATTATGACAAGGCCATCCACACGTGTTTCATCCTGCCGGCGACCTCAGGGCATTGCATCGTCGGCATCAGTGCATCACCATCCATTTAATGCATGAGTAGTACGTGATCGTTCAAGAATGCTGACGACACTTCCGAATTAACGATGGTTTCTATCTTTAATAAATAAAATATAAAATCTTGATATAACAGTCTAATTAATAAGGAAAGAGAGTAAAAACAAAGAAAACTATTTCTTCTATGAGAAACGGGCACCGAGGAAGGAAGAAATGATAAATTCTTCATTGGAAGAAACCATCGGTTTCTATATAGAGCCCGCGTGTGCTCTCAATTGTGCGTGCCTCGCTCGGCCGCCACGCTGGAGCACCCGCCCGTACCGCGCCGGCCGCTCCTGCCACGTTGGAGTGCCCACCCATGCCGCATCGGCCACTCCTACCGTGCTGGCCGCGCACACCCAGACCATGCCGACCCCGCTCCTCGCCTGCCTCCGTTGCCCGGACTCCCCGGCCTACCCGCGCTGGCTGCTCCCGCCACGCAGCCCTGCCCACACGCTTCCTGCCTGTCGCACTCGCCGTGCGGCCTCGCTCGCCCACGGCGACCACGTTGGCCTACCTCCGTCGTAGGATTCCTGTTTGCCTGTGTTGGCCGCTCCTACCAAGCGGTCACGCTCGCCCATGTCGGCCACGCTGGCCCTGCCTTTGTCGCTGGGGTGCTAGCCCCACTCACGCACGACGGCCACGCCTGTCCCGCTCGCACGTGTCGGTCACGCAGGCCCTGTTCGCCCGTGCCCGACCACGCCGTCTGCGCTCGGTCACGCCGGCTGCACCGGCCCCGCTCACCCCTGTTGCTGGACGCACATGCCCATCCACCCTCCTATCTTCTGCTCTGTTTGTGCAGGAATAACCGTAGAAGTGAAGTTAAAGGTAGAAGATAGAGTTGGAAGAGAGGAAAAAAGATAACATTTATTATATGAGACCTTTTACAATGGTTGGAATCGCTTCCAATCGCTTCTGCTAAATAACTCTTTTGATTGTTTTAATTGGTGGAAGGGTAATATAATCAATGTGCAAAGTTTCGTGAAACCATCCCATCCCGCTCATCCCGCCGCGCCCCATCCCCTGTGGGCCGACGCCTGACGCCGCCATCCCCCTCCAACAAATCAGTCGTCTCTCCCCGCCCTGCTCTCTCCCTCTCCGAAGTCGTCGGCGCCGTCGGTTTCTCCAGCGTGCGATCTCGGCGCCACCGGCCTGCCCTCGCCCACACGCATCTCAGGGATCCCGGCGCAGTGCCCTCGACCTCAAGTCGACGGCGACAACTAGGGCAGCAGCGCGCAGCCAGGAAGCGACGCGACACCGAGCAATCTCCATCGACAAAATAGTCGTCCCCGCGCTTCTCTCTCCCTCTCTCAAGCCGTCGGCGCCCTGCTTTCTCCATCGCTTGACCTCGGCGCCACCGGCCTGCCCTCGCCCGCCCTCGGCCCCAAGTCGACGTCGGCAACCAGGGCAGCAGCGCGACACCGAGCCAACGTCGCCTGCGCGGCGCCCAGCTAGCCGGCGAGGCACCCAGGCAGCGGTTCCCCCCAGGCAGCGGCAGATCCGACTACCTCGTTCAACGAGAGGGACTTGAACAGGGAGAGCTCGTTCATCTCCGGCACGACAACCGTGATCGCATCACGAAGCTTTAGATCCACAATCAAGGTGTGTTATCTTTTCGTCTCGCTTAGTGTTTTAGCATGTTGTTTTAATTAATTATTAGTTCGTACATTGATATAGTATTAGCTGGACACTTCAAATTTCAATAATTTTAACCAAATTTATAGAAAAGTACATGAACATATATATAAGATGACAGTAGTTTCATTAAAATCTACTATAAATCATGGATTTTCTCTTGCTCGCACATTAGTTTTGGTATACACACTTTAATCATAATCCTTTTACTGTCTTAAGGCTTTGGATAACATTTATGCACATGAGACTCTGATTGTCAGTAATGGCTTTTTTATAGCTGGCACATAGACACTTGAAATATCAGCCACTGAACAGCTTCAATTTCATATTTAGTACTATGCCACAGAACCTTCATAGTTAGGTTTTGCTTTTAACCTTGTTATCATCATCGAAATGAGTTTTGTTAGATAGGTCGCACATTAGTTTTGTTCATATGTGGTTTCAATGGGTCTAGACCTTGTAGCATTTCCTAGATTCACACATGGATCTTGAATGCCTTCTCTTGGCAGGTTATCACATTGACATATCTTCTCCCTTTTCTGAAGAAGGTTATCCTTGATACTAAAAATTAATGGGAAGTAAGTAAATAAATCATTGTATTGATCAAGTAGTGTTTGGGGCTTGCTCATAATTGGTTTAGCTGTGGTCTAGAAAAGTAGTGAATTGTCATGAATATTTTATAAATGTTGAGATTAATTACCAACTTTAAGGTATTATACCAAATATATGCCCTCCACTTGCATCTTGATATTTTGGTTGATTGCAACCATGTATTTAGAATATGAGTTGGTCATAACGGATGCAAAGAAAGCTGATGACCAATTTTATATGAGTCTGCTATATCCTTGTAGTATTACTAATCCTTACCCTGTAGGAAATGTCGGGTCTTGATTATTTGCCGGAGCACAATGAAATTGTTAGGAAGCTGTTTGGTAATGAAGAAGAAGGATTTCAGTTTTATAACAACTATGCTAAGGAGAGAGGATTTAGTGTTAGAAAAAGCTACTGTGAGTGGGATAATGGCCACAATGAGATGATCCTTCGGAAGTTTATCTGCAGTCGTGAGGGTTTCCGCAAAGAGAAGGAGTTGAAAAGGGAGCCTAAGAAGCGGAAGCCACACAATGTTACTCGTGTTGGATGTCGTGCTAAACTTGTGATTGCACGGGGCCAGAACATAGGGCAGTGGTATGTGAAGGATTTCATCGATGGACACAACCATCCGATGGCAGATCCAGACGTTGCTTGTCTGCTACGTTCGCATAGAAGAATTAGCGATGATCAGAAAGCTGAGATTTTGGAGATGCAGATTTCTGGGATCCGCAAACACCAAATAATGGATATTATGCAAAAGCAGTATGGTGAGTACGATAAGGTCGGATATACAATAAGGGACCTGTACAATTTCTGCCATCACAATAAGGTGGAGACAGTTGTCACTGGTGATGCTCAAACAGTCATTAGTTACCTGACAGAATGCAAATATAGAGATCCTAATTTTTTTAGTACAAGACTGATGGGAAAGGGCACCTGACGGGACTGCTCTGGTGTGACTATCAATGTCGGCTTGATTATGCAACATTTGGTGATGTCGTTGTATTTGATAGCACATACAAAACGAACTGATACAACCTGCCCCTTGTTCCTTTTGTTGGGGTCAATCACCATTGGAGCACGGTTCTTTTTGCTTGTGGAATTATTGCGCAGGAGACTATTCAGTCCTATGTGTGGCTGCTTAGGACATTCTCTGATGCCATGGCTCAGAAGTTTCTGATATTCGTGATAACTGATGGAGACCTTGCTATGCAAAGAGCAATTAGTCTGGTGTGGCCCAATTCATCGCATAGGCTATGCAGATGGCATATTGAGCAGAACATTGTGCGTAATCTGCATGATGATGGTGTCGAGGATGAGTTTAGGAATTTCCTTTATGATACTTGCTCCATAGAAGAGGTGGAGAGAAAATGGCTGCAATTTTTGGATAAGCATAATGTTATAGATCACGAGTCGTGGCTTTATCAGATGTATGAGAGGAGGCAAATCTGGTGTGCTTCATATCATGCTTCAAAGTGCTATTTAGGAATGAGTACCAATCAGCGGAGTGAGAGCCTAAACTCTAGGCTCCAGGTAAATCTAGACAGTAAAATGACACTGTTTGAGCTGGTACAACACTTTGACCACTGCCTTTCACGGCTGCGTGATAATGAAGTGCTTCTGGACTTTGATGCAGAGAATTCTAAACCACTGTTGCAACCAGATGCTTCAAGTATTGAGCAAGAGGCTGCGAAAAAGTTCACACCTGGAGTTTTTGGCAAGGTGCAGTTCAACATAAAAGGTGCAGTTTAGCATAAAAGCAACCAACAAGTGTCGCATGATAGAGCACCTAGATGGCTATGATGTACATACGTATATTGTTGAAAGGGTCGATAAGGGAGACAAAGAATACTTTGTCAAATGTGAGATATGTGTTGACGAAGACATTCCTAAGGGAATTTCTTGTTCTTGTCTTAAGTTACAGTCCCTTGGAACCCCCTGCTCACACATATTCTTTGTGTTGGGCTATCATGGAGAACGCGAACTTCCTGAGTGCTGTGTTTTGAAAAGGTGGACAATGGGGGCCAAGAGTGCATTGTTGGGGTTACGAGGATGCTACGCTAGTCAGAAAACAAAATTTTTGACCCCATAAACCAGGAACTACTGCTAGTTATAGATCACGGGATTACCACTAGACGCGCAGATGTAGCGGAAGACGTCTCGGTGTAGACGTGCGCGTTGCAGCGATGCCATGTAGATGTTCACGTCCGACCTTCACGTCTCCATGTGCGGTTCGTCCTTGTGCTCCAGATGCAGCACCTCCGAGGTATCCCACACGTACAGGGAGGAAGCGTCACACCTCCAAACTGCTAGGTCTGCGAGGAGCAATAGGCGCGGGCGTGGGGTGGGCGATGGCTGTCTAATGACGTGGGTCAAAACCCTGGTCGCCCCACCCCTCTATTTATAGGCGTCCCTAATGAGCCTGCCAACGTGGAGGCCCATTAGCAAACCCTAATCCCAGTCTGATTCGAGTCCAAATCGAATCAGGCTTCCAACCCCTTAAGCGTGCGACCCTATGGGTTCACGCACACATAGACACGGCCCGAGTACTCGTACTCGCCCGATAGTTGATAGCGGCCTCTAGCAAGACGTGTCAACTCCTATGTATACACAAAGATCATATCTGACGAACCACCACGATCACATATATGTAATTCCCTTGCCACACAATATTTGGTCCAACTCATAGGTTAACACTTAACCTAAGCACGGCCATGCATTTTATGATCCAATCATTTGAGTGGTCCAGTGATACCTCTCTCGCATGGAGAGGGGCAAATCCCATCTTGATCGTCTATGTCTCACAACATACTTCCTGACAAACCCGAAGACTATCTTTATAACTACCCTATTACGAAGTAGCGTTTGATAGTCCCTAAGTGAGTCAATTCATATCTTGAGTACATACCACAATCTCAGGTCTAAGGACATAATGTACATGATGTGTGAAGAGATAATAAGAACATCTCATGTTGGGTCAGTCCAGCTCCATGTCATACATGTGCCCACATTATTAGTTTGACATCTCCATGTCTATGACTTGTGAAACATAGTCATCAACTAATACATGTGCTGATCTAATATTCATGTGTGTCCTCACATGAACTCCGATCAGGGACAACTATTGAATAACCATACAAGTAAAAGAGTTTCACAGACAATTCACATAATTATCAATCAACACAAGTTGTCTTTAATGGATATTCAATGAACATATAATAAATCATGGATACAATAGAAATATCATCATCTCTATGATTACCTCTAGGGTATATTTCCAACAGTCTCCCACTTGCACTAGAGTTAATCTTTTAGATATCTAATACCCATAGATCTCACATGCGCCTCATGCTTAGGTTGTGGAAGAGCCTTTGTCAAAGGATCTGCTATATTCAAATCCGTATGTATTTTGCACATCTTAATTTCATCTCTTTTAATGAAGTCTCGAATGAGGTGAAATTTACGCAGTACATGTTTGTTCTTCTAGTGATTCCTTGGCTTCTTAGCCTGCGCGATTGCCCCATTGCTATCACAATGTAGAGACAATGGGCCGGACGCATTTGGAAACACACCAAGATCAATGAGGAACCTCCTCATCCAAACACCTTCCTTTGCAGCTCCACTAGCTGCAATGTACTCGGCTTCTGCTGTAGAATCGAACACGGTCTCCTGCTTGGAACTTTTCCAGCTGACTGTACCACCATTTATTGTGAACACAAAACCTGATTGAGATTGTGAATCATCTGTGTCAGTTTGGAAGCTAGCATCGGTGTAACCATTTACAACGAGCTCCTCCTCACCTCCATAGATTAGAAACACATCTTTAGTCCTTCTCAAGTACTTAAGGATGTTTTTAACAAGTGTCCAGTGACTCTCACCTGGATTAGCTTGATATCTGCTCGCAACACTTAGAGCATATGAGACATCCTGACGTGTACATATCATGGCATACATGATGGAACCAATAGCCAAAGCATATGGAACCTTACTCATGCGCTCTCGCTCATCAGATGTCGAAGGACACTGTTTCTCGCTAAAGTGCATGCCATGTGACATAGGTAAGAACCCTTTCTTGGACTGTTCCATGTTGAACCGCTTCAACACCTTGTCAATGTACGTTTCTTGGCTTAATCCTATTAGCCTCTTTGACCTATCTCTATAGATCTTAATGCCCAGAATATATGTTGCTTCTCCTAAATCCTTCATAGAAAAACTGTTACTCAGTGAAGTCTTTACGGTTTGCAACATCGGAATATCATTCCCAATCAACAGTATGTCATCTACATACAAGATTAGAAAAACAACAGCACTCCCACTTTCCTTCTTGTAAACACAAGGTTCTTCTTCACTTTGACAGAACTCAAACCCTTTGACCACCTCATCAAAACGAATATTCCAACTCCGAGATGCCTGCTTTAATCCATAAATAGATTTCTTAAGCTTGCATATTTTTCCAGCATTGTTAGGATCAACAAAACCTTCGGGCTGTATCATATACACGTCCTCTTCCAAATTTCCATTTAGAAAGGCTGTTTTAACATCCATCTGCCATATCTCATAGTCATAATAGGCAACAATTGCTAGAATGATCCGGATAGATTTAAGCATCGCTACAGGCGAGAAAGTCTCATCGTAGTCAACTCCTTGAACTTGCCGAAAACCTTTTGCGACAAGTCGAGCTTTATAAACTTGGATGTTTCCATCCATATCCTTTTTCTCTTTATAGATCCATTTGCACTCTATGGGTCTTACCCCATCAGGCGGGTCAACAAAGTTCCAAACTTGATTGGCTCCCATGGAATCTATCTCGGATCTCATGGCACTATGTCATTTCTCGGAATCAGGGCCCATCATTGCCTCAGCATAAGTTGCAAGTTCGTCATCGTCTAACAATAACACATCCCCACGCAACTCACGGATTCTTGCCGACCTTCGTGGTTGGGGCGGGGTGTCTGTTGCCACAGGTAGCTCAACTTGTTCTGCTACATTAGCATCACTCGTGGAGTCAATCCCTGTTGGCTCATCCTGAACTTCTTCAAGATACACCTTCTGCCCTCTCTTGTCTCTTTTGAGAAACTCTTTCTCTAAGAAAACACCGTTGCGAGCAACAAACACTTTGCCCTCTGAGCGGTTGTAGAAGTAATACCCTAAAGTTTCCTTTGGGTATCCCACGAAAAAACACTTGTCTGACTTGGGTGTTAGTTTATCTGATATAAGTCTTTTGACATAAACTTCACAACCCCAGATCTTTAGAAAAGACAAACTGAGACTCTTACCAGTCCACATCTCATATGGTGTCTTAACTACGGACTTAGACGGTACCCTATTTAATGTGAAAGCGGTTGTTTCTAGAGCGTATCCCCAAAATGATAAAGGAAGGTCCGACTGGCTCATCATAGACCGAACCATGTCTAATAGAGTTCGGTTACGTCGCTCGGACACGCCGTTTCTCTGAGGTGTTCCGGGTGGCGTAAGTTGTGGAACAATTCCGCAACTCTTAAGATGATTGCTAAATTCGTGGTTCAAAAATTTGCCTCCACGATCAGATCGCAAGGCCTTAATTTTCTTGCCACGTTGATTCTCTACCTCATTCTGAAATTCTTTGAACCTTTCAAATGTTTCAGATTTATGCTTCATTAGATAGACATAGCCATATCTACTAAAATCATCCATGAAGGTTATGAAGTATTGAAATCCGCCTCTAGTTGTCGTACTCATTGGTCCACATACATCAGTATGTACAAGTTCGAACAAGTCAGTCGCCCTCTCAGGAAAACCTGTGAAAGGCGACTGGGTCATTTTGTCTAGCAAACAAGCCTCACATGTCTCGTATGATTCAAAATCAAACGAAGTTAGAAATCCATCAGCATGGAGCCTCTTCATGTGATTCTCACTTATATGACCCAAACGACAATGCCACATATAGGTAGGGCTTAACTCATTAAGCCGAGGCCTTTTAGCAGTAATATTACAGATAGACATAGGTGCATCATCAAGATTTAAAATAAACAACCCATTCACAATGGATGCAAAAGCCACAAACATATCATTCTTAGAGATTACACAACCATTGTCTTTACTCGCAAATGAATAGCCATCCTTCATCAAACATGAAGGTGACACAATGTTTCGACTTAAACTTGGAACAAAATAACAATTATTTAACTCCAAAATAAATCCTGATGGGAGGTGGAGTTGCATCGTCCCGACGTTCAACGCAGCAACTCTTGCATTATTGCCCACACGGAAATCAACCTCCCCCTTTCCAACGCTTCTACCTCTTACCATTCCCTGCATCGTATTGCAAATATGAGCAACCGAGCCGGTATCAAATACCCAAGAATTAATATAAGAGTTAGCGAGGAAAATATCTGTAATATAAACAACAAGTGTATGAGCAGCGGGAGTACCTTTTTCACCGCCATCCTTCATCAAGGATGCTAAGTACACCTTGCAGTTTCTTTTCTAGTGACCTTTCCCCTTACAGTGGAAGCACTCAGAATCAGCAGTTGGTCTAGCAGCGTCAGGCGCAGGAGGGTTTGGCTTAGAGATCACATCTTTGGCCTTGCCCTTGCCCTTCCTATTGTTCCAAAAGTTGCCCTTCCTTTTAAAGTTGGGCTTGTTTTGGATCGCCATCACATGGCTGCTGCCAGCACCTTTCTTGATGTCTGCCTCTGCTGTCTTGAGCATGCCACATAGCTCATTCAGCCCCTCTCCGCACCATGCATATGGTAGTTCGAGATGAAGTTCCCATAGCTAGGTGGGAGAGAAGAGAGAATGAAATCAGTAGCCAGTTCTGGACCAATTGGGAAGCCTAGCTTCTCCAACCTCTGAGTGTAACCAACCATCTTGATCACATGTGGTCCAACTGCTGCACCCTCTGCTAACTTAGTCTCAGCAAGAGACTTAGAAACATTGAACCTTTCAGTTCTAGCCTGAGTCTGGAACATCTCATCTAGTGCTACGATCATATCGTAGGCTGTATGGTTATTATCAAACTGCATCTGCAGATCTGGTTCCATGCTAGCAAGCATCAGGCATCCCACTTCAAGATCAGCATCACATGCTTTCTTGTAAGCAGTTTTCTCAGTAGCAGGTGCATTATCAGCAGGTTCCTCTGGTAGTGGGGTGTCTAGAATATCTTCCTTTTTCTCAGCCCTGAGAACAATTCTCAGGTTGCAGATTCAATCCGCATAGTTTGTTCCATTCAATTTATCTTTCTCAAGGATTGAACGTAAAGTAAATGGTGGATTGCTAGGTGCCATTGATCTACAACAAAAGTAAATGTAAAATACTTAGACAATGTATCCAAGACAGAGTAAATGATATTAAATCATTAATAAAATCTACTCCCACTAAGATCAATATCCCTCTATTGAATCTTAGTGATTCAAGACCCAAACTAACAAGTCTACTAGTGAGCTTTAGCATCACCGCTAGTGGACATGGTAGATCGGTAAGCAAATCTTTGCTAATCATATCACATATGACTCTTGTTGTTGGCCAGCATCTCTATGCGTGCTCAACTCCTTATGCTTCAAGGTCCCTAACCGTTAGGATGACCTTGTTCAAGCAACCAACCCTTCTGCAGTAAGTATCCGATACGAACCTGCCTAGTCAAGGAAAATCAGTGACACCCTAATTTCATAGGCGCGCCACCAATTGTACAAGACATATGACAATGTAAGGTTTGGGGAAGCATATGGCTTGAACATTACTGAGAGATCGTTCTACACTTTCACTACTGCATGTAGACAATAAACATGAATCACATGTGAAAGTAGAACATAATAAGAGAATAACATCAACACAGATATGACTTGGTATAGCCCAGTGTCGATTTGGAGATCTCCATCTCCGCCAATCTATTCACCACGATAATCTCCATCTACATGGTGCATGTACGCCATCCTCCAGTGATGAATCCACCGACTAGCTACAACTATCGTAATTAATAAAGTAATTACATAGTCACGTGTAGGATCATCATAATTTTGGCACGCAGGCCATTACATCAAATGGACAATATATATGTGTCTCCAGCCATATTGTCATAATCACGACATGCAAGTCATGAAATAATTACATACATGCATCACATACACATAAGGGCTATACCAGTCATGAAACCCTGCAAAACAGAGTTAAACATTCCCGACGTCTAACCTTGAATCGCAGAAAACATAATTTTCCCAGCCTTTTTCGCAAATCTAAATTCGACAAAACCGGCAGTTGCCGGTGAAAAATGGATGTAAAATTTTCTGTAGATCGATTTTCATTTAAAGATCGTCTCAATCCGAAGTCGCATGCAAAAGTTATGGCCGTTTTACCGAACAGTGCTCCTTTTGCAGATTTCCTCATGTCGACGTACATCTCATACACCCGGCTCTTGACCTAGATTCGATTCGATCAATATGATTGATCTCCATCTTGCCATGATTGGATTTACACTTATCACTTAACTCTGATGGCGGAATTCCGACCGGTAGGAGTAGATCGATACATGACCAAACACGGCAAGATCACGAATCAAGATCAGAAACTGATCTACAACCGTGCATATCTCTATATGCACACAACCGAATCTATAACGAGGCAGTAACGGCTCTGATACCACTGTTGGGGTTACGAGGATGCTACGCTAGCCAGAAAACAAAATTTTTGACCTCATAAACCAGGAACTACTGCTAGTTATAGATCACGGGATTACCACTAGACGCGCAGATGTAGCGGAAGACGTCTCGGTGTAGACGTGCGCATTGCAGCGATGCCGTGTAGATGTTCACGTCCGACCTTCACGTCTCCACGTGCGGTTCGTCCTTCTGCTCCAGATGCAGCACCTCCGAGGTATCCCACACGTACAGGGAGGAAGCGTCACGCCTCCAGACTGCTAGGTCTGCGAGGAGCAATAGGCGCGGGCGTGGGGTGGGCGACGGCTGTCTAATGACGTGGGTCAAAACCCTAGTCACCCCACCCCTCTATTTATAGGCATCCCTAATGAGCCTGCCAACGTGGAGGCCCATTAGCAAACCCTAATCCCAGTCTGATTCGAGTCCAACTCGAATCAGGCTTCCAGCCCCTTAAGCGTGCGACCCTATGGGTTCACGCACACATAGACACGACCCGAGTACTCCTACTCGCCCGATAGTTGATAACGGCCTCTAGCAAGACGTGTCAACTCCTATGTATACGCAAAGATCATATCTGACGAACCACCACGATCACATATACGTAATTCCCTTGCAACACAATATTTGGTCCAACTCATAGGTTAACACTTAACCTAAGCACGACCATGCATTTTATGATCCAATCATTTGAGTGGTCCAGTGATATCTCTCTCGCATGTAGAGGGGCAAATCCCATCTTGATCGTCTATGTCTCACAGCATACTTCCTGACAAACCCGAAGACTATCTTTATAACTACCCTATTACGAAGTAGCGTTTGATAGTCCCTAAGTGAGTCGATTCATATCTTGAGTACATACCACAATCTTAGGGCTAAGGACATAATGTACATGATGTGTGAAGAGATAATAAGAACATCTCATGTTGGGTCAGTCCAGCCCCATGTCATACATGTGCCCACATTATTAGTTTGACATCTCCATGTCTATGACTTGTGAAACATAGTCATCAACTAATACATGTGCTGATCTAATATTCATGTGTGTCCTCACATGAACTCCGATCAGGGACAACTATTGAATAACCATACAAGTAAAAGAGTTTCACAGATAATTCACATAATTGTCAATCAACACAAGTTGTCTTTAATGGATATTCAATGAACATATAATAAATCATGGATACAATAGAAATATCATCATCTCTATGATTACCTCTAGGGCATATTTCCAACATGCATTTCGTCCTATAAGGAAGAGCACCATGTATGACTATTCTGATAGCCTACAGAGGTACCGTGAGCTACGTAATATCAGTCACACTGCATCGTTTGTAGCATCTCGTTCACCTGAAGCATATGCGTGGCTGAAACGAGTTCTACATGATGAAGCTGCTATGATCCCGCCTAATGGAGGAGAGAACAGAGGCAATAGGTATGGCCCTGTGCTGCCGCAAGCCCAGCATTTTGGTTCACCAGATGCCACAGATATTTTGGATCCCTTGCATGTACCTGGCAGAGGGGCCCCGAAGAAAAAGCTGAAGTCAGTTTTAAAAAATAAGAAATGTACGGTGAAATGTACCAAGTGTAAGGAAGAGGGTCACAATCGGTGAACATGCTACATGAGAAAAGAGGTAGTTAAGAGTAATCTTCATGAACAACATTGTACCGGCTGTCTGCAGAGTCATGTGTAATTATGGCTAATGTTCCTCTTCATTTGTAGAATTCAAAGCTCCCTGAGGATGTGCTGGACATGTGATTTGGCAAGGATCCGCTTCTTGTTGCATAATAGGTACGCTGGTGCATAACTGGTTTAAACTGATTGTGTTGTTGTTATGCTACTCAGTAGTTGATCATGAGGTGCTTTGTGATGATTGACAGAGGTAGTTTTATACATTCCAGGATTCTCTGCTTCATACATATTTGAAATTTCATTATTTGGATATTGGCCAGTACATCTTTCAAATTCAATTCATCATCGTGTTGTCATAACTGTAATTTACTATGTGTGACTATCTTTATCTTCTTGTATGGCAACATTAAATAAAAAAATAGGTGTTGGTATTCTGCTAAAAAAGTAATTATGTCAATTATTTCAGGCATAGACACAAAAAAGATGAGCCTTGCCAAGTAGCTATCTGTCTCTTGGAAAGTAACATGATGTCACTAAGCTTGATCTATCTGAGACATTGAATGTCAGCACAAACTTTGCCGACTTAAGAGCCCTGCCAAAATTAAACGGCGAACTGCGAAGTTCAGATGCTGAGAAGTTCAGATGATCCAATTTCTTTTAGGTTGTTATGCCTGTTGGTTAAATTGATTGCAGCTAGCAGACATGTTGCGTTAACTGTTGAAAGTCCAAACAAATAGAGTATTCTCACCATGTGCTTGTTTCTGAGATTCGTAATTTGTATGTTCAACTCAGGGTTCGATATAAAAGAATTGTTCTGGTGGGAGGGAATTTTGTGGAGAACCCAATTCCCCTCCACCTGATGCGTTATCGATATCCCAGCATTGGGAAACTTCCCTGTTCACATTTGGAAGTATTTGCAGGGAGATAATCAGGTATTGAGCTAAAATGCCTGTCCTGGACAAACCAATAATATGTATACATGAAGGATCACATAGGCACTGCAGCTGTATTTTTCTTCTCAAATCCTGTATTTGTTGCATCAAGAGCTCTAGAAGTAAACACAAGAATACAAATTAGCAGTCCACTGCTGGCCTTCGAGCGACCCACGCCTGGTCTTTTCGTGGCCCATGTCTGGTCTTTGCGCGGCCCACGCCTGGTCTTTACGCGGCCCACGTCTGCCCTTGGAGCGGCCCACGGCTAGCCCACGATGATAGACACGGTGTCGTCAACACTACTTAGCCTCGAAGTCTCCGGTGTGGTGTCGTCAATGAAGCGCCGCTCTCTCTCCGATGCGGTGTCTGGCGTCGCTTAGATTTCCCAATCTCCTATTTAGCCCCATTTAGTTCTGAAGCTATCGCCGTTGTCGTTTCCTTCCCCCAAACCTAGCCACCAGTTGCAACCTACATAGGCAGTAGTGGAAACCTACCTCTCTAGGACAAACCTAGCTAGCACCCAAGTGCGGCGGAAGGCGGCGAGGCGCGCCGACGAGGCGGAAGGCGGCGAGGCAAAAGTCAGAAGCCGCTGGCGGTGCCGCAACATGGCGGCGAGGCTACAGACGCTACCTCTCCCGAACGACATGCTGGTCGAGATCGTCGGGTGCTCTGTTTTGACTTGGACTAATAACAGTCATTTCAAGTCAAGGGTCTTGCTCAGGGCCTCAATCCTCCATCCGAGCAAGGTGCCTAGGAGCATTCTAGTGTGCAGGCCTCCTGATATGGGAGCAGTTGGTCGATCTTGGTCAGTTCCGGTCTTTTTGATGAACTCGCAGAACAATGAACAGTTGCCAGGAGATGAAGACCAAATTCCGGAAGATGGTAACCCGCATCCCTTGCCTGGGTTCTTGCAGCAGATGCAGGATCCTGACAACTGGGAGAATTTTCCAGATCTTGATGCTGTGGAACAGGCCAATGTGGATGAGGGTTGGATGCCAGCCCCTGTGGAAGCAAATGCAGCTCCTGCTGCTGCTGATGGGTGGCCTGCTTGGCCCCAACAGGGAGAAGAAGTAGCCGAGAATGAACTTCAATTTGCTCAAAATCAGGCGGATGCTATGGCTCAGCAGTTCATCCCCCAGAATCAGCAAAATCAACAAGCACAAGTGTCACAGTCAGTCAGTGATGAAGCCCTGGAGTTCTTCAGAGCTCAAGGTCCTCCCATCAGATTCGAGACCCCCCTAGTTTCAAGCAACAATGAACTAGTACCATTCTATGATAGTAGCATGGATGTACAGAGTGACTACCCAATTTTTCAGTTGGCAAAGAGATTGGGCCTGCATCAAGGTTATGGGCCATCCCCTTCAGCTCAGATGCTGATAACTGGCATCTTGCATATTCTGGCAGCAGCCCATCACCAAATCTGCATACCCCAGCCAATGAGAACTTCTCCAGCTCGGTTGGGCCTTTTTAGAGAGGTAGACTCTGTCCCTGCAGTGCACTGGCCTGGGTTTGTGATTAACTGGAAAAGGCACCCACCTCAAGTGATGGCTGACCCCTCCTGGGGAAACAATTGGGAGGCCTCTTCTTCCTCCAGTTTACCAAGGCCTCAATTACAGTTAATGTCTACTGACATGTCCAATCAACAGCAGATATCACAGGAGGCCAATGTGCAGGATAGCAGCATGGCTCTCCCATGCTCATCAACAGAGATGGGGGCAGCCCTCTCATCTTCTCCATCAGAAATTGGGGTTTCAGTCTGTGATACCTTAACTCAGCAGCAAAATGATCAGCCTCAGGATCAAACCAGACAGAAAAAGGTGATAAGTAAAAGAATTAGGAAGAAGCAAACTCCAATTGTGGACACTGGCCTTCGCAGGAGCTCCAGATTAAACAAGACTGTTTCTACGGAGCTGCTGATTCTGCCTGACCCCAAAATGCCTAGAAAGCAGGCTGCAGTGCCTAGTTCCGAAGAGGTACATAAGAAGTTGGAGAAGGAGCAAGAAGCAAGTCTCCAAGATGATAGTATGATCCCAATTTCAGTTATGCAGGAGATTGCTGTTCAATTCTGTGGTGTCCCTCCTTCGGAGTTGGATTCTTCCAAGCGGTCAGAAGATCAGGAGAAATGAAGACACATCAATATTTTCATTTTCTCTGGGGGCCAAGGCTCCCCTTGTTTTCAGTGTTGTTTTTGCTTCTTCAGTCATACTGTCTACCTTCATATGGCCTTTTGGTTTGGGTGTTTTCTGTGACAACACCATATACTCTTTTCCAATTGTGGTTTAATGGATAATCGTAATAGAAACTGGACTGTTCTACCTTCAGAAAGGGGGAGGATCATGTCTGCATCCAGCTCAATAATGAACCAAGAAGGAAGAATGGAGCTGCCAAGAAAACGGTCTCCATTTTGACATGTTGAAAATGAAGAGTAATCAATGAAGATGAAGAATGGAGCTACTAGTGGTCTTTTGCTTATGTTCTTTCTTGCTATGTATGGTGTTGTGCCACCAATTGTCATGCTACTCATTATGGCTCTGGTTCTCTCTTTTATTATGGTGGCTATGCCCCATAATGCTTGGTTGTGATACTCTAGTTTATGTGTTTGGTTTGGGGATCATGAGGGATGGGTTGGCTCCAACCAAGATTTTAGGGATGAAATGAACCCACATGACAGGTTCACAACCCAGATGAACCCACTATTTGCTGTTTTGGTGGAATCTGTTATGGGAGGACCTTGTTGCGGGAAGGATCCACTCTTCCTCATTCAATTGAATATGCTAAAGATCCTAAACTCTCCCTCGGATTTGAGCAGAGAAGTACTTGGTAGGGCAGGGTAACGAGATTAGGAATTTGCTGAGTTGAGAAGTGTTTAGGGTAACATGGCCCAGGTGCCCTGCCCGCCCATGTTTACAAATAATAAAAAAAACACAGACAAATGGAAGAGAACAAATAACTACCAATAACTAATGGTGATCACATCGCCTTAAACTTCCAGATTTAGATGAGATCTCCATTTAGATTACTCATACGACATTCAAAATAAGACAAAGATCCAAACTGACTTCACCTTAAACCAGCAGATTTAGATGAGATCTCGATATAGATTACTCGTACAACATCCAAAATAAGACAAAGATCCAAACCAAGTTCACCTTAAACCGACAAATTGGATTACCGGTATGAGATCCAGACCTATTGCAATAAGAACTCAGGATGTCAGGAACGCGGGCGATAGATGGTGCAGACTCCCAAACGATGGACAGCGGCGAGTTGGAGAATGGGATTGCGATTGTGGCGGCGTTGGAAGTATTTGTGAACACGTTCTTCTTGGGCCATCAATTTTGTAATCCAGCCTGTGGCTAATCTCCGCGCGGGCTTCTCACCCCGGAAAAGGTCTAAGCCCAGGTTAGGAAGTGCCAGCCAACTACTCCGATGGGCCAAATTCATTTATTTTGGCTATTTTGAAAACTAAGTACTAAAATTTGAATTTTTCAAACGATCTCAGATGGAAAAATGATCAAAACAAAAGTTGTAGATCCTAAAAAGTTCTAAAACTTTGATATTTACAATTTTTCCATTTGAAATCATTTGATGCTTCAAAAATCTTTTTTGAAATTTAATTTTTAATTTCTGAAGAACTCTTATTTCTCTTTTTAATCTTTGGCTAAAACTAATAACTAGTCTTTCTCCCTCAAACTAATTTCAAATTCGATGATTTTTTTTTCTAATTTTTTCTAAAATCATGTAGTATCAAGTTATTACCATTTATTACTCAGTTTTTTAGGTAGCTTAGGATATTTTACCATTTATCCTTGAGAAAATCAACAAATAATTACAGTAATAGGTAAACTTGGTCTGAAAATTGCATAGATGCACACACCATCATGGGACACCTACATAAACATCCCAAAAAAATTTCAAATGATTTGGTGCAAGTTGTACTACACATCCATAAACGAATGAGCATCTATCACTTATTGACAAGGTCATGTGTAAGAGATTTGTGACTTTGTAATCATATGCATCACAACTTTCTCAGAATCAGTTGAAACTTTTTTTTCAACAATATACACCCAAATGAGGTGTCCATGCAAGTTTTTAGATTTTTGTAGGTAGCTTAGGATATTTTACCATTTATCCTTGAGAAAATCAACAAATAATTACAGTAATAGGTAAACTTGGTCTGAAAATTGCACAGATGCACACACCATCATGGGACACCTACATAAACATCCCAAAAAAATTTCAAATGATTTGGTGAAAATTGTACTACACATCCATAAATGGATGAACATCTATCACTTAGTAACAAGGTCAGGTGTAAGAGATGTGTGTCTTTATAATCATATGCATCACAACTTTCTCAGAATCACTTAGAAACTTTTTTGTCAACACTATACACCTAAATGAGGTGTCCATGCAAGTTTTCAGATTTTTATAGGTAGCTTAGGATATTTTATCATTTATTCTTGAGAAAATCAATAAATAATTACAGTAATAGTTAAACTTGGTCTGAAAATTGCACAGATGCACACACCATCATGGGACACCTACATAAACATCCAAAAAATTTCCAAACGATTTGGTAAAAGTTGTACTCTCTCCATCCCAAATTATAAGTCATTCCAAGAATTTTGTAGAGTCAAACTTTTTTAACTTTGACCAAAATTATAGTAAAAAATACAAAGATTTATGAGATCATTGATATATATTATGAAAATATAACTAATGAAGAATCTAAAGATACTTAGTTGGTATCATAAATATTATTATTTTATTATATAAATTTGGTCAAAGTTGAAAAACTTTGACTCTCCAAGATTCTTGGAATGACTTATAATTTGGGATGGAGGGAGTACTACACATCCATAAACAGATGAGCATCTATCACTTATTCACAAGGTCATGTATAAGAGATGTGTGCCTTTGTAATCATATGCATCACAACTTTCTCAGAATCAGTTGAAACTTTTTTCTCAACAATATACACCCAAATGAGGTGTCCATGTAAGTTTTCAGATTTTGTAGGTAGCTTAGGATATTTTACCATTTATCCTTGAGAAAATTAACAAATAATTACAGTAATAGGTAAACTTGGTATGAAAATTGCACAAATGCACACACCATCATGGGACACCTACATAAACATCCCAAAAAAAATTCAAACGATTTGGTGAAAGTTGTACTACACATCCATAAACAGATGAGCATCTATCACTTATTCACAAGGTCATGTGTAAGAGATGTGTGCTTTTGTAATCATATGATCACAACTTTATCAGAATCAGTTGAAAATTTTTTCTCAACAATGTACACCCAAATGAGGTGTCCATGCAAATTTTCATATTTTTCTAGTTACCTTAGGTTTTTTTCCATTTATTCTTGATTAAATCAAAAAATACTTTAGGGACTGAGGAGTATTCGGTGGGCCTACTCGGTGCGACCTCGCAATTAGCCGACTCATATTAAGCACGGTGACCTACTCGGTGCGGTTTCCTTGGCTTTCTCGTCTCTTCTTCTTCCACAGTCGGCGGGTCTCTTCTTCTTCCATAGTCGGCGAGGCAAGGGCGGTTCGCAAGGCGGTGTGCACGGTGGCGAGGCCTGGAGACGGAGCGCGGAACCCGTGGCGACGACGGCGAGGGTGGCACTGGCCGGAGGAGGCGCCCTCACGATGCGGAGGAGGTGGTGAAGAAGCCGAGGCGCCACACCAACTCTTCCTTGGGTAGCGCCCGCATGGAGTCCTATGCTGATTCTATGGAGTCGGCGTTCACCTTCCCACGCCCAGCCGCCGGCAAGAAGAAGACGGTCATCGGCGCCGCGACCTTCCCACACCCAGCCGCTGGCAAGGAGAAGACAGTCATCGGCGAGGACAAGGTATGCTCCACCGCGACCTCGCCCAATCCCAAGGAGCTAGGGTTTATTTAGGTTTATTAGGGTTCAAATGGAGATTATGGCCTAATCTATTCGTAAGTTACTATAGTTTATTAGGAACCGGCAATCCGAAGTTTACTGTTTATTATGGTGTTTATTATGGGTTGATATGTATAGATCATATGTTTGGCCTACTGATTTTAGTTTTTGTTAACATTATTGTAGTGATTATTAGTGTTGTTAATTATTTATGCATTAATGATCGTATGTTTGGCCTACATGCATTGTTCGTTTAATTAAAGTTTTGCCTTATATGTTTACATTCTCCATGCTTTAATTGATTAGGTTCAAATCAAATAAATTGAAATGAAGATTGCTGGTGTACATGTTTTGAGGGGTTATATCAAAATTTAAAAAATGAAATAAGTTTTCATATATGTTTGTTTGTCCAGTTTTGACGTATTTATGTTTATCACAGGTTTGTTGCATTACAAAATCTGATAATTCAACATATCATCAATGTTAGTTTTGCATGGTCAGATTCTAAGTTTGCTGTCAGTTTTCACAATTTTGTTGGCAATTTGAAGTTTACTGTTTATTATGGGTTGATATGTATATAGATCATATGTTTGGCCTATTGATTTAAGTTTTTCTTAACATTATTGTAGTGATTATTTCTGTTGTTAATTATTTATGCATTAATGATGATATGCTTGGCATACATGCATTATTCCTTTAATTAACGTTTTGCCTTATATGTTTACAGCCCTGATGCTTTGATTGATTAGGTTCAAATCAAATAAATTGAAATGAAGATTCCTGGTGTACATGCTTTGAGAGGTTATCAATAAAAAATAAAAAATGAAATGAGTTTTCATATATGTTTGTTTGTCCAGTTTTGACGTAATTACTTTATGTTTATCACAAGTGTGTTGCATTAAAAAATCTAATATTTCAACATATCATCAATGTTAGTTTTGTATGGTCAGATTTAATTGTTTATCAATAAAATCTGTTGCATATTATTAATTACAGGAGCCGAAAGAATCAGAAGCTACTTTCCGCTTCTGGGCTGAAACTACAAAACAACATGTGCAAGAAGACATTGTTGATGTCTTTGAGAAGATGAAGAATGACCTGCAGACCGGACAAGACAGTGAAACAATTTGTGACAAGATGCAGCAGGAGGTGAAGAAAAAAATTGATCATATAATGGAGCAGATGTGGAGGAAGCTGCTTTGGGATTACCATATGTATGGACACCTTTGGGCTTATGATGGAGCAGATTTATCTAGTATCTAGCAGTAGTAGACTTAGAATCTGAACTAGTAGGACTATGGTGGTGCTTTTGGGAAGAAACACTTTAACTATATAGATGTATATAGATGTTAGTACTTTGTAAATATATAATTAAGTCCTGGTACTATATATATGGTGCTATATATTTTGTGTGTCCAATTATTTCTGAGTATGAGTGTGCTGGATGCAGACCTGGTACCTGTGTAAATATGTGAGCATGCATGTGTGTGTTTTGATAGGATTCACATAAGCTCAAATAGATTATATGACAATGTGAGGTAGTACTTGAGGTCTGATGATTGTATGTGCTTGACTCATGTCACTCTTTATTGCTTGGAATTTTTGTTAATAACACAACGTATTTTGAGATCTTACAGCTATTGTTGTGATTATCTTTTCATGCTACTGTATTTTATCAATTTCAAATTAGAATTTCAAAAAATGACAACTTCATACGTTATTTATCTTTGAAATAAATGAATAAAAATGCTCTCCCTCCGCGTGGGCTTCCAAAGGACGATGTGTAATCCAGCCTGTGGCTAATTTCCGCACGGGCTTCTCACCCCAGAAAAAGGCCTAAGCCCAGGTTAAGAAGTGCCAGCCAACTACTCCGATGGGCCAAATTCATTTATTTTGGCTATTTTTTAAATTAGTACTAAATTTTGAATTTTTCAAATGATTTCAGATGGAAATGATCAACAAAGTTGTAGATCTTGAAAGTTATAAAACTTTGATATTTACATTTTTTCATTTGAATTCATTTGATACTTCAAATCGTTCTTCAATTTAATTATAAATTTCTGAAGAACTCTGATTTCTCTTTTTAATCTTTAGCTAAAACTAATAACTAGTCTTTCTCCCTCGTATTAACTTCAAATTTGATGATTTTTTTCTAAATTTTCTAAAATCATGTTGTATCAAGTTGTTATGTTCTTACAGCTATTATTGTCATGCTACTTGTATTTTATCAATTTGAAATTAGAATTTCAAATAATGACAACTTCAGATGTTATTTTGACATACTAAATGATTTCAATGGGAAAAATCATAAACATAAATGCTGTAGAGTTGATCAAGATCTACAACTTTTATTTTAAATATTTCTTCATCATCCGATAAAATGGTACCAACGTTATTCACAAATTTACAAATCTTACTTTCACAAACTATACACTATAAGAGGGATATATAAAATGAGTGAACAATGTTACTACCACTATATCTGATGAACAAAATCACCAAAAATAGAAGTTGTACATCTCCGAAACTTATAGAACTCTGTAGGTGATAACTTTTTTGTTACAATTCATCTTGTCAAGGAAAACTATGTTTAAGTATTCAAATTCAAAATATGATTTTTCAAACGACCTCGAATGGAGAAACAACCAAAATAAAAGTAGTAGATCTCAAAATTATAACCCTTTATAGTTAACCACTTTTTAAATTGAATTCATATTGTCATAGAAATTAAGTCCAATACAAAAAAAATCCTCAAATAAGTCAAATAAATAGAACAAAAACCAAAAAATTGAAAAAAAATCGCATCAGGGGTAGTGATCAAACCTACGCCTTCTGCATATAGGGTTGTACCATCTACCACTAAGCTATGCTAAGATGTTCAACACATTCAAGCTAAATTTATTTATCTTTAAAATGAATGAATAAAAGTGTAGAAAACAAATAATCCCCTCAGAACCTTAGAATAATGCTGATGGACAATATAAGAGGGACCCTTGAACTTACCCATGCCTAGACCAAAGACGTGATCTCATGCTTTACAGCTTCACATTTTAAAACACATTTATGTACAAAACACTGATTAGCATCGGTTATGAGCCCCGAAGGGGTATCTTGAAATCTCGGTCGTCCGCGATCAAATCGACGACACATAATAGGTGGGGAAGGATCTGGTCGGCCGAGCAGCACATCCACGGCGGCGCGCCATGGGCGCCGGCGGAGCACGGCGGCGGACTCGCCGGAATGGTGATTTAGACCACCCCAGGCCCAACCAAGACCACCGGTGTGATCAGCGAGACCTAGCGAACTTAAGGGTAGGCTTTAGCGGGGTGGAGAATACCGGAGCGACACCCAAATGCGGCGGCGCCATGAACGAGGTCTAGGAGCTCGCCGAAATGGCATCTCCGAGCAATAGGCGCATGTGAAGGGATAGAGGTTGGCGTGGGTGCTTCGGACGTGGAGGGGCCCACGAGGTTGGAGGACACCTGTGCGACGGTGAGGAAGCAGGAGCGGCGCAGGACGGATTGGCGGCGGCGGCGGCAGACGATGGATTGGTGGCGGCGGTGGACGACGACAAACCGACAAACATGGAGAATGAATTCGAATGAACCCTAAAAAAATAACCGGACTATACTATTTGTATTATCCACCCCAACTATACTACCCAAAACATTATTTGTATAATTATAGATTGACCGTTTTACCCTTAATTAAAAAAACGAAAAAGGAATTACCACTTCTCATATTTTGGGTACTGATTCACTCAATTTCGGACGCGATTAGAAGCATATGGCCCACCGACCATAGACTCACCAATCGCTTTCAATCGCGTTGTTCTCATCGCGTCCCATCGCTTTTCACATTCTTTGCCCACCGACCATAGACTCACCAATCGCTTCCAATCGCCTCTCCAACTATTGTAAAAATTCTCTTATTATATAAGGGTGTCACCATGGTATTAGAGCATCTCCAATTGTTTAGAAAAAATTGACTTGAGAAAAGTTGTCATTTAGCAACTTGCTAAAACTTTTGACAATAAATTTTTTAATGTATCTCTCCATAGTTTGGTAAAAATAACATAGAAAAGTATTCCAACTTGGTAAAAATAACATAGAAACGCCGGATAGCAAGTGAAGCTGACTTGGTAAATATAGCAAGTAGATGACATCCGATTCCAACTTGGAAAAATTTAGCAAGTCATATATCAATCTGTTGGAGAATATTTTTTCTTCTTTTCCCAATAAAACAAGGATAACAAGTCATTTTTCCAAACTATTGGACATGCTTTTATAGTTTCTACTACTAGTTTCTTATTGATGTGGCTGTTATATAAATCTTGTCTAGTTTTTATCACTAAGACTGCCCTGACTGATCAGGAATAACTAGCTACTAGTTGGTGTTGGATGTCTGATACGTAATGGCAGCTGCAGACAGCTACTCCTGTTTTTGGATCTTGAGACAGTGATCGGCGAACTGTGGAAGTGTGGAGTGACCTGAGCGGAAGGAAATTGTGCCAAGTTGGGAGTGCAGTGAATTGGGCCCTAGTTTTGGGTGGATGGACAGCAAGCTATTAAGATGTGTTCAGTAGTAGATGATTGTGATAGAGGAGTACTTCAAGTGGATGATTTGGAGGAGTAAATAAGCGCAACACAAGTCCAGAAGTCGGTGTATTATTGAGCGAAAATTTTAGGAGACTAGATAAATGCTCCTACTAGAGCAATGTAAGCAACACAGGTTCTGAAGTTGAAATAATTCTAGGAAAATGTAAGCAGACATACTAAGGGTCAGTTTGGTAGTGCTCTATCTGATTCTGATTCTCCATGAAAACTGATTCTGTGAGAGAAGTGATTCTGTGGCTTAAATAGAGAATCACTTCACAGAATCAGGGGAAACTACTTTTTCCAGCTCTCAGCCTCTTAGTTCATTTCAGAAAATCACTTCACGAAATCAGCAGAGAATCACTTCCCTCAGAAAAATTGTTTGGCAGAGCTCCTGCTGGATTCAGCAGAGAATCAGTTCTGGGAGCTCTGCCAAACGGGGCCTAAGTCGATGATTTACTAGTTAGAAGATAGGTTCCACTAGATGCAAAATGAACCTAATGACGTTTGCAATGACTAACTATTATGACGTGATCACAAAAAAATATGAGAGAGTAGTCACTAGCGACGAACAAATAGCTAGTCTATTTTACGTAACCTAAGAATCTACATGTGAGTCAAATATAATAAAAATATATAAAATAGATTTTGCTATTGTCTCTCACCTTTATCTAAGCTAGCTATACGTGCTAACACCATTGCGGACGCCCTAAACAGCTAAGATACGTTAGTATGGATTTTGGGGTTCACATCCATATAGAGGCCTCATCCAACATACCAGATTTATTTGTTTTATTAAAAAGAAAAGAATAATGGCCCGTTGGGTTGATTGTTGTTTCACAAACAAAATGTGGGCCACAAAAAATTCCGTAGATATAGACCCCAATGGTTGCTACATGGTCAGGAGCCGGTTGTCTAACACGTTAAATCATTCAGAAGAACTAAAGTCTGCAGCAAAAGCTACCTTCCAGATCAGATGTTAGAATCTGATGTTTTCCATAAGCAAACAATAAAGTATGATCGTCTAATTTGCACTTAATTTGAAACATCGATCACACATTTTGGCTTGAAGAGGATATCTAGTAGTGTATTGTTAGTGCGACTTAGCATGTGCCTTTTGCTCCTCCAGTAACACTACTGTAGTACTCATGGTTCATGAGTCATGAATGCATCCAAGTAATTTGCTTTTCCTTCAGACATGTTTATTTAACTAGTAGTAAATTGCTAACAATATAATATATATCGTTTGCAGAAAGCAAGTTCCGGCAACATCACTGAGCACCATGGAAGATACAATCATGTGTCATCACCCTATAGCGTTTTGATCTTTTGCATTGGCAGAGTACCCATCCATATCGATCGGCCTTCTGATTATTCAAAGAGCTAATTTGTTAAACTAAATGTATAACTACTGCAGCGTCAGACCCATAGAAGAAGAAGACCCTTTTTAAAAAAAAGAGACCCATAGAAGATGGCCAATGTCATTGTAGTTTATTGGCCACTGTTCTCTATATGCATGTCCTTTTACTTTTTGAGAAAGAGCATCCCAGAGAAAAAGAATACCAGAAGGTGTGCTTCTTTGTAAACATTTGTATATTATGTTTAGCTGTTGTCCAGTTGGTATGAGTAACTCTTCATATCATTTTGTGAATAGAGATTTTTCCTTCTCTTCACTTCACTTAATTATTTAAGTTCTGAGCCAAGTTTGTTTCTTTAGGAGACAAATTAAAAAATGTCATTCATCATTTGTTTTTGTTTTTTTTTTACAAAAATGTGACGGAAGCAATGTTCAAACAAGAACCGGCACCACACCACTCATACAGTATATTTTTTCTATGCGAACTGATATTATTAGTTTATATATTGGTACAACAGTCAACAGCAAAGCATATGCATATATGGTCCTGGTTGGTTGAATGGATGATTATTGTCGAAAAGCAGAAGCAAGGTCGATAATTCAGCAGCGCCGCGGCGGCCATGAGTTTCTTCAGTACTGGTCGGGCCAGAGGAAGGCGCCCATGGCGAACTTTCTCTTGCTGTCGAGGTCGCCGTCGACGGGGAGGCCGGACTCGCGGAGCAGGCAGTCGACGCGCCACTCCGGCATGCTCTCGTAGTCTGCCTTCTTGTACCGCGGGTAGTGCAACGGCATCTGGAAGGCGTAGCTACTGCAGTTCATCTTGGGGCCTTCTTCTTTCTGCTGATCATCGGCGACAGCAACAACGCCGTTCTTGGCACCAACGATGGCTGCCGCCTTCGCCATATTCATGCTGCTGCTAATGGTGCTTGGGCCTAGGGAACCCATGCTTTATGTCTCTGTGTGTGTTTGTGTCTGTAAGAGGGTCTGGATGTTTGTGTTTCTTGTGTGTAGTAAGTGGCCGGGTAGATGTGGGGGGCCTTTTATAGGGGAAGGAAAGAACGATGTGGAGGATGCTAGAATGTTAATGTGAAGCTAGTTGCTGAGAGCAATGTTTTTTTTTTTTGACAGCAACTGAGAGCAATGTTTTTTTTTTTTACAAGTAACTGAGAGCAATGTTGTTATGCGGGTCTTTGCTTGCAATGCAAGTTGCTTGGCATCATGTGGAACCACCCATTTGCTTGCAGTATTGCAATCATATACCCCCCGCCCTTATCGTTTATCAAATGTTTTATACCAATTTAATCAATTAATCCTTCAATTATTATTGAGGCGTGCATAATTGTTCGGATATTAGTCAAGCTGATCTAGCTGTTCGCTTTGACCCCGTCGGCCAGAGTTCAAACCCCTCGGAAGCGGATTTTTTGGCTGAAGGAGACGCAGTTTATCTGTATGTTGAAAAAATCCTCTCGTCTACCCCATACGCCAAAGAATATGTCTAAGGCCGGCCCAGTTTCACGGAAGCTGCGGTGCCGCTATGTATAGGTGGGACAAAGGTTCGAAGGTTTTCTCGACCTGAGTGAGAAAATCTTCTTTTTAAGTGTGTCCTATCTCACGGGAGCTGTGGGGCCACTGTGTATAGGTGGGAAGAGGTTTGGAGGTTTTCTCGACCTGAGTGAGAAGGTCTTCTTCTTAAGTACCGCTATGTATATGTGGGACAAAGGTTCAGAGATTTTATCGACGTACGTGAGGTCTTATTCTTAAACACAATGCTCGGGGTTGTATTACCCCGCGAATCGAGTTTTTTTACACTTTGATTCTGATACACAGTTATCAAGATTTAATACTTTTCTTAAATTAATAATTTTTTCAAAAAAACAATTGAAAAATCAAATCTTCAAGTCATGAACATATTTGTTGTCTTTCACCAACTATTTCGAGCATCTCACTCCTAAAAGCTAGAAAACAATTTTGTATCCGAATTTTTGGACTACTTTTAAATCACTATGGCCACCATGGTTTTTCTTACCGGAACGGTAACCGACAAACCGGTCGGTAACCGGTCAAACCGGGCCGGTCCGGTTACCATGTAAGCCGGTTACCAAATTTGAATTTGAAATTTGAAAATTTGAAAAAAAGTGCCCAAAAAAATTCCTAAAAATAGATTATAATTTATGGAGACAATGGTATAAAAATTTTCAAATTGGAGTTCGTTTAGTATTCATTTGGACGTTTGGAAGTTTTAAAAAAAAGAGATGGCGGCCATTAGGCGCTCACGGGCACAAAACGGCTCGTGGCCGGGCGGGGGGGCAGACGGTCCACTCCCGAGGCTATCCGCGCCCGCCCCCAGCCCTCCGCCCCCCTCGCCGCCTCCGCTCGCCGCCCGCCGGCTAACCCGCTCGGTTAGGCTCGGTTACCGAGCGGGAGCGAGCGGTAACCGTTCGGCGACGCGGCCTCGGCTAGCCCCCCCCCCCCCCCCCTCCTGCGGCTCGGTAACCAACGAGCGGTTGCCTTCGGTTACCGAGCGGTTAGCTCGGTTCCGCAGGTAAGTTTTCCCCCCCTTTTTTTGGTATTTTAGTTAAGTAGTATATGTTTTGGGTGTAGTTTTGTGTTAGGATTGTTGTGTACTTAGGCAGGATCTGTGTTAGAAATTAGGATGGATGGTTTAGGTTAGGGTTAGGGTTAGGTTTAGGTTAGGGTACGATTTAATTTACGATGTATTTATTTGTTTAGGATTTAGGATTTGAGGTATGATGTGTTAGGATGTATTTTTTTGTATATATTGTATAGATAAAATTTACGTGGGTGTGATTTTGTGTTGTCTGTTTATGCAGGTAGACAATGTCGGGCAGGCACAAAGACATTGTCTGGGAGCATGGTGAAAATCTCGCTCCCGGGTGGCGGTGCAATTATTGTCACCTGACAAAAGGGGGGCGGTGGTGCAACAAGATTGAAGCACGCATTTGGCAGCGCGCGGGACGGAGGTTGTGCATTGTAGCCGTGTGCCACCAGAGGTGCGCGAGTATATTTCCAGAGAGATCTTGACCGCGCCAAGAGGGCGACGGCTGACCGACGCTCGCCAAAGGCTCGCACAACAAAGAGCTGCACAGGAGGGGAACCATCCCCTTAATGATGATGAGTATGAGGCTCAGATGGAGGCTGCCCTGCAACAGTCGAGAGCTGAATATGAGTATCAACAGAGTGTGCAGGATAGAGCGGTCATTACGAGCGTGGAGGGGGTAGTTCTCGTGCAGGTGGTAGTGGTGTGAGATGGGGGTGGCAGTGGAGGTTCCCGTGGGTGGGAATCCTATTTCGAGGATTTTCAGAAGATCAGGATCACAGAGGGAGACACCTGTGGTCGTGGAAGACTACAATGTGTGGCATCCTTGTCTGGCACACACCATTAATTTAATGCTAAAGGATATCGGTGAAGGAATGATCATTCAGGTATGATATCCGTATGCAAGCGCATATCTAATTGGTTGTACAACCATACTCAGTTGCATTATATGATGAAGAGAGCAATTGGTGGTGAGTTGGTCAAATGGAATGGCACTAGATTTGGGACCAACTACATGTTCATGGAGTCATTTCACCGAAGACGTGAGAAGTTCATGCAGTGGATGGCATCTACAGATTTTTTGGAGAGCAAGTGGGCAAAAACCGAAGAAGGTAGATTTGCTCATGCCAGGTTGTCGAGTCTACAGTGGTGGGAGGGATTGGACTATATCATCAACAACTGTACAACCGATCTACAAGTTCCTTCGATTCGCTGATCAAGACAAGCACCCCAACATTTGTGAAGTTGTGTATCAGTTCCAGAATTGCAGTCGGAGATGGAGTTCATTTTTTGGAAGAAATACGCACACATGGAATGAGTACAAAGAGATAATGGATAAAGGATATCTGACGTGTACATAGGACGTAACGTGGGGCAGGTATGAGTTACTCAATGCAACAATAGTTGTTGATGCTTTCGTTGATGCTTTCGAGACAATATTTATTGTATGCGACTATATGTATGACTATAATATTTGTATGCGACTATGTTCTATGTGTAGTGACAGTGAAGTATATATATTTGTATGCGACTATTTGTTCATGTTTTCGAGACAATGAATTTATTACCGCATTGTGCGGTCCTTTTTATATCTATATGTCCAAAGGAAGTACCAAAAAATCATTTTTATCCGACACAAAAAAAAGACAACCCCACCGGTTGGTCGGTTACCGAGCTAACCGGTCGGTAACCGACCCCAAACCGATCGGTTTTACCGCTGCAAAAACCGAACAACTGAGGCGTTTGAATTCAAACTTCAAACCGGCCGGGTACCTGGCGTTACCGATCAAACCGGGGTACCGGTAAGCCGTACCGGAGGCCGGCGGTTTTGTTAATCGTCGGTAAAAAAAACCCTGATGGCAACATTGATATTTTCTCTCTCTGGTACATTTGCCAATGGAAATTCTATCCTTTGTCCTTTTCTTCTCCACATCCTTCCACCATTGGACTAGCTGATGGATATGCGTGTATATATTTTCGTGCTATTGAATTGTTTTTTCAAGTGCAAAAGATTGAGCATTGAGATAAGGAGAGTTATTGGAGAGAGGTCTTTTTAGGAGTTGTTGGAGAGAACTTTTTCAATCTTACCAAAATAAAATCAAGATTGGCAGTAGGTTTGAAAACTTTTGGAGATGCTCTTATAAAATATATTCCGGGTTGCTCAACCACATCCAAACATGCCTGTGTAATACTAAAATCATCCATACATATTTTTTAAACACCATATATTGCACAAAATGACTCATATAATTAGTAAATGAAATAAACAAAATGGATGCATGTCTTTTAAAAATATGCATACTCGGAAATCAAGCAAGGTGACAACCAAACTAAACTAATTAGTGAAGAGTAGTTAGTTTTTTGCCAAAATCATTATTTGGTTCTAAATTGTTTAGATACATTGTATTTCAAGATGGAGTAGCTTGGTTGGTAAAGATTATTAGAGGTGAACCATGAGGAACATGTCCACTTTGTGATTGAGTTCCTTTATTTATATAATTATTATGATAAGTTTTGAAGTGTTTAATACAACATACGAACTAACCATTTCATACTCAAAGTAGATAGTTAAAAAAATTGATGGGTGCTATAATATACACTATCATGTTATTTTTACCTAAATAATTCCTATAATTAACTTTGTGTGCACTTTGTTGTTTCGTGTTCAGGTTAAGAGAGGCCTTGGAGGTGTACATGATGTTGTCACCAGAAAGCAACAATATCACATTTTACTTTTGATGAGATAGAGAAAGATATTTTGTGCTGAATCTAGTTAGATGTGCAAGCAAACATAAACTTGTGCCTACCATTTGACTAGCTAGGTTGTATGTGTGTGCTTTCCTTTTGTAATGATGACCTGTCATGGATCAAGATGATAGAACTTGATGTATTGCTAAATGCTGGCTTCAATGAAAAGTTGAGATACCATTATCTGATAATGTGGTTGATGAATAATGTGACATGTTATGGTTGTTTATTAGGTTTAAAATCTGGTTAATACGAAATTAGTATTATATATAACTATGCCAGTTCAAATCGGCTTATATATCGGTCTCTATAACGTTACAGTGACCAATGATCGGTTGCTATAGCGACCATATAGCGACCCTTTTGGAGACACTATAGATTGGTTGTGGTATAGTGATAGCTCACATAGACGAATGCCATAAAGTAGCTGACAAACAGAAAAAATAGAGGCCTCCAAAACATAAATCTCTTTGGTCATAAAACTAAATCATTATTTTGAGAACTCCTTAATACATTAGTTTGAGGCTGTGAGCATTGCATTCATAAATGCCATAAATTGACATGCACATTCTTGAGAAGGAAATTTGATATATAAGATGATAGGGATGGCTGTAAAGAGACTACGAAACCAATTACATCAACAACACTACAAAAAATTTTAAGTCAAGTTATTGTCCACAGTGGTGATGGATGTAAAACTGTTCCCTAGGTCACTCTTGAAAGCTTACGAAAGCCTGGGTTGCCAGGGTGCTTACCTGACTCGAAATTGGATTTGTAGAGGTGCATAGGGTGTTTTATGATTAGTTTGTCATAATCAGAGGAGACAAACTCCATGAATCACAACATGTGAATGCCACTTATTATTTTCATCTGTGCTTGGTGGTAACCCATTTTCAAAGGCATTTAACCTGTGACACCCTGGTGTCAAGCACTGCATTAGGCACTGCAATTAGCCACTAAGAAAGCATAAGCAATGCATTGCATCATTTCATGTGTAAAAGTATGCCTTTGATCTTTTGTTGTTTATTTGAAATTGGATTTCTATTTGACTTGATGCTTTGATTTTGGCTTTATTCTTGAGGAGGATTTATAAATGGTTTTCAGAAAAAGTGTTCTATATAAAAGTTGTAGAGAAAAATATTTTGAGCAACTTTTATATTTGGGTCAAAGCCTGGTTTGAAGTTTTTCAAACTGTTTTTGAGAAGTCAAACTTTGGAAATTTCTGGAAAAAGAAAAAGAATGTTTTTCTTTCCCGGCGCCAACCCTTCGGCCCATCCGGCCTTTCGGCCCGCTTCCCCGCCTCGGCCAGCGCTCGCCGCCTCGCCCGCGCGCGCGCCCGCCCGCGCACCGCGCCGGCCACCTGACACGGCCGCGCCGTACGCCGGCCGGCTTGCCGCGTGGCGCCCCTTCTCTGCGCCAAATCCACGCCGACCACTCCCTCTCCGATCTTCTCCCACCAGAGCACGCCAGCGATCTTCGCCGGCCACTCCCGCGCATCCTCGTCTGCCGAGCCGCCTGCCGCCGCCTCGCGACCGCGCCGCCGTGGCCCCCGCAGCGACCACCGGCCGGCCGAGCCGACCAAAAGCCCGAGCACTCCACCCTCCGCTCCTTCCCTCACTCACTCGCGCACTCACTCTCGCTCTCACTCCCCACTCTCACCCGCGCACGAAGCAAACTGAGCACTCTCCGCTCGCTGCAACCACCGCCGCAAGGCCCCTTCCCAAATTCCAGTCACCACCTCCATCACCGGCCGATTAACCCCGGCCACTGCCCCGCCTTCGTCTCGGACACACGGTGCGCACCCCCGCGCCATCCGCCGAGCTCCACCGACGCCGAAGTCCGAAGAGCCCCGCCGCGGAAGCTTTCAGCGCCGCTCGGAGCCCGGAGCCGTTCGTCCCCGACCCGAGCTCCACCGCCTCCCTTCTTCCTCCTCCAGCTTCGCCAAGCCAAGGCAAGGTGAGAACACCAACTAGCCCTAACGCTATCGTTCCCTATCTCTCTGTTCACCTCGGCCGAGCGCCATTGCCGCCATCGCGGACCTCACACGTGGCCAGCACGCACCAGCGCACCTCCGGCCAAACCATCACCCCTAGGACTCCCCTCTAGGTTCACTGAGTCTCACACGCCCGCCAGTTTAGCCGGCGACCGCCGGAAACGGCGTAGCCGCGCGATGCCGCCGCCGCCGTGCGCTGCCGCTCGCCGCCGGCACGCTACGGCCGTGCGCTGGCCAAACCACTGGTACCGCTGGATGCGCCTCGTTGAGACGAGTCCGCCGGGCCCAGCCTCCGCGCCGGCGACCTCACCGACGGCGAGAAATCGCCGGACCAATCCCTCCCCTGTTTCCGTCTCGTCCGAGCCCCGAGTCCGGCCTCGGACGGGCGCGCCTGTTTTCCGATTCGCCCGAGGCCGCGAGCCAGCCTGGACGAGCGTGCGTTCTTCCGTCTCGCCGAGCCCTCGAGCCAGGCCTCAGCCTCGAACAGGCCTCGGACGAGCGTGCGTCTTCCGTCTCGCCCGAGCCCTCGAGCCAGGCCTCAGCCTCGAACCAGGCCTCGGACGAGCGTGCGTTCTTCCGTCTCGCCCGAGCCCTCGAGCCAGGCCCAGCCTCGAACCAGGCCTCGGACGAGCGTGCGTTTTCCGTCTCGCCCGAGCCCTCGAGCCAGGCCTCGGCCTCGAGCTCGGCCTCGAGCAAAACCTCGGCGTGCGGTCTCGTTCGAGCCAGGCCTCGCCGATTCGCTTTCCGCCGTGCGCCCGAGCCCGAATAGGTTCTGCTGACCCACGGGTCCCGCGCGTCAGTCCCTTACCGTCCATAGACCGAGTTCTCGCAAGCCAGCCGGGAGAAGTTAAATGTTTTCTTTTTCGGTTTAATTTCCAGAGATGCTTGTTATTTTTGTGTAGCCTGTTTTATAAATCCAAATGAAGTGCTTCCAGTTTTATTAGCTTTCTTATGAATAGATCTATCATGGGAAAATATGAATGTATTTTTGATAGCAGTTTATTTTACTGTTTTCATTTATTTCAGTTTATATGCTTTGTTTAAATAAATGATAAGTGTTTTCTGGTTGAGATAATTCCTGGAAAATTTTGTGTAAGTTTATTATACTGTTTGGCACCTGTGAAAAATATATGATGCACTGTTTATGTAGAAAAAGTTACGGTTATAGTTAAAAGTCTCTTTTGCTGATTTCTTAGAATAAGTGTTAAGGTGTTTTATATGTTGAAATAAAATATGGGAAAATTTGTACAGTCTTGGTGTGTCATGAAGAGTCTGAGAAAAATATAAACTTGATCTGTTTTATGGAAAAATTTGTAGTTGCTTTACAACTGTGTTTTTTTGTATAGATCTTTAGAAATTCATGTAAGAAAATATATGATGGTTCTGGTCATGGAACTTTCTGAATAAATATGAAATGTGAAGTAGAATCTGGGAAAAATGAAATAGAGCTATGCACTCTTTTACAGTAGGGTTGTAGTTCAAAGTACTTTTTTTTAGGCAGTTTGCTTGTCATTTTTGTATCTGCAGCTCTGTATTTTATCTTTGGCTGAAACTTGTTCAGTAGAGTCCAGCAAGTGTGATTTACCTTCTGGAATTTTGTGGATTTTTCTGAGCCCAGAAAAATACACTTGCAGTTCAAATCTGAGTTTCCTTTGATGTATTTAAATAAGAAAGAGTTGAATACTCAGATTTTGTTTTATGAAATAAATGAGATATTGCCCCAATGTTAAAAGTGGTTCAACAAGTTGGCTTTGTTGGTTTGCAAGAGTTATTCTTTTCATGCCACTTCATCTTGCACCGCATTTATTGAATATAAATTCATCGCATGCAATAGGATCGACACGCCGGAGCCCCACCAAGAGCAGGAGCAAGCCAAGCGTCGAGCCGGAGATCCAGGAGCCAGGAGCTCCAGCAGTCGGAGGAAGCAGACCCCGCGGCCGACACTAACCTGCCCGAGTGCCCCTCCCACGAGGCCTCGGTTTTCACTCAAGGCAAGCCCCGGAGCATTCTAAGTCTCCCAGTTTTTAATTAATTTACTTGAGTCCTTTATATTGTGATGCATTAGGTATAGGAGTTGATTGAATCCTATTTGTTGCATTACCATTCCTTGATTATTGATTATTACCTGCCTTGTTATCCTGCTACTGCTTATAATGTAGAATTGCTTAGCCTGCTTAATAAAAGTAGTAGTTAAGGATGTTTCCGTAATACCCCGATGGGTATTTACCGGATCACGGTTGGCTATATTTGCTATCGTGGAAAAGAACCTGAGTAGTAATGAAATACGGTCAACTGGAAGGCAAGGCACAAGTTTGGAAACTTGGGGCAGTCCGTCCGTTGGATCGTGTAGGTTTGTATCGATGTTGGCCCTCGTTCATTTTTGAACGCGCCCTTTTACTTAGGGATATGTCGGTGCCGTAATCATCGACCCCAAAGCCGGTTAGAAGCTGTTCGGGCCGGTCTCAACCCGTGTCGTGCCCTCTAGTACGGAAGTTGCGATCTGCCGCGTGAGGCCATCGCCAGACTCTGATTGGGCGGTCCGTGCTTGAGCCGCGACGATTACCACCACGAACAAGCGTCGAGCGGTTGCCCAATGCATGGACCCGACGGGGAAAGTGTGGGCTGGTATTAAAGGTCTTTCACCAGCTGGTTTGGAATTCGATTCGAGTCGCCGTCTCCCCCGGTTAGTGGGAAACTATGGCGAGCTTCACCACGATACAACTCCATGTGATGTTTAAAGGTTCAACTAAAATGTGGATAAGTCAACTGGATATGGTTATTATTGTTTGTTAGATTCAAGTGAGTGCTCTAGTACAGGTAATAACCTAGAACTAAGGAGTAGGTTAAAAAATAACAGCTCACCATAATCATTAATTATTCCCTTATCTGAATTTGAGCCTTTCGCAACTAAAAGATCCCAGCTCCACCTCAAAAGCCTTGCATACCCTTGGAGTCTTTTATTTTCAGTTAGACGGGTAAGTCTAGCTGAGTACATTCCCGTACTCAGGGTTTATCCCGTTTGTTGCAGATGGCCAGGTCTACTTTGGCTATTGTAAGCACTGCCTCTACCCAGTGGAAGGTGATGAGGAGTAGGCCCAGGGCAGGGTCGTCAAGAAGCTTTCCTCCTTCTTTTGCCAGACTGAGACTACTGGTGGCACACTATCTTAAAAAGGAGGAATGACTTGTGTTGAGTGGTTTATCAAACAATGTTTTATTTGGACCACGTTTGTTGTGGTCGTGTTTTAAACTTATTCAAGCTTCCGCACTTTTAAACTCAATATTGTAATAACTCTGTTTTAAATTCCGCACTCTGATGTTTTAAATTCGATTTCGTTTCGCTGTGATGTATCTTTACGAATGTAACCTTGAACGATGCGATCCTGTATGTTATGGTGTTAGAAATCCTTCGTGATTTCCGGACTACCGGGGTTATATGGGTTCAAGTATGAGTCGAAGTCAGACGGATTTGGCTAAGATAATACTTGAGCTCTTATCGCCAGGTCGGTTCCGCCACAGCTGGTATCGGAGCATGGTTCAAGTGATTACCTTCGTAAAGAGCTATTTTCGAACTAAAATGGGTATTTCAAATCTATTTTCAAAACTATTTTAATTACTAAGTGTGCCCAGTCTCGTCCTTAAGCCCTATACTAGGATTCAGGTGGCTTAACTGCTAACAGGGTTCAGGGTTTTGCTTCATGCTGGATCTTTATTTGCTGGTCCATTCTCGGGAAAAGAGAATGCGTCGATTGCGAAAACATGCATAAAATGATTTTGTGAGATATGAGAGCATGACCGTCCAACCGTCGGTCTAGGTGAGAGTTCTTATACCAAGTATGTGCGAGCTCCACGCAGACACATATGAGGGTATCAATGATTTTAAGGGTGATTTCTATTGGTGCATGGTGTTTAGTATTGGCTTCTATGTATTTTGCGCATATTGGCCAATACTCAGTTATTTATCATTGGGAATTTTGTTGGGCTGAAATGAATCTTCTGCAGGTACACTAACTATGCGAACGAGTAGAACGTGTAGATAACGCATGAGAGATCGTTCTTGCCACCGACTAGAACGTTAGGACTTACGAGTCATTAATAGTGAGTGAGAACGTAAGTACGATCATGCATCATGTTTAAATTCTTGCATTTACATTACCTCCCCTTAATTAAAAGTTGTCTCTTTTCTATAAAATTTGCCAACTTAATATCTGTCTCACGAGAGTTCGAAACCCTTTGTTTCTACAGATGGCCCGAACCAAGTTGACTGCTCGCAAGGCCACCGGAGGCAGAGGAGTTCCGCGTCATCGCTTGGCCACCAAGCTGACCCGAGGACGTTCCTGACCTACTTTGGGTTGCCGACTATCCTTTGGAGGATTTTGCAGGCCGTTGGCTACGAGGAAGGACAGGAGCCCAGATACTCATGGCAGAAGGAGATTTACGGGCAGGATTCCTTGGTCATGGTGGAGATCAAGGTCAAGGCTCTACCTGCTAAGCCCCACTGGACAGGATGGACAGAGGTCACCAGAGGCACATGTGCCAAGGATGGAGCCAACAGGGCAGCATACCTAGTGCTGAAGGATATCATCGCCCGTTTCCCCGCCGACTTAGCCAGTGCGATGGCAGGAGTGTTTCCCCGTGGATCACTTTTCCCATTACGCTGGAAGCAGACTCCAGAGTCAGCCTTGACAGGGAGCCCTGAGGAGCGTTTCTACTGCGAGACACCTGCGATGAGCGCCACTGGAGCTCTGTTGGGTGTATGTGAGAGTTTGGAGCACACTCTCGAGAGCGTGTCCTTCACCCTCACCGCCACCTACCAGAGCAAGAGGAAGCTTCAGGAGGACTTCGACGCTGAGGTTGTTCGTCTACAGGAGAGGATTCAGCAGCTCACGCTTGAGCGCGACGACGCCCGCACCACTGCCGCAGCTCAGTCTACCGCCAGGACAGTCGCCGAGCAGATGTACCTGACCGCATCTCTGCAGAGAGATGAGGCCCGTGCCGCACTTGACCACCTCAGAGAGGGAGCCCATCTTCTGGTTCAGCAGATCAACGCACAGCAGGTCTACATCGAGCAGCTCCACGAGGCCGTCCATGAGTTCCATCATGCAGCACAGGAGGCAGCAGCACCAGCAGCTCCCGCAGCAGAGGCCCCAGATCCCCAGGACGGAGAGGTTCTTGGTCCCGACGCCCCACCAGAGGAGGCTCATGCAGATGAGCCTATGATCGATGTTTGACATCAAGGACGCCGCATCCGCCGCTGGAGATCCCTGAGCGCTAGTTTGTTAGAGATCGTTTTCTTTTGTATAGCTTGAGCTTGCTCGCTAAGTGATGTAATGATCCAAACATGTGATGGTTTTATGTTTAACTTATGATGGCATGTAATGGCTTTTGGACAAAGTCCGGACTTCGATCCGGCACCTCTTTTATGGAAATCCGTCGTTTGCATGTCTAATTCCAAGCAATTGTTCTGTGATGTTGTATGGAGATGAGTAATTATACTTGGACGTGTGCTAAATTTCCGAATTTATGTACAGCACAGTATTTATTCATGATCGGTGTAACATCACCTAATGATTGCTTATTAATGGGATATGCAGATGCCGGCACACACCCGCAGCCAGCGTGGGCAGGGAGCAGGACGGAGGAGAACTTGCCACCTCCCCCGCCGCCGCCAATGACGCCTGAAGCGTTCTTTGGCCAGTTTCTGGGAAGCCAAAGGAACATGGAAGAAATGCAGAGGCACATGGAGGCCACCCTCCGCAACATCGCCAACAACACCGCGCAACAGCATCAGCAGCGCCAAGGCCCGGAGCCCAATCAGTATAGCTCCTACCGTGACTTCTTGGACACTCGTCCTCCAGTGTTCAAGGAAGCCACTGAGCCGCTCGAAGCTGATGAATGGCTCAACTCTATCACACAGAAGTTCCGTCTGCTTCGTCTGACGGAAGAGCTTAAAGCGGAGTATGCCGCTCACATGTTGGAAGGACCCGCAGGTTTGTGGTGGACCCAGTACCGTGCATCTCTGCCAGCTAATGCACATGTTACTTGGGATCAATTCTCTACTGCTATGCGCAACCACTACATCCCTAGTGGTCTGATGGAAATGAAGATTGCCGAGTTCATGAGGTTGTCCCAGGGGACCAGGTCCGTATCAGAGTACCTCCACAGCTTCAACAATCTGGCTCGCTATGCCCCAGATTTTGTAAATACTGAGGCCAAGAAGATTGCCAGTTTCAAGCGTGGCATGAATGCCACAATGCTATCCAAGATGGGTAACAGTCACCGCACCACCTTCAGTGACTTCGTCAGTGACTGTCTGAATCAAGAGGCCAATGACAGCCGGCTAGCAGCAGAGATACGCCGCGTGCGAATGAAGGAGGTTCGTCCCAGCAGAGGACCACTTTCGGAGCACGCGCCCCGTACCGCCCGCCTGTCACTGGAGCAAGGTACCGACCCCACAGAGAGAAGATCACCACCAACCGTCCCCGTCCAGCTTCCAGAAGCCGTACACTGCCCCCATGATGCAAACAAGAGCAAAGCAGGAAATGCAGCAGGTCCCAGGACTCCGTACGTAATTGGCCCATGCTACAACTGTGGTCAAACCGGACACCTGTCACGTCAGTGCCCTCGACCGAAGAAGCAGTACACTCAGCCCCAGCCTCGTACCGGTCATGTGCACCACACCACTGTGGAAGAAGTGCCAGAAGGAGAGCCTGTCACCGCTGGTACGTTTCTTGTTAATCAATGCCCCGCAGTTGTGTTGTTTGATTCTGGAGCATCACATTCTTTCATAAGTGAGAATTTTGTTTTGAGAAGTAATCTTGAGTTGATAGAGTTAGACCGGGATATCAGATAAGTTCCGCCGGAGCCGTTCTCTCCGCGCGAAAAATGGCTAAAGGAGTGGAAATGATCTTTGGGGATAAAAAGGCCATAGTGGACCCCATAGTCATTCCTGGTCTAGGTTTGGACATAATCTTGGGAATGGGATGGATGAAACTATGGAAGGTTAATCTAGACACCGCAGAGAGAATAGTGTCCATGGTTAGTCCTAGGAATGGATCTTCTTTCGGTTCAAGTTACCCCGAAACCCCCATGAGATTGGAGTGTTGTTCAATATCACGGCAAAACAGATAGCTGAGATCCCAGTAGTATGTGAGTTTCCGGATGTCTTTCCTGATGAGTTGCCTGGTTTACCGCCTGATAGAGATGTGGAGTTTGCCATAGAGTTAATTCCGGGAACAGCACCTATATCCCGAAGACCGTATAGAATGCACGCAAAGAGTTAGCAGAGCTTAAGATTCAATTGCAAGAGCTTTTGGACTAAAGGGTTGATACGCCCTAGTTCGTCGCCTTGGGGATGTCCCGCTATCTTGTGAAAAAGAAAGATAAGACTCTGAGGATGTGTGTGGATTATAGGCCGCTTAATGCAGTACTCATAAAGAATAAGTACCCCTTACCCCGGATTGACGTCTTGTTTGATCAGTTTGTCTAAAGCAAAAGTGTTCTCCAAAATCGACCTGAGGTCAGGTTACCATCAGATCAAGATCAGACGTGAGGACATACCAAAAACAGCTTCTCTACTAGATATGGACTGTACGAGTATCTGGTTATGTCTTTTGGGTTGACTAATGCACCGGCACATTTCATGTACCTGATGAATTCCGTCTTCATGCCAGAGTTGGACAAGTTTGTCGTAGTGTTCATCGATGATATTTGGTATACTCTGAGAATGAGAAGGATCATGCTGAGCATCTACAAGTTGTTCTGACCCGACTTAGAGAGCATAAGTTGTATGCTAAGTTCAGTAAGTGTGAGTTTTGGTTGAAGAAGGTACCTTTCCTTGGTCACGTCCTTTCAGAGGAAGGAATCTCTGTAGACCCTTCTAAAGTACAAGAGGTTATGGATTGGCAAGCACCCACGAGTGTTTTTGAGGTTCGCAGCTTTTTGGGTCTGGCCGGATATTACCGTCGGTTTATTCCGGATTTTTCAAGAATAGCCAAGCCTATGACCCGTTTGACACAGAAGAACAAGAAGTTCGAATGGACTCCAGAGTGTGAAACAGCTTTCCGCACTCTGCGAACGTTGTTGACTTCCGCACCAGTTTTGGCTCAGCCAAACTTGGAGGAACCTTTTGATGTGTTTTGTGATGCCTCCAAGATTGGACTCGGATGTGTACTCATGCAAAATGGAAGAGTTATCGCCTATGCTTCTCGTCAGTTGAGACCACACGAAGAGAATTACCCCACTCATGATTTGGAATTAGCAGCCGTCGTGCATGCACTCAAGATTTGGAGACATTACCTTGGGAAATCTATGTCATGTGTACACGGATCATAAAAGTCTGAAGTATATCTTCACCCAGCCGGAGTTGAACATGAGGCAGAGAAGATGGTTAGAATTAATAAAGGATTACAACCTTGAAGTGCATTACCACCCCGGAAAAGCGAACGTTGTAGCCGATGCCTTGAGTCGCAAGACTCATTGCAACTCCCTACACCACTTTTGGAGGATAGATTTAACCTTATGCACCCCGTTATGCTGAACAATATCACTCTTCAGTGCACCTTGGAAAGCGACATCATAGAGGGACAGAAAAATGATGCAGAGATTTGTCAGATTAAGAAGAGGTTAGAAACCAGTAGTTCGTTGAACTTCAGAACGGACGAGCAAGGAATCTTGTGGTATAACCAGAGGTTAGTCGTTCCTAAGGATGCAAGTGAAAGGAAGAATTCTGGGTGAAGCTCACAATTCAAAGTTGTCTATCCACCCAGGAAGTAGTAAGATGTATCAGGGTTTGAAAACCAGATATTGGTGGTCGAAGATGAAGAAAGAAGTTGCAGCCTATGTCGCCAGATGTGATACTTGTTGCAGAGTAAAGGCAATACATCTGAACCCGCCGGACTATTACAACCGTTATCGATTCCAGAGTGGAAATGGGAAGAGATCAGTATGGACTTTATCACAGGTCTTCCCACTACTCAAAAAGGGAATGATTCGATTTGGGTTATGTGGATCGGTTATCTAAGTGCTCACTTCATACCAGTCAAAACTACCCACCGACCGCATCAGTATGCAGACCTGTACATACAGAATATCTTGAGGTTGCATGGGATTCCAAAAAGGATTGTCTCTGATAGAGGACCCCAGTTCATAGCACGTTTTTGGGAACAGTTGCACAAGGAATTAGGAACCAAGTTGGTAAGAAGTTCCGCCTACCACCCCCAAACCGCAGGGCAAACGGAGAGAGTAAATCAGATTCTAGAAGATATCCTGAGAGCTTGTGTCTTGTCTTCAGGAGAGTCATGGGAGAAATGGTTACCCCTTGCTGAGTTTTCATATAATAACAGTTATCAAGAAAGTATAAAATGGCACCTTTTGAGGTTCTATATGGACGAAGATGCAGAACCCCAGTAAATTGGGTTGAGTCTGGAGATCGAGGATTCTATGGGTCCGATTATGTAAAAGATGCCGAGGAAATTGTGCAAACAGTACAGCAACATATCAAGGTAGCACAGTCTCGACAAAAGAGTTATGCTGACACCCGAAGGAGACCTTTGGAATTTCAAGTTGGAGACTATGTGTATCTCAAGGTTTCACCTATGAGAAAGGTCCAACGCTTTGGAATTAAAAAGAAGCTAGCACCTCGATATGTGGGACCTTACCAGATCATAGCAAAGAAGGGAAAAGTGGCATATGAAGTGCAGTTACCCCAGTGATGAGTGCAGTTTTCCCAGTGTTCCACGTATCACAGCTGAAGAAATGCCTTCGAGTTCCCGACAAGAGGAAGTTCGAGTCCCGGATGTCACGATCAGATCAGATCTGGAGTACTACGAACAACCTAAGGAAATTTTGGATACCAAGACTCGAGAGACTCGTAACCGAACAGTGAAGACTTACAAGATTCTTTGGAGTAATCACGGACCCAACGATGCTACATGGAAACCGAGGAGTACCTAAGCGTAAACTACCCCGCTTTTTATAAAATTGGTACGTAACTTAAATCTCGGGACGAGATTTCTTTAAGGGGGGAAGGGCTGTGACACCCTGGTGTCAAGCACTGCATTAGGCACTGCAATTAGCCACTAAGAAAGCATAAGCAATGCATTGCATCATTTCATGTGTAAAAGTATGCCTTTGATCTTTTGTTGTTTATTTGAAATTGGATTTCTATTTGACTTGATGCTTTGATTTTGGCTTTATTCTTGAGGAGGATTTATAAATGGTTTTCAGAAAAAGTGTTCTATAAAAAGTTGTAGAGAAAAATATTTTGAGCAACTTTTATTTTGGGTCAAAGCCTGGTTTGAAGTTTTTCAAACTGTTTTTGAGAAGTCAAACTTTGGAAATTTCTGGAAAAAGAAAAAGAATGTTTTTCTTTCCCGGCGCCAACCCTTTCGCCCATCCGGCCTTTCGGCCCGCTTCCCCGCCTCGGCCCAGCGCTCGCCGCCTCGCCCGCGCGCGCGCCCGCCCGCGCACCGCGCGCCGGCCACCTGACACGGCCGCGCCGTACGCCGGCCGGCTTGCCGCGTGGCGCCCCTTCTCTGCGCCAAATCCACGCCGACCACTCCCTCTCCGATCTTCTCCCACCAGAGCACGCCAGCGATCTTCGCCGGCCACTCCCGCGCATCCTCGTCTGCCGAGCCGCCTGCCGCCGCCTCGCCGACCGCGCCGCCGTGGCCCCGCCAGCGACCCCCGGCCCGAGCCGACCAAAAGCCCGAGCACTCCACCCTCCGCTCCTTCCTCACTCACTCGCGCACTCACTCTCGCTCTCACTCCCCACTCTCACCCGCGCACGAAGCAAACTGAGCACTCTCCGCTCGCTGCAACCACCGCCGCAAGGCCCCTTCCCAAATTCCAGTCACCACCTCCATCACCGGCCGATTAACCCCGGCCACTGCCCCGCCTTCGTCTCGGACACACGGTGCGCACCCCCGCCCATCCGCCGAGCTCCACCGACGCCGAAGTCCGAAGAGCCCCGCCGCGGAAGCTTTCAGCGCCGCTCGGAGCCCGGAGCCGTTCGTCCCCGACCCGAGCTCCACCGCCTCCCTTCTTCCTCCTCCAGCTTCGCCAAGCCAAGGCAAGGTGAGAACACCAACTAGCCCTAACGCTATCGTTCCCTATCCTCTGTTCACCACGGCCGAGCGCCATTGCCGCCATCGCGGACCTCACACGTGGCCAGCACGCACCAGCGCACCTCCGGCCAAACCATCACCCCTAGGACTCCCCTCTAGGTTCACTGAGTCTCACACGCCCGCCAGTTTAGCCGGCGACCGCCGGAAACGGCGTAGCCGCGCGATGCCGCCGCCGCCGTGCGCCGCTCGCCGCCGGCACGCTACGGCCGTGCGCTGGCCAAACCACTGGTACCGCTGGATGCGCCTCGTTGAGACGAGTCCGCCGGGCCCAGCCTCCGCGCCGGCGACCTCACCGACGGCGAGAAATCGCCGGACCAATCCCTCCCCTGTTTCCGTCTCGTCCGAGCCCCGATCCGGCCTCGGACGGGCGCGCTGTTTTCCGATTCGCCCGAGCCCGAGCCAGGCTCGGACGCGTGCGTTCTTCCGTCTCGCCCGAGCCCTCGAGCCAGGCCTCAGCCTCGAACCAGGCCTCGGACGAGCGTGCGTTCTTCCGTCTCGCCCGAGCCCTCGAGCCAGGCCTCAGCCTCGAACCAGGCCTCGGACGAGCGTGCGTCTTTTTCCGTCTCGCCCGAGCCCTCGAGCCAGGCCAGCCTCGAACCAGGCCTCGGACGAGCGTGCGTTTTCCGTCTCGCCCGAGCCCTCGAGCCAGGCCTCGGCCTCGAGCTCGCCTCGAGCAAACCTCGGGTGCGGTCTCGTTCGAGCCAGGCCTCGCCGATTCGCTTTCCGCCGTGCGCCCGAGCCCGAATAGGTTCTGCTGACCCACGGGTCCCGCGCGTCAGTCCCTTACCGATCCATAGACCGAGTTCTCGCAAGCCAGCCGGGAGAAGTTAAATGTTTTTCTTTTTCGGTTTAATTTCCAGAGATGCTTGTTATTTTTGTGTAGCCTGTTTTATAAATCCAAATGAAGTGCTTCCAGTTTTATTAGCTTTCTTATGAATAGATCTATCATGGGAAAATATGAATGTATTTTTGATAGCAGTTTATTTTACTGTTTTCATTTATTTCAGTTTATATGCTTTTGTTTAAATAAATGATTATAAGTGTTTTCTGGTTGAGATAATTCCTGGAAATTTTGTGTAAGTTTATTATACTGTTTGGCACCTGTGAAAATATATGATGCACTGTTTATGTAGAAAAGTTACGGTTATAGTTAAAAGTCTCTTTTTGCTGATTTCTTAGAATAAGTGTTAAGGTGTTTTATATGTTGAAATAAAATATGGAAAATTTGTACAGTCTTGGTGTGTCATGAAGAGTCTGAGAAATATAACTTGATCTGTTTTATGGAAAAATTTGTAGTTGCTTTACAACTGTGTTTTTTTTGTATAGATCTTTAGAAATTCATGTAAGAAAATATATGATGGTTCTGGTCATGGAATTTCTGAATAAATATGAAATGTGAAGTAGAATCTGGGAAAAATAGGAAATAGAGCTATGCACTCTTTTACAGTAGGGTTGTAGTTCAAAGTACCTTTTTTTAGGCAGTTTGCTTGTCATTTTTGTTTCTGCAGCTCTGTATTTTATCTTTGGCTGAAACTTGTTCAGTAGAGTCCAGCAAGCGTGATTTACCTTCTGGAATTTTTGTGGATTTTTCTGAGCCCAGAAAAAATACACTTGCAGTTCAAATCTGAGTTTCCTTTGATGTATTTAAATAAGAAAGAGTTGAATACTCAGATTTTGTCTTATGAAATAAATGAGATATTGCCCCAAGGTTAAAAGTGGTTCAACAAGTTGGCTTTGTTGGTTTGCAAGAGTTATTCTTTTCATGCCACTTCATCTTGCACCGCATTTATTGAATTATAAATTCATCGCATGCAATAGGATCGACACTCCCGGAGCCCCACCAAGAGCAGGAGCCAAGCGTCGAGCCGGAGATCCAGGAGCTCCAGCAGTCGGAGGAAGCAGACCCCGCGGCCGACACTAACCTGCCCGAGTGCCCCTCCCACGAGGCCTCGGTTTTCACTCAAGGCAAGCCCCGGAGCATTCTAAGTCTCCCAGTTTTTAAATTAATTTACTTGAGTCCTTTATATTGTGATGCATTAGGTATAGGAGTTGATTGAATCCTATTTGTTGCATTACCATTCCTTGATTATTGATTATTACCTGCCTTGTTATCCTGCTACTGCTTTATAATGTAGAATTGCTTAGCCTGCTTAATAAAGTAGTAGTTAAGGATGTTTCCGTAATACCCCGATGGGTATTGACCGGATCACGGTTGGCTATATTTGCTATCGTGGAAAAGAACCTGAGTAGTAATGAAATACGGTCACTGGAAGCACGGTGCACAAGTTTGGAAACTTGGGGCAGTCCGTCCGTTGGATCGTGTAGGTTTGTATCGATGTTGGCCCTCGTTCATTTTTGAACGCGCCCTTTTACTTAGGGATATGTCGGTGCCGTAATCATCGACCCCAAAGCCGGTTAGAAGCTGTTCGGGCCGGTCTCAACCCGTGTCGTGCCCTCTAGTACGGAAGTTGCGATCTGCCGCGTGAGGCCATCGCCAGACTCTGATTGGGCGGTCCGTGCTTGAGCCGCGACGATTACCACCACGAACAAGCGTCGAGCGGTTGCCCAATGCATGGACCCGACGGGGAAAGTGTGGGCTGGTATTAAAGGTCTTTCACCAGCTGGTTTGGAATTCGATTCGAGTCGCCGTCTCCCCCGGTTAGTGGGAAACTATGACGAGCTTCACCACGATACAACTCCATGTGATGTTTAAAGGTTCAACTAAAATGTGGATAAGTCAACTGGATATGGTTATATTATTGTTTGTTAGATTCAAGTGAGTGCTCTAGTACAGGTAATAACCTAGAACTAAGGAGTAGGTTAAAAAATAACAGCTCACCATAATCATTAATTATTCCCTTATCTGAATTTGAGCCTTTCGCAACTAAAAGATCCCAGCTCCACCTCAAAAGCCTTGCATACCCTTGGAGTCTTTTATTTTCAGTTAGACGGGTAAGTCTAGCTGAGTACATTCCCGTACTCAGGGTTTATCCCGTTTGTTGCAGATGGCCAGGTCTACTTTGGCTATTGTAAGCACTGCCTCTACCCAGTGGAAGGTGATGAGGAGTAGGCCCAGGGCAGGGTCGTCAAGAAGCTTTCCTCCTTCTTTTGCCAGACTGAGACTACTGGTGGCACACTATCTTAAAAAGGAGGAATGACTTGTGTTGAGTGGGTTTATCAAACAATGTTTTATTTGGACCACGTTTGTTGTGGTCGTGTTTTAAACTTATTCAAGCTTCCGCACTTTTAAACTCAATATTGTAATAACTCTGTTTTAAATTCCGCACTCTGATGTTTTAAATTCGATTTCGTTTCGCTGTGATGTATCTTTACGAATGTAACCTTGAACGATGCGATCCTGTATGTTATGGTGTTAGAAATCCTTCGTGATTTCCGGACTACCGGGGTTATATGGGTTCAAGTATGAGTCGAAGTCAGACGGATTTGGCTAAGATAATACTTGAGCTCTTATCGCCAGGTCGGTTCCGCCACATAACCAATCCGCCTAACACAAAAGGGACATGTATAAATCAATTTCCATATGTGGATGTCTAGCTAGAAGAAGAGCATATAGAAATGCTTATTAAATCAATGTTTTTATGCTAACTACATGTGAAATGAATCTGCATAGGAGTTCACCTAAGCAATCGCATGATGCAAAATTTTGGTAATCCAGAAACCATCAACATATTTTCTTAGTGCATTTATGCTAGGTTTCTGGGGAACGTTATTCTCATGGTACTAGGAAGCAAAGCTCCCTAAAATATCCATAACTTATTTGGTGATCGGTATCCTAGGAAAAATAAAACATTTAGGTCCTTTCTACTGGTAGGTTCACACCAATGATTTGTTAGTCTATCTGGCTAACAATAAATGAAGTTATTTTTGATAAATATTGATTCAAAACTTTTTTGCATGTACTATTTAGGAAACACAATGGCTATGGTTCTAGGCACAATTCAAATGAAATGGGCTGCAAAAGGAGCTTGTGTTGAGGTATACTGCAAGTTGGAGACTGCATCTATCGTAAGGATAATGCGCTACACCACAACACCGCATTACTGTCAGACATCTGACACTAAAAATTATATTTATCGATAGATGATCTAACGAGGACATAACACCTTCGAATATGACCATTGATTATAAGGTGAGCTCATTTCTACATTTGTATACTGATTTTTGGTACAACTCACTTGGTTCCATATGTACATGTCATTATTTGCTTGTAGGTATAAACATGTCTCAAAGTGCAAGCTCTTCAAAGTCTAACATTCGGTTCGTTGGCAGCTCGACAATGCTTCATTGTAAAGGCCATAACTCATCCATCCAGAGTGCGATTGATGTTCATACAAGCATTGATAATATTTGGAGGTTTCCGTTGCTGACCTGTAACGTTTATCGTACATGTTACCAACTCATATCTATATGTTGCTATAGATTCTAGCAGCGCCACCTATAACAACGTATACTTATGCGTTGGTATAGACCCTAGGAACGCTTATTTGGACTTTTGACAACGTATATATGTGTTGCTAAAAGGGGTTTCTCCTCACAACTACAACATTTTAAGGGACTCTTCAAAAGAGATGATAGAACACATACTCATGGGGTTATGTTTCAACTGCCATGAGCAATTCACCAGAGGACACAAATGTAAACAATTATTCGACATCACCCTCATCAATTACTATAACCTCAATGAGGACAACAATAGTCTAATGATGATGATCAGGGCTCAAAACTCCAGAGTTCCTAGCTGGCGCGCCATGATCATACACGATATTGTTGGGACAATGAGTACGAATCCTTATCAACAATGGCACCACCCACAACATCATAGATATCTATCTCGCCAGACTTGCAGCAATGATGGATCGTCGTATCAACACATTAGTCTTGGTTGGTAATGGGATAGAAATCAACTACACTAGCACCTTCTTCAATGTTCCCGTTCGCATCGACATGGTGATATTCCACATTGACGCTCTTTTGCTGGACATTGGGAACGATGTAGATCTCACTATCACATATTGCAATTAATGCCAATTTCATATCAAATAATTTTTCATCACATGATCTCACAAATTTCTACCACTTTGATGGCCTCTATATTTATCTTTGTGTCCATCTCTATCTCTACCGTACTTATCTATGGCAGAACCTCCTGGTAATGTGGCCCCACCTGCACACATCATCGTCTCCCAGAGCTCTAACGACCGTGCACGTGTACCACATCACTAGAAAGATCCATCGAGTGTCCTCGAGGGAACCCCAAATCATCCACAAGTTACAAGATCATCATCATCTCGGGTGGAATAGCTACAACATTACAACATCTGTTAAAAAAACTATCAGAGTGCAGAAGCAAGGAAGGATAAACTTTACAAAAGCACGTATAAGTTACTTTTAAACAACTTAACTTGGATTGCAGAAGTGGAGAAGCTCTATAGAGCCACACTTAGGCGGAGCACCTAAGTTGGAGAAAGAGTAGCTAGATCACGTCGAGCCCACTAACATGATCTTGATTGACACCACAAGTCAACATCAACAGGGGATTAACAAACCTTGAGTACGCGCGGGTACTCAGCAAGACTTATTCGGCAAAGAAAGAGACTTAGGGGCATGCTGGCTCTAAGGGATGTAGTGAGGCTAGAAAATGAGAAGAGTTTTGCATAAGCGCATCCTACCAGAAGGTCCTATTTTCAAGTTTTAGCGGTGTGTTAAGTTATTAAACAGTGTCCACTTTGCACCTATCTAAATCATCACTTGGTTAAACATTACAACATTTGGTTTAAAATAAAGATATTTCATAAATTAACTACGTTGAGGGTGCAAGGAACAAGTCTCCTTTTCTCCTGGAGCAAATGATGATTCAAACCGCTTCCTTTACCCGGCTAGGGCTTCCTATCCGCACGACATATGCAAGACTTAACTTACATATATCAACCCGACTCACAGATCCTCTTTTACCAGTCTGGGTTCGTGCCACCTGAGAGTACGGTACTCCACTACCCTATTGCCAATCTGGATGAGTACGTCCATCTAAGATCCGTAGTGTGGGTAACACGCTACTCTTGTCATCTCTCCACTCCCAGTGCGCGATTAGCCATTCCCATAAAAGATTACATGAAGCAAGGCTTACCGGAGCATGCAGCTAGTACTATAACAAAGTCTTGCTCCAAGGGCCAACAACGGACAGGTCCTAAGCGACTCAGATGGAAACACTACACCAGGATTCCATTCCGGATGCAAGTTACCGCCCGATCTCAACTTAATTGTTCTTTCTTTTATCAAGTTGTACCTGAGAGAGGTACCCTAAACAATGATGATCACATCCTCACGAATGACGGTCTCACCATCCTATCTACATCTAAGCATGGCTAAGCATTCCTAGTCCATGACCACACACAAATGGGACTTTTAGGGGTGTGTAGCAAGGATAGGGGATATATGCAATAGGAGGGTTTCACATCATATTCTTATACCACGTAATGCACGATACACAAGACTTAGTGTGATTAAAGCTGTTAACACCAAAAATTGGTAAGTTTACCTGGAAAGGAAGGCAGTCAGCTAATGATGTTTTTGAACAGTATATTTTCGGTTAATCAGCCAGATCAAAATATTTTAATGCTTTGTGGCCGATTATCTGAGGTATTATAATCTTGTACGTTTGAACACACACCAGCCGAGGTCTACATGCGAAAGAGAAAGACACGTTCAACGTTGGGAGCACAGTTCGTTGTTATTCAAAGTCAAAGCCCGGAATGAAAATAACTCTATTTGCTCGCAAAGATAATAAAGAGGACTTTTATTAATGACAACCATATCAATACAAATCGGCCCCGTGCCACCTTCGAGTCCTTAGTCGTGTCGTCGAGTTCTTCGAGAGGAATCATCGATCCGTCGACCTCTGTAAGTCCCGACAACCTTGTTATCATGTCTAGTATCATGCGATGGATTTAGATATGATGCAAGTAGTCTTGTTTGTTTCCAAAGGTCGTGCGGCGGATCTTTGTTAATGATCAAGAAGTCTTTGCTTATGTTTTGCTTATGGGTAAATACCGTGCGGCAGGCGTTTAATCATATGTTTAGCAAAAGCGAGATAGTTATCGGCTCTATTAGATTTGGCAGATCTAATAGATTCATCAAGTTATCAAGTGTTATATGTTTTAATTAATTCTGTAACACTCTTTTGCCCAATCTAGATTGATCTTTGCTCGGCCTTGCTTTACAAGTTTACTTATACTCCAATGATCATTGTTCTTTCCATGATATCCCTTATAAATTACATGATTATGATGGCCGAATTAATTTCTAATCTAGATTGTTACATGTTGTGGGTTCATGCATATCAATCATGTTCAAGCTTAGATAAATAGGTATCGTGCGGCAGATGCAGATTTTAGATTGGTTTGATCATGTTTGTTTGTATGTTCCTTCCTCATGGACCCCAACTCGGCTAGCTTGCCGAGCTTGGTTACACGTTAATTCATATTTTGTCTTTTACTTGTCCAAGCATGTCTTTTTCATGTATGCGCGTTCGGCAACCAACTGTTTACATATGTCTATGTTTAGAGTTAGCCGAATGACCTTTAAACCTGTTGGCAGACAGCTTCTATAGCTGTATGCCGTCATGAATGGCTTCAGAGCCGTAAATATGGAACTGTCTGGTCTCACCCGGCATGTTCCAGTTTTATTGTCACAGTTTTATCCCTTGTTGGCTTTCAGGTCAAACCGACTGGCACGTCTCCGGATTTCAAACCGTCCGGGCACCCGATTTAATTCACGCTTTTCGGCTTACTGTGTGTGAGGCGCAGTGTACCACATTTTGCGCCAACACACTTTTTGGCACGCCCGGTGGGACCACAATTCCTGTTTGATTGTCAAAGGCCTGTATAAATAAGGATCGGTTGTTTCCCTTAACTCCATGGGCTATTGTACGAGAAGAGTATGATTGTACAGACTGATTGCTAGAGATGACCAATTGTCGAATATGCATGAAAACAGCCGATTCAACGTGTACGCACGGGATAGCTGTTGATCAACTGAGTGTACATGACATCTACGAAGATGCAGATAGCATGCATGGGTGGATTTGCTCCGTGCAGGGACATAGAAACCAATTAAAGAAGCTAATGAACTTCTCCTAAAGATAGAATTGGCTGATATGGTTTCTCCTAAAAATAAAATGGTTTCAAATACATCATGACATGAATGTATCGGTCTCCAAATATATCATGGCACGATATGCACATGAAAGGATAAATAAAAGGAAGATTTTCATGGAGATGTTTAAAGAGATGAAGTCCAAACTCAGATTTACTTGCATGCTGCTATAAATAGCCGATTGATTATCAAGGGGTCATACGTCAGTCGAGAGAAGTTGGTCGATAGCTAATTATCTGCATGTCATCTTTGGAATCGGCTATTCAGGAAAGGAATCGGTGGATACAACAACACAAGAAAAATATACTAATTGGCCGATATGCATATAGGAATCGGCTGGAGTTATCATTGTCATGTGAAGAATCAGCCCCGAATATTGAGGATATTCAGAGTATATTTTTCTAGCATTGATATAGTTAGCCGAAAATCAAGGTATCAGACGACAGTTGATTAAGGCATGGTGATGAGAGGCAAGGGGACTGAATTGTTTATTTGATTAATAGAATTAATCAAGTGATAATCGAGCTTTTGTTGACATGTCCAAGCATGATAAATCAAGACATTATAATAGCCGGACTTGAAACCCGCGTTCGACTGAACAGCAACATGTTAACGACTGAAATTTCTTCGATCTTCCCCGGTTTGCCGATAACCTGGTTCACCATGCTATCATGCTCATGGCAACAACTTGGTATTGCTGAATACACAGATCATGCCCGTACATGAGTATTTGTTGTCCAAACCAATGAGAGTTGATCACTTTGTAAGACGAAATCGGCTATGAGGTTAGAGAATCTTTCCACGTAAGACAAAGGGAAGGAAATATAGAAAGAAATATATGCAGCTAGGATTTATTGAGTACGATTATACTGCATTGGCTAAAATGAACCAAGACATCAAGCTAATAGCCGATAAGAGGTATTTCAATATATTTAATGGTATATTGATCCAATGGCAAGCCTGTTATCAGTAAAACAAAGCTGGTACCTTCGGAGACGTATCGGTTACCTATTCTTCGGATGATGTCATCAAGACAACCTTAAGACCCTCAAGTTCAGTAAATAGCAAATGACAGGGTAGAAGCTGCTATCACAACATTCACCAGGTTGTGCGACGGCCGGTGTAGAGGAGGTTCACTCCTGGTCGACCCAGGAAATTGCTCCATCAGTACAAAAGACTATCAGGGATGATTGATCCAAATATTTCAATCGTCAATTGTGGTATTGAAAGTTACGAGTGCTACTCAAATTGGCTTGATGAATTAAGTATTTGGTATATCTTAGAGTTAATATATTTGAAGCAAAAATATGTTGGTATCTTGAGCATGTGAAGCATCTCGGAGTGCAGTTGAAGACGTATCATGGCAGTTAGCTAGCTGATCAAGCTAAGGGGCTGAAGGCTATATAGTCATTTAGTTAGTTCAGTTTTAAAGCTTGAACAGTGCACTAAGTTAGAGAAGATGTTCATCGATTCAACATGGTGTGACACGTGCATAAGTAGAAGAATGAATGACGATAGAGGAATGACTAAATGTTGAATAAAAGGATTGGCTCCAAGAATAGATGTACGGAGATCGGTCGGGGGGCCAGCCAGTTCAGATTCAACTTCAGCTGATGCCTCAAATGATGGAACCATGATCGACTAAATTTACCATTGAAATAAAGGGGAAGGTTCAGATAGGATAATGGAAGTGTGGAATCTGAAATCATTTGATCAAAAAGTGAGAAAGAATAAATAGCTGATCGGCAAGGACATAAAGCCGATAGTTCGCTAAGAAAATGTGACCGAACAAACATGTTAATAGCTAGACTTAACTCGAGTTCGGCTAAAGGTCAGCATGCTGATATGGAAACTTGAAAGGAAACATTATCGCCGGTCCAAGAAAATAATATATGAAATAGAACCAGCAACTGGTTCGGCGAGCGAACCCAAATCCAGATGGAAGTTACCGTGAATTAGAATCAAAGAGCTTGTTCCTGGTGACGTTGACAAAATAATGCAGGCAAACAAAGTCGAAAACCTTCTCCTAGCTCATCGGCTCTTTTCTCATAAACGAGTGGAGGACGTGGAGAAGTTTGGACCGTGACTATGGTCGGGAGACCTATTATTTATCAAGTAATCTGATGAAATCGAGTTCTTCGGCGACAACTAGGAAGGCCACGAGTTGTCATTGTTCGGCAAGAAGAGTCACGGGGTATGCTGAGTTGATCAGGCTCAGAGTTGAGAAAGACGAGATAGATAGCCGATCATCAGTTAAGCACAAAAATTATCTATTGATGGAGATTTGGACTCGCCACGCATATACATTACGCAACATCGAGTGATTCATCATGAAGAAGGACAAGATGAATGACTTCCATTGACTCCTTCATCTTTAACGATGGTTTGTGTGACTCTACCCTTATTTTTCAAACAATGTTGAAGTTTAGAATTAAAAATATTAAAAGGGCAAAACTTATGATGTTGCATCTCCATGATAAATTAAAATCTTGAGAATAATAATCATATATGATATAAATAATGTTCTAGCTTATCTATTGTTGAAATGATAAATGGATACTCTGTTTTATGTTTTACCCATGTCTAATTTATAGCTTTGATTTCTCTAAGTTTGAGTTTAGTGGTTATAATATTTATCTAATAATCTTTGAAACCTGTGGGTCGCATGAAGTTTAAGCTTTGTCTAAAAGTGATCGTAAAATATGAATGAGAATGGAATTTGCTATAATATTATTCTAAGAGATACTTTAATTCTGCAGAATTCATAAAATAAAATTTTCTTAAATGTCATATTGAGCTTTGTCAAACTGTTGAGATTTCTAGTGAGATTATAGTCATATTCCCAAGATCAAGATTCACAATGTAATTAATAATATCTTGTGCATGCACTCTTTCTTTGATTAAAGTATATGAGGCTATTTTTGCTCTAAAAAAACTCAGAAATAAAAACGACGGGCACGTGTCCGCCAGAACTGAGTTAGAAAATAAATGGTCACGTGATCGCCAGATAAAATAAAAGATGACCAAAGGTCCAGTAGCCTCATATATTTTTAAATGACTAAGAGAGAATGATATGTAGAAGAACAAAAAATCTTTACTCGCACTTCTTGATCTAAGTATATGACTTGTATCTCCTTATAGTCCAGTTTTTGACTTTGCAATATTATGTGATATCTTTCATACTCGGAAATAAAAATGACGAACAAGTATTCGTCGAAACCGAGAAAATATAAAAACTCCAGAAGAAGAGTGTTCGAAGAATAAAAGATGCAGTTCTGTTTTTATTTTGTTTTGCGATTTACTGACAGGTTTAGTCAAAGCTAAAAGCCCCATGGTTGAATAGAAAGAAGGATAGCTGGAATACCGTTTTATTCAAATTTAAGAGAAATCTTAGTTATAATGTGATACTCTTGAGATATAGTCAGTATTGTAGCATCTTCTGATCAACAACAAAATGGAGAACTATTATATTTATACATATACGCATTTACTGTTAACCTATTTTCCACATGTATTGGAGGTTTATATTTTACAGGAAAATTGTGGAAATTCGGCGAGATCACGCTATTGTTGCCAGTGAGTTCCTCGGCTTCTTGGAAGAAACATTGATATATTATAGATCATCAGTTGGTAATTCTTAGGTAATTCTTAAGAAATATTTCATCGGCTACTGAGAGGACCGATTATAGTAAAAACTACTACTGATGTTGAATCTACAGTCCAAGTCATTCAGTCTGTTGGCAGCCAGTCAAGGATATCAATTTATACAGGCGACCGATTGTGATTATAAAGTCAGGAAGTCAGGTCGAAAGAAGGTAATCGGTATGGAGCACATGCAAAGGTCAGAAGAAATCAACTTAGAAAGAGCAGATCAATAGACTGGAATAGTTCGAAGCATGAAGAATTCATACTCCGAACTCGGGGGCATGTGTTAACACAGAAATTTGGTAAGTTTACCCTGGAAAGGAAGGCAGTCAGCTAATGATGTTTTTGAACAGTATATTTTCGGTTAATCGGCCAGATCAAAATATTTTAATGCTTTGTGGCCGATTATCTGAGGTATTATAATCTTGTAGGTTTGAACACACACCAGCCGAGGTCTACATGCGAAAGAGAAAGACACGTTCAACGTTGGGAGCACAGTTCGTTGTTATTCAAAGTCAAAGCCCGGAATGAAAATAACTCTATTTGCTCGCAAAGATAATAAAGAGGACTTTTATTAATGACAACCATATCAATACAAATCGGCCCCGTGCCACCTTCGAGTCCTTAGTCGTGTCGTCGAGTTCTTCGAGAGGAATCATCGATCCGTCGACCTCTGTAAGTCCTGACAACCTTGTTATCATGTCTAGTATCATGCGGTGGATTTAGATATGATGCAAGTAGTCTTGTTTGTTTCCAAAGGTCGTGCGGCGGATCTTTGTTAATGATCAAGAAGTCTTTGCTTATGTTTTGCTTATGGGTAAATACCGTGCGGCAGATGTTTAATCATATGTTTAGCAAAAGCGAGATAGTTATCGGCTCTATTAGATTTGGCAGATCTAATAGATTCATCAAGTTATCAAGTGTTATATGTTTTAATTAATTCTGTAACACTCTTTTGCCCAATCTAGATTGATCTTTGCTCGGCCTTGCTTTACAAGTTTACTTATACTCCAATGATCATTGTTCTTTCCATGATATCCCTTATAAATTACATGATTATGATGCCGAATTAATTTCTAATCTAGATTGTTACATGTTGTGGGTTCATGCATATCAATCATGTTCAAGCTTAGATAAAACTAGGTATCGTGCGGCAGATGCAGGTTTTAGATTGGTTTGATCATGTTTGTTTGTATGTTCCTTCCTCATGGACCCCAACTCGGCTAGCTTGCCGAGCTTGGTTACACGTTAATTCATATTTTGTCTTTTACTTGTCCAAGCATGTCTTTTTCATGTATGCGCGTTCGGCAACCAACTGTTTACATATGTCTATGTTTAGAGTTAGCCGAATGACCTTTAAACCTGTTGGCAGACAGCTTCTATAGCTGTATGCCGTCATGAATGGCTTCAGAGCCGTAAATATGGAACTGTTTGGTCTCACCCGACATGTTCCAGTTTTATTCTCACAGTTTTATCCCTTGTTGGTTTTCAGGTCAAACCGACTGGCACGTCGCCGGATTTCAAACCGTCCGGGCACCCGATTTAAGTCACGCTTTCTGGCTTTCTGTGTGTGAGGCGCAGTGTACCACATTTTGCGCCAACAAAAGCTTTTCAAAACAAAGAAGAGATTAAATGCACTAGGGCTTGCCTGTGTTGCAGGGAAGACCAAGATCCATGAAGGATCCATAGAAGTTAGTTCCTAATCTTCTAAAGTTGAAGTCCTTCCTCAAAAGCTTGTCCTGCATGGCTCCTCTTTTGAGGCTTGATCAACTGGACCTTCTCGATTCAAAGCTTGCTTACACGATCTTCTCACTCTCGGAAGCACTACACGTACATAAATGATACATGCTTTAGTATGATGCAGAGCATGCTAAGGTGCAGGATAATTAAATGCATAACAGAAGTTAATACAGATAAGAAAATTCAAGTACAACTTTCCTTCACGATAAAGTTGCAAGCCAACAAAACCAACTTGCAACTTACCACTAAGGTTTCTAACCTAACATGCACCTGCCACCAACAACACTAGGTGGGTTAACCAAAGTGACTAAGGTTCATCAAATCATTATTCAAGCCATGGGATAACAGGATGGAGGGTACCCCATGGTCTTTACTCCTAGGCCTAGTTCATATCATCACATGAATGCAATATCAAATTCTGTATAACTTGATCTATAACTTAATCAAACATGAGATATCCAACATCATGAAAAGTAAACCATCAGTAAAGGGTCACTAGGGTAATCAAGGTTAACCCTAATCACCCACGAAGCACCCTATTAAGTCATTACTTAAACAAAACTCTATTAATTAATCTTTATTATTAATTATAGAAAATAGGGTTTAATTAAAGTTTGCTAAATTGAGCTCAAACTTTTAAGGATGATTGTTTATGGTAAACAATAGTTGAAAAACAAATTTCATAACTTTTGGATCATATATTAGCCTACACAAATTATTTAATTTTCATGCATTATTTAATTAATTAACAAAGCCTAATTAAGAAAGAAATTATTTTTACCAAATGATCTAAATTTTTTTGTGAAGATTAGCTATGTCATACATACAGTATAAAAATAATTTAAGGATTTTGGACATATATTTAAGCCTATAAAAATTATCAAAGGTGCATTTATTAATTAAATGACATATTTAAATCACCAATAAAACTTATCAAAAAAGAAACTTTCTTATTTTTAATGTGTAGAGAACTTCATCAGGAACACAACAAAATTTATTTCATAATTGTTGGACCCATACTTATTTAGTTATGATTTTTGCAAGAAACTGCACATTTAACATTTTCTGAAAAAGATAAATCACCGAAAGGAACTTTTCTTACCCCTCTTCTCTTTACCCCTCCCACGGACGCGTGGGGCCAGGGTCAACCCTGACCCTTCCCAGGCCTTGACTGGCAGGCCGCCAGCGGGTATGGCTCTGACCACGCTGGCGGTGGCTTCTCCGACGCCGATAAGGACACCAGTGCACTCCCCTCAACCCGACACACAAGCTAGGGTAGCTGGATCACTGGATCTTGCACTCCGGTGAGCTCAACACCGACCATGGCGGCACGGTGGAGCGGCACCGGTCGGCTCCGTGAATCGGCCAACCGAGTGCTCGTTTAGGTGCTCTACGTGGTCCATAAGCTCACTACAACGAAATGGTTGGGTTGATTAGGTTGAGGATGGAGCGGAGGCGGCTGACCACAGCAAGCCTCGGGCGGCGGCGCTTTCACCGGCCGCGAGGAAGAAGGCAGTGGCGCGGGTAGCTCCGGCGATGAGAGGCGCTGCAAGCGGGCTCTGGAGGGACGCAAGGAATCTACGACGCTTCTGACTAAATGCCTCGAACAGAGGAGGCACGATGACGACGAGCAAGCTCGGCGGCGCCTCTGCCCGTGGGAGGAAGGAAACAGAGGAAGGAGAAGGGTGGACGGCGGCTTGCGGATAAGGAAAAGAAGAAGGCGCGAAGACTGCTTGCCACCTCCTGCTTGCTTGCGGCGACGTGGCCAGCGACGTGGAGTGCGCGGAGCAAGCGCCTAAGCCCAGCAGTCCAGCACGACGCCGGCGGCAAGCAGAGACCAATGTGCTCTGCTTGCGTTCATCCCCCCTGCTCAAGTTACTGTAGCACAGTAACCTTTCCTTCATTCTTTCCTTTAATTCTCCACAAATTAAAGAGCAACATGAGAAACTCCCAGAAGGAAAGTTGCTCTAAAAATTAGGATCTACAACTTTCATTTCAGAAGCACAATCAAATTCTAGCTAGAAATCAAAATCACATTTTGAATTTAAAATGCATACAAACTTGAATTCAAAATTACTTTTGAATTTATTTAACAACTTCAAATTTGGCCTATATGAAAGTTGTTCCTTATAAAATTATCTTCAACTTTACTTCTGGTCTCATATCAAAATTATGCATATTTTTTAAACTACAGCAAAGGAGATAAAACTGGCATAATTTTGAATCAGTTTTATGTACCTCGTGCTGATGGACAGGCATACCAATCACCCTCCAATCTCTTATGTACCTCATACACCAGTTCACGACCTCTTCGGATGTGTATGTCTCGATCATAGAGCCCTCCGGGTAAGCACAGTTAAGGACGTATGTGTTGAGGGTGGACACAGACCGCTCGTACGTCCACATCTAGTGCACGTACACGGGGCCCAGTTGCTCGATCTGATTAACCATGTGCATCATCAGGTGTGGCATAATATCAAAGTAAGATGGGGGAAAGCACATCTCGAGCTGACAAAGGGTCTCCACGATGAACTCCTTCAGGGCAGGCAGGTCAGCCTTACTGATGTCCTTCTGGGTGATGCGGTTAAAGAAGTATGACATTCAAGTGATCACCATCTTCAGGTACTCTAGATGAACATCGTCAGCATGAAGTCCGAGTTGTAGCCGGTCATTGTGAGGTCTTTCATGGAGACCGGGCTCTTGATGTTGGAAGAGAAACCAGGCACCTTGATACCCCTCATCAACTTGAGCATAGTCGTCTTCTCGTCATGCCTTAGGTTGTAGGCCGCACCTAGGAGATTGACTTTACCGTTCTGAGGTGGTCCCGGGTGAAGGTCCTGCCTGATGCCCTGGTTGACAAGATTCATCTGTGACTTGAGACCATCCTTCGTCTTGCCCGGGATGTCCAGCAGGACAACGATCGTGCTTTCGAAGACGTTCTTCTCGAGGTGCATGCAGTCGATGTCATGGTGTGTTTTCAGTGTTTTCCAGTACAATAGGTACTTGAAGAAAATCAACCTCTTCTTGAAAGGAACGACGAGGACAACATGTGGTGCTTCCTGTGTCGTGTCCCGCTTTCGCTTCCTTGTCTGCTTTGTCCCCTCCTCTGGTGGCTTTTTCTTCTTACCAAACTCGATCTGATCCATATCCTTTACCATCTCATACACCTTTGGCCCCAACTAGTTTGTGTCAATGCTTCACCCTATGGCTCATCCTGATTATCAAAGAATCGATTCATAACACTTCTTCTATACCTGTGCTTTTTGACAAGGAACCACATATGCCTCATGTACACCATCTTGCTGGATCCATTGAGGTAAGTGTAGCAGGTCCCGTCGATGCACATTATGCAGTCGATCTTCCCTTTGATTTGCCCCGACAGTGAGAAGAGACCGGGGTAATCGGTGATGGTGACAAAGATGATGGCTTTTAGGGTGAACTTCTCATTGCAGGACACATCCATTATCTACACCCCAACATCAAATAGCTCCTGCATTTCCTCCATGATCGGCTCTAGGAAAACATCAATATCATTATCGGGATGCCTCGGTCCTGAGATAAGCATGGTCAGCATAAGATACATGTGCCTCTAACACTGATGGGAAGGTAGGTTGTAGATGGTGAGTACGACCGGCCAGGTGTTGTGCAAGCTGCTAAGCTCACCGAAAGGGTTCATCACGTCGGTACTCAGCGCGAACCGAATGTTCCTGGGCTCGTCATCAAATTTTGGGTAGGCCTTGTCGAAATCTTTTCACTTCTGTCCATCAGATGGGTGCCGCAACATGCCATCGTCCTTCTTGCGGTCAGCTGATGCATGCCAGAATATGAGCTTGGCATCCTCTGGGTTCCCGAATAGTGCACGCAGGTGGTCAATCACAGGCAGGTACCACACCGACAGTGCCAGACTTCTCCTCCACGTGTAACCCTCTTCTTCCTCATCCTGCTGAGCCGAGTTGCGATTGGCTGCAATAGTACTCTTCTTGGCCCCCTTCTTCTTCTTCAGACCACCCCGCAAGGCTTCGTCATCATCTACATCCACGCGACAGCTAGCATTCCTCTTGTAGTGACTGACTCCGCAGTGCGTACAACTCGTCAAATTCTCATACTCCGTGCCCCGATACAGGATGCAGTGATTAGGGCAGACATCAAACTTTCTAAGCTTCATCGCCATTGGCCGGATCAACTTCTTCGCTCGATAGGTATTTGCGGGAAGCTTGTTACTCGTCGGGTACGTGGTAGCAAAGTAACTTAACAGCTCATTGAAGCTACTATTAGACCAACCATGTCAGGTCTTCAACATCAACATGTAGAGGTTAAACCGGAGCACCGTGCACTCCTTCGGACAATTGTCGTCGTCCTTATACAGAGGACCAAGTGCCGCCTGCTTCATCTCTCTGAAATTTTCCAACCACTTCGGGGAGCCATACACAGCATCATCTTCATCGATGTGGTTGACTAAATCCTCAAACAGCTGCACATCCTCGGGTTCCTGCATGATAGCCTCCTGACCATCTCCACCACCATCTGCCATCCCATGGAGTACATCCTCCACCGTGATATACTCACGAGCACTATTGTCACTGCAGGCTGGCGCTGCTATTGCTGAAGATGAGATGAGCGCTCTAGGATCTTGGTTCACCGTCGTCGACGCCGAGCTCAATTTAGATGCACCGCCACTCGGATCGACTCTCTCGTCGTGATGAGTCCAGACTGTGTAATCCTCCATGAAATCAAACTGAATTAAATGAGATTGCACCTTGCCGTCGTCTATGAAGGTTGTTAGGTTCTTGCAGTGAGAACATGGACATATGGTTGTCGTCCGCTTCGATCTCTCATGGTGAGCTTTCGTAACGGCAATAAACTTTGTCGCTTCAGCGAGATACAGCGGATCAAGCACTCTACTGATCCCGCATCCATTTCGATCTGTCCATCGTACATGCGAACCTTACACACATAGATCACAAAGCAGAGAAGAATTAGAAATAAATAATGATTTACATCCAAAATCATGAAAAAAGAGAGCAATGACGATGAGAAAGAGCTTTTATGCATTCATGATGAATCTAGATAAAAAAAAGACACAAACTTTCTCTCTGCTCCATGAATCTAGATCTAGATCTAGAGGGGGCTCAAAAGTGAGGAAAAGAGAGAGGAAAGAGGATGAGGAGCCTTTGTATACCTCTTATGGTGTACTCCTCCTTCAAATTAAAGCACTAAATCTCAATCCAATGATTTGGTCAAATTTTTAGGCAAAGCTGCCTCTCCCCCCCCCCCCCCACGATTTTGAAGAGAGAAACACGTGGGGAAGAAGAGAGGAGGCTGACTTATATTTATTTGTCAAATTACCGCAGCGGGCAACTTACATGTCCGCTGCGGTAAATCTGCATTAACCGTAGCAGGCTCTTTAGGACACCCGTCGTGGTTAATTCAGATTTACCGCATCGGGCTTGTTAGGTTGTCCGCTGCTGTAAATCCTTTACCACAGTAGGCTCTTGGGTGGTCGACCGAGGTGTGGCCGACCATCAAATAACCGTAGCGGGCAAAAACAATACCTGTCACGAAGTCCATTTACACAATGTTACGCAAGCTCCATGCTGTAGTAGTGGTTGTGCATCATCGATCATATGTTCCTTCACGATCGAGGGAGGATGGTATACGATGAGAATAGGTTCAATGTCTTCTATGGTGGTGCAAAAAATAAGGACCCTCTCCTCTTCATCCAAATCAAAACCAGGTATAAAAATCACGCTGATCCATTTTGGTGTACTAGGTACTGTAGATAGTGATAGATAAGTATTTAGCTAAACAAAATTTAACTATATATGCTTGGTTACATATCTGTCTTTGCTTCTTGAGAGGTCATTGTGTAGAGGGAGTGAGGGACTCTAATGGAGTAGAGTGCATGCGCGCGTAATAAGGAGTATATCAGACAAGAAAAAACGAGTGCTAGTTAATGAAAATGATTAATGGGTTACATTGTGTTGGTGTTTCGGAAACGGGGGGTCCTAACACCGGTGAGTGAATTTGTATCTGCGTGGCCACGGCTCCGAGGGGTGATGCAAGAAGAACACAAGAGGTTTATACTGGTTCGGGTGAACGGAGGCCCTACGTCCAGTGAGGTGGGAGAGGTCGTGTTATCTTGCACCGGGGTGCTCGTAGTAGGGGTACAAGCGGGCGAGTGAGGGGGAACTCCCCAAGTCTCGTGAGAATCGAAGGAGATGAAGCCCGCAACGTGGTTGTTGCTGGTGCGTGTGGTGTGTTTCCAGCCTTGCTCGATGGCTGTTTTGGTGGTAGCTTGTCGCCCCCCCTAAGGCGCCCCCCGACCCCTCCTTTTATAGTCTCAAGGAGGGCACGGGGTTACAAGGAGATGGTACACAAACGTTCTTATTTTTAGGCTAAAGGTAGGAGTGTGCTACTGTAACTCTACTGTAACAGCATGGCTGGTTGTCCTCGCCGTCGTGGCCGCGCACGTCCGTCACTATGACGGTGCAGCGTCGAGTCCCTTCATCCCGTCCTTCTGAGCGAGGGGATGGTGCAAGTCCCAAACCACGTCTCGGCCCATACGTCGTGGGCGTGCTGGAAGAGTCATGAATGGCCCGGGATTCGTGGGTCCTTGTGGCGCTTGTCGCCTTGCGCCAAAGCTTCTGGTGGAAGGGTTGGACTTCGCCCGAGGCCTGGCCGCGAGGTCTCGGGCGAGTCGGAGAAAATCGCCCGAGGCCTTATCACGAGGGCTCGGGCGGAGCAGAGGAGACCGCCCGAGGCCCTAACATGAGGGCTCGGGCGAATTGGAGAAAGAATTCATCCTCCGAGGCCCGAGCGTGAGGCCTCGGGGAGTGAATTGGGTTGTGGTATTCCCTAGCCCGCGAGATAGTTGGCACTGGGTCTTTGCATGTGCCGCACTGTTGCTAGATTCATTGGACTCGAATCTCCGCCGAGTTCTTCTTTTGAGGAGCCAGTGGTGAGCGATCTGTGCCGTGTCGTGGTAGGTCGTCTACACCACTAGTGGCCTGAGAGGACTTCTCGGAGAACGCGGCCATTAGGTCGCCGGTCCTTGTGGTGTGGCGCTCCGGATTACCCGGTCCATACCGGGTTTTCATGTCGGCACGGATAAGAAGGTGGACAGGGGAGGCCCTCTGTCCTTTTTGAAGTAGGGTGTGCATGTTTGGTCATTGCACCGCCCCTGTACGGGATGGTTCTAGGCCGGGTTCGCGCGGGAAGTTGGAATGTCTTGGCGTTTTCTTCCCCGACCCCAGGTCTCGGTTCACCCTTGGGCCGGGCTGACTTGCCACCAGGCCCATCCGAGTGACGGGCCGTTACTCCTGGCGGGGAGTCCCTGGGTGGCCGAGCATGGGCCGAGACCGCCCACCGGTTCTGGCTTTGCTTTTGTTGGGCCGTTCGGGGTACCCCGTATTTTGGTACCCGACAGTAGCCCCCGAGCCTTCGGGTGTGGGGGGGTGCCGATACTCCCCTGGAGGCTTAGCTAGGTCCTCCTTTTGAGCGTTTGCTCTTTTTTCCGGTGGGTGCGCGCGAGGGCACCCGCCGGGTGTAGCCTCCGAGGCATCGGTGGATTTTTTGAAAATCCGTTGAGGTCTGGAGACGTGTGAGTCAGCGTGCGTGGTACGTGCTTGCGGCATTGTAGGCGGTCGATGACTGAGGAGTCGACCCCTCGTCTTCCTTGCATTGATGGTCGGTCCCACAGGAGATCGCGACCGTCCGGGGGCACGTTTTCCCAGGGGCTCGTCCATCACGCACGACAGTCGAAGAGTCGCGCGGCATCTTGATTTCCCCTGGGGAATCGCAAGGGCCGCGTTCTGGCGTGTGGTGGTGGCTGGCCTTTCCCGTTATAAATACGGAACAATGGCTTTTGCCGTCAACCAGCCCACACCGTTGCCCTTGTCGCCGTCTTACGCAACCCTTCCGCTCTTTGATATGGACCGCCGCAGAAAGCACGTCGCCGACGAGCAGCCGGAGTTGGGGAGACCGGGGCAACGTCGCCGTATCCCTGGGTTAGTTCATTCCCTTTCCTCGTCATGACCTTGTGACAACACCTTGACGTGTTTTATGTGTCTTCTTTAGGGTCATCTCGACGTCGGGGTCGATCCCCTTCCGCCGTCCGGCTTCCTCCTCGGCCCCTCCTTCGGTCCGTGATCTGGAGGACACGGTAACGGCAGCGTCGGCGGCGCTGGATGCCGCCAAGGAGGAAACCGCGGAGCTCCGCGGTCAGCTGGCGGCGGCGGATAGCCGTGTCGCCGAGCTGGAGGCCGTGCTTCAGGTCCTCCACCCGGCTGCCGAGGCGGCCGTGGAGTTCATGCACGCCCGAGGCTACAACCTCGTGGAGCGTCTTTAGGACGTGCTCGAGTGCGTTCGGGCCTCGGTGGAGCATGGTGTTCACCGGGGAGCTGTGGTGGCCCTTGCCGGGGCTCAGGTCCGCTTTGGACATGACCTGCGCCCATTCGCGGGGTTCCCGGAGGGAACCGAGGCTGCAGACTTCGAGGAGCTCATCAAATAGTTCGATGACGCTGCCGAGGTCGTGCTCTCCGAGGTTCCCGTGGAACAAGTTATCCGGGAGTCCCAGTAGGAGGTATCGGGGTTGAGGTCCCGGCGGACGTCCTGGAGCTGCTTGGAGCCAACATTGTCGGCGAGGGCGATGAGCACCGTGGTGTATTCATCGAGCAGCACCAGCGAGTCACCCCTGAGACCCCTTCTTTGTAAAAAAATTAAATCATTTATGCTCTTGCTCTTCGGCCGTCAAGCCTTCCTACGTCTCTTTTGATTTGTGTGGATGGATAGTAGCTCAAGCGAGGCCGGTCGTGTCTTTGAAGCTCGAGCGTTTTGCTTTTGGGCGCCCCCGGGCCCGTTCGCTGAGGCCCGAGGGGTCAGCCCTTCTTGCGTTCGGTTGCAACAAAGTCCCCTGGGACGGCTAGGGTTTTCGTTTTGCCTAAGAGGCTCTTGTCACGCAACGGTACGTAACCCGGTTAGCGGTCCCTGGGATTCAGGGATGCGGGCTCCTTCGAAGCCTCTTGCCATCAAGGGGGAGGGGTCACCGGCCATTAGGTCGACGTCGCTCAGGCGCCCTTCTGCCTCAAGAACTTTTATCGGCAGGGCTCTCCCCCCTTTGCGGGGTTTCTCGATGGCCACTGCCTTGGTGCGTGCTGTCTTGTTCCACGGCGTAGGGGCCCGAAGACGCGATCCATCATGTCGTGGTGTTCCTCACTCCAAGACGTGTTCCTGTAAAGGGGGTGCATTAGAATGCTACAGGGTGTTTCTTTTTTAGAACTGTTTGTGCCCTTTTATTTTTTAGTTAAAAAAATATTATTATGCGAGCGCTACACCCCTGTCCTCGCCTCGCGGCTTCGCTCTATATTTTTGCGTAACTTTGCGCTGCCTTGAGGGACAAGGACACGTAGCGGCTTGCATACTCCCGTCGTTACGCCCATGCTTGCTTAGCCGCTTGCTTGATCCTTAGCAAACTCGGTCCGCTGCTCGTGCTCTGGTTCAACCGGGGGACCGGTGCCGTTAGCCGTCAGAGGCGTCGGCGGCCGAGTCCCGACCAGTTTCCCCAGAGGGCACGGATGCTGACATTGTTCCTTGGGTTCGAGAGCAAGGGTGCGCTGAACGTGGGCGAGACGATAGGGTTTTCGTTTAGTTTTTGTAAAACATTGTCTTCTCCTTATTACTGAAACAAAAAAGTAATCTTAGGGAAAAAGAAACATAGCTTCTTTTTTGCGGGGCGAACTGTTGAGGTTGTACTCTTTGTCTTGTCGAAGGTGCCCTTCCGTGCGTGCATCCTTTTCGTGGTGACCTGTTGAGTATTGAGGTTTCGAGGCTCAGCAACGCTGTGTCTCCTCGAGGCCTTGCTCAATGCTTTTGGGGGAACGGAGTTCATTGCCCGGGGCAGTCTCAGACTGTTCCCTGGCTTGTTTTAAGCGATGCCCTTTTTTGGAAATAAGGAAGCTCTTTTATTTTCTTTCTCGAATTTTACAATGGTAGAGCTAGCGTTCCCCGAGGGTGGACGCTAGAGGAAGAATAAAAGAGCAAAAGGATGAAGCAAGGGGTCCTCAGCGTTGACTCCATGAGATCCCAGCTCCCCTGGGACAGACGGCGGGTCATCAGGGTTGACGCCTGTCCCTTTCTTGGGCTCAACCCCTTCTCTTCCCTTTTCTGACTCGCTCAACACGCCCTCTCTAGGACAGTGTCCTGAACGTGTCAGAGGGTCATAGGCGGCGAACATGACACTATCCCTAGGGACTCGACACTGCTGCGAATGATTTCCTCATTGTTCGAGGAAGGGAGAGAGGGGGATGCCGGGCTTGCCTTGTTCCGCTGCGTACCACCTTTCTGGCGCCCCCAGCTAGGGTGGTGGCCCTGAGAACTAGAGTTGTAGCACCAGCTCGCCGGTGGTGACGCATGCCGGATGAAGAACTTGCTGGTAGCAGCGAGTTCTTCGGCTCTCCTAGTTGGACCGCTGAGGGCGTGGGAGGCGTTTTTGGATTGTTGACCCTCCGAAAAGCCTCTTCAGCCCACCGCGACATCCCGTGGGAGGAGTGTTGGTACTTCTTAGCGTCGCTACTAAGAATAGAGTTTTAATCTATCCCCGGCAACGGCGCTAGAAGTGTCTTGGTGGTAAAACCATTGACTATTGGATAGTTCCGCAAGCGCACAGAATATACCGATGTAGCACTTCACCCGGGAGTATTCCAAGGTATCGTTATTTATTTTATCCCAAAGGAAAGCAAGCTAGGAAAGATGTAGAGAGAGGAAAGATAGATCCTTTAGTCTTACTATAATCTATTATCAATTAGAGAAGCAAAAGGGGATAAGTGGATATAATGGAGGATAGATAGATAAGATAAATAAATTAAGCAAAGAGTATATGATATGAAAGATAACTTTAGTAGAGTTAGCTAGGTGGGAGGACAACGAGTGAGTATAAAGTACTCCTATGTTTCTACCTTTACTCCTATGAACTAATCCTAATTAAATAGATGACTTAACTAGATTGACGCCTTGCTACTTGTGTGAGAGGGATAAACGAGAGAGTAAAGCGATAGAAGGTTGTTCACCTAACCCAGTACTCAAGCGGATATTTGGCTTATGGACGCCTTACCTTTTAAAAACTAGCCTGAGTTCACGTGAGGGGATCTAGGTAGCCAGGCAAAATCTGTCACCTTTTGCCCATGCGCCCCTACTGTCTGTGCAAGCCAGCGGTAGTCAAAGATAAGATGAAGTATGAGCACCATGCTCACACTTATCCACACCTTTAGCCATCGATCAAAATAGCTAAAGCCCCTATCCTAAGATAGGACGATGACGCACACACAAGAAGCTATTTAAAGGAAATCAATCTAACTAAGACAACTATAGAACTAAGATAAGCACACAACAAGACTATATAAATATAGACTTGCACTAAGTAAATACTTAAATAAATACTTGGAAAGTAAATACTTAAGTAAATGCAAAGTAAAGTAAAGAATGAATAATATATTAAATAAATAAAGTCTTACAAAAGAAGAAAGATACAAGGGCTATACCAGACTCCCAGAAGACAACTCCGGACACCCGAGCTTCGCCCGACTCAACTCTAACTCCCACTCTAGACTAACTACTACTACTCTTGCTTGATCTCACATGAAAGTGGATATATGTGTTGTGAGATATTGTGAGATGTTTTGAATGAGAGGGTGGAGGCCTCTATTTATAGTGGAGGTGGAGTAGGGGCTACTCCGGTGCCACGTCAGCGATCCGCGTGATCCTCCTCTCTTCACCCTTGGATCCACCTCCATAATAACCGACTTGGATGAATGGCTTGGATATTCTTCACGTGTGAAACATGCACTTTGCCACCGACTTGGATGAGGATCACCATGGGGTCGGCCGACCCCTGTCCCTGACATGTGTGCCCGGGGTACATCTTCTAGAAGGTGCTGATGTCACCCTGATGAATAGTTCTGTTGGGTCCCACCAAGGGGGGGGGTCGGCCGACCCCCCTATGACAGGGTTGGCCCACCTTCTTCTCTCCCTTGGTGACCCCACATGTCATGGAGAAAGTCTTGTGAAGTTTGTTGCATTTGGTCTTCGGTGTGGACCCATGAATCCATGTGCTTCTCATCTTGCACCATTGAGCAAAAGCACATGCTTGATCCAATGGTTGATATTGGCTTGAACATGCTTCTCTTGGATCATGCCATGTCACCATGGCCGAGGTGGCCCAAAGGTGGGATCGGCCGACCCCCTTGGTGGGCCCACCTGGCCTCATTTTGTTCATTTTGCCGTCTCCTACAAGTTCACAAGCAAAGAGTACAAGTGGAACTTATTAGTGATAAATATGCTCATGATATGCTATTCTTCCTTCAAACCGAGGCATGTTGACGGTATTTTGATAAGGTAAAACATGCTATAACTTCCGTCAACAAGATCCCCCAAGCTTAACCTTTGCTCGTCCCGAGCAAACAATCAAACTTGGCCTCGGTGGATCAGTATTGTTACTATGCATCATATTTCAAGAGTTCCATGTGCACAACAAAGTTCTTCTCTTTGAATGGAAAAATTAGCTATGTAAATCACCCATATTACCTTAGTACTCTATGGGGCTTATGGCTTTTCCTTTGTCTTAGGTGGTTGAAAGATAGAACAGTTTAACTTGAGCACTAACTTTCTTGTTTTTAGCAAGTTTCATACCGGAGGTTTTGCAATATTTTTCAAAATAAAGACTTAATGTTCCTCATATGGTTCTCTCATGTCGCTCAAATGGTGTATGATTCCTCTCCAAGGCATATGATAAGTGTTGCCTTCTTTATTTCATCCTACTTCTAAACAGGCTTATGTGTAGCTCAAGGTAGAGATGAAAGAAGATGGCATACTTACTTGCATTTTGTTGTGAAGTCAAAGCTCAGATCCTTGAAGAGAAGTGTCATACTCCCAGATCAAGATGTGCAAGTGTGTGGTGTATGGTAGACTAGATTGCTTCTTTATTTGATAAGATCTATCTCTCTATATTTTTTTTTCTTTTTCTCTCTTTTCTAATGAGACATGGCTAGCATTTTTTTTCTTCTTTTTTGTTTTTTTTCATGGACTTTCACTTGTCCATCTCTTTTTTTCATCTTTATTTTGCCTAGCCTTTTGAGTCTCATCTACTAAATAATTGAGAGAGATTTCCCAACACTTGGAGTATGAAGCAACCTATTTGGTGGAAATGAAAGGCATGTTTTTGCGTACTTCCAGTGTAGAAGCAGCATGTATATGAGGTGTGTACGTGATCTTGATCTTAGGAGCATGAAAAGTCTCTTAACAAGGGTCAACAAGACTTGACAACACTCAATACAAAGCAAATAGCCTATGTAGAAGGTTTGTAAACATGTAAAGCATATATGGCTGTGGTAGGAATTTATCACCATTGAGGAACAATTAATATTTTGATCATTTTAAGAATAAATTCTCCGGTAATCTATCATGCTTAGAACAATATTATAGCAGCTCTTGTCTCACTATATCATGTCTCGCAACAACTTAGACTTAGTTCTAGCACTTGCAACCCACAAAGTTTTCAGGTTCATGATGGTTTAAATGAGCTAAGTAATCCATACTTAGAGAAATACTAAGTTGTAAACTAGGCACTAGAGAAACATTAGCAAGGCAACTAGTCATCATTTCCATGGGGAAGATAGACATATATGAGACATATGTGCTAAGGGGAATACTAAGCAAATATTTTTGGTATTTTCTTCTTTTTAAAAAAAATGCAATGAGAAAACTAATTGAAACGTAAATAACTTAAGATACAGGACTTACCTTGGTGGGGGAGAGGATCTCCCCCAAGCTTGGTTCTTGCCTACTGTGGTGGTGGATAATGCTGGTACCACCCGGCCCAACGTCGTGCTTCTTCTTCTTGAATGGCCCGCAGGAGTTGGGCGTTTTGTTGTGCAAGAAGCAATGTTGTCTCTTGTTCGATGTTCATCGCACCCATGTTGTCTATGAGCTCGTCCATCGGCGTCCTTTGATGTTGCCTTCCTCTACCCCGTGGGCGAGGAGTGTCTTGAGAGTGAGGAGGCCTCCCCAAGGACCCTGAAATGTCCATGGAGGCTGTCTCATCTCCCTCCTCAACTTCTTCAGCCGGATGTGAAGATCCGCCTTGTTCCATTCGAGTAGCACGGGACGCTCTCCTTGTCCTCCTGCTAGTACCTGCAACTTTTGGGGCTCTTTCCTCGGGGTCCAAATCAAAGGTCAGCGTACGAAGCGCATACAACCGAAGTCCCTCACAAGGGAGAGTGATTTCGACTGTATGGCCTGGATAAATCATCATTAGTTCACCCTTGGGACCCCTTTTGAGTACATCGCAACCAATAAATACACTTTCTTCCAAAACATCTCTCACGGTTTTAATGTACTCAAAAGTTTGGGATTCTAGTGCACCCAAAGCTTCGGCTATGCATGTGATGAATGATGTGAAGTATATGGGTTTCCTAGGCTTTATGTAGCTAAGCCAATATTTCACTAGCATTTTAATAGGTGAAACTTTAACCTTGCTAACCATGGCATAGAGTAGTTTCAGCTCATCATCACTTACCAACACTCCTCTCATGCCAGGGAAAGGAGTGGTGAACAGCCAGTAGTGCATGAAACGTAAGGTTGGGTTATGAATTTTGTGCGGTGAGGGGTTGGAACAATCACTAGAGCCAGTAATGGCATACCAGAAAGCATTCTTGTCATAATGAAAAGCATGGTCTACATCAAGATGGCAAGAGTGATCAAACCTTAAAGCAGTGTTTAATGTGCTCCAAGTCAAGTCATATTCCATCCCAAACATTCGAAACGCTACCCCATCGTTATTCACTTTTAGCGTGCATAAAAACTCGATGGTTAGGTTCTCTATGCCAAATTCAAGAATTTCAAAGAATCCTCCCCAACCAATGGTATTGAAAATAGCATAAAATTCTGAATCCATACCTGTTTCTTGCAAGAGGGCCAGATCAATGACACTTGTGTGTGAGAAACTACACTCACTAAGAGTGAAGAATTTCCCCATCTCTTCGGCATTTAGCCTGAGGCCACTCTCGGTCTCCATTACTCTAGCCAGGGGAATGAAGGGTACTAGCTCACTTCTTTCCACCTTTCTCCTCTCATGAGCACTAGCATGGTGAGGTTCTTGGGAAGAACTCTCACCCTTGTTGGACTTTTTGAAACGGGAGGCAAGCAACTTCTTCATCTTACTACAAGATAAGCTACCAAGCTTCTACCACTACTATGAAATAGGGACTATTTTGGGATTTTTAGTTTTTGGATGGCTACTACTAAGCTAAGCTTGAGAATGAACTTGCAACTAAGGAAGGAAAGGAAGAACTTGTGAGCTCGAGATGGTTCTGGTAGTTTTGGTGTGGAGTTGAGCTCACAATGCAAGGGTATATATAGGGGGAGAAGGGCAATCTTGATGTCTCCCACAACATGGATCGGCCGACCCCCCCCTTCTTGGCACTTTCAACTTTGCTTTTGCTTTAGCCAGGGGACATGTCTAAAGTGAGTAAATACATTTTTAGGATGGGCCAACACATGGGTCGGCCGACCCCCCTACATGTCCCCTCAATCTTTAAACTTTGTGTCATCATGTGTCTAGTAAAGATGTAACTATGTTTGGTCCAAAGTTGACACAGATTTCAGAGATTCCCTTGCCTAGTGTTTGGTGAAAGAGAAAAAGATGAATGGCCAAAGTGGAGACGTGTCTAAAGTGATTCCCATGGACCATGAGAGCACTAAGACATGTCTTTGGCTGGTTGTTGTGGTCCCATGAGCATCCAACATAAAGAGGAACATCTCATGCTTAAAGAGTAAAGCAAAGGACCTTTTCTTTTCAGATGTTGGCTTTGTTGATATGCATGATGTTCATGAGCATGCTGAGTGGAATGTAGCAGGGTGCAAGAGGGTACCATGGTGGGATCGGCCGATCCCACCTTGGATGCTCCTTGAGCACCAAAGCGTTATGTCATACTCAGGGTACTAAGCCAAGATAGAGCATGTGCCAGTGGGCCCAATGGTGGGGTCGGCCGACCCCACCTTGGGGTGGTCCCACGGCTCAAATGTGTTGCAAGTTATTGTCAAGGTGTTACTAGCATGGAAATTTATTTTGTCGAAATGAAATATGCAGAATAAAGCTAAGTATGCAATTGAAGGAAAATGCAAGAATTGAAATGCATGAAAAGTTAAATATGAGATAACTAATGATTTACCTTATCAGCAAGGGCTCCATGTATCAGATCCGTAGAGCAGGACCTCTCTGTCTTGTCATTCATTGGGTGCTTCGGTTGGTCCCAGAGATGGAGACCGTGGTTGCACCTCGTCGGCGAGTTCTTATTTTACTTCGGCTTTGTTGGCCGACTCGCTCTTTTTCTTGTTCCTACGGCGTGGGTGACGACGACGATGTTTGTTGTCTCGAGGTTCTTTGTCCTTCACCTGCATGTTAGCTTTATAACCGTTGAATGGACACTTTACCTTATATTCTGGGAATTGGAGGTGAAGTTGGCCGGATCCCACGTAGATGACGGCGTTAACCGTATTAAGGAACGGCCTTCCCAGGATGATCGTGATGTCTACATTGGATCCCATGTCCAATATAAGGAAATCGACGGGGACGTAGCTGTTTTGGACTTTGATGAGAATGTCCGTTGCTAGTCCCTCGGGGAACCGTAGCGTCTGATCGACCAGCTGCAAACGAACAAATGTAGGGAGCAAAGGTCCCCCATAATAATCTTTCCAAATGCATGGTTGCGTGTGGACAAAAGGCACACATGAGACCATCTAGTAGATGCATCTATTAGGACCATGAAGTACCTGAATGGTCCAGACGTTGGTTGAATGGGGCCACATATATCGCCTTGAATGCGTTCAAGAAATTTGAGTGGCTCATTTTGGATCTTAACGGGTGATGGACGTAAGATCAGTTTCCTTGTAGCGCAAGAAGTGCACATAAAATCTGAAGATTTCAGGAATTTAGCAGTATTTAACTCATGACCATTAGAATTGCTGATAATTTTCCGCATCATCCCGACTCCGGGATGACCAAGGTGATCATGCCATGTTTTGAATGCATCAACATTCTGAAAAATTACCTTGTACGCAACATGTGGTACGGGTTTGATGTATGTGTAGTACAAACCAGACGGAAAGGATGGAATTTTCTGAACAATTTGTTTGCCATATCCGCTATTTTGTGTAACAAGGAGAATTTCCTCGTTATTCAAATAATGGGTTTCTATATGGAAACCATTTTGATGGATATCTCTATAGCTTAGTAAGGTACGCTTTGAATCAGGATACAATAATGCATCCTCGATTGTAATTTGGGTACCCATAGGAAGTACAATAGTGGCACGACCAGTACCAACTATCGTTGCATCGCGTCCAGCGATTGTCAAAACATTTCCTTATCTTTTAACAAGAGTTTGGAAATATTTTGTTTCTCTAAGAATAGAATTAGTGGTGCCACTGTCCACTAGGCATAATTCCTCCTCCATTGGTTTGACCCCCGTAGAAAACTATATATGAATGAGGAATTTGATATGAAATTCTCTAACAATATATAGAATACATACTTTATTGATCAACTATCAAATGTATATGATACATTTATTGGATATTTGAACAAATATGGTGGCAATATAATAAATTATTTACAACACTTAGGACATTAAAAAGGTTCTAATAACTATAGTTACATAGGACTATGGACATAGGAATCTAAGAGATTGGGAGCTTTAAGAAAAGTCTCCATATATGTCGTTGGAAGCATATTCCACGATCATATTCCCTGAGTTGGTGAGATCCTTGTCTGTAGGTATGTTGTTGTTACTTGGTTTCACTGGAACTGATCGTGAACAACCAGCCTCTTCCCTGGTGGTGTCAGGTCGAAGATTGAAGTGAGCTTCATACTTCTGTCCTTGTGCAACGCGTCCGCGACCCACAGACTTTAAGTAGAGATCAACAAGATGACTTGGGGTACGGCATTTCTTTGTGATGTGGCTATAGCAACCACACTTTTGGCACACGGGTTTGTCATTTTTGTGCTTGGAAATGTTCTTACCTTTGTTGGGAACACGATTTTGGAATTTCTTATTACGTCTGCGTTGTTGCTTACCCTTCTTGGTGTTTCCTTGGTCATAGGTCTTTGAAGATCTATCATTAGTTTTGAGTTTATTCTGAGCATATGCATGTACTTCAGGCAATGGAGCGGACCCAACTGGTCATGGCTGATTATTCCAAACCATAAGTTCAGAATGTTTTTCAGCCTCCATTAAAGTTTGTATAAGCTTAGAATAGGCCTGGAAACGCCGTTCACGGTATTGTTGTTGAAGAATCCTTTCAGCGGGAAGCATAGTAGACAGAGTTTTTTCTATCTTATCCGCATCTGAAGGTTCTTTCTCGCAGAATTGCAACTTTGAGCAAATCCTATGGACAACATGGTTGTAGTCTCTTACAGTTTTGAAATCCTGTAAGCGAAGTTGAGTCCATTCGTGGTTTGCCGCAGGCAATATGACGGCCTTTTGTTGTTCATAGCGTTGCTTAAGAGAATTCCATAGATTTTGTGGATTTTCTTCCAACAAGTATTCAGCCTTAAGGTCAGGATGAATGTGGCTCCTAATCATGTATAGGGCCGTGTATACATGTTGATCTTCAAGTGGTGCAACACCCTCTTTGGGTGGTAACACCGCTCGATAAAGTCTGTGGGACGCAAGACTTACTTTTACGTCCACGGCCATGTGGGATAGTTGTGGCCATCTAGAGCTAACAAATCAAACTCTTTGACAGTCATTGATCCTACATGAGGCAAACCATCGAAAACATTTTAAGTTATTAAAATGTCGTGGTGTGTTGTAATATGGGATGCAAATAGAGACAAGTTAAACTTGTATTAATAATAGTGTAAAAATCTCATATGCATAATAATAAAAATTTTGGAGGTAGTCGCCAAAAAGGTGTAGACCTCTAAATGGGCATAATCTGTGTTAATAGTAGATGCCAAGTAATTATGCATGTTGTATGAACACGTCTTAAGGTAATCATCAAAATTGATGTAGACCTTAGTTAATTTGCAAACCAATTGGGTACGCACGTTGAGGGTAGTCACTAAGTTGTAGACTTAGTGTAGACCCTGCAGTAGCAACTTTGGTGCTACCTTGTGGAGTGGCCAATAGGAATGCAAATTAATGGTAATCATCTTTGTGAAAAGATGTAGACCAAATGTTCTAAATTGGGATGTTGGGTACGCACGTTGAGGATAGTCACTAAGTTGTAGACTTAGTGTAGATCCCGCTGTAGCAACTAAGGTGATACCTTTTGGAGTGGCCAACAAACCAATATAGAACATGCGCGTTTTATAATATAATGAGAAAATACACATAAATGTTGCATCCTTTATTTAAGCGCATAATGCTTTAAGATTAAAGCTTATAAGGGCTTAAATAATATGATCGATTGCAAAATAAATTAATAACTGCAAGATCAAAAGGGTCGTAATAGGAATATTGCATATTGGATTTGTCATACACAGGGGGACAAATACTTTGGACAATATTACAGGCGGATATTTTACAATGATATAAAATACCACAGGCACAATTATGAGTGTCAACGACATATACACAAGACTACTAATTTAACAGCACTTAATCATAAGGACTAACAGAGTCATTTACGAATTAATTGCTAAAACAGGTAAATAATAAAGGATTAAGACCAACTGGGCCAAAGAGAAACGAATCTGAAGTTTGGGCCCAGTTTGGCCTCACAGGCGCACAGCAGGGGGAGGGGAGGGGGGCCTTGGGCCGGCAGCCCATAAGTGGTTGGGCCTATATAAGCCGACCAGTCGACGGGCGGTTAGGGTTCAACCTAACCCTAACCGTCCCCGCAGCCGCACGGCCGCCGCCGCGACCGCACGGCCACCACCCGTCGTTCCCGCCGCTTGTGCCGCCTCCGTTCACCGAGCTCAAGTGGAGGAGGACTCCCCCTCGTCGGAGGAGTAGAAGCCGCCGCCGCCATCGATGTTCAGCGCCTCCGCGCGCGGGAGTCCGGGCACTGGAGGCCTCTTAGCCGTCTGGTGGACGCTCGGGCGTCGATCCACCGCCGCCACCCTCTTCCCGAGCAGCCGGCGAAGGGAGTTAGGTGTGGTGGCGGTGCCCTCAGCCGCGGTGGAGACGGAGGAAGGGCCGCCGCCCTCATGCGCGCCACGGCCTCCGCGTGAGTCGCTAGGGGGCCCGCGCCGGTGAGGGTGGTGGTTGAACTGAAGACCCCGCCACAGCCAGTATGGCGAGACCCCAGTGCGCGCTGCCGTGTTGAAGAAGTCACCGAGGCCAAGGGCAGGCTTCGGCTCCTCGGTGTTGAGCGCAGGGGCAGCCTCCGTCGCGAGGATCCAAGGATCCAGCGGAGGGAGGCGAGGAAGACCGGCGCCCATCGTCGGTGGAGTCATAGCGGACGGTGTCGGAGTCGGCAACGGAGCAGCGTACTCCAGGGTGTGCGGCGTCGAAGTTAACGTCTTGCAGAAATCACACCAGAAGCGCGGAGTCGGCGTCACCGGTGCCGGTGACATAGGCTCCATCGGAGCGTATGCCGGCACCGCTACGGGCTCTGCAACGACGGGCGGCGCCACGGTGACCTCCACTGGCCGGTTGCTTGGGCCAAAGCCATCTCCACCGAGGGGAGGAGACGGTGGCTGGCTCTGCAGACGAAGAATGCATGGAGAAGCGTGGCGACGACGGCGTGGTGTCCAGCGGCGACGGGGTGGTGTTGCCTGTCCGCGGATGTCGCGCACGACGGAGTTGAAGAGGCGACCGAAGCGCCCAGGGCCTCCATTGGTGGCGTCGCGGCGAATGCGAGGCCCGAGGCGCTTGAAGACACTGCGGCGCGGACCGTGGTGGCCATGGTGGCGGACAGGGCCACGACGAACTCCACTAGCGTGTCGAAGAGCGAAGTACAAGTGACGAGCGATCTGAGACGGTAAGTCGATCTTTGCCATGGTCACTTACCGTAGCGTTGATCTCCTTCTCTCTGTTCTTGGCAGAGACAGTGCTGATAACGTGTTACGAATGTAAAATGAACGGAGAGAACAACTGTGTATCTTTCATTGATCTTTGAACAATATATATACAAGTGTAGATCACGTCGTACGGATTCCGTACGGACGCGTCTGTTCGAGTGTAGACAGTTGCTAGAATTGTCAACTAGTGAAGAGACATGCCCCTTCACAGGTTTAACTGCTAATCCTTGATTAACATCTAATCCTGTCCACTAATCACTTGTTTAACGGATGAGATTATCAAGAGGTGTCTTCTGGGAGACACCGATTCGTAACAGTTACCAACCTTAAGGCCTACTTTGGCAGTAGCCTTTCCCTTGGGGAACCGGGCCTTTTCCCGGGGCGAGAAGCCCATGCGGAAATTGGCCATGGACCAGATTAAGGCGCTCTTTGGAAGCCCACGCAGACGAGGAGGGCAACCTGACCCATGCGTTTTCCTCGGGGCACCGCCTCTCCGTCGTTGTGCCGCCGCTGTTCACCACAGGCCACCGTAGTGCCATCGCTCCAGCGACCTCACGCATCGGGCGACTCCTCGTGCTGGGATTCCACGGGCCACCGCCGCCTCGCTTCACTTCTGTCGTCGTCGTCGTCTTCATCGCAACAACAACTTTGCTTCGAGTGAGTTCTCCAAACGCATCTCCTTTGCAGTTAATTTCTTGATCCACTAGGGTTTCACCCGCATCTCCATTTTTCCTTCTAGATCTTGGAGTTGTCGATTTCTTTTGTCTCAATAATTCCTTACTAGTAGGAGCGGCGCGCCCCTGCGCACCGACCGGAAAGCAATACGGTTTGACGCGCTGACCGGAAAGCAATACGGTTTGTTATTAATAAATTTGAGTAGTGGGTATTAACACCGGAAACTATATACATAACAGCAAGTTTGGAAATAAAGTTTTGTTATAACATAGGTGATGATAGAAAGTTCCGTCGCACCAAGATAGTAGAGCTTAGTGAGTACAGAAAGACATTCTGAGTTGTTTGACAGAGAGCTAATTGATGGCTAAAGTTCTAATAGTTCTAGTTCAGAAATAATAAAAATAAGATTCTACAAACAGTGTTATCAGTTCCATTACTCCTTCATAACATTGGTGGTAAGCGATTTATGACGGTTTCATCATTCTCTGGGAGATCATCAGATCCAGAATCTTCATTGGTCATGAAATCCAAAAAAATGCGAGTGTTTATTAGTTAGGAAGGCAAAAGCCCGCTGATAAGGGAATTTGCAGCTGACATCAATATGGTCATCTAAACTGATCCTGCATACAGGAATAAAACCACAAAAACTGTAAGAGATCTTATTCATGTTGATGTTGGCAGCCGATGCTAGATCTGTAGAGTGGATAGCATCCGCGGGGGTCTGTTTTTGCAGTCTTAGTCTTTTAGGCAAAAGAGGTGGCAGTGATTAGTATGTAGGTACAATAAGACCATTATCAGTATGTAGCCAAATAAAAAGAGTGAATAGAGAAGGAAAGCCATGCAAAGGAAGCAAAGGAAAAAAATTGCAGAAAGAAACACCTTCATGCAGAATATTGTTCAACCTGACAATTATGTTACACTACTTGTAGTGGTCAGTGAAGCAAAAGGCCATAATCTGCAATTTAACTTCACAAAAGTGGGAGATTTGTGGCACTTGTTTAGGATGAAAGGATTTAGCACTGCAACTCCAAACATGTCTGTACTGCAGGTGTGCATCAATTTTAGTACCGTACTTTAGAACTGAAATCTACATGGCATAGATATGGCATCTATCTGATATTATGGCCCATGTGTGCTCTTACTATGTCACTCAAATGGTAAGGGCCCCCAGTGGTCAGACCGATCTTCAAAGTTTCTTCGAAATAAATACTTGCCCATTAGAATTAGAATAGTGATTTTAGTGGTGCCCATAGAAAGTAAAATCATGAAAGTTATGGAATGGTACCTGCACTGAAGAATGCAAAGCGACTGAGGTCCTAGCCCAACAAGCTCCTCCTCAAAGCCATTGAGGTATCACCTGAAGGTACATAATAGTGTTAGAAAACATAAAACCTTGTGTTGACATAACTGAGAATTATTGAGTGCGTAACGGAAGGAAAGACTAAATTTAATTCAACATGTCAAAGTGCATGTTAGAGCAGTCTCAGCTCAATGCCTTGCTATAGGAGTATGTAGGCCATCGCATCTGAATGTTATTACTAAGAATTATGAGAAATGACAAATATTTACATGTCTTAAATTTTTTTTGAATTGATTCAGACCGTCAGCCACGCACTCTCCTAACATTTTACAGGTAAGACTGACTATTTCCATCATTGTGTTCTCTAATCCGCATTATCCAATACAGGAAAGGAGAAAGGGTCAGCTATGTTAGATGAACCTGTATAACATCCGGGTTCTAATATTGGCTATATTTAACCATAACAAATTTGCTACATGATAACAGATCTGCTATATGATAACATTTTAGTATAGCTATAACAGATTTGCTACATGATAACAGATCTGCTACATGATAACATTTTAGTATAGCTAATACTGATATTGTTGCATCTGCAAATAGTTATAGTGCAATTATATGAGGGAAAAAGAGATGGAAAGAGAGTGGTTGTACCTTGAGTTAAGGAGCACAGGAGAGTATGGAGATAAATTTAATAGAGCTGATATAAACACCATAAGAATTGGCAGGAAAAAATCCAAGAATACGCAACCATGAAACTAAATAACGCACCGAGGACAGAACCTCCAAATGAAGGAAAAATGGAGCAAGACTTCCCCCAAGATGCCACTGAATCCTCCTGTATGAAAATTGATAGTCCATATTTAATTCGTGCCATGTAAATTAAATATTTGAGAACAGCTTGAAAAAACAAATTTGTGTTACCTTATCTGTTGTCTTGACTGAATCCAAAGAGGAGGATGGATCACGAATTTGCTATAGAAATTGGATATACAACCGCAATGCTTATATCATTGAGACAAAAAAGTTAGCTAAATAATAGTAATTCGTAGTGACATTTATCCTTGAAAACCAACAGCGGTTCACCGTCAATCTGATTTGGAACGGTTCACCGTCAATCTGATCTGGAACCTGCAAGCCTCTAGGGCCTCTGAACATAATGAGCTGACACCCAAAATATGAATTTGCTATAGAAATTGGATATACAACCGCAATGCTTATATCATGGAGACAAAACAGTTAGCTAAATTATAGTAATTCGTAGTGACATTTGTTATTGAAAACCAAGATTTTCTTTTAAAGATTTGTAAACTCTATGTTGAGGGAACGAGGAAATTATTATTTTTTTACTACGAAGACAAGTTTTTTAGAGGCCTCAGAAAATACCAATCTTAATTTGTTCATCAACTTGGAGCTTGAAGGCATGCCGACAACTGGATTACTCTCAGAGATTTTATGACATAAGTACCAGGTCATGCCCAATACCTCACAAGTATATGAACATCATATCATATCCTTGAGCAATTGAGATGGAATTTTGATCACAGGTGTTGTGGGACCGGGAAAATAACCTTTTTAACTATGAAGACCATTTTTTAGAGGCCTCAGAAACATACAAATCATCATTTGTTCATCAACTTGGAGCTTCAAGGCATGTCAGTAACTGGGCTACTCTCAGAGATTGCATGACATAAGTACCAATTCATGCCAAGTACCTCACAAACGTATAAACATCAGATCATATCTTTGAGCTATTGGGATGGAATTTTCATCACAGGCCTTATAAACATCAGATCATATCTTTGAGCTATTGGGATGTAATTTTCATCACAGGCCAAAGAAGGAAAAAATGGCAAATGATAAATATTGAGACCATCAGATCATAACCACTGAGGAAATAAATCCAAGAAACCCCAGAAAATAGTGAGTTCCTTGGAGCTGATCTGATCCAAAAACTCAGGCTCCAGAACATATATTTAGCAGATAAGGAATTGACCCTTCTATATCGCAAGTAATGGAGCTATGTCCAAATCAAACACTTGCGGTATAGAACTTCAAAACAGGACTAAGAAGAGACAAGATCATAGGCAAAAAAATATAGAAGGGTTTGAATTTGCCAACATGTGCTTTTAGAAGTGACCAAAAAATAGGTATGCATCTAGAAATGACCTCCAAAAAATAGGCAGGCAATAATGTCTGGACAAAAAAATCGTTGGCATAATGAAGCAGATGTAGAAGAAACCACATGTAGTGAACTATAATATGTATAACAAATTCAATTTAAATATCGAGTTTAGTCTATTGATAGAAACTTAATTTCAAATGTTTCAGACCTGCAAGGAGTTGGACAGATACACATAGAAATAAATACATCATTGGCATTGAGGTGGGGTCAGTGGTAGAATAACCAACCAATTATGTGAAGTAAAGACATCGCTGACAATGGATCCATGGTCAGTACCAACTGCACAGAATTTAAAAATTTAGGAAACCGAAACAACACATACAAGAGGGAACTGGCAGGGTAGAATGACATAATCATCGCGAAAGTGTTGGAAACAACAAGAATTGTGGAAGAATGGAATAACTAAGCACCATCGGCATGTAACTTTTGCAAACAATAAGAATTATGGAAAAATGGAAGAAGTAAACATCACTGCATAATTCCATTGTCTCAGTCTTAAAAAGCTCATCATCCCACAACCCCAAAACCTCAGTAAGTAACCTCCAAATTGGAAAAAAAACAATCAGCTCGTACAATGGAGGATATCAGTTTTTCACATGATCCACATATTTAGAAACCAAAAAATAGGAGCAAACAAGCTCAGGGGAGTACTGCCATGATCCTTGCAGCAAGGACAAGGAGCTAAGGAAATAGGAGGCTTGGAAGAGGAGAGGGTGCACCTCCGCCATGCGCAACGGACCAGACGCAACGATGTGGGTCTCTTATAGCAATTAATGCCAGCAAGCCAGATCGACACATGCGGTGAGGCCCGTCGGCTTGCAAGGAGAGCACAGACGAGAGAGAAAAAGGGGGAAAAGAGAGGACAAGGATAGATCAGGCCACACGTCCACAGGGATACCTGGGGCCGCTGTGCTTCAACGAACGGCAGAGCGACAACGCTTGATAAGCACAGTGGACACTTAAAATGTGCCAACCTCCATAAACCCCATAATGCAAAGTTAGAACACGTAGCTACTGTTTTGAGCAATGATCACCATGCAACCAAAACTTAGAATTCATTTTCTTGCAAGGGGAAACATAATCTGAATATCCATATAGCAAAATTATATTCCGGTTTGTAAAGTAATTAGATGGCAGTGGCAAAGTTGATATTAGGTAAAAGCAATATCATATTTGAGATAGCAAAGGCCATAAATATAGTTCAGAAAATATATGCAGAGTAGGAATTAAAGAAAAGAACGGAGGCAACAGGAATAATAGGAGGAATAATAGGAGAAGAACGTACCAAGGTAGGTAGGAGGCTGCATTTGCATTGCACATATCGACCGACAACGATCAAAACCAACTAATAAAAGAAAATGGATATCCCAAATATTGTGGAGCAAGTAATGGAGCTATGTCCAAATTGAGCACTTGCGGTATAGAACTTCAAAACAGGACTAAGAAGAGGCAAGATCATGGGGAAAAATATTACAAAGAAAACCTCCAAAAAATTAGAGGCATCAGAAATCCATCAAGACGGAGGGAAAGAGGGAGGGGCGAGTAGGGAATAGGTGGACAGGTGAAGCACGAAATAAACATGGCGCTGCCCAGGAACCCCAACTTCTTAGAAGGGTTTGAATTTGCCTCCATGTGCTTTTAGAAGTGAGCAAAAATAAGTATGCATCTAGAAATGACCCCAAAAAATAGGCAGACAATAATGTCCGGACAAAAAAATCGTTGGCATAATGAAGCAGATGTAGAAGAAACCACACGTAGCGAACAATCATATGTATAACAATTCAGTTTAAATATCGAGTTTAGTCTATTGACAGAAACTTAATTTCAAATGTTTCAGACTTGCAAGGAGTTGGACAGACACACATAGAAATAAATACATCATTAGTATTGGGGTGTGGTCAGTGCTATAATAACCAACCAATTATGTGAAGTAAAGACATCACTGACAATGGATCCATGCTGACTACCAACTGCACAGAATTTAAAAATTTAGGAAACTGAAACAACACATACAAGAGGGAACTGGCAGGGTAGAATGGCATAATCATCGCGAAAGTGTTGGAAACAACAAGAATTGTGGAAGAATGGAATAACTAAGCATCATCGGCATGTAACTTTTGCAGACAATAAGAATTATGGAAAAATGGAAGAAGTAAACATGACTGCATAATTCCATTGTCTCAGTCTTAAAAAGCTCATCATCCCACAACCACAAAACCTCAGTAAGTAACCTCCAAATTGGAAAAAATAATCAGCTCGTACAATGGAGGATATCATTTCTTCACATGATCCGCATATTTAGAAACCAAAAAATAGGAGCAAACAAGCTCAGGGGAGTATGGCCATGATCCTTGCAGCAAGGACAAGGAGCTAAGGAAATAGGAGGCTTGGAAGAGGAGAGGGCGCACCTCCGCCATGCGCAACGGACCAGACGCAACGATGTGGGGCTCCTACAACAATTAATGCCAGCAAGCCAGATCGACACAAGTGGTGAGGCCCGCCTGTTTGCAAGGAGAGCACACACGAGAGAGAGAGAGAGAGGGGAAAAAGAGAGGGCAAGGATAGATCAGGCCACACGTCCATAGGGATACCTGGGGCTGCTGTGCTTCAACGAATGGCAGACTGACAACGCTTGATAAGCACAGTGGACACTTAAAATGTGCCAACCTCATTGAGCAGGTACAAAATATGCCAAAACAAATATGGCAAAAATCCATTGAGCAGGTACAAAATATGCCAAAAATCGAATGAAAAACGCGTTGTGGAACACTATGAACGACTCCATTGAACAGAAAACAGAATAGGTCCCAAGAGATGGAAAACCCAGAAATGATCAATTGATCATTGGCGTAATTATCACTGAGCAGGTACAAAATATGTCAAAAATCGATTGAAAAATGCGCTGTGAAACACTATGAAGATGTTGCATATATGATAGTGACTGCATGCAGATTTAGCAGGGAAATAAAGAATAGCGAGGACATAATGTAAAGCTATTTCCCATAACAAATAGTATTGTAAATCAATATGAGGAACTGTGAGATAGTCACATATGAAAACAAAAGGTAAAAACTGTGAGAACATGTTCTGCCTGTGCTTGTAGAGAGGAATCACTTAATCACAAGAAACCTGTAAAATAACAATGGCAGTAGCAATGCAAAGGCTACAATTTTTTTTGAACAAAAACTGCATTTTTGGAGGCGTCAGAACCATAGCAATCATCATTTGTTTATCAACTTGGAGCTTCAAGGAATGTTCACAACTGGTTTATCATCAGGAATTGCATATATAAGTAACAGGTCATGCCCAGTACCTCACAAGCGATGAACATCAGAGCATATCTTTGAGGAATGAGTATGGAATTTTCATCACAGGCTAAAAAACAAACAGGACAACAAATGGCAAGTGCCTACAACATCAGATCCTAACCAACGAGGAACACATCACATGAAGTGGCCAATGCCAAAAGCAACAGATCATAAGCGAAGAGGCCCTTAACATAGTTTTGGTGATCGACAACACACCATCAAGGGCACCTAAGAAGCAAGCAGCTATGAACATAGAATCAGCAATGTCAGTACCACTGGATACCTTTTATCTTTTAGATAGCTACCAATGTGATTGCCAATTCGTGGCATCCTCTCACAGATGAAACAGAGAAGGAAAACATTTAAACAACAACCATTGTAGGCCAAACCTTAGGACAAAAATCGTAGTCATCAAAGTCAAGAATCAGAGAGGCAAAAGCAAGATCCGAAAATATAAGAGGAACGGGAGCACCTGAGAACGGTTTGTGCCCATCGCGGCACACAACGACCGACCAGTACCGGGCATATGCACCATGAGCGGGCACAGAGAGGAAGATGGGGAAAGATGAGGATGTCTCTTCAGTCAGATCATGCCTCTGCCTGCGCCGGCCGCACGACAAACCGGTGGTAGATCAAGAGGGAGGGAGAGGGAGGGGAGCCGCTCACGCTGCTCTGTGGCCACGACGCTCCACTTTGGTGGAAAAGGTCCACTGCCCCACTGGGGGCGGACGGTGGGCCGCCACACCGGGAGAGGGGAGAGAGAGGGCGGTGTGGCGCACCGTACCGGCCTTCCCTGGCGCCGGGGCCATGAACACGCGCAGCGCAGGGAGACTGCCGCGGTCGTGGATCGCCGCAGCGCCGCCAGAGAGAGAGAGAGGAGGGAAAGAAACCCTAGGTCATTGCCGCCGCCGTGCCGGGACCCCATGTGGCCACAGGCGTGCAGCGGGCGCGGGGCGTGGAGGACTCGCGCCGGAGGGCAACCACCGCGGAGTGGCCACCGCCTCGGTGGTGCCGCGCCAAACCCTAGCTCGTCGCGGCGGCGATGTCGGGGCGGAAGACAGGGAGGGGAAGAGGGAGAGGGAGGGGAAGAGGACAAGAGGGTGAGGCACCTTCGCATCCGGCCGCCGGTGAACAGGAGGCGAAACCCTAGATCGGCGTGGCGGCAATGCCCAGCCGATGTGCGGCGGTCGGGGGTGGAGCGGAGAGGTGGCGTGACGCCCGGGCCCCGTCGGGGGCCGGTGGAGGCGTGGTGCCGCATCACCCGGCGCTGCCGTGTGGCGCCGCAAAACGGCTGCAGGAGTCAGCGCGAGGGAAGAGCGGAGAGAGGGGGGGCCGCGGTGGCCGGCGCGCCGTGGCAGGGAGCGCCGCCGACCGGGACGAGGAGCGAGGGAGGGAGAGCGCGGCGCACTGGAGAGAGAAAGAGAGGGAAGGCGAGACGGAGGAGAAAGAAGAGAGGAGGCCAACTGAACGATGCGTGGGGAGGGGAAGAGAAACCGAGTAGCGGGCGCGAGCTGACCAATGAGAGAATTTGGGGCGACGTGGCCTGGCCGAGCGCGCGGGGAGGACTCGGTGAATGTAGAAGTAAATTGCTTCAATGTCTCAATAATTCTGCTAAGCCTATATGGCAATAACTGAGATCTAACCAACTAATTGTTAATATACGATGGTAGTATTATATTCTTCTTTTTCTGTGTTGATTTATGACATGTTTATTTTCCTCCGGAAAAACATATACCTTGTTTAGTATGCTGTAGCCTGTAGTCCATAAACAATTTCTGAAACAGTTTAAATTTTTATCTGTAGTTAACCGCATAGTTTCTTTTGCTAGGAATGTAAGTATGAAACAGCCCAAGCAGAAGTCCATGAATTGCATACAAGCCATTTCTGAATTTACTTAGGCCTTATAGACAGCCTAAATTTCTTAAGATAAGGATTATATTAAAGAAACTGGAGTCACTAAAATTAGCAGTCTGCTATGCATTATTCAGATACTATCCAATACTATCCGATAAGCTGGATGGACATGTATGGATGTGAGGTACTGAGTGCTGGTATGGTTGCTGAAAATAAAATACAGTTTATTTTTCATAAAACTGTTTTTTTCACATGCTACTATGATTTCTGTTATTTCACACGTATGCTTTGTTTACTAAGTAGGACAAGTTCTTTCAGTTTTGATTTGATTTGATTCATTTTTGGAAATTTCCTAGAGACGGTATTCTGTGTCGTTTCTGAAACCAGAGTTCTGTGCAGTTTTTGAAACTTTGATTTTTAGCATATCTCCTTTTTGGATAGCTTGTCAGTTGGCACGTTGTACTCCTCACTAGTCACTACAGGGCAGCGGCAGCCATGCCAATATGCCATTCCACATGACAGCAACAGATTGACAGAGATTTGCTGCTCAAATGATCCTGCCAATCCAAAAGTTCAGAGCTGGATTGTGTAGTTGACCAACTTTGGCACATCTGTCTGGACAGTTAATTACCATCATCCATGTTCACATTAGCTGCTTCAGACTGGACGCCTGTAAAGTTCAGTTGATGCACTGTCTGTTTTAGCACTAGCTCCTTCATTAATTAAGTTCAGACTGAACGCCATGTAGTTTACTCTTGGTTCAAATTGACTGCTATTAAGTGTTTGGTGTTCAAGGACTATGCTTCTATTTTAGTCAAGTGGACATCTGGGCATGAACATGAGCATGGCTGTAAATAAAAATGTCTACTACCTCATCTTTACTAGCATCATGAACTGCATTAATGCTATGAACTGAGTTAACACATTGGAGAGGTGTAGTTGTAGAGGTTCCAGGTTTCTCTGAATTTTCCTTCTCATGGTGCATTGCTATCAGGAACAGAATTGTTGCCCATAATATTTTTGTTTCTCACAGACACACATTCACAGTTCATGGAAAAGAAAAAAAAGGGAGATTCTTTTTTCTCTGATAAAAAATGCAGTAGGCACTAGCTAGGTTGTGCTGAGAGTATAACATTAGAATTGTGAAATGGACGATCAACTTTAATGTTCAGCTTATATATATTTGCAGATCAGTCCGGTTGATACCTTCTCCTTTTTTCACGTGGAGCAGCAGGTCATCTTGAGGAGCATTCCAGGGACACAACAGGGGGCTGAAGCTGAGGGACTTCAGGCAGATGAAGCAATTCATTGCAGATCAACTTTAATAAATTATTTTTAGTCATTCTATCATCCTGACATTGCATTCTTAATTAAGCTTCCTTATATATTGTTTTTTTTTTGTGTTACATGCAAATGGTTTGGTGGAAGCAATGCACAATTTCAGATAGATGAAGTATGGAGGTTAATTTTGGTAGTGAGGAGACTCATAGTCCATTTGTACTTTTTATTATCTATCTAGAATTTGTGGATGGAGATGAATTTAACATGCGTGTATTAGCTTATTATTTTAGATATTTTATTATTCGGCAATGTTGACGCAGGCTTATCATCTTGCTTTGTTATATCACGTGTGTCTTGTGATTTTTTTTTAAAAAAAAATTACAATATTTTCACGAGTGTACATCTTCTCACCTGGCTTGCCTAGGCGTTACAAGCAAGGAGTGGGCCCAGACTTGCAACTAGTCTCTCACATTCCTAATGTGGGTATAAGGTTTGTTTGATGCCCCAGCTAAACTTTTAGCTGACTAAATTTAATTGGTAGACATTTAAACAATTCAGCTAAAGTTTAGCAAAATTTAGCTATTCCGACCTAGCTAAAGGCCCAACTAGTCTCACATTCCTAATGTGGGTAAACTTTTAGCTAACTAAATTTAGTTGCTAGGCATTTAAACAACTCAGTTAAAGTTTAGCTAAATTAGCTATTCCAACCTAATTAAAAACCCTGTTTGGATGTACCCAACTAAAATTTAGCTAACTAAAATTTTAATATAAAACTTTAGCTAGCTAAAAGTTTCTTAGCTAAAATTTAGCTGAAGAGGTAGCTAAAGTTTTATATTGAAATTTTAGCTCTAAATTAGGTCGACACGCGAATGCTGCAGTACCTATCCAATCCAACCTTTGGTATGTTGTACCATCTAGGGTGTGTTTGGATTGAAGGAAAAATAGAGGAAAAGTACAGGAATTGTATTCCTTTGGAAAGGTGCTCTCTCTCACCGTTTGGAACCCAGGAAGTGAAGCAAAACTTTCCAGAGGAAAGGTTTAGAAAGTTGCATTTTTTGAGGAATCTGAAAATGAGCTTTGAGCCAAGGGAAACTTTTCTGTGGCCGCTTGCTGCTTTCTCATTGCATATGAAGCTAACAGCTCTGCTAATCGCCACGTTTACTTAAGCCTATAATAGTTCTTTAGCTGCTTGTAGTTGACTAAGGACTCGTTCAGTTAGTTGGTGTCGTTGTTAGCGGGTTGACACGCGAGCGAATGCACGGGGTCAAGACGAAAGTAGACGAGAGTTCGGGTGAAGTGAATAGTGTTCTCCCCCTCCCCTGCGGGGAGGCGGGGGTATTTATATTAGCCCGGACCAAGGTCGTAGGTACAAGAGGACGCCTACTCAACCACTCTGCCACAGTTACAAAGGTGCCCTTTCTAACTGCCCTACTAGCTACTCCGGTCCTCCAAGGCTCGAGAGGCATCGTCGTAACTCCGCCTCTTGGTGCACCCGGGCCCGCGCATCTCCTCTCCGCGGCTGGTGGACCACCTTCTCTTGGCCGAAGCTTTCCGCAACCTGCGAACAGCAACAAGACGGACGGAAAGACAAAAACACATGCCCCCCGGTGCGTGCGGCCCTTTCGTGCGAGAGGTGAGCACCCGCACGGCGCTCACCTCCTGCTGGCTTTCGCCCGAATTTGGTCTGACTGGAGCGATTCAAGGCTCCCAAGGGCCTTAGTCCGAGCGATCAACCGACGAAAGCGCTTTTCGGCGAGAATGGGTGCGTCTGGCGCGGGCTACCGTCCCAACAATAGCCCTTCAGCGTTGACCCGCACAGCGTCGCGGGCCGACGCTACTTGCTTCTGACATGTACGCCCGCCCGCGAAAGGATGGCGAAAGGCCTTGCACTGTTTTCGCTCGTCCTTGCTGCCGATGTTGTCGATGGTTGGACCTGAAATTTTTTTCTTCTTATTTTTTCGGGTGAACAGTCACGCGAGGCGACGGCTCTTGCTTCGAGGCACGACGTTTCGCATCTTGGCTCGCGCTTCGAGGCGCGACAGTTCGCATCTTTAATGACGACTGCCCGAGAGGGGACGGTTCACTCCTGCCGTTCCTCCTTGGGCCGCGCGCTGGTTCGTATGTGCGGGGCGCTATAAGAAGCGCGCGCCCCGCCCGCTATGGGTCACAACTGCCGTCTCTGCTGTCTTTCCTTCCTTGCTGCTGTGGTGCTTTCGACCGATTTTGACGCTCAGACCCCTGCTTTCGCTCGTTGCTAGGTTCGCACTTCTGTCTCGGTACTTGGTGAGCTTTTCTTCTGTCCCTTAGAGTAAAATGGCTTTGTTGTATTCGCACATTCGCTTACTTTGAGCCTTTTTTTGCTCTCTTTTGCTGCTTTTGTTTCCTTTTATTATAGTTTTATATATATGTTTTTTACTTGTTTTCGCCGCCATGCTAGATGGCGTCCACGAGTTCGTCTTCGACCACGTCCAACTCTTCTAGCGAAAGCTCGAGCGTCTCCGAATCGACTCGGACACTGTCTATAGGATCTGGGAACTTTGGCGCGCTAATAGAGGATCAAGCCGAAAGCGCTCATTCAGATGAGGGGGACTCTGTTTCGCTTTCGATTCCAGAGGACTGCTCTTTCTACTTGGGTTGTTCGCGAGTTTCCCCCTCAGTTCTACAAAGTTATGTCGAAGAAGGAATTTTAAGCGAACACGTGCTTTCGTTGTGCCGTGCCCCTAGGGAAGAAGCGATCCCCATGCCTAGGCCGTATGAGGCTATTGTGTTCCGCGACTACTTCGTAGTCGGGCTGGATTTCCCGCTAGAAGGGTTTGTTGCTGAAGTGTTGAGTGCGTTCAAGATCCAAATTCATCAGCTTACGCCGAATGCCTTTTCGCGGCTAAGTGTTTTTGCGATGGCCTTAAAGATGATGGGGTGCAGGGTGTGTGCTGACGTCTTCGTCAAGTATTACGACATCCATCGCCGGCGAAGCCAAGTGACAAATTACTTTCTTCAGAAGTCACTGCCAAGCGAAATTGGGTGTGTTAACTTCGTTCCCCGCAAAACCCGAGGCAATATTTCTATTTCGCCTACATACAAGAATAAGTGGGCCCAATGGACGGATTTTTGGTTCTACATCCGTGTTTGCTCGAGTGAAGCCGTCCGCGAGGCTAAGGTGAAAGGTTTGCACAAAACTTCTCCTCTCGTGTCGGTGCTGGAAGAGTGCGAGGGGGCTCATGCGTCGCCAGCTGTTTTGACCGACGATGAGAGCCTGGCTTGCGGCGATGCCTTCGCTCTGACAACTAGATTTCAGATCAGCCGAGATCTTGTTGAGGAGTGGTTAGCTGTCGGCCAGAATCCGCTTTGCTCCGAGACGGAATTTGAAAATTTCGTCGCTGCCAGAGGGTACCGCGAGCCAACGCTTCTGGTTGAACGGCCCGCTAACTTTTCCGATGATTCTGCTTATGTGGCTTACATTGAGAAGGAGGCCAACAAGATATGCGGCCCGTATTTGACGAAAGAGAGCGAGTTCAAAACCAACTCCATTGGCAGTCGAGGGCGACTGAACAGAGCTTTCGACGCTATGGGCGTTAGATACGAGGAGCGTCCCCTGCCTTCGACCGACGACCAAGGCGGTGTTCGTGCGAAAGGGAAAAAAGTAGTGACCGAAAAACAAGTAGTGGCCGGGAAAAAGCCGAGCTAAGGTTCAGCGAAAGCGTAAGAATCCGGAGGTTGAGGATGTCCGAATTTGTCGTTCGATCGCCAAACCGTTGGGCGAAAGGCGTGGAGCGCCACTGCGCTCCAATCCTGACGCTGTCCCTTTCGACCGCGCCGAGGTAGTGCGAAGATTTGAGTTTTGTTGTTATTCTGACTTTCGCTGTTTTGGCGACCTTATTTTGGCCTTCTTATTGCTACTATCATGTATTTTTCACCTGATTATGTGTTCTTTTTGCGAGTGTTTTCTCTAACGAGCGTTTCGCTTGTTTACTCTGCTTTCAGGGTTCATCTGGGTCGACTGGCATGGCGGCACGGAAGGCTAGAGCTACGTCATTTTTTGACGATGACATGTCTGTCTCGGGTGTTCCTGCCCTTGCTAAAGCCGGGGTTCGGAAGCTAGCCCACCCCATTGAAGCTAATCCTGCGGCTAAGCGCATGAAAAGCTCTTTGGCTCCGACCGAGAAGGCGAAAGTGGTAGCGGCCGAGAAAACGATGGAAAAAGGTAAGACACGATTTTTTCGGCAGTCTATTCGGCTGACCCAATCTATGGTGGATAATCAGCTACTGGGCTATGGTCGCATCGAGCTGAGTAGCCGGCCTGAAGATTACCTAGATCCCCACCTTTATATCGGGCTGAGCTCCTCGAGCGAAATGGACGAAGCCCGCGAAGAATCTTATCAGATTGCTCGTTTTTTGGGTGCAGCCTCCGACTCTCATCTTGCGTGCCATTTTGATTGCCGGAAGCTTGGCATTCTGTCCGCTGAGGATAGCGAAACTAGCAAATTTATTGAGTGCGCGCAAAAAGCTTTGGTTGCTACGGAGGTGGAGCGCGACTTGCTGAAGGTTGGCAGCGGCCATCTTGGGGACGCTCTATCTTTTCACCTTGCCAGCGTGAGTGTTCGCCTTACCCGCTGATTGTGTTTTCATCGTATTATTAAATATCTTTTACGTTGAATTTGTTTGGTCGCAGGCAATGGTGCTCGCGCAGAGCCAGAGCCGCCAGGGCAAACTGTACTTCGGTCGGGTTGAGATGGAGAAACAAGACAAGGATCGCCGACTGAAAGAGCTCGAGGAAGAGAACGCGACCTTGAAGTAGAGGGCGGAAGACGAAAAGAATGCTCGTCGGTCGACTCAACGCGAAACCGACAAGCTGAAAGAGGAACTTGCGGCGCTGAGGAGCTCTTATGATGAGGACCGCGCAAGCCTTTTGGCCATGTCCGATGGTATGGTTTCGTAGTATGTGCCGTGTTTAAAAAGCATTGGTGTGCTTTCGGACTGCCCGAGCGAAAACGACTCGCGTGGTCGTCTGACTTGGCTTCGCACCGAGCTGGACGCGCTTGAGGGGCACATGTCCCTTTCGCACGACTACGCTTCAGCTACCGGTATAAAGGCTATTGGTCACAGCCTTCTGAATGCCGGCTGCCCGCATATTGCCGATTTGACTGTCGCGGACGTTGACTCTTGTTGGCGCACCCCTCCTGAAGTGAGGGTTCTTGGGAAGAAATTTTTTGAAGATTTCTGGTTGGCTGGCGGAAACGGCATGGCTCTGATGCAGGCTGTTGTCGGTCGCGGAAAGGTTTCCGACTTCGTCTTTGTTTTTGCGCTGTTTTCGATTTGTGGGGTTTTGTTTAGACATTTCGCTAATGTACTTTGGTGCCTGCTGCAGACTCCCGAGGAGAAAGCCAGGATTAAGCTTGTAATCAGTGCGTTCATTGATGAGAGAAGGAAGCAAGAAGCCGAGGGGGTTGAAGGAGGCACTCCGTCGCGTTCCGCGGGGGAGATTCCAGAGACCTCGGCCGCCTGGGCTGCCAATGCCAAAAGCGCTGATGATGCTAGGATAGCCTGAAAGGCCTTGCTTGCTAAAGGCTTGTAATTCAATTTGTGGTTGAATTTTTTTTTACGCCGGTCATGGTTGATGTTAAACTTGGGTTGTTGTATGGAACAGTTCCAGGGGCGGGAACACGTGAAGTTCTTGACGTCTGGCCGTTAATGATTAGATCTGGTAACTTTTTCGTTGGAGGCGATTTGTGGCGAAGCTATTGTATGCGGTTTCCCGGTGCCGACTTATCGTCCTACCTGAGAAGGCGCTTTAGGAAAATTCGGCGGACCGAAGCTAAACTTCAGACTTTTTATGAATCCTTTGACCCTCGGGTCCTCGAAGGAAGACGGTGTAGACGCGCGGCCACTCGCCCTGCTTTCAACGCCGCTGACCCTCGGGTGAAGCTGGAGCCTGAAGATATGTCATATTTGCTAGACGTGCGGCGATTTTGCGCTTTGGTCGGCTCTAGCGGCGGCTTTTAAGGCTATAAGAGTGGAGTTGTTTACCGCTTTTACGAATGTATTCTTGTTGCACCTTGGGAAATAAGATTTGGCTTTAGCATTTGAGCCGTTGTGATTTTAGCATCTGAGTCGACATGTACTTGAGTCGCTGCGCACAAAGTTGTGTTGTCCTTTGCTTTCCTTGTGATCTCAAATTCCGACTGGCGAAAAGCGCTTGATATGACACTAGTTGCTTATCTCTTTTCGCTACAGCGCGACATGTTTTGTTCTCAACCTCTTTTTCGTCGAACGACGGTTCTGTTTCGCGCGAAGGTGCTTGGATGCTAGCCCTTCGGCGTCTTGGGTTGAGCCGCACGCCCCCAACTTCTTTTCGTCGAAGGGTGGTTTTGTTTCGCGCGAAGGTGCTTCGATGCTAGCCCTTCGACGTCTTGGGTTGAGCCGCCCGCCCCCAACTTATTTTCGTCGAAGGGCGGTTTTGTTTCGTGTGAAGGTGCTTCGATGCTAGCCTTTCGGCGTATTGGGTTGAGCCGCCCGCCCCCAACTTCTTTTAGTCGAAGGGCGGTTTTGTTTCGCGCGAAGGTGCTTCGATGCTAGCCCTTCGGCGTCTTGGGTTGAGCCGCCCGCCTCCAACTTCTTTTCGTCGGAGGGCGGTTCTGCTTCGCGCGAAGGTGCTTCGATGCTAGCCCTTCGGCGTCTTGGGTTGAGCCGCCCGCCCCCAATTTCTTTTCATCGAAGGGCGGTTTTGTTTCGCGCGAAGGTGCTTTGATGCTAGCCCTTCGGCGTCTTGGGTTGAGCCGCCCGCCCCCAACTTCTTTTTGTCGGAGGGAGGTTTTGTTTCGCGCAAAGGTAAAAGGAGTCAGGAGGGAAATTGATTTTTCGGACTTGGCGAAAACACTGTTACTCTTGGCTATATCTGTGATATTGCTCTTATTGTCTTCCTGCAGCCAACTTGATTTTCCTTCATCAAAAGCTCCTATTCTAGGCTACTTTGCTGCCCAGGGGTGCCTTCGCGTAACCGATGATTTTTCCTGGGTGTGGTATTGATGACACAATCATAAAAGTGCCAGCTGATATCCTGATGCTTACTATTCGCAGCTCGCTTGTTGCGAACGCTTTTTGCAATACTGTATGCTTTTTGAGTGCTTTTTTGGCTCGATTTTTCTGGGTGAGGAGTTGCGACCTTGGTTCTTTTTATAGGCTCACTTCATGGGCCTGGGTCCCTGTAACTGTTTTTATGGTTGTACTCGATGGTTATTTAATCATTTAAAGCATGTAGGTTTAGTTGTTGAGAGGTGGGAACACTTTTTGAGGAGCCCCATCCTTCTGCTGCCCGTTGAGTTTGGTATGCTGCATTTTTATTTTGACATCCGCCATCTGTTTTTTTCCACCTTCTCATTTTTGGTGGCGAGCGGGGTTTATTTTGGTCGCAAGCTTACTGTCCCGCCCTCTCGTTTTGTTGGAGGGTCGGTTTGTATTGCCCGCAGGCTTTCGTCTCGCCCTCTCGTTTTGTTGAAGGGTCGGTTTGTGTTGCCCCCAGGCTTTCGTCCCGCTCTCGTTTTATTGGAGGGTCGGTTTGTGTTGCCCGTAGGCTTTCGTCCTGCCCTCATTTTATTGGAGGGTCGATTTGTATTGCCCGTAGGCTTTCATCTCGCCCTCTCGTTTTGTTGGAGGGTCGGTTTGTGTTGCCCGCAGGCTTTCGTCCCGCCCTCTCGTTTTGTTGGAGGGTCGGTTTGTATTGTCTGCAGGCTTTCGTCTCGCCCTCTTGTTTTGTTGGAGGGTCAGTTTGTGTTGCCCGCAGGCTTTCGAGATTGTCGATGGCTGTAAAGGACTTCTTTTGTCCGTTAGGCCGACATTCTCGTTCGTCGCATCGCGTTGACGAATGTCTCAACCTTGAGTTCGGGTGATTTCGTCCTTTACTGTTTACATGATAATTTCGGGGGAATTGCGAATGCTTTCATAGGGTAGTGGTTACATTCGTCTGCCTCATTAAAAAACCTCGCACCCCGATGAAGGGCTTCCCCGGCAAGGAAAAAGAGTGCAGCCGATTTTGATTACAGAAATTGAAAATGTAAACTTACATCAGAATTATAAAAATGAAAGGAACTATGGATAAAAACGTCATAGAATGCTTGCGTTCCAGGTGTGGGTTGTTTCTTCGCCCTTTTCGTCCAGCAACCTGAATACCCCGGGTGCCGCCATGCTTGCCACAACGAAAGGGCCCCGCCATTGTGACTGTAGCTTACCCTGTTTGTCCAGTTGCCGAATGGTGATCATGTCCTCAGGCTTGATATCTTTTCGAACTAGGCTTTTGTCCCTTTGGTGCTTTGTTTCCGCGTGATACTTTTCAAGGTTGCTCGCTGCTTGCATTCTTACTTCCTCGATGGTATCTAGCTGCGGGTGCCTCTGATCCTGGGTTGGCGGCGCTATTTTGGTCCGGAAGGACCCCAATTTTACCTCTTCTGGGGTGACCGCCTCCTTGCCATACAATAGGCAAAATGGGGTGAAGCCAGTAGCTCTGGAGCGAGAGATGTTGTGCCCCCATATAGCTGACGTTAGGGCGTTTGCCCATTTGCCTTTTGGTGTATCGAACAAGATTTTTGATATTGCTGTAAAAATCAAACCATTCGCCCTTTCAACGGCCCCATTTGCCTGCGGGTAGTTTACTGATGCGACATTGAGCTTGATTTTGACTTTGTCGCAGAAGTTTCTGAATTCTGAGCAATCAAATTGCTTTCCGTTGTCACAAGTGATGAAAGAGGGGACACCGAATCGATAGATTATCCTTTGCAATACAAATTTGGTTAGAGAGGTGGAAGTTATGCTTGCGAGGGCCTTCGCCTCTATCCATTTGGTGAAATACTCAAGAGCGACTGCTGCGAATCGCAAATTACCCGGTGCTGCTAGTAGCGGCCCAACTATATCGATGCCCCACCTTTGTAGGGGCCAAGTTGGGATTACCGGCGAGGTTTCGTTTGCTCGGGCTTTTTGGTTTGTGGCGAACATCTGGCAACCTTTGCAACACCTCACCATCTCCTTGGCATCTGTGGTGGCGGATGGCCAATAAAATCCTTGCCTTATTGCTCTGTGCGCTATTTCGTGAGGTCCCCTGTGCGCTCTGCACATTCCGGCGTGTATTTCTTGGAGCAACTGGATGCCCTCTTGCTTGCTTATGCATTTCAGGAGCGGGGCTACGATTCCACTCTTGTAGAGTTGCTCCCCGATGATTGAGTAACCTTTTGTTCTGCTGGCCATCCTTTCGGCGTCCTCTCTGGACTCCGGCTCGTATGCCCCGACTAAGTGGACGAATATCTGCGACCTCCAGTCGTCACTGGCGATGGCGTGCACTGAACTCAAATGGTCTTCCTCCTCTTTTACAGCTTTGGCCGAGAGGGCTTGGTAGAACACATCTGGCAGTAGTGGTAGATTTTGTGCTGCAGCTTTGGCCAACTCATCTACCTCTGTGTTTTCGGCTCTTGGGATGTGATGGAGGGTGAAACCTGTGAAATATTTTTCCATTCTTCTGATCGCTGCTAAATACTTTGTCAGTTCTGGTTCTTTTGCTGAGAATTTTTTTTTGGCCTGTCCGACGACCACTTGGGAATCTGATTTGACTATGCATCTTCTCGCCCCGATTGCTCGTAGCTTTCGTAGGCCGAGCAATACTGCTTCGTATTCGGCGGAGTTGTTTGTTGTAAGAAACTGCAGCCTTGCAGTGAATCTTACTTTGGGACCTTTTGGCAGGGTTAAGATCGCCGAGATTCTGGCTCCGGACATCCCCCAAGTGCCATCACAATGCACTGTCCATACTGGTTCCTCGAACTCAAGGGCTGTGTCGAAAGCTGCGGGAGTCCAATCCGCTAATGCCTGGGACTTGATTGCCGACCGATGCTGGAAATCGATCACGTATTCGTTTAGCTCCGCTGCCCACTTGCCCACTCGACCGATAGCTTTGTTGTTGCGAAATAGAGCTTCTAGCGGTTGGGCTGATAGGACTATGATGTGATGAGACTGGAAATAGTGCTTTAGCTTTCTTGAAGCCATTACCACCGTGTATGCTATCTTTTCCAACTCTGAGTAGTTCAGTTTTGCCCCTGACAGGGCCTCAGAGACGAAATAGATTGGGAACTGCGTCATCCTGTTTTCATGCTCCCTTTCTTCCACCAACATTGTGCTTATGGTAGCGTGAGAGGCTGCGAGATACAACAGGAGCGTGGTTTCCACTGACGGCTTGGATAGCGTTGTGAGCTTGGTCAGATATTCCTTCAATTGCTAGAAAGCTTGCCGCTGTTCCTCTGCCCAATCGAAAGGATCGGAGCTGCGCAGGGTTCTGAAGAAGGGCAAGCCTTTTTCGGCGGACCTTGCAATGAATCTGTTTAAGGATGCCAGCCTTCCGGTCAACTTTTGCACTTGTTTGCGGCTCGAGGGCGGTTGCATGTTTATAATCACCGTTATCTTGTCGGGGTTGGCTTGGATTCCCCTTGCGGATATGAGACAACCCAGGAGCTTACCCTTCTTGATGCCGAAAATGCATTTGTCTGGATTGAGCTTCAAGCCGCTTTTGCGGAGGTTGCCGAAAGTCTCTAGCAGGTCTGCTTGATGGTCTTCCTTTCTGCCACTCTTGACCACTATGTCATCGGCGTAAGCTAGTAAGTTTTTCTTCTGCTTCTGGCCCTCGAAAACCTTATCTGTCATCCGCGGGAAGGTTGGGCCTGCGTTTCTTAGCCCTTTCGGCATCCGCCGGTAACAATATGTGCCCGTGGGGGTGATGAAACTTGTTTTCTCCTCATCGTCGGGGTGGAGCCATATCTGGTGATATCCTGAAAAACAATCTAGCAAACTCATTATTTCACAACCGGCTGCGATATCGACAAGCATGTCGATACGCGGCAAAGGATACGAGTCCTTTGGGCAGCATTTGTTAAGGTCGGTGAAGTCGACGCACATTCACCACTTTCCATTTTTCTTTTTCATGAAGACAACGTTCGCTAGCCACTCGGGGTACTCGACTAGCCGGATCACTCCTGCATCGAGTAACCTTTGCACTTCGGCTTCCGCCGCATCTGCCCTTTCGTTTGACATTTTTCCTAGTTTCTGCTTTCGAGGCTTGGAACCGCTTGCAATATTTAAGCGATGCTAGGCCAGGTCCCTGCTAACTCCTTGCAAATCGTTTGCCGACCAGGCGAAAATGCCATCGTTCAGTCCCAGAAAGGATAACAGCGCGTTCCTATCTTCTTCCAGCATGCTCGCGCCGATGTGCATAGTTCTTTCGGGCCTTGATGCCACGAGTGGGATTCTTACTGTTTCCTCGGTTGTGTAGGGTCGAGATGGCGGACTAGAGGGGGGGTGAATAGTCCTTTCTAAAATTAATCGCGATGGCTAACCGAAACAAATGCGGAATTAAAAACTATCGGTCTAGCCTAGACTACACCCCTCTACTTATACTCTATGACACCTTATAAGAGATCCTAGACAAAGCAATAAGGTGTCGGGCTAGCTAGAGCTCACCTAACCAATTCTAGAAGCAAGGTCACACAAACCTATGCAACTTAGTACTTCAAACACGGGGGAGCTCCTACACAATCTAGTAAGCAAAGCACAAAGCTCCTAAGCTCACTAGCAATGCTCAATAACAAGGCTACACAAACCAAATTAGAGAGCTCAACTTACTTAGCTACACAAACTAAGCAATGTGACTAACAAGGCTACTCAAGCCAATTAGTCACGCAAGAGAACTACTTCTAAGCTACACCAGCAAAGAAGGTAACTAGCAAGCTACACAAGCTATCTAATTACAAGAGCAACTACACAAGCACAACATATATGAAAGTAAATACAAGTTTGTGTATGGGGATGCAAACCAACGGGATGAACAAGATTGACATGGTGATTTTATCCCGAGGTTCACTTGGTCGCCACCAAGCTAGTCCCCGTTGAGGCAAGACCAAGGTTGCTGCCGATCCTCTTGCTAGTGGTGACCCTGAGTCACTCTCCACGATGGAGTGCTCACCAAGAGCTCTAGCTTCGATCCAGCTGGATCACTTGGCGCTTTTCGCGCCTCTCTCTACTAGAGTTTCTCTTCGCGATCTTCCACGGGGCGAGCACAATAACCCTCACAAAGCTTCTCCAGAGCCACGCACAATCTTCATGCGGGCTTCACGACGGAGACTCGATCACCAAGCCGTCTAGGAGGTGGCAACCTCCAAGAGTAATAAGCACCACCGGCTTGCAACATGATCATCTAGAGCCACTCGATGCAATCTCTCAATGCAACGCACTAGCGATCACTCACTCGCTATCGATTCGCACACTAGCAAGCATAAGCGAGTTAGAGGGCTCCCAAGCACATCTACACAAGCCACAAAGGCTCTAGAGTGCTCAGCAACTAGCCCAAGGCTGGTTACCAATGCTATATATAGCCCCAAAGGCTAACTAGTCGTTGCCCCTTCACTGGGCATTCTGCGCCACCATCGGACGCGCCAGTCGGGTCCATGCTTGGATGCTCACCGCGTGTCCCCCACGTTCAACATCGGCCGAGCGATCCCAATGGCTACAACACTTTCTGCGCCAGATAAAGTGGCATCGGTCGCGCCGATGCCTCGCACCAGACGCTCCAATGCCTCTGCTCAAATCTGCGCAAGATCACCCTCACATCGGACGCGCCGGACCCTTGGCATCGGACGCTAAGGGCCAGCGTCCGATAACACACCAGAGAGGTTCCAGAACCCCCCTAACCACATTGGATGCGTCAGGAGGTTCCACATCGGATGCAGGCCAGCGTCCGATGCTCCCTGAAAAACTAGCTCGCGCCACGCCACTTACATCGGACTCTTCAACAGTGAATCCACAACGTCCATTGCCAACGTCCGATGCTCCTTCAACAAAAGATTTGCCATCGGACGCTCGGCTCAGCGTCCGATGCCCCTCGGACCAGCATCTGATGCTCCCAGAGCACTACACTTCACCTCCGAAAACCGCTGAATCCTGCCTCGCAAGCTCGGTAGGAGGGAGAGGGACTATACACTAGTTTCTCCCACTTCTCGATGCCTCCTTTCAACACAACTTCTTTTCAAAACAACTTCTCCTTTGCAAATGTGCCAACACCACCAAGAGTACAACATCATGTGTATGTGTGTTATCATTTTCACAATCATTTCTCAGAGGATTAGCACTTGCACTTACCACGCCAATCGATCCTAGTAACATCGCAAAGTTAGATCGCTCAAGTGGCACTAGATGACCGATATGCAAACAAGTTTGCTCCTCTTGATAGTACAACCATTTATCCTAAACCCGGTCATAAACTTCTCTACACACCTATGACCGGTGAAATGAAATGCCCTACAAATATACCTTTGCCTTGCGCATTCCATTCCATCTCCATCGGCATTGATGCAACACATGCACCAACCTATCTCCAAATGATATGATCCACTTCATATCATCACATGGCCTCCATGGTCATTTGATCTTGACCTCACTTGCTCTTCACCATTGCTTCGGTCCTTCGGCGTCAAGTCTTGCTTAAGCCTCCCGACACTCGGTACTAATAGCTTCGAAGCCTCCAACTTGCCCTTCACCTCCGCAATCGGTCCATCAAGCCAAGCCTTGCCTTGATCTTCACCATCTTAGCCATATGACCACATGTCATGTTTCATGTGCATTAAGCTCCTTCATGATCATCACATGTGTGAGCTTCACATCAAGTCCAAGCCATTCACCTCCATGGCTCAAGTGTTCACACACATGTACCTGTGGACTAATCCCTGTGTATCTCACATAAACACCATTAGTCCACCTAAAGTTGTCACTCAATTACCAAAACCAAACTAGGACCTTTCAAGTTGCACCAGCCTTGCTCTCAAACGGAGTAGCAATATATTGTTTTTCGGTGTTTGTTTGCATTTCATCCTTCTATGCCACCTCGTTTATCAAGCTGTAACCTAGGGTTGGCTTGCCTTCGATTCTTCTGGAAGCTTGCTGATCTCCGTGCACGGTAATGACACAGAAAGGGGACGACATCTTCATACATAGGTAGTTTTGCTTGATAACCACGTTGAACTTGTTGGTGAAGCCTCTGCCGAAAATGGCCGTGTAGGGGTAATCCATGTTCACTATGTCAAAACTTATCATTTCTGTTCGCACACTCTCGCCTTCGGCGAAAGACACTGGAATCTGCTATTTTCCGATAGCATCGATCTTCTTTCCTCCGAAACCGTACAAAGAATTGACGGCCGGATCCAGGCCTCGTCTATCCATTCCCATCGCCTCGAAAGCCTTGACAAACAATATGTCGGTTGAACTACCTGTATCGATCAAGATGTTGTGCAGGGTGAAACCGGCCACGTTGGCTATAGCCACGAAAGCGTCACAATGCAGATAATCGCGAACTTTGAAGTCCGATTCATCGAAACATATCGGCATTAACGACCAAGCTAGTCTGTTCAATGGAAGTCTTAGCGATACGGTCTGGACTCTTCGATGATAGTCCCTTCTGGCTCTCTTAGTTTCGTGTTCCAAGTTGGATCCGCCCGTGATGGCGAAAATGTGACCCCGAGATGGAAGGATGTTGTTGACTGTGTTAAGGTCATTTTCAGCGTCTTGCCCCTGCTGGTAATTGAATTGTGTCGGCTGCCCCTGAGGCTAGGTTTGAGCTGACAGCGTTGGTGGTGGGGTTGGCTGACGCTGGTATTGCATGGGTGATGATACTGCCGCCGACTATGACGGAAAGATCGGGTATTGGATACCTTGATACGCTGGATTGAACCGACTGAGGGTGATGCAGGGGCGTGTTTACGTAGTTACTGCCCGAAACGACCCCTGCTGCTGGATCTTGCGAATTGTGGAAAACGTGCTTGGAGCTTTCGCTGGAAGCTGAGGTTTGATCTTTGTCTCTTAACTCCTTCGCCATCTTGCTGTATTTGCATTCTCGGGTAGTATGGCCGAAATTGCCATCATAGATGACACAGTACAGGGGCTTGGCTCCCCTTCCGCGGCCTCTTCCATCATGGCCGCCACGTCCGGCCCTTCCGCCGCGTCCTCCGCGGAAAGCTTGATCGAACCCTCTTTGCTGCTGAAAGGTTGCCGAGTTGGGTCTTTCTATTTCTGACATCGACTGGGCTGGTTCTTCTTGCAGAGTGTTAATTGACCGAAAGGGCCTAACAATTCTTTGATTCGGCGTAGAGGGTGGATGGGTTGCTTTCGTTATTTTCCTTTGCATCAAGCGGGCGGCTTTTCGCTGGCGGAAGTCATCATCTGATCTTGCATATGCATTCATCACGTCAAACAATTCATTGACGGATTTGGGAGGCTCTCTGGACAGATGTGCGGCGCACTGCCCGGTCCCCAAGCCTTCAATGGCCGCTGCGATCACTGCGGCTTCTGGCACATTCGGAGCTTGAGCCTTTAGCTGGATGAAACGTTTGAGATATTCAAACAATGGCTCGTCGTCCTGCTGGGTACAGTTCATGAGGTCGCGGGTGGTCTTGACATCCGCCCAGAAGCCTTGGAAAGTGGCGAGCAACTCGGCCTTCAACTGGGCCCATGAATAAATAGACAACAGTTTGAGGGTCGTGTACCAATCGTGAGCTACATCCTCAACTGCCAGAATGAGAGATTTTGCCAGGGCTTGATTGTCTCCGCCCGCCGAAAATACGGCTGTTTCGTAGCTTGCCAAGAACTTGCGTGGATTCGCCTTACCGTCGAAAGTCGGTATGCGGGGTTTGTAGTTGAGGGGCCAAGGATGAGCTTGCAGCTCCCTCGAGAGCGGAGAAGTTTCATCGATGGCGTTGTCGAAAGCTGGCGGCTGCTCCCACCATGGAATGAATATGTTTTCTTGAACCATCGGGTTTGGGCCCCCCGACCCTTTGCAACTCTTGAATTTCTTTTTCCAGCTGCCTTCTTTGCGCTTCCGCTTGACGAATGGCGTTGTGAGTTTCGTCCTCCCTTGTCCTTGCTGCAAGTTGCTACTTTAGCTGATCTCTTTGCTGTAGCAGCTTCTCTAGTTCTTCTTGCTATGTTGTGTCAACATTTTAATCGCTCGGGCATGCCTGGTGACTTCAGCATCTTCATCTTATTCTTCGTTGGGCTCGTCCCGGACGTTCCCTTCCGGCGTCCCATCTCTGCCGAAAGGCTGCTGACCCAAAGGTTGTAAATCTCGGCTTGTGGACGCTCCCGCCGGTAGCTGGGTTCCCGGCAGGAGTGTGCCGTCGAAAACCGGGGGATTTGGGGCTCTACTTGGTGGAATTTGGGTGGTTGAAACGGATGCCACGATTGTGCCCTGGGCATCTTTATTCGCGGCAACCGTCTTGAGATTGTCGACCGTCTTCGACGCCTTCCTTGGTGGCATGGTAAGCTCGGGCGATAACCACGGTGGGCGCCAATGTTGTTTCAGGGCCAAGACCCTGAAACAGCGGGTTGACGCGCGAGCGAATGCACAGGGTAAAGACAAAAGTAGATGAGAGTTCGGGTGAAGCGAACAGTGTTCTCCCCCTCCCCTGTGGGGAGGCGGGGGTATTTATATTAGCCTGGACGGAGGTCGTAGGTACAAGAGTGAAAGGACCGTGACGCCCAAGAGGGGGGGGTGAATTTGGCAACTAAAAACTTTTACTCTAACTATGGCCTCTAATTACCACCTAGTCAAAAACCTATGCAAGAATATAACCTACCTTATGTGCAACTAAGGTTTTGCTGGGTGTGTTGCTATCTCTACCGCAAAAGGAGTTATGCAACCTATGTTCCAACCCTATCAACTAGCCTAACAACTAAGCTAGGAAAGGTAAAGCACACAACAAAGGTAGCAATGTAAATGCGGAAGCTAAAGGATGTGATAGAGATGCAAACTCCCGTCGACGACGCCGGTATTTTTATCGAGGTATCGAGAAGCGCACAAGCTTCCCCCTAGTCCTCGTTGGAGCCTCTCGCAAGGAATCCCTCGTAACGGCCAAGCTCCCGGTTGGGTAACTCTGTGGATAGCTCCGGGCCTCCCCACACGCAAGTGGGTCTCCGGTTAAGCCACTCATGGCAAAGCCTCTCCCGGATGCTCTCCACCGTCTTCACTATCAAGTTTCCGGCCGAACCGCCGTGGGCCTTGTTCCCTTCGGTACACGGTGGCAGCCACACCACAAACACGGTTGGTGTGGTCTCGCAAGACTACAAGCCCCTCCGATGTACAACAACGGTGCGCGCAAGCACCGGTAGATAAGAGGTGTTCAAACCTCACTAAACACTAGGCCTAACACCTAGAGCAAGCGCAAAGCAGTGGTCTAACTAGCCTAAGCACTTCGCAAAGCACCTACACTAATCACCTAGTATATCACTTGAGCACTTTGGTGGCTAGAGAAACTAAATATGTGTCTATGCACTTAGTACACTTCCTTGAGCTCCAACCCAATTGTTTTGGCTGGCCATGAGGATATATATAGAGCCCCAACCAAATAGAGCCGTTTGGAGAATGTCTTGGACTTCACAGTGTAGCATCAGACGCTGAAGTCGTGACCATCGGACGCGCGTCCGATGCTCCTTTAACGGCTAGATGCCAGCCTAGCACTGTGTCACAACGGCTACTCAGCGTCCGATGCTCGATCACCTGACGCGTCCGATGTTCACAGGGCTTCTCTGGAACCTCTCTGCATAGGCATCGGACGCAGGGTCCTGTAACGTCCGATGTTGCATCGGCGCGTCCGATGCTCGCTGTGCAGGTTTGCACAGTGCTACCGTAGCGTTCGATGTACTCGGTCTTCAGCGTCCGATGCTTCCGCTGGTGCTGACACGAGCTAGGGTTTGCCATCGGTGCGTCCGATGTCCCTTTCTTCTCGTTTCTTCGCGATTTCTTGCGCTGTCTTGGTTCCATTCTTGTGCCTTGGACTATGCTTGATCTTGAGAGTCTTTTATTGAGCTTGAAATGTCCTGCTTGAGGTGTTGATCACGTCGCCTTAGTCCAAGTCACCTTTTGCACCCTATTGAACTACAAAACAAACACTTGCAAACACATTAGTCCCATATGGTTGTGTTGATCATCAAACACCAAAATCCAAAGTCAAATGGGCTTAGGTCCATTTTCCTTACAAAGAGGACGCGTACTCAGCCACTCTGCCACAATTACAAAGGTGCCCTTTCTAACTGCGCTACTAGCTACTCCGGTCCTCCAAGGCTCGAGGGGCATCGTCGTAACTCTGCCTCTTGGTGGACCCGGGCCCGCGCATCTCCTCTCCGCGGCTAGTGGACCACCTTTTCTTGGCCGAAGCTTTCCGCAACCTGCGAACAGCAACAAGACGGACGGAAAGACGAAAACACGCGCCCCCCGGTGCGCGCGGCCCTTTCGCGCAAAAGGTGAGCACCCGCACGGGTGCTCACCTCCTGCTGGCTTTCGCCCGAATTTCCTTTCGCTTACGCCGGGGCCCTTTGCCGCAACCCGGGACGAAAGTGACGCTCGCTCGAAAGTGGGTCTAACCGGAGCGATTCAAGGCTCCCAAGGGCCTTAGTCCGAGCGATCAACCGACGAAAGCCCTTTTTGGCGAGAACGAGTGCGTCCGGCGCGGGCTACCGTCCCAACAGTTGGGGGAATGATTTCAGATGGATGCTCCTTTGATGTTTTACCTAGGATTGGAACGGTTCCAGCTCCAAAATGGCCCAGAACGGCTTGGAACGATACAAACCGAACGCAGCCTAACATGAATTCAAAGGGAATGTTATATGCTTTGGAGCCATAGCGCGGACAGGAAGGAACATACTAGGTTAATTAATACATCATTAAGTACTAATGATTTTTTAACTAGGTTTTCTATTCCAAATAGGGCCTTAATATTCATATAATCATGTCTTGTATTTCCCGCATTATGGATTCGTGTATTCCAAATGCCTCTTTCTAACTATTTCATGTGTTTTTCCTTTCTTCTGTTTTATTACTATACACTCATCCTATTCCTGCGGTTTTCTTTTCTTTTCTCTGTTTTGTAATCCTGTGTTCCCAACAGGCCCCTATTGTTCTGATTTGCAACATTGTTTTTAACTTTTTTTAATTATTTTTAAGTTTTGTGTTGTTTGATTTTGTGTCACTTTGTTTCCTGCGCTGTCTCCAGACCAAAACGTACACGCCTACCTGTGTAATTTATATAACAAAAATTAACTTCAGCCTGATGGAATCCCAAGAGTGTCTGCTGCACCTGACTCACTGAGCGTTCTCGAACAGGCTTCAGATCCGAGGACTAAAGAAGGATCTGTTGTCCAGTCTGCTGGACTATTCAGAAAGTTATAGGTTTTTTTTTTTTTTAGCAATGAGTGGTAAATATATCAGCAATGTTAGATCTGTTGCGTTTGATGGACGGAGCTTATTAAAACTTTAGAGCTCGTGGTAAATTTACTCTGGTAACTAGACCTATGGTTATAAAAGAACATCTTTTTATGTAATTGTTCAGCTTGTACGCTTGTGTTATTTGTATATACTCCCTCCGTCCCTAAATAACTGTCTCTAGAAATCCGTGTTTCCCTCACAGACACGCTTTGCAGACGACAATTAAAAAGGGACGGAGGGAGTATGTGCAATGATGAGCCACAAGCGGTGATCAAGCTTCATTTATCGAGTGAAAAAAAGATTATGTTCCAATTTGATCACCTGAATTATTGGAGAAGGATATGCATCTAGCTTTATTTAGCTTGCATATGCATTTCATGTTTGGTCAAATTGTTGGCTGTGTATATAAAACCTAATATGTCTTGTTTGGGTGAAAATTAGTTATTAGATGACCCAAAAACACTATGCTTCTATAAAATTGTTTTGTTTCTGAAAGCCTTGAGGTGTTTGGATGAAACAAATTGAAGGACGGAAACAGACGAAGAGGTGAATTTTCTGTTCTCAACATGAGAGTGTGTGGCCCCTATCTCAAGACAACCTACGAGCGCTGGCCAAAATTTCGTGGTCACTTTGGCGAGATGAAGATTGGTGAAATTGACCTGGCCACTTTTGCTGTTTCCAATCTGCTGACCCTGGAAGAAAAATACAAAAATCCAACCAAACAAACTCTTCTGTCAAAAAAAAAACAAACTCCAAAATCATAATTCTTTGTTAAGGGATTCATGAATTCACAAGGATATCACCAAGACAAAATATATCTTCAATACACAGAAGTTCGCAGAATTGGCCTATCTGGTTCGGATTCAGCCCGCTATCTACTTTTAAAGAAAATATCAAAATACAATCAAACAGACTCAGAAAATGATCAAATTGTGTCGATATAGGTTCATAACATCATAGAGAAGAGAACAACAAAAATCTCTTCAATAGGGGAAAGACACCAATACCAGCTGGCCAGATTTGGAAATTGGCCAGGCTAGTTTTGCACAGAAAACAACGAGCTCCTCTAAAAAAAAATCCAAAATTGAGCTAAATGACTTCAAAAATTATAAAACTTAGTCCACCCCTTAACTACCTCATTATAAAGGTATAATCCCATAGTATCTTTCAAGAACTATTAATGTTTCACTGCTAATTGAAGAAATCATCTCTCATATTGAGGTTTTCTTGGTAAAACTCAAAAGATGGAATTGAAGGTGCTCGTGGGAAGTCGGGTGAAGAGTGAGTCTAAGGCCCTGTTTGGCACGGCTCCACTTCACTAGTGAAACCATTTTTTTGGGTTTCGGCTCTATGAACAACTCTACTTGTAAAGCTAAAGTTGTTTTGGTAAACCGTTTGGCAAAACAGTTCTACGTATAAAGTTCCTTAAAATATGTTCTCACAAAACGTCATGTAGGATAAGGAAAGTCGGGTGAAGCCACTATTTTTGGCTTCATCCAACCTCAAACAAATGTAAGAGCACGATTTAAGGAGCTTCCTGAGTGAAGCCATTTTATTTTATCATGTTTGGCCCAAAACAGCTCCTGAAGCCGGTGGAGGAGCCCTGCCAAACGGGGCCTAAATATGTTCCGTTGAGATCACAGCACCCACAAACTAGTCAAGAAGACCAAAGAATTCTAGCTCAAAGATTTTCACGAAATCCTCCAAAAGGGGCAAGAAATAAAGGATTTTTGGAGGAACTTGGCAGATATGAGCATCTCCAATAGTTTTGGAAACTCACTCTCAATTTTGGATTTGGTAGCTCACTCTCAATTTTGGATTTGGTAGGATAGAAAAAAAAGTAAAAAACACTCTTTACCTATTCGTTATCCCAACTCCCAATCTTGTTATACTAACCGATCGCTCCATGCAAAAAGCCATGTGAAGGAGGACGACTTCCAATCATTGTTGGCAGGGCCTATCCCACTTTGTTCTGTCACTAGAAAAAAAAAGATATACCAACCTCTGTCCTAGGACACACTGACATTTTGGAACACGATCGCTGCCTACATTTCCCTACACAATCATCCTCCTCTTTTGCTCTAAGCACCTCCATCGCTGACCTTGCCCTGGTTGGTTGCTGCCGGCTGTGGCCTGGCCAGGGCCGGCTGCTTCCTTTAGATGGTGGCCACAGCCTGTTGGCTGGCTAGGGGTGTATTTGGCCAAGGTAGAGATCGCCTTGGATGAGAAAAAAAAATCTTGTAGGTTGAAAGTGTTTTCTATATATTGTAATTATTATGTATGTGTAAATGTTGAAAGAACGTGATGGTCAATTAAATCATGGTTTCATGTATTAGGGACAAATAGGAATTTCTTATATTTTCACGTCAACTGTTATCTTAGGGTGTGTTTAGTTGGAAGAATTTTAAGTGTAAAGTTCCTGTAGCACTTTCGTTGTTATTTGACAAACTTTGTCCAAATATAGACCAACTAGACTCAAAAGATTCGTCTCGACATTTACAAACAAACTGTGCAATTAGTTATTTTTTTTACCTACATTTAATACTCTATATACATGCGTCTAAAGATTCGATGTGATGAGAAATCTTGTAAATATTTGGGATCTAAACATCCCCTTAGTCAAATAGCATAGGTTGTACTTTAATTTATTGATCCCACATATGCCATGCTATGATACATACATTCTATATTTAAAAGTCACACACAAAAAAACATTGTATATTTAAAATTAATTAGTTATTATGCATTTATTTATGAGTCTTTTATCAAAAATGTATCGGGGCAATCAATACACATCGTCTATTGGAATCTACTGGCTGAGGAAATATATCCAACAGATCAAGATTCATGAAGTACAGTAAAAGTTTTTGTTCAAAAGGATTTGCTATAACACCAATCCGGCAGCGCCATGGGTTGCTGGAGCTAGATACATACACCTTACGTCCCAAAAAGAATGTCATTTTAGTTATGAATCTGGACAAAAGGATGGATGGAGTATACATATACAGAGCACCTGAGATAACGTTAGATAACGTTTTGGAAAGGTAATAAGCACACTGGGATCTAAATAAGACAATAAGCATATATATAGTAACAAGACAAGTTTTGTTTAGTGGGGAAAATTTTTACATAATGATACTGTAACACTTTCATTGTTATTTGACAAACTTTGTTCAAACATGGACTAGGTAGGCTTAAAAGATTCGTCTCGACATTTACAGACTAAAAGTACAATTAGTTATTTTTTTTACCTACATTTAATGCTCCATGCATGCGTCTAAGATTTGATGTGATAGATATTGTGCAAAAAAAAAATTAGCTCTTTTGGGGGAAGTGAACGAGGCCTAACAAGTGACTTGAGTTGTGATCAGCAGAACGTACAGGAGGCTCATTTTTGGGCAAGCAGATACACTGCTGAATCCTCCTTGGAAGTAAGGTAGCAGGTACTTGCGGCGACGGCATCCACAGAAGCACCTTCCTCACTTGTGAGATCGCCGTAGGCCAGTTCCTCCATGATGCGAACTTGCTGTGCATCACGCGTCGCCGGAAGCACTGGCAAACGCTGCATCCACACAACGCAGAACATCCATAGCCTGCTCAATGGACGGTCGCTGGCTCGGGTCCTGCTGCGCGCACCAGAGACCCGTGACAAGCACACGCTCCATCTGCTGCCGGTTGAAATTGCCGTTCCGCTTCCCATCGGCTGCATGGAGTGAGAACCATGCGCCGATCGTACAGGCTACGGACCCAGACTAGTAGCGCACACAGAGGCTGCGTTTGGGCGTTTGGCTGTCGCGACTCGCGACGCCGGTCGCTTGCCAGAAGCGAACGATCTCTAGGAGGGCAACGCCGAAGCTGTAGGCCTGTAGGTGTCGGCGTCGGGGCAACGCAGGCGGCTGGTGACGAACTCTGGCCTCTGGGTCGATGTACCCATGGGTCCCTGCAACGATTTCAGTTGTTCGAGGATCTGCTCCGTGCTCCCCGAGCCTTGCCTTGCTGTCCCGAAGCTAGTCACCGAGCTTAGCGTTCTATCAGAAGTGAAATTATCAAAAGGCTGAAGTGAAAGCAGAAGTGAAATTATCTGCTTGCAAGAAACCAAAAGGGATCATTTCGACAGCGGCTACATTATGAACTTTTGTCCCGCCGATTTTGATCTCTTTGAATTTCTCCCTTCGGTTGGAGCATCGGGGGTATTCTGGTTGCTTGGAAGAGCTCTTTGTTTGGGGCCACCTAGTTTTCACTAATAGCTATGCAATGTCAATTGAATTCACCTCAAAGTTAAACAATGAATCTTGGATTCTGACATCAGTATATGCCCCTTGTACCCCGTCTGAGAAAAGGGTCTTTCTCGATTGGTACGAATGCCAGCCGAAGTGGATTGGATCATTGTTGGGGATTTCAACTTAATAAGGAAACCTGAGGACAAAAATAGAGAGGGGGTAGATGTGAATGAAATGTTTGGTTTCAATGAAGCCATTAGCAAAATGGGTGTCATTGAGCTTCCACTGCAAGGTAGACACTTTACTTGGACCAATAAACAATTTTCTCCTCTCCTCGAAAGATTGGATTGGTTTTTCACTTCGGTCTCATGGACAACCAAATATCCTAACACTCTGGTGAAGACATTAGTCATGGAAACTTTAGATCATTGGCCTTGTGTTGTTGAGATTAGCACTAACATTCCCAGAAGCAAAATTTTTAGATTTGAGAATCATTTTGGTTAGCTCATGATGATTTCATTAGAGTGGCAATAAAAGGATGCAATGCTCCAGAGCAAATCGCTGACCCTGCAAAAAGGGTAACTACAAAATTCAAGAACCTAAGAAGAGAGATAAAGTTATGGAAACATAACTTGCCAAACCTGACAACGACAATCCAAAACATTAAGTTTGTCCTGCACTTCCTAGAAATAGTAGAAGTCTTCAGATATCTATCCTTGCTAGAATGGAATTTCAGGAGGTTAGTAGCTGACAAACTAATCTCATTACTCAAACAACAGAAGACTTATTGGAAACAAAGACAAAAAATTAGATGGGTAAAGGAAGGGGATGCTGGAACAAAAAATTTCCATGCTCATGCCACAATCAGACACAGGAAGAACTCTATTCCTATACTGCAAAATGATCAAGGAATTAATGTATGTACAAGGGCATGAACAAAAGGTTGGGCTGCTATGGAAAACATTCATGGAAAGAATGGGAAGAAGTGATGCTGGACCTATGATATTCAACTTGGATGAGCTCATCCAACGTGCAGATGACCTTGAGCAATTGCAAAGCCCTTTTACTCATGAAGAGATAAATGAAGTTGTTTCCAATCTACCCAATAACAAGTCACCAAGGCCAAATGGCTTGACAAATGAATTCCTGAAGGGGTGCTGGCCTCTAGTGGCGGATGACTTCTACAAGCTATGTAAAAAGTTTCGCAATGAGAGGTTTGCCTAGGAGCATCAATAGCTCTCATATTGTTTTGATCCCCAAGAAAGATGGCCCTCTAAGTGTTTCAGACTATAGACTCATCTCACTGTTGAACACTTGAGTCAAACTCCTGACAAAGCTACTGGCAAGCAGGTTATAGAAGAAAATAACAGATCTCATTCATAAAAACCAGTATGGGTCTATCACAACTAGGACCATTCAGGATTGTCTAGCATGGGCAATATGGAATATGTGCATAACTGCCATAAATCCAAAAAGGACCTAATCATTTTATAGCTGGACATTGAAAAGGCTTTTGATAGAATTGAGCAGAACGCAATCCTGAAAATCCTAAAAGCAAGAGGTTTTGGTCAAAGATGGATTGAATAGATACAAGCAATTCTGGAGTTTGGGACTTCCTCAGTTATCTTGAATGGGGCCCTTGGGAAATCTTTTCATTGCAGAAGAGGGGTTAGGCAGAGAGATCCATTATCCCCACTCCTCTTTGTACTGGCTGCTGACCTATTGCAATCGGTGATTAACAGAGCAATGCAGTTAGGCTTGCTAGAGCTACCAATCCCATTGAGATGCACGAGTGACTTCCCAACAGTGCAATATGTTGATGATACCCTAATAGTGATGAAAGCGTGCAGTAGACAACTAGTGACACTTAAGGCCTTGCTATACACCTTTGGAAAAACTGTCGGTGAAAAGATGGTCAGCAGTCTACCGAGGGGTATGCCCAAGGTAGTAGATTAGTTTGAGGGGGCGTGTATGACGTCTACTCAAGTGTTAACACAGGGACGAGAGACAATGATTTAGACAGGTTCAGGTCGGCAAGTCACCGTAATACCCTACGTCCTGTGTTTTGGTGGCTAGTTTGTATTATAAGATTGGAATATGGCGTGAGATTAGAGGGAGCCCCTGCTCGCCTTATATAGCCGGAGAGCAGGGTTACAGTTGTCGAATCCTAACAGATTACAATCGGTTCCTTTAGGTAAGGAATCCGAATCTATCTTCTAGGATCTTTCTTGACGAGCAAGGCTTCAGGACAGTCCATGGCGGTCACGATGTCCTGGTCGCGAGCCACAGGGCCTTCTGGCTGGGCCGTGCTTGACGACGGGCCCAAGTAAGTCCATGGGGGTATACGGAGATAATATCCCCATAGCTAGTCCGCGAGCACTTTGTATCTGTTGTGCAGGGCGTTCTGGAGCTTTCCGAACAGGTTAGACCTGGTCGGATGTTGTTGAAGACGTCTTCCGACCAGGTTACCTGGTCGCGGGTGCGCTTGGAGTAATTATCCTCACCACTAGCAAGCGTTTGTAAACATATGCAGAAACATGATGAGAGAACTCAGGGTAAAAATGACAAGGAGATTGGTTTCATCGATCCATATATCGTATTCAAGGAGGAATTTCCGGAGGTTCTTCGTAAACCAAAGGGACAAGAGATATATACTATTCCCCTATAACTTTGGGTGATTGTTATTATCATATGCACATTTTATTTTACTTACCCAATTTGACGTAAAGATATATATGTTGACTCTATAAATAAATGCAGGTTTCACTGGATACTGATTGTGTTCAATCTCCACCAGAGTCGTTTGCTAATCGATGACTTATTGAGAAACCCACAAGAAGATTACCAAGATATGATAGATATTATCCGAGGGTAAATTTGATCTTTAAATATTGATTCTTGCTCTTTAACTCTGCGATAGTTAATTAACGATCCAATTATTGTGCAGGGCTTGGGCTTGGTTTGTTGACAAACACTGTCCGGATCTAAAAGCGCAACTTCCTTATCCTCTACGACTAAATGTAAGTTGTACTAACTCCGTGCATCTTTATCTTAATTAGCATGACTCAGCACACGCGCGCTTAGCCGAGAGTAATCTTTTTATATCTTGTATAGTGGGTTCTATGACAGCCACCGGGAAACAATTTTTGTGCGTACTATGTTTGCGAGTTCCTGATGGTGTATGAAAAAAGAACTCCTCTACATAGTCAGGAAGTACATAACATGTAAATAAATCCATTTTATTTATTTGTTATTACATAAATATTATGTATGTTAATATTTTTTTTCCTTTAATGCAAATTGAAGGAGACATGGTTAAAGAACCAGGTGATGGATATGGTCCACCTCAAAGCAATTCAAGAGACCATCGCTGGCTTCCTCTGACCATGTCCTCAAGCCCGACATCGAGTACTGGTTTAACAAAGGCAATCCAATAAAGCCAAACCAAGACGAACATCTAAGTGAGGAACAATATTTGTGTTGTAAATATCAAGGATGTACGGATAATGTTATAAATTTTATGTATATATGTATAGCTGGCTCTATATATAATATATATATATAGATATACTATTAGGAGCCCTGAGCTTTCAATAGTCATAGGAAGCCCTGACCAACCAGCTGCTCTGGTTGAACCAAACGTCCACCAGCTCCATCAGCCTAGCCCATCGGCCCGCTAGCCCATCCACCGGCCCATCTTGTCGGGCCTTGTATAACTCCCCCAAAACCCTAGCGTTCACACCTGCGCCGCTCCCCACCCACCAGCCGCACCGCGCCGCTCCTCGGCGACTCGCAGCAACCTTGAAGGCGCCGGAGGCGGCGCTCAGGCTTAGGCTCTCAGCGACGGCGGGCAGTCCCAGGCTCGAGGGTGGCGTCAGCAGTTCCTCCCGCCTCTCGCCAGTCGCCGCCCGGCCTCGCTGCCGCTGCTGGTGTACATCGACCGCCTCGTCCTCGCCACCATGCGGGACTGGGGCTGACCCGGCGCCGCCGCCGTGCTCCTCCTCGACGAGGCTAAGAAGATCACCTTCAACCTCACCGTCTGGCAGCTCGTCGGCATCAAGCCCGGGCCCTGGACAAAGGGCGTCCGATGATGGCGGCGGCTCCCAACGGCAATGGCGTCCTGATCCATGACAACCTCCCTCTTGCTGCTCTATGTGGACCCGGTTCAAATGAAAAGGCACCCAACCATCCCCTCTCTCTCCCGTATCTCTCCATCTCTCTCCTGTATCTCTCCAATCTCCATCCCCATGCCCAGATCCAATCTGAGTGAGAACTGGGGTGGACTCGCCTGGACAGCGGCCTCCGGTAGCACGCGCCGACACCGGGCGTCGGCGGTCAGATTTGCGGGGCACACAAGGCCCTGGCTGTGGTGCGGCACAACCCGCAGGCACAGCGTCCCCTTGTAGCGACGCGAACCGGCGTCGTCCCTCCCCTGTGCGGCACTGGCCGGCGACAGTCAGGAGCATGATGGCCCCGACGCTCAGCTAGCTGCGGTCTGGCCGACCTGCCCTGTACAGCACAGCCTGCACAGGCGTTCTGCATTGGGGCCGCTGGCAGCATGGTGAACGCGCAACCACAGGACCTGCATACAACAAGCCACTACTTGTTGTCGCGCCAGCCGCAGGGCTCGTCCACGCTCCCACCTACGGTAATGACTGCTCTTCCTCCGCCCCGCCTCGCCACAGCGCTCTTGAGACCCACTAGATCTAACGAACGCTTTGCCTCTCATGTCGTTGCCGGTGCAAATACGGAGGATTTCTATAGCTTCTGCGACGACCCAGGCCAGTGAGATCGATCCACGGAAAGCTCTCTAGTGGTGCGTACGTATATTGAGTGGTGGATCTGAATTGGAGGAGCCAGCAGATCGACAAGGAGCGAGCAGATCGACAAGGTACGCACTTCCCTTTTCCCTTGATCGCCCTCTTCCTATCTCCATTCAAAACCAACAGATTTTAATATTTATGTCCTTTCGTATCTCCGTCAAGATCTAGAGCCATAGCCGCTGGTGCCTCCCTTGACCACCTGCTTCTAGCATCTTTTGCGTATGAGCTAGTTGCTGGGAAACATTGATTAATTTGTATCAGGTCAAACATTGATTAATTTGTATAAATAATTGTGGCCCAATCTTGATCTTTTTACAAGCTCCAGTAGTCCAATTTTATTGTTGATTAATATGCATAAATAATTGTTCCTAGTTTTTATGCATTCTAATTTTGGACTGTCACACGACAGTGACTTGTGAGGGACCGTTGTGGCCGCGAGCTCCAGGTATGCACACTCGCCGATCTTCACGGCGCCGATTTATACCAGCGTGCTGCCCATCTGCCTGCGTTCCAGCATGCAGCTGACTGGTGGTCAGGCTGCCGATGGCGGTGCCTCACATGTGAAGACCGGTGGTCAGGCTGTCGATGATGTGCACATATGGATATGACCACCACACACAAACCTGTGAAAATCATGGTTTTGTATGAGATCACCTTGTTGGTACACAACTTTATTTCTACATAATTTATATATTGTTCCACAATAAATTTTTATACATTGTTGACACACAATTTTATATATTTCTTGGTACATATTTCTATATAATTTCTATATATTGTTGGTACATAATTTTATACATTGTAGCAGCTTGTATGCAGAATTGTATGATATGCCTCTACTATTGTTTATGTTTTTAAAAAATAAATTGAATGTTAAACGTCGTTTTATATCATTTAAGCACGATTTATAGGAACCCATGATGCAGCGAACCTGTGGTTTGAATCTCAATTCTAGCGATCTTGACTTGATATGGCTTTAAGAAAATTGGTAAAGCTTGCTACAATTTTGTTTTGTAGTCCTGTTCATTTCAATCTTCAGCAGCTTGTTCCATATTGGCACTTACAGTCCTTCGGTTTCTTTCGACCTTGTGGAATTCTCTTGTCAAAAAAAACCTTGTTGAATTCTATTCATCTGTACAGCTAACAAGCAGCAACAACTTGATTGTATCAATTTTCAGAGATTCAGTTCGACTTCAGCGGCTTGCAAATAAACTTGGGACACCATGCTGTTTTTTATTGCATCAAATTTTCATTTGCTGCCTCAACTTTCACTTTTGTTGTCTTCTGTTTGCTTCAGTGAACAAAACAGGTTATCTCGGCAACAACATGTTTCCCTCCCAATCAAAATTACAAGATCTTTTCTTTTCAAAAAGTGAATTAATTATTTCTGTTTTATTTCAGAGAAATCTTGGATAATTATTACGGTGGATTTTTTATACAACCATACTATACTTGCACTTTCACGCAATTTGCATATACAGTGAAAGAATTGCTTGTACTAGTTACAGTATTAGATTTGGATGTTCAGACGCTTGTTTAGCTTGGGTTGTTCTCATGGAATGCTATCGTAATGCTACTAGTACTATCAATTTTGATTATTCCATTTTCATTTATCTGCCACTGATTCCAATGTACCAATGTATGTGCAGAATCACTAGTAACTGACATTGAGAAGGAGAGGGCTAAGAATATGATGAGGCTCAATTAGAGAATGCAACACATTATTTGGAGCACATTTTTGTTTAATATTACATCACACTTCTATACATTGTATGAATAGTTATCCATGCATTGGTTAAAAGAGTTGTATACATTGTTGGATGACATATTTATCCATGTAGCTGAGATAAATTTCACAAATAGATTTTTGTGCATGCTAAAATATATTTCTGTGCATTGTTTCTCTATTAATTAAACATCCCCCGGTGGGATATCATCCATCATTTATTATGCATTGTAGACCTACAATTCACAATTATTTTCTACAATTCACAATTATTTTAACATACTGTTTAGCTAAATCATTTCTAGTCCACTCCTATGTATTGTTAAAACACTTTAATATAATGTTGGAGTAGTTATCTGCACATTTTTACACAGTTCTACACATTGATTTTTTTTATGCAATTGATTTTTGTGCAAGCTGTAGAGATGGAATAATAAGGTTTTTATGCAATTGAAGTTTTTGTTTCTATGTTTCTTGAGCCAATATGTAAGCAAGCAAACATCTGTTTTTTTTTTGCCTGAACCAATATAGTTTTTATGCAGACAATATATAGGCAAGCGGAAGTAGACGACACGTGTCACTACAGGATTTTATGCAATGTGTCATCCTCATTGTAACTAGATAAGCATTTTCATGTAATTTTAAATTTTGGATGTACACTTCTACACCATTATATACATTGTTGTACATAACTCTATACATTGCATGATGGGTCTAAAGGCGGCGACGGGCTCCCAGATTGGATGATAGCATTGCAGTGGCCACATGATTTTATGCTTACAAGCATAGGGTTCTATACATTCCAAAACTATATTTTGTAATATTGAGGTTTCAATGCATGGTGTAACTGTAATTTAGTTTCTAGGGCTCATCAATATATGTTTCAATGAGTGGTGAAATTGTGATTTTGAAGATGTTGGATGATTTGTATGCATAGTTACATAGGTTTCTATCCACCATGTAACTCTGATGTTAAAAAATATATGCAACTGCTATGTGTTTTTCTATGCTCAAGCATATAATGCATGCGAGAAAGGTTTAAATTTTAAATTTTGTATTATTAGAAAGGTTTCTATGCGTCTTCAAGATTCTATGAATGGAGACACTCTATAAGAATTATAAGAATGATAGAATCTGTATACCAATAGGATTCAAATTTTAAACTTTCTGGTAAACAATGGTCAAGTTTCTATGCTTGCATTTACGCATGTTTGCATGTGATATATGATTTTTTATACCAAAATTAATGGATCCCTTTGGTATCTGGATTTCTATACCTCAAGCCATTAGTTTCTATACCTCAGGCCAGGTGGAATCTAAAATTCAAATTCTAAACAAAGGCACGTTACCAATATTTTTATACCATAAACTATTAGTTTCTATATGTCAGCCTGTGTGAAATTCAAATTTAAAAATCTAAGCAAAGGGACAAAGATTCTAATGTTTTGTGGGTGTTCTATGCACTGTTCATCTGGTAATTATGCATTGTGCTATGATGAGAGCCTTTTATGTCAACATGGCATGATTCAAATTTTGAATTTTTGGAGAACATGAGATCATCTATTTGTTTTTATGCTCAAGGCCACATGATTCTATGCATAGTCGAAAACATTGAAATCCATATCTTAACGTGTAAATTTATGAATTTTTAAAAATTCAAAAAAAAATATTCAAAATGGATCTTAAATCGTACGTAAAAATGTCAGAAGTCCAATGGTGAAAACCGTTTTTGAATTAGATGTTTCGTTGAAGAGTTATTATGAAAAAATGAAAGAAATTAGATTGAGTTACGTGCATGCATGCGTCAGACATGTCACCTTTCCGGTGATGTTAGCTTGTGTTAGGTGGGATGTTCATCCAGTATTGAGATTTTTATGCACTAACGAAGTGAAGTTTTATTCATTCAACTACTAGTTTCTATGCATTATCGGTGACAAAAAATATTTTACGCAAGTTGAGCCAGAATTCTATGCATCCGGACGGCTGGGTCCGCAGTGGTCCTCATCTGCGTGCGTCAGCTGGTCCATGGACCAGATCTGATTGGGTGAGGGTGGCTGGCTGGCTGGGGCTTCCAATAACTATTGGAAGCCCTGAGCTCCCAATAGCAGGACCCTCTCTCTATATATATAGTTTCATCATTTATTTGTGTGTAATTGTAAATTATATATATATATATTATAGGTGCGCGTATACATATATTAGCATCGTAGAATACGAATTAGAAAATCTAATGTAATTGTAAAATCGAGAACAATAACCAATTAAAACGAAAACAAAAAAGAAAACACTATTTAGTCCTGGTTGCCAGCTATCGTTGCTCGGCTGGAGGCCTCTTTAGTCCCTGTTGACGGGGCTAAAGGCCTCCTTTAATCGCGGACCAGAGAACTAGATTTAAATTTAAAGATCGGACCTTTAGTCCCGATTCATCAGCCCCGGCTAAAAAAACCATCTATCCCCCAACCCAACACGTTACGGATCTGGTCATTGGCTCACTGCCGACGACCACGTTGTGGATCGAGGCGTCTCTAGCAACCACCGCGTAAACAAAGCATGCGGATTTGGCCGTCGCCGATCTCCATGGCACCACCACGATGCGGGTCGGATCCGGAGGGCACCACCACCATCGCACCGCTCTAACGGCACCTACAGACCGCAGCACTGGGTGCAGAAGAGTTGGAGAGGACGGAGGGACGTGAACGGATCAACGGACGTAGGGCCTGTTGGGTACAGCTCAGAACACCTTCATGAGCTATTCTGAGCTGTTTTTTTTTTTTTGCCAAACACCATTTTGCAAAATAGTTTCACCCATGAAGCTGTTTTATTTCCCCTCTCACAAAAACAGCTTCACCCATGAAGCTGAAAAAATAGCTTTTCACAGCTTACACCTCCATTTCTCTCTCCCAACCATGCATGAAGTTGTTGGTGAAGCTGTTTTGCCAAACAGTTTTTTCAAAACAGCTCAGCTTCACCCAGTAAGTTATTCATGAAGCTATTTTCTAAAAAAACAGCATCACTAGTGAAGCTAACGTGTACCAAACCGGGCCATAGTTTCGGAGCCGCCGTCACCCGTACCTACTACGTCCACCACCACCGCTGCATCGGTCGACGACCGATAGCCACACGCGGTTCGTCGATGATGCGATGCGAGAGCCATATCCATTATTTTGATAATTATTATGACCAAAATTTGGATTTTTTCCCCTTACATTAAAGTTATACGCATCACTTTCCTTTTCTGAAGGTGAGACCGTGGAAGGAGCGCCGGAAGCTTACAAGGAAGATACGGAAAGCACCCATGGTCTTTCTCTCAGCAAGGTCTCGAACCGGTAACGATCTACTCTAGTCTACTACTGCGCCCCTTCGTGACTTCATAAGCGAGAGTTTATTATTACGTCTCCCTAAATTCTTAACGAAGGGCCGGGTTTAAAACAACTAGCTCCGATGCTCTAGTTGCCGAACGGACGGTTGCTTTTGGGTTGTCATGCTGCAGTTGCAGCAGCGCCTCTGAATTCTGAAACTGTACCCAAGTGAACGGACGGTTCCTTCCTTTCCTATATGCATGTATTTTATTACCTGATTGCATACCATTCTTACCGCTTCTGTGTCCTTTTTGGTGAATAATAACCCATCGCAATCCGGTTTGAAAAATTGCAAACCGGGTTTGTGCTGGTTTCTAATTAACGTGTGGGGCCAGGTTCTGCGTCTTCTTCTGAGTCTTGATGCCGATAGTTTGAATTTTGGTTGCAGCCTTCTTTCTCATATCACTTTCTTCATTCATGCAGTCTCCAAGAGTTGTTGCCGTGTCTTTTTCGTTCTAATAAGGGTCTGTTTGGCACAGCTCACAACAGCTTCAGGAGCCTGAAGTTGTTTTATTCCTCCACTCATAAAACTATAAGCTGAGATAAAACTACAAAAAGTAGTTTTTCACAGCTTACACCCCTATTTCTCTCTCAACAATGCATGAAGTTGTTGGTGAAGCTGTTTTGCCAAACACTTTTTGTAAAATAGCTTACTTCACCTAATAAGTTGCTCATGAAGCTATTAGTTGTACCAAACAGGGCCTAAAAATTCCTCAGAAAAAACTATTAACAGATGGCGGGAGAGAAATGAACCAGAGCTACAAAAGCACTGACTGGGTCTCTTGATCTCTTCCATCCAGCTATGCTGCATGCACGCTTCTCCTACCTACTGCAACTCTGCATCCTGAACACCAAAAAGCTCTCTGGTTTTCAAGGGCGCGGTGCATCCCAGTGCCTTGTTTGGTAATCGAATAGGATAAGGCAGCTGATCCAAGATTGAATTCCAGGTACATGGTCTGATCTCTTTTCCTGAAATGGAAGCAAAAGTCTGCCGAAACCTTGTTACCAAGAGCAAAATATACAAAGAGGAAAAGAAGCACAAAAAGAAAACATCTATATCTCCTCTGTTTCCTTCTGCACGCATATCTTTCTAGTTGCTTCCATGATCAATTTTTTTTTCTCACTTCGCAGCGACGAGCGGCGTTTTCGTGGTATAACAAGCACAATTGTCATACTTGTGTTGCTGCTTCTCTAGCCTTCGCAAGACGTAATTCGCATGGTAATTGATCTTCATTTTCCTTAACCATCTCCCCATGGATCTGTTCCTCTCATATGCATATTATTTGTGGATAGTATTCATGCCGCATGGAGTTGTTTAATCTAGATTACACAATGGAGCAAGGATGCCTATTTAAACTAATTGTTTTGATTTACTCATATAAGTGCCACAGATGGTTCCTCAGGCATAGGACCAGATTTTTTTTTTCTCCATTGACTTTTACTATACAATTCAAAATGTCCAGATAGTTCATGTTAATTTGTAATTTTGACATGTTTTATCATCCAGCATGATTCCAGAGCTGATAATTATTGTTGTTTTATTTGCATGTCCACCCTATTAGTTTTGGTTTGATAAACTCGATATAATTGTTCGTTTTGCAATTTCATCTGCAGCGAACTGGCGAAGGAACCTTTGAAATATGACTGGAGTGGAGGGTGCTTTTGCATCTGGACTGTTGAACATTGCAGGCAACAAGTTAGGTTCACTGATATCCAGTGAGTTTGCTGCTATAGCGGGCGTGGAAAAAGATCTCTCTGATCTTCAGGATGTACATTCAGAGATTACGAGCTGGCTATCTGCGGTTCGTGACAGAGCAATAGAGAGAGACCCATCACTTCGATGGGTGATTAAGTTGAGAAATCTTGCTAATGAAATTTATGATTTACTTGATGAAGTATGCCTTGAAGATGAGAAACACAAGATACATAATGACCGTAAAAAGCATGCTTTTGCTGACTTGTGCGCAAAACCAAAGTTCCTCATGTTCCGGTGCAAGGTGGCCCAAAAGATCAAAGCAATCAAGGTGACATTTGATGCAATTGTGAAACAACGAAGCAATGTCAAAACTATGCTACAAAGTTTTCAAATGGACCAACCAGGTCAGAGTAGAAATGACAAGGCAACCAGGGAGCAGTCCGTGTTGAGTAATCCTCAAGAGTCAAAAATACCATCAAGGGATCATGTGAAGACTGAAATCATTTCCAAGCTTCTAGAATCTAACAATGGAGAAGATGGTCGTATAATTTCTATTGTTGGGCTTGGTGGTTCTGGCAAAACTACATTGGCCCAACACATCTGCAACGATGAGAAGATAAAGGGGCCCTTCAAAGATTCAATATTTTGGGTCCATGTATCTGAAGAGTTTTGTGGGGAAAAACTTATTGGCAAGCTATTCGAAGCCATTATTGAGGAAAAGTCAGATCTACATGCCCAGCAACACATGCTACGTGCAATTTCAAACAAACTGAGCGGTAATAAGTTTCTGCTTGTCTTGGATGATGCTTGGCATGAGGATAGGCATGACTGGGAAAATTTCACAGTACACATAAACAATGGTGCATCAGGAAGCAAGATTCTTTTAACTACGCGTAATGAAAATGTTGCAAGAGCAGTGGAGTCTAAGCTTATATTCAACTTGCCACTCTTATCAGAGGATGAGAGCTGGAGCTTCTTTCTAAAGAGTTCTGGCCTGGTAGAGGAGGATTTGGACTCTGACTTTATTACAGTTGGAAAAGATATTGTCCATAAATGTGGTGGAGTGCCGCTAGCAATAAAAACTCTTGGATCTATTCTTCAAGAAAAGAGAAGAATAAATACTTGGAGAGCCATTAAAGAGAGTAATTTATGGGAGGAAAAGAACATAGAAGGTCGTGTATTTGCATCCTTGAAACTGAGCTACATTCACTTGAAAGATCATCTCAAGCAGTGTTTTACATTTTGCTCTATATTCCCCAAAGGCTATAGAATTAATAAAGACTACTTGATTGAACAATGGATAGCCCATAGATTTATCAAGTGGAGAGAAATGGAACAGCCAGAGGATATTGGAAGTGACTACTTTAATTCTCTTGTGAAAGGCGGCTTTCTTCAGGGGCCACCTGAAACAGAGGTTAATAAAATTAGAGTATGCTGGATGCATGACCTGATTAATGATCTTGCGCAATATATTTTACAGAATGAAGTAGTGGTAACATCTCTACGAAAGAACATAACTATGGACCGTGCACGCCAATGGAGATATTTATCTTTGACATCATTGAATGAGGATGTTGAAAGGGGCTTTGAGAAGCTACGTGCTCTATATGTGGCTGAAGGTAACCGATCATTTCGTAACCTTGTTAAGAAGAGTGGGAATATCCGTAGTGTTGTCCTAGACTATAAATTTGATACTCCTTTCCCACCATTCATATTAAGGCTTCAATATCTTGGATACCTCGAAATCCACAATGCTAATTTCACCAAATTTCCAGAAGCTATCTCAGATTGTTGGAATTTGCAGTCACTTCATTTCATTAAATGCAATGGCTTTGTGACACTGCCCGAGTCTGTTAGGAAGCTTCAGAAGCTAAGAGTTCTGGAACTGAAGTGGATTACTGATCTTGAGAGTTTGCCTCAGTCCATTGGTGATTGTGGAGATCTTCAATCCCTGAAACTAAGGTACTGTAAAAAGCTCAGTGAAATACCATTCTCCATAAGTAAAATTGAAAATTTAAGGGCGGCGTATCTGGTGCAACCCAGGTTGCTGTGCAACCTTGCAAACTTGCAATCTCCACCACAGTTTGTCCATCCGATGGCTAGGGACAGTGATACGGTGAATTTGCAATTAAACGCCCGCCTTCATGTAACTAATCTGCTGTTTTTGCAAATCCCCCTCACTAATCGCAGCGACCGAACTTTTTTGCGCGGCGGGCGGCAGACGACTCGCGGTTGCACGCACGCGAGATCCAGCCTCATGCCCGCAACTCGCCGACGGGCCGCCCTCCGCCTCGCTGCTCCTGCGCGCCTGGCTGCACCTCTCGCCCAACCCAGCTGGCACGACGCCGTTGCCGGCCCGCCGAGCTGTGCCTCTCGTCATCGCAGCTCACCACCGCGGCGGCTTGACGCCGTTGCCGACCCATGGAGCTGCAACTCCCGCTGTCGCAGCTCATCGCGCGGCCGGCTTGACACCATTGCCGACCCGTCGAGCTGCAACAACCGCCGTCGCCACTCACCATCGCTGCAACTCCCAGACCGGCAACGACAACCTCTGCTCTTCCAGCACTGAAGCCCGTGCAGCACTGGAACTCTGAAACTCTGGAGCTCTGAAGCAGTGCTGGAACTCTGAAACTCTGAACCAGTGCCAACTTAGTTAGAGAGCAAGATTTACCAATTGATGTACAATTCAATAAAGGAAATGACGATACCTTGTATTAACTTTGAATGATTACGAGATGCTACTGAACACTGCATGGTGAATACCATCTTCAGGCAATCAGGTTCCATGTATTCTGAGCAAGAAAACATCAGACAACTAAAGCAATGGAATCGGTGTTGCTAACAGAGGTGACACTTCTCCAACAGCCGTGTACGTCTAGGAAACATAACAGTTCGCCCGATTTTAACAAAAGACAGTTTAAACTTGCAGTCCAATAATATTAGCCAGCAGAAGCGAACACAGCCAATGAAGTTTCCTGATTTTTAGCTACCAACATTTATGGCATGCTCCAAGTCTCACATTTAAGCATGGTTTAAGTTGAAAATTAAATCGTGCAAACTTTAGCAAAAATGTCAATATGTCATGTCCAAATTACATACTCCCAGCACTGCACCCACTTACAGCACACTGCTGAAACAACAACAATTCAAGTATAGGGATACATGTTCAGAATAAACATCCAGGTAGTTCATAGTTCAACTTGCAGCCTTCTTGTTTGGGCAATTGCGTGCATCATGATAACCTACTTGCTTACATTCTCGACATGTCCGTTTACTTTTACCATTACCTCCAGCCTTCGTCTCCTTGCTCTTCTTAATTCTTTTGCATCTCCCTCTCAAATTGATATCATTTGGCGGATGTATATCGACTTCATTTGGAATTTTACTACCAAGGAAAGATTCATACTCATCATGTTTATTAATTATCGTAGCAGGCGTGATCTTTTGGAGAGGTTCCACTAGGTTGGATAAACTAGAATATAAAAAGTCCATCCCTTGTTCCGAGTTCTTGGCCATTTGGATAAGATCTTCAAATTTGTTGCGTGAATCTGAAATCTTTTTTTGCATTGCCACCTCTTTAGGATCTTTAGGCTTTTCATCTAGAAGATTACCTTGGTCATCAAAGAATAGGTCCCTATAAAATTAAAGATCTGATCACACTTTTGTAGAAAAACATAAAAAAATAAGGGAACAACCAAAGGAAAAAAACATGTAGTACACACCTTTTACATCTTTTCTCCCATCTCTTCATAATATAAGTCGAAGGTATTTCATTTTGCTTCTCGGCTCTAAGCACTTGTATTATATGACGACATGGGATGCCATACGACTCATACAACTTACAAGAGCACTTACCAAACATGTTTGACTTATTCATCTGAACCACTCGCTCTTTTCCAGATAGGCTGCTGATAGTGACAAATTTTACATCATCACACTCTGAAATGCCTTGAATAATGCAATGGTCTCTTGCAGCTATGATTTGTTCCTGAAATTTTATGAAAACTTCGTGTGTATATATCACACTACATTGCTTCTCCATAGCCCATGGTGTGATCAATTTAGGAGTGGTGTGCAGACTTGTATTGTCGGCTTTCAACTCCTCTTCGCGTTGGCACTCCAAAGCTGTGTCAAACCTTAGCCAAAACTCAACAAAGCACAATTTTCTATGAATGAAACAGTTAAAAAAAGAATTTGCACTCTCTGATCGTGATGTAGTTCTAAGGATTCCTGCTAGAGGTATGTCCATAAAGTATGCCGGAATCCATGATTGACGAATGGCAAACTTTGCGGAAAACCAATCATTTTCCATGAGTTCGAAATCTGTTATGATAGAATTCCATTGTAACTCAAATTCATCTGAATTCTCAGAGCCCCAAACACACTTGTTTAATCTATCCCAAAACTTGTCATCCTCTCTTACAGAGGGCCTGACCTTCTCAGGTACCTTTTCCATGATATGCCACATGCAAAGTCTATGAGTTGTATCTGGTAGAATCTGAGCGATAGCAGCCTTCATGCTTGCATCTTCATCTGTTATGATTAGATGAGGTGCTACTCCACTCATAGCCTTAAGAAAGATCTTAAACAACCATACATATGACTCGATCTTTTCATCTGCTAAAAATGCTGCCCCAAGGAAAACATTTTGCAAGTGATGATTAACTCCAGTAAATGGCACAAACTTCATGTTATATTGGTTAGTGGTATGTGTTGAATCTACCGAAACCACATCACCAAAAACACTATAGTTTTTCCTAGACAAAGCATCTGCCCAAAATACACGAATAAGCCGTCCTTGTTCATCCACCATGAAGTCATAAAGAAGGCAGGATTTACTTCTTGCTTTCGCTCAAGTTGCCCCACAAACATTTGTGCATCTGCATCTTTGATTTTTGTTCTGAGGTCACGGTAATAATTTTTCAGATCCCTCAGCGTGCACCCAACATTCTAAAACCCACCCTCGCTGACATGGAGAAGTCGATATGCCTGTGAGGTGCCAATGCTAGCCTTATGACAATTGAACAAAGTACTTTTTACCCTCTCACTAACATTACGGTTGGATCTTAGCAAATGCCTCTTATCTGGTGATACAAAACCATGGCTGTGCTCCTCAACCATTGAAGCTATCCGATACTTCTTATCGCTATCAAGCTTGACAACAATATGTGCCTCACAACCACACCTGGTTTCCATCACATTATGTGTCTTCCTTTTTTTTCCAGATTCATCGCTAACATGATTTACCTTCTCTTTTCTGTACCCTTCCCTTGAACAATAATATCGCTTCGTTAATATTTCTTCATTTTGCTTCTTCTGCTGACCAACACGAACAGAGAAACCAGCTTCATGTGCATACGATTTGTAAAATTTCTCCACATCTATCAGTGTATCAAAGATCATTCCAACCTTAGGTTTCAAATGTTCTTTGCAATTTGTGTTGTCTGTGGTAGTTGTACAAGAGACCTAAAGAAGTAAAAACAACTGTATGATCAACATGAATGATAAACATGTCACCATGTTCCAAAATGAATGCATTAGGCACTCATGCCAAATACCCTACGAGCATATGAACAGAATACAAATTGTCACTGTGTTCAAAGGTTCTTTGCAACTTACTGCTATACTCGAAGATTTTGGTTGTGGTGTGCTTGGATATTCAAGGTGAGCTCCAACTCCGGCATCGACGGCGTCGATGGTGATGACGTCATGATCCATGGTTGCAGGCTCAACGGAGGCAGAATCATCGGCTTCCACTGCATGCAGGCTCGTTAGCAACTCAGATTAGCAACTCAGACTAGGCACGACACACATGTGGTGGAGGCCAAGGCTGCGGAACAGCACGACGGCCTTGCCCAGAGACATGTTCTGCATGACGGTGTACAGCGAGCGATTGGTCATGGGGTGGAGGTCACGTACCTGTCATTCCATAGTCTTCAGATGGGAAACACCTCGCCGGCGGCCGTCTTGACGCAGGCCCTCGTGAAGATCCGACCATGCAGCAGCACCAACAGGTGGGAGCGCAGCACGAGACCGCACAGCTCCAGCGCTGGCGGGAACGGCGGGTCCTCGATTGCGGCCAACGGTGAACGGCGGCGTCCAGATGAAAGGAGACGAAGAGACGACGTCCAGACGAGACGAAGCAACGGCGAATAAAGTGCGCTGGCGGCTGGGCGATGCGATTAGGGTGGGGGATTTGCAAAAACGCCTGATTAGCCAATCCTAAGCGGGTGTTTAGTTGCAAATTTACCATACCACTGTCCCTAGCCATCGGATGGACAGACTGTGGTGGAGATTGCAAGTTTGCAAGGTTGCACAGCAACCTGGGTTGCACCAGATACATCGCCAAATTTAAGAGGCCTTCATATAGTTGGATGTGATTCTCTTGAACAACATAAGCTGAAATTCATTGGGGAACTCAACAACCTACAGACTATCGACTTATCCTTGTGTAACAAGTTCCAGGAATTGCCAAGCAAATCTTTCTCTCCTGTGTTGCGTACTCTTGACCTTTCCTCTACCAGCATTATCATGCTACCTCAATGGGTTACTATGATCAGCACTCTTGAATGTATATACCTTCAATACTGCCGGGAGCTAGTGGAGTTGCCAAAAGGTATAGGTAACTTAAAAAGACTGAAAGTTTTGAATACAGAAGGATGCGACAAACTTCATTCCCTGCCATCAGGTTTGGGACAACTGACATGTTTAAGAAAGCTGGGATTGTTTGTTGTTGGGTGTGGTGGAGATGATGCAAGGATCTCTGAGCTTGAAAATCTTGATAAGCTAAGTGGTCACCTGAAAATTAGAAACCTCAAGTATTTGAAGGATCCAATAGATGAAGGGAAATCTTATTTGAAACAGATGAATAACATACAGAGTCTGGTGTTGGACTGGTCTTTCAATGAAACTGATGAAGAGCTTGTGTTTGATATGGAACAAGAGGTGGCTATCCTGAGGGCGTTGGAACCTCCGTCACAAATTAAGGACATCGAAATCACTGGGTACCGAGGTTACTGTTTGCCACGGTGGATGATGAAGCAAAATGATTCTTCTTATTGTGAAGCCATAATGTTGAAGCAAACAGGGCCATGTGAGTTCATATCTCTAAACGAGCTGACACTGAAAAACTGTCCAAACACGAAGCAGATGCGAGGACTCTGGGTGTTGCCTTCACTGAAGTCCCTCTCCCTGCGCGAAATGGTTAATTTAGAAGAGCTGTGGACCATAACAAGTGATTTTGAAAATTCCGAGGAGGAAATACTATGTGGGCGATGCTGCTTCCCTGTCCTGTCCTATATATCAATATCAGTCTGCCCGAGACTGAATGTGAAGCCTTACTTCCCACCGTCACTGGAGAAGCTGCATGTACGGAAAAGCAACATGCAGCTGCTATCCCCAGGTAGTGTCTCCCAAATGCTTCCTCCACCAGTAGATGAATCCTCGTCGTCCTACAGCATGCACTCTGCTGTGTCTCACCTCAAGGATCTGACACTAACAGAAATGATGATCGGCCGATCATCGCCTGGCTTGGAATTCCTACAGCACCACAGTGAACTAAAGACCTTGAGTATTGAATTTTGCAACGACATGACCTATTTACCTGAGAGCATTCGGAGTCTTACCTCCCTTCAGTACTTGAAAATAGACGGATGCTCTGACCTTGCCCTGCTGCCCGATTGGCTTGGCGAACTGCGCTCGTTACAGTCACTCCATATCCAGGGCACCCCAATGATGCACAGCCTCCCTCAATCCACAAAGCACCTTAGGTCCCTTGTCATGTTGCAAATTGGTCATTGGGATAATAATCTGAAGCAGCTACCTGACGTCATTCAGCACCTCACATCACTTGAATTGCTCAAATTGATAGAATTCGATGCCATTACAGAGCTGCCAGAGTGGATTGGACAACTCTCTGCGCTCCGCAATCTTTGGATCCAGTTCTGCCCTGCCCTTAAATGCCTGCCCCAATCCATACAACATCTTACTGCTCTCCAGAGTTTGAAGATTATGGGCAGCCCGGATTTAGAAAGACGTTACAAGCGAGGAGTGGGGCCCGACTGGCACCTTGTGTCTCACATTCTCAATGTGCGGATCGACACTCCCTCTCTATACAAAATAGATGACATTTTAGACATGAACACGGTCTAAAAAGTGCAACTTTGATTCTCTTTATATTAAAAAAATATTTATCAAAAAATGATATATGTATATTTATGAAAGTATTTTTCAAAATAAATCTATTCATATGGTTTTTAAATTTTTAAACTCAATAATTTAAAAATTATTCATGATTTATATTCTTAATGTTTGACCAAAGACATGTCTAAAACGTCATTTATTTGCTATACCGAAGGAGTATCTTAGTAGCTGATTACTGATTCCTGACGGTCGGCGCATGGACATCACCGCCAAACACATGGTACCTTTCGTTTGTCATTGTTACTATTATTACTACTATTAATTTGCTAGTGCATCCATTGCTCAATGTTGTATGTACATTGTACAACCACTCTTCCTTTTCTGCGTTTGTGGCTGCACCTGTGATTGCTTTCAGTAGTAGTCCTAGTGTGCAAGGAAGCAGCTATAACGGTTTACAATTTGTCTTTGAACACAGTTCACCATCGCAATTTTGTTTTTCTTTTGTTTTTGTTGACATCGGAAGTGATCGGAATCACATACCAGCAGGGCTACTATGCTCGAAGAGGTTGTAAATCAAACTGAAACAACAAGAAACTCGAATAAACCAACGAAACCGATTTAGAGACCACTTAGGCCGCTTTAGAGCTTGATCCCTTGTGTTGATAACTCTCGAACTTCTCCCGGAAAGACCTTTCGGGGAGGAGCACATAGAGGTTGTTCTAGGACCAACAAGGCCGCCTAGAACGTCGCTGAATCTCGTCGGGAGACGCGACGAACAACAGAATAGAGAGAGAGAAGGGTAAAAGGGTTGTAGTAGATTGATTTGACGATTAGGGTTAGATTCCTCGATTGGTCGTGATCCTCTCATATATATATATTATATATATATATACGATGATCTCCAAGTTTCCTATTCGAACTCCATCAAAATATAAAATTAAAGGAGTCCAGTCCGGACTAGAAAAAGTAAACCTGATCTAGCCGATTCTTAAACTAGCCAAACCGGTTTTTGCGGGCCTCAATGTAGCCGATAACAGCCCAAACTAATTTAATCAATTAATAGATCTTCATAATCCCGGCAAATACATCCAGTCATAAGAAAGATCTAAAAATCAGCACTTTGATAACTATGAGCTAGTCTCCATTGCTGTCTCGCCGCCTCCGACCAGTTTTACCTCGTCGGAAGACTCTCAAAAGGTCTTGTGACTAGTTCCTGGTCGGAAAATACCTGCAACAATGATCAGATCAAGCGACCAGGCCCAACCTGCTCGGAAAATCTCAGAACATCCAACTCGCCAAATACAAAGCACTTGGGGACAATTGTTCTTCACTTTGGCTCCAAATGTGGTGGTCTAATTGTCCCGTCTGACCATCTTGACGAATAAAGAACTTATTATATGTTTAGGAAGTTTTTGATTGTCAACATATGTCCCCCTGTTTTTAGGTGATCTTTAGTAGAACCTAAAAACAAACTAAATAAAAACGATGTCCAACTCATCGGTTATCCAGTGACTAAGGACGATGCGCATATTGACCATTTTTTGTTCTAAGGGCGATACATGTATCGGCCATTGTTTAGAGAGCACTTAGGCTTCTTGCCAAACACTTGGAAAGTATTTTTTCAAATACCTTCTGTTTATTGCTCTTGGAAGACTTTCACCTTGCAATGTCTCTAGCATATATGCATTCCCGAATATTATTTTGATCACTTTATAAGGACCTTCCCAACTCGGCGACCATTTGTCAAACTTACTACTCTTTGATCTAAGTGGAAGTATAGTCTTCCACACTAATTCTCCCACTTAGAATGATTTGCTTCTTACTTTCTTATTGTAAGCTCTAGCAACCCGGGCCCTGTCTTTCTCCATCTTCTTGAGAGCTCTTAATCTTTTATTGGTCACCTCGTCAATTTTGTCCATCATTGCATCATGATACATACCAGCAAACAAACCACGTTGCTTAGCAAGTCTATATGCATCTAGATTTACCTCAACATGCAACACAGCTTCTTGACCATATACTAACTCAAAAGGAGTAACTTTCGTAGCACCATGCCTTGATATCCGATTTGCCCATAAAGCTTCAGACAAAAACTCATGCCACCTTTTTGGGTTATCCTCAATCTTTTTCTTGACGAGCTTGATCAAAGTCACTAGACTCAGCTTGTCCATTAGCTTGAGCATAGTATGGAGATGAATTGAGCATCTTTATCTTATATAATTCGGCAAAATCTCGCACCGCCTTAGAAATAAATGATGTCCCTTGATCCATAGTTAACGTTTGAGGGATGCCGAATTTATATATAATATGCTTAGTGATAAACTCAATTACTTCTTCATGTGTCATGTTGTTCAAAGGTACCGCTTCAGTCTATTTAGTGAAATAATCTGTAGCAACCAAGATGAAACGATGTCCCTTTAAAGATGGGGGATGAATTTGACCAATGAAGTCTAGCCCCCAACCACGAAAAGGCTATGGTTTGATGATAGGATGAAGCATACCCTTTGTAGTAACGGAAACAATCGGCCATCATAGTAGGCCAATAAAAACCGGCTCTACGCAACAACCACTTCATATTTGGGGTCGATTGTTGTGTACCACAAATACCTTCATGGACTTCTCCCATAGCCACTCTTGCTTGATCAGATCCCAAGCACTTAAGTAACAAGTCTTCGGCGGTCCTTTGGTAGAGTTCATTGTTATGTAGGACATATTTAAATGCACTCCGGTGAACACCTTTATCAACTCTAGCACTTGGATCATGAAAATATTTCAACAAGGGAGTTCTCCAATCTTCCAAATCGGCCTTGCTTTTGTTAAGAATTAATTCAGGCCGATCTGGGAGTTCCATGGATGAATCAACTAGGCTAGCTGTACCGGAGCCGACCAATCCGACTTGGCAAACTGACTGAGTTGGCTCAACGCCGACCTGGTCGACTGGACAGACCGACTAAGTTAGTCCAGATCCAACCTGGTCGAACGGACAAGCTGACTGAGTTGGTTCTTCATAACCTATTCGTAGAATTTGATGCATTGGCTTTTCCTTTATGTGAAAATAACGTCTACTGACGCCGTAGCCAGATACTTGTTGAGCTAACATGTTGGCTTTATGATTTTCATGCCTTGGGATATGCCGAATTTGGAATTCAGCAAAGTGAGTAATGATGTCAAGGCACATATCAAGATAAGCATTTAGTGATTCTTCTAAATATTGAAATTCACCAGCAACTTGTTGCACCACCAACAAGGAATCATCATAAGGCTCAACATGTTTCACCTCCATGGAGTACAATATTTCTAAACCGAACAAAAGAGCTTCATATTCGGCTTGATTGTTGGTGCAAAAGTAATTTAATCGGCACGACATCTCAAATTCAGCACCATTAGGAGAAACAATGACTACGCCAACACCCCAGCCCTCTTTACAAGTTGATCCATCAAAATAAATCCTCCGTGGCGTAAAAGTAGGGTAAATAATCTCATCCTCTAGACTAATACCATGCTCAACGATAAAATTAGCAAGAACTTGACCTTTTAATGCTCTCAATGGCTCATAAGTCAAGTCATATTCAATTAATGCATATGCCCATTTGCCTATCCTCCCACTAAGGATTGGCCGATATAACATGTGCTTAATCACATCGGCCTGGCATGCAACAACATATGTACTAAATAGTAAATAATGTCTCATTTTAGCACAAGCATAGTGCAGTGATAAACATAATTTCTCAATATGGGCATACCTTGTCTCAGGATCAAGAAGACGACGACCTATATAAGAAATTACATACTCTTTACCCTCGTCTTCTTGAGTCAAAATAGCCCTGATAACCTTTTCTTCTGCAGCAATATATAATTTGAAAGGAACTCCCCTTCTAGGTGCATGAAGAACCGGTGGCGTTGACAAATATTCCTTTATCTTCTCAAATGCCTCTTGTTGCTCTGCCCCAAGTGAATTCAGATTCATCCTTCAACTTTAATATGGAGGTAAAAGGAATAATTTTCCCGGACAACTTCACAATAAACCTCCTTAAATAGTTCACCTTTCCTAAGAACTTTTGCAAGTCCTTTTTGCATGTAGGCGCCTGAACTTTCTTAATCTTCTCTATCCTCTTAGGATCAATCGTTATGCCTTTATCATGAATAATGAAGCCTAAGAACTTTCCAGCTGATACACCAAAAGCACACTTCAGTGGGTTCATCTTCAATCCATAGCAGCACATCCTTTGGAAAGCAAGACGCAAATCGGCTAAATGCGATACATGAGCGGCCGATTTGATCACAATGTCATCAATATACACTTTCATGATCACACCAATCAAATCATGAAAGATCAAGTTCATAGCACGCTGATAAGTAGCACCTGCATTCTTCAGCCCAAATGTCATCACAACCCACTCAAAGAGACCAACGAACCCAGAACAAATGAAGGCCGCTTTAGACATATCTTCTTTGACCATAAAGATCTAATTATAAGCAGCGTTGCCATCAAGAAAACTAACGACCTGGTGTCTTGAGGCATCATTAATAAGCATATCGGCTGTAGGAGGCATATGATATTCATCCTTGGGAGTGACTCTATTTAAGTCTCTAAAATCAATACAGACCCTGATCTTTCCAGTGTCCTTTTTCTCAACTGGCATAATATTAGAGACTCACTCCGCATACCTACATGGCTGAATAAACCCCGCTTGCAACAACTGATTAATTTCTTCTTTAATCTGGTCTTATATTGTAGAATTAAAACAACGAGGATGTTGTTTGAAGGGTCTGAACTCAGGTTTAATGGGGAGTCGATGCTCAACAAGCTCTCGGCTTAATCCAGGCATCTCCGTATAATTCCATGCAAAACAATCAACGTATTCCTTCAAAAGCGCGATTAACTCAAGTTTATAATCGACTTTCAAGTTTTGGTTTACAAACGTCGGCCTTGGCATAGAATCATCCCCAATATCAACTTGTTCTAAAGGGTCGGCTGATGTAAAACCTTGGCCCAACTTATTGAGCTCATCAAAGTCATCAATAGCCTCACAGACATCAGTCCTAAAGGTCTGATACTATTCAACACGATGTTTCAACCATTTGATATTAGCATCCATTAATTACATAATGATATTGAATTGATTGTCAATCGACTTTAGAGATACAGGTACAAAACCTTCCCTAGTAACGCTAATAAACTGAAAATCAGAAAGGTCTCTACCAGATAAGCAAGCAATAGCATCATGCCCCCCGAGCAAAGGAGCATCGGTCGCGGCAACATAGGCCAATGAATCTGAATGCACATTTTCTACATCGTTCCCTACCCACTGAATGAGAAACTGATGCAAGCTAGAAGGGATACATCGATTAGCATGAATCCAATCGTGTCCAAGTATCAAGTTAAAGCTACCTTGTACATCGGCGACGAAGAAGGCAGTTGCCAAAGTCTTGCTTCCCATGGTAAGCTCCATGGATGCAACTCCTTTTGCAGGGATAGGATCTCCTCCACCAACTCTAGTAATCGTCATGTTGGTCTTGACCAATTCTTCATCAGTACCACCAAGCTTCTTGTAAAGCGATAATGGCATTAGGTTCACAATTGCCCCACTATCGACCAACATTTTGTGGACTGGTGTGTCATTGATATGACCCTTCACATGCAACGGCTTGAGATGATTAACAAAATCTTCTCGTTTATGAAATACAGCAGTCTGCGTGGCGAAATTAAATTATGTCGCTGTCGAATCATCTCCTACCACATAGAAATCAGCAGATAAATAAACTACATTAAATTCCATCCTTTCTGGAGAAGGTTCATAGTCCACCATCTCTTCATCTTGCTCCTCGGATATATCTTCAATACACGCAACAGCAACAACATCAACAGAGGAGACATGATCATCCAGAGATGCGTTGTAGAGCATTGGAACAACAGGAACCAAGTTAGTCGGTAATATGGCTTGACTGGCTCAGCACGCGACGTAGGAGTAGCTGACTTAATCAGCTCAACGAGTGAGTTACCAATTTAGGATCCAACCTGGTCGGTTTGTGATCCGACCTGGTCGGCTCAGACTCTGACCTGGTCGGCTCAACACCTGACTTAGCTGGCTCAGGATCCGATCTGGTCAGGTTAGGATCTGATCTGGTCGGCTCAGCAACCGTAGTAGTTGTTTCTCGATTAACAAAAACTGACGACGTTTAAACCCCTCGCTTGCCTTGGGGAAATATTGGATGTGTCAAATTGAAGATATCTTCCCTCATCTTCTCAATCTTTTTCTGCTTTTGTTTGTTATATTGAGCTCTTTGCAGCTTTTCATTGAGTTTTACTCAAACCAGGAGGACACCACCTAGGTTGAGTATACTTGGTATCCCGCTCGACAAGTTTTCCCTCCTCAACTCTGGCTGCAATACTTGGAGCATCTTCTTGAGTCTTTACCAAAGTTGGACCCTCGATCACCATCGGCTCAACTTCATCAATGATGGGAGCTTCCATAGAGCCGATTGTGATCATTGGAACAAGATTAGGTTTGGTCGGAGAAGCAATGAGAGCCCTTTGCACCCTTTTGGGCACATAAACTTGTCGCACTTGTGTCTTCCCTGTTTCTTGAGGAGTCAAAGTTCTTGAAGTAATCATTTGACTTTGACTCACACCGCTAGAGCTCGATTGACCACCCAATCGGCTGAATACTGATGCCTTTGGATATTAATTAGTAGGCACTCCCCAGCCTTGCTGATGATACATAGGTGCCAGCATAGGATATGGCACCCAAACTCCTTGGGGACCCCATTGTGGAGGTAGTGAAATAGGTGGACCCCACTAAGGCATATAAGGAATAGTCTTCAGCAGTGGAGATGTTGCCTGAGCCACCATCAACTGCTTAGCCTTCCCATCCTCTCGCTTCGGAGGAGTAGACTCTCTTTTTTTTAATGGCCAATTCTTGGAATCAGCCTTTTGCTCTTTGTATTTGGCCATGAGCCTATCAAAAGTACATTGCTCCTTGACGACTCTTCCCTTGTTTTTCTCCACATTAGTCTTCCAAGTACCAATCTTAGGCCTCCGTGGGATGAATGTGCATAGGACATGAATTCCAGAAGAGGCGGAGCCACCGGAGCCGGGTAAGTCGACTAGGACAGTCGACTTATTTGATTTAGCTGAGCTGGAGGGGGTTAAGCTAGCCTGGTTGGCTCCTTGATTTGACTGAGCCGACTGCTCTAAGGAGGAGTCAGCCTGGTCGGCCTGGGGATCCGACCTAGTCGGCCTCTATTGCGTTGCTCTGGTCTCATACCACCTTTGTTTGTTTAGGTGTCTTGTTGATACGGTGGTAATCGTGAGCTTGTTTTTGCCATCATCCCCTTTCTCAAGCACCACTTTGTGCCCCGAATTGTTCTCAACATTCGGTGCAACCCGTGATTCGCCGATAATGACATTCTTGCCTTTAGTTGTATCGGCTTGCTCAGGACAAATCAAAATAGTAGGACTACCTGCTTCAACCATATGCAATGGGAAGGGAGTAGTATCAACTTGCATCTCAGTAAGACTCAATCGTCCCTCATTAAGGGTCGATTGGACCTATCGACGGAAAACATTGCAATCATTAGTGGAATAAGAAAAAGAGTTATGATACTTGCAATAAGCCCTTCTTTTTAATTCATCGGGTGATGTTAATGTATAATTGATCTTAAGATAACCGAATTTAAGCAATTCATCAAAGATTCGGCAACACTTAGAGAAATCAAAGGTAAATTTCACTTCCTCACCCCGATTCTTCTGAATCGGTTTGAGAGAAGGACAAGTAACTAATTTATTTTGCGCTGGCCATAAGAACTCAATGGCATAACAATCTTTAGATTCATCATCTGAATTATCAGAATATGTTTCAACAATATGTACGTTCAGTCGATGTGATCTATGAGGATCATGAGGTTCCTTAAGGCGTGATTCAATTGAAATATCCTTTTGCAAAAGTTGATTCACATTAAAAAAAACTCATAATGCTCAAGTTTGTCTTTAATTTCATGACGTAAGCCAGCAAAACATAGATCTGTCAGATCTCTATCCAAAATCATTAAATGAAAACATCAGCTCTTAATTTTCTTAAAACGTTTAAAGAAATCAATTACAGGTTCGCTACGTCCCTGACGAACTGATGCAAGATGTGACAATCTGGTTTCTTGGACTCCATCATAAAAGTGATTATGCAATTTTTCTTCCAATTCAGCCCAAGAACTAATAGAACATGATGGTAATGATGTAAACCAAGCAAAAGCTGTACCAGTAAGAGACAAAGGAAAATGATGAACATTCATGAAATCTAGGGTACTAGCTTCACCCGTTTGTGCTAGAAACATACTAACGTGTTCCATAGTTGATTTACTACCATCACCACTGAATTTATAAAATTTTGGTACCCTCCAGCCATCAGGAGCTTTCAAAAAATCAAAGTGTGGAGGGTACGGCTTAAAATAAGTAGTTCTAGTGGGCTTAATTTGAACTCCCAGGCTACTCTCAAGAGATCTGGTTATTTCCTCTTTGAACCGATTTAAAGCTCGACCAAAATCGTTTGTGGTAGAGTTGGAAGTACCGCTAGGAATTGGGATCTGACTTGGAGACATCGGTGGATTGGTAATACAGTGCTCCGCCCTACCGAAGTTCTGTTTGTTGCCACCCCTTGGTCGGTTCGCACAGTACGACGCGAATCATGGATAACATTGACGGTATGTGTAGATGTGCTAGCTCCACCATAACCGGTTCTATCGACTTCATTTACCGAAAGACCCAATTGTAGTTGGCTAGAATTTGGATAAGGGGTCTGATTTTCAAAGAAATTTAAAGGCATACCGAACTGAGGTTGTTCAGTCAGTTGATTAGAATAAATTGTTTTACCCTCTAATTTATCCATACGAGTGCTAAGCAACTTAAATGAATGTTGAATAATATTGGTAAGAGCCTTTGTAGCACCGTCTAACATTACAAAATAATTGGCATGAGTAGGGTAAGGATCATCTTGTAACTCAGCATTTACCTTTTCAACAGTCTCTTCAGCGAGTTTAGATGAAGAAGTAGGCACTATCTCGCTGAAATTTGGCTCCTTGTCTTGAGTGACCTTACTGTGCCGATCTTTTGAGCAACTTTCAAGGAAAGCCTTCAAGACGACATCGAGCTTGGCCTGTGCTTGTTACTTCAACTCATCGGGAAGCTCTTCTATAACCGAAGGGTGGATGATGTTGTCCTTGTTGGTGGAAGCATCTTTGCCGCCCATCTTGTTAGTAGATGAGATCTGATTCTGCTTAATCTTCCCTAGCGGAGTCGCCAAAAAGTGTGTTGATGTTGGAATTGATCCGAATCACACACCACCAAGGCTAGTATGCCCGAAGAGGTTGCAAATCAACCTGAAACAGTAAGGAACTCGAATAAACCAACGAAACCAATCTAGAGACCAATTAGGCTGATTTAGGGCTTGATCCCTTGTGTTGATAACTATTGAACTTCTCCCGGGAAGACCCGTCCGGAAGGAGCACATAGAGGTTGTTTTAGGACCAACAAGGCCGCGTAGAACATCGCCGAATCTCACCGAGAGACGCGATAAACAACATAATAGAGAGAGAAGGGTAAAAGGGTTGTAGTAGATTGATTTGACGATTAGGGTTGGATTCCTCAATCGGTCGTGATATATATATATATATATACACACACACACACAGAGAGAGAGAGAGAGAGAGGGGGTGGTCTTATCCCAATAAGAAACGCCTTTAGATCATGATCTCCAAGTTTCGTATTCGAACTCCATCAAAATATGGAATTAAAGGAGTCCAGTCCGGACTGGAAAAGGTAAACCTGATCTAGTCGATTCTTAAACCAGCCAAACTGGTTTTTGTGGGCCTCAATGTAGCCGATAACAGCCCAAACCGACTTAATCGATTAATAGATCTTCATAATCCCTGCAGATACATCCTGTCATAAGAAAGATCTAAAAATCAGCACTTTGATAACTACGAGCTAGTCTCCATTGCTGTCTCGTCGCCTTTGACCAGTTTTACCTGGTCGGAAGACTCTCAAAAGGTCTTGTGACTAGTTCCTGGTCGGAAAATACCTGCAATAATGATTAGATCAAGTGACCAGGCCTAACCTACTCGGAAAATCTCAGAACATCCAACCCGCCAAATACAAAGCACTTGGGGACAGTTGTTCTTCACTTTGGCTCCAAATGTGGTGGTCTAATTGTCCCTTCTGGCCATCTTGATGAATAAAGAACTTATTATATGATTAGGACGTTTTTGATTGTCAACATATGCCCCTGTTTTTAGGTGATCTTTAGTAGAACCTAAAAACAAACTAAATAACAACGATGTCCAACTCATCATTTATCCAGTGACTAAGGACGATGCGCATATTGACCATTTTTTGTTCTACGGGCGATACATGTATCGGCCATTGTTTAGAGAGCACTTAGGCTTTTGCCAAACACTTGGAAAGTATTTTTTCAAATACCTTCCGTTTATTGCTCTTGGAAGACTTTCACCTTGCAATGTCTCTAGCATATATGCATTCCCGAATATTATTTTGATCACTTTATAAGGACCTTCCCAACTCGGCGACCATTTGTCAAACTTACTACTCTTTGGTCTAAGTGGAAGTATAGTCTTCCACACTAATTCTCCCACTTGGAATGATTTGCTTCTTACTTTCTTATTGTAAGCTCTAGCAACCCGGGCCTTGTCTTTCTCCATCTCCTTGAGAGCTCTTAATCTTTTATTGGTCATCTCGTCAATGTTGTCCATCATTGCATCATGATACATACCAGCAAACAAACCATTTTGCTTAGCAAGTCTATATGCATCTAGATTTACCTCAACATGCAACACAGCTTCTTGACCATATACTAACTCAAAAGGAGTAACTTTCGTAGCACTTAGGGACAATTGTTCTTCACTTTCACTACTACAAAAAGCATTTGTAGCAACGCCTCCCTTTTTTGTAGGGGCGGCTCTATATAGAGCAGCCCCTACAAATGCACCCTAGACGAGCCGCCTCTATAAATCCATTTGTAGGGGCGGCTGTTGTTATGAGCCGCCCCTACAAATAGCTCGGATTTATAGAGGTGGCTCAATATCTAGCCGCCCTTACAAATAGGATTTGTAGGGGCGGTTGTATATTTAGCCACCCCTACAAATAGACGTCGAATAATTAAATTAGGTAATAAAATTTGTTTTTTTCAAACAATCTCGGATGAAGAAACAACCAAAACAAAAGTTGTAGGTCTTGAAAAGTTATAGAACTTTGATGTTTACAACTTTTTTATTTGAATTCATCTTGTCATAGAAATCTACGTTTGAATTTGTCAAATTTAAAATTCAAAATATTTAAACGACCTCGAATGGAGAAACATCCAAAACTAAAGTTGTAGATCTTGAAAAGTTATAAAACTTTGATGTTTACAACTTTTTTATTTGAATTCATCTTATTATAGAAATTTACGTTTGAATTTATCAAATTTAAATTCAATTTTTTTCAACCAATCTTGGATGGAGGAACAACCAAAATGAAAGTTATAGATCTCAAAAAGTTATGCAACTTTGTAATTGACCACTTTTTTATTAGATTTCATCTTATCGTATAAATCTACGTTTGAATTTATCAAATTTAAAATTCATTTTTTTAAAATGACCTCGGATGAAGAAACAATCTAAATAAAAATTATAGATCTTGAAAAGTTACATAACTTTGTAGTTGACCACTTTTTGATTCAAATTTGTTTAGGGTCTCAAACGCTTAATTTAAACTCGCTTTAGTATAATATGAGTAGAACCAAAATCCAATCTATACACGAGTGACTATGAGGTGCAGTGGTAGAGGAGGGTACGCGCGAGGCTGAGGTAATGAGTTCGAATCCCGCCGTCTGCAGATGTGTGATATTTGCGCAAAAAATAGTTGCAACTTGTAAAAAATGACTGAAAATGGTGAGTTGGGTCATTTTCAGTCTTCCCCGGTTAAAAAAACATTTTGCTATTTTTTGAGTTTTTTTGCTACTTTTTTCAAGTTTTTTAAAAATCTGGAATCAATCTTTCGAAAATTATTTGTAGAGGCGGTTCTATATAGAACCGCCCCTACAAATCCATTTCTAGGGGCGGCTGGCAAACCGCCCCTACAAATCAGTGATTTGTAGAAGCGGTTGCGTAGAGGCGGCTGGCGCAACCGCCACTACAAATCATATGGAGCCGCCCCTAAAAAAGCTTTTTTGTAGTAGTGTTTGGCTCCAAATGTGGTGGTCTAAGTATCCCTTCTGGCCATCTTGATGAATAAAGAACTTATTATATGCTTAGGACATTTTTGGTTTTTACCGAGGTGGACACTTAAAACGAGCGCCTCGAAAAATAGTTGATTAACTGAGGCGGTTGCCTTAAGGTGACCGCCTCGGTTAATCAATTAACGGAGGCGGACACCGGATGCCCGCCTTGGTAAATATTAACCGAGGCGGGCATTGGACGCCCGCCTCGGTTAATTCAACAGTGTCTCGGAAAATCATTTTTGTAGTAGTGTAACTCACTCCCCTGCGGTAGAAATGCAACACATGAGTATCTCTCTCGTATAGCCAACAAAAATATATAAATATAATTCATATACAACCATTTTAACTTAATTAATATATGTCTAAATTATGATTCTTAGAATGTGCAAACACAAGGTTGATATGTGTCCTTGTGGTTCGATCTTATGATGAGTGATTGTCAATAGGTCTTGACATCTCTAACGATATTACTGAAAATATGATAACTTCTATCCTCAGCAGTGACGCCAAAAATGCTATTGTAAAAAATTAACTTGCTACTTGTATGATATTAGCCAAAGTGATGATTAAGCCTTTATCTTATAGCATGTAGACTAAGTTGTCATCCCTAGCTATGATGATGCAAAAGATATGCTAGCTAAACAATATTAAATAAGGCTAAAGAATAAATAAAGATATGAATTAAAGGGTATTCGCAAGCACATAGATAAATGTACCAATATAGCATTTCACCGGGAGTAATCTAGGTATCGTTATTTATATTTTAGCATAGGAAAGGTGGGATAAGACATATATAAAGAATTAATATCGTATGTATGTGTATTAATAGAGAAATAACCATGACCAGATCATCTACTCAAAAATAGAGGTAAGTCACATGATAAATATATATATATATAAGATAAAGATTGATCGGTCTATATTAAAGATAAATATTCTTAGAGCACTCCTATCTAGTGCAATAGCATGGTTAGGTAGTTAGAGAAATAACTCCTAAGTAATCCTTAGTTTACAAGACAAAACATACGATGATTAGTGCAATACATGTACTAATCATTGCTAAGCCTACCTACAAGTTTAGCATAAGGGACGTTAACCTATGGAGGTTGAGAACAGAGCTCACACTCCACAAGAAACAAAGGTCCTTCTACACCTATAAATGGGGAGTAGACTACAGAGGACTCAACAGGATTGTCACACCCGCGATCTACCACATGACCCAGAATATAGAGAGTATTCACAGATAAATATTATATAAGCACCATGCTTACATTGTATTTATCACTTATCCTACGACCGATAGAATAAGAGCTTTCTAACCATATGCATAAACAAGAGAATAAACTAGCTATACTGAACATGTAATCAAAGTTGACAATGGTCATAGTAAATAAGAACATAAGCAATATAAGAACTGATGTCAATATGATTGTAGCAAACATACCAAAGTAATAAAGATACAAAAGAGAGGGTGGGGGAACTATACCAAGCCTGCTCTTGACAATGTCAGGAGTCCAAGCTTCGCTTGCCTCCTCTAGATCTACTCTAAGTAGCTAAGCTCTAGATGGAAGAGGACTAGGGTTGATGCTCTGGAGACTTGATCTCTCAAATAACTTAGGGTTTCTTCTGAATGCCTTGCCAGGGGGTCTAGGGGACCTATATTTATAGCTCTAAGGGAGCAAAATCAGCCATTGGATCAAACCGACCTTGGCAATGGTGTAGATGTATTTTAGGGTTTAGTAGGGAACCTTCATATGAAGAAGAGACTGCTAGGTGGGTCCCATAGGTCGGGTGGCCTGGGGGTGGAACCGTCTGACCCCACCTGGCAGCCTCTCGGCCTCCGCTTCGATGTGGTACCCTCTAGAGTCTTCTCTGATAGATTTCGTCGCGGTCAAGTCTTGTATTATTTGACGTTTAGCCCCCCCTTGACGGTTTTATGATTAAATCCTGTAGAAATAGAAGATCCACCAAAACTCATGGAATTTGTTAGTTCAAGCCCTTATACCTATGTTGGTGATCTCATATATACTCTTATACATGTTTCTTTCATATATAATTATGATTGTTAACTACCATCAACAAGCTCCCCCAAGCTTACCCATTGCTAGTCCCTTAGCAAACCAAACTTAGCAGAAGTTGTTTAAGGAGTTACACTTGTTACTTTTAATTTCAAAAGCACACATATATTCAAAGAAAAATTTTCCTCTGCTTTAGAATAAATTGATCCATCTTTCAAACTTACTCATATTACCTTTAACCATGGAGCTTTTAGCCTTCTCTTGGGTCTTGAGTAATCGAAACACAGAACATTAGGTCGAGCACTATGTCTCAAATCCTTTTGTTCAACCATCCTTTCGGAGCTTTTGCAGGTTTTCAAAATAAAACTCAGAGCTCTCATTGTATGACACTATCAAGTCTCTAATATATGTGGTATTTGTGGATCCTTACCAAGGCATTTGAGGTATTACCTTTATCTCACCTACAACTAAAAGCTTATGTGGGGCTCATAGGTATAGATATAGCATGAAGAGCATAATTACAGTGCATATATCATAAAGTCAAACAATGGATCCAAAGAGAGTTAAGCCATACAATCAAATCAAGATGTGCATGTGTGTGGATGTATAAGGTGGATATGTGGATGGATATGGATATGTGGGGTGTATAGGTGGATGTGGTGAACCTAATTCTACTTTGCTCCTTACAAACATCTCTCTCTTTTGAAACTTTAAAAACATTTGCTAGACACAACATGGGCTATCTTATTCTCTCTCTGTCTTTTCAAGTGGGCATAGAGATGCCCCTAATTCTAGTTCGGACACTTGTCCATTTTTACCTCTCTTTTATTTTCTTTTCATTGAACACTTATCCATTTTTTCTGAATAACTTTTGCATAGCCCATGCATCTTTCACAACAAAACTTTTGAAAGATGACAACAAGAACTTGAAGCATTTATTGAGTGGATGGGGAACCTAACATGGATATTTTTTGTTGATCACTCCCAGTATAGGAGTAGAACATTTTTAGGTGGATCTAGATGGAATGACATGTTTTTGCGCCTACCCATAGTGTAGGATTAGTGCATATGTGGGTTGAGTGTACGTGATCTTGATTTTAAAAGCATGACAAAGCTCTCATAAGGTATCACAAAGCTTGACAAAACTCAATGCAAAGTAATAGGCAACAAATATAGTAGAAATTTTCTATCCTAGCATATAGTTTTTGTAGGAGGAATTCAAGCTTGTCATAAAAGAACTCATCATGTAGCATTTTATGATTTTCAAAAATATAAATCTCCAGAATTCAAGTGTCACTCAAAACAAGATAAATAGTAGCTCAGACTTTCATGAATCATATCTTTCAAATACCTAGACTTAGATCAAGCATATGCTACCCACGAGTTTCAGGTTTAGAGCAAACTTTTAAGTTTAACCAATCTGAAGGACCGAATTGGCGACCAGAGGGGGTGAATGGGAGCCTCAAATTTCTTCTCGAGAAATGATGGCCCTTGTCCCAGAAAATCACCCCAAAAGCGAAGAAACAAACAACCGGTGAGTTCACGACCTATGAATAGGTGGATACCTGTAAGTGCATCTAGCTCTTAGTGGGTTTTGGTGAATTGAGTGACAACATAATTAAAGGTCTAACAAGTTTGCTAAGTGTATCAAAGGTTCAACTAGAAATGCAAACTTGATGGTATTCCACAGTGCTGAAATGAAGGCCAAAATTATGTATCGTTGTATTGGAAGATCATGGAAACAATCTTGTTCAAGCAAAAGACAACAATGCAAATAGAGTTGATGATATGGCTTCTATGTTGTGGGATATCATGGCATCATGAGAAAGCAAGCACATTTGACAAATGACAAGTGAGACATAGATTGATGATTTTGGTATGGTCTCAACAATGGGTTGCTTTTCATGAGCAAGAAGAGTTTGATAGTGAACTAGCTTTGATCAAGGTTGAAGAATGAATCAAGAATGCATAAGTGAGTAAATGTCAAGCAAAGGTCAAATGATAAGGACTTAACTCATATTGGATATATGTCATCTCTACATTGGTTTGCTTGTATGGATAAATATTTGGAGAATCACTTTGCATTGATTTGATCAAGCTAGAAGCATGAAGATGGAGATTGAAGTGAGTGTTGAGTGTCAAGCCAAAATGGAAAGGATATAAGGAATCGTGAATTGACTTGACCATATTAATGATGATCCATATATGTCTCTATGTGAGTCAAACTAAAGCTTGATTGATCTCAACATTCATATCTATAAGATGTTCAAGCAAGGATCACAATATTGAAGAAATGGTTTTCAATGGATATTTAATATGATGTGACTTGAGTGTGGCTTGATAGAGTGAAGATAGCAAGGAAAGGGCTTCGAGGTACTAAGCGAAAGTGAAGGTCAAGGAGACCGAGGTACTATGGCTAAGGTGAAGAAGAGAGTACTTGCATTAAGTCGAAGTACTAATCAAGCTATGAGGAGTCATATTGTGTTAAGGATCAAATCATTAGTTATAGTGACTTGAAGCCATGAAGTTGAACTCACATATGGTGAAATGGTTCAAGTCACATGCTCAAGGGATGTTTGCTCAAAGAGATGAGACAGTTGCAATTAGTTGCAGCCCCTATGAAGTGACATTGAGAAGAAATGGCATATGAAGATATTGAAGACTCAAGTGGTTAATTATTTATATTCTCTTATTCTTGAGTATAGGTATGCCGTACTATTAAGATGGATTCTAGCACCCACGGTCAAATTGTGATACCAATGCTCAATCTTTGCCAAAAAGATACAGTTCCAGCCACCTTTCTAACCCCACAGGTTTCACCTTGATTTGACTAAATTTGGGTGGTCAGCAGTGCCGACCATTATGGTCGGCAGTGCCGATCATAATCGGACCGTTCGAACACAGACTATATATACCTTTCTAGAAAGCCCAAAATGGCCCAGTTACACCAGTGCTTCTTCCAGCTCGGGATCTGACGGTTTGAAAAGCTCCTCTTTCTCTCCCTCTCTCCTCCATTGTTGCCTCTCAAGCTTTCAAGTGGATCTCTCATTCCAACCAGCAAAACTTGGAAAAAAGGCAGCAAAACACCATTGGAGAGCAGATCCATTGATTCCCAAAGTCTTAAGAGCATTGGTTCACGTTTGGCCGGTGGTTCTAGGGTTTATTACTCTTGGAGCTTGCTCCTAGCCGGCTAGGCGTCGCCCTTGAGCTTGCCAACTTATGTGGCAGCCTAGAGAGGTTTGTAACCACCTTCTTGCAGCTAAGAAATCACCCCTCACCTCAAGAGTTCACTCTCTTGACTTGAGAACGAGGAAAGGGCAAACCTAAGTGGTGAGCTTGAGCCTTTGTGGCATACCTCAACAACGTGGACTTAGGCAAGCCTTTGTGGCGAGCTAAACCACGGGAGAAATCATTGTGTCACCTTGTGCTTTGGTTTACTTCTCATTCTTGAAGTGGTTTCTAGGGTTAGGGTTCGATCTAGTGCTTTATACTTGTGCTTTCGATTTCTGGCATATCTGTGAACTGTCTAACCCTGCAGGAAGCTTATCCTTTGCCTGTGTAACATTTCTTCTCATACTCACGAAACTCAGTTTTACACTTTCCCTGGTCGGCAGTGCCGACCATTTGATCGGCAGTGCCGACCATTTGATCGGCAGTGCCGACCGACTTTTTGATCGAGTTAAGTTTTGAGTTTTAACAGGCCTATTCACCCCCCTCTAGGCCTCCTAGGCGACATCAAGGTCCTTTCAATTGGTATCAGAGCCTGGCTCTCAAATTCGGGCTTAACCGCCTTGAGAGACGATGTCGACAAGTGAGGAAGTATCCCTAGAACTTTTACTTTTAGATGGCTCAAATTATGCGTCTTGGTCCACTAGTGTGCTTACTGTTTTTAGGACCATGGGTCCTCATATCGAGCGGATTGTTGATGTGAGCATTTCACCTCCTAGTGATGATTTGACCTATCTATCTAAAGAGGAAGTGAAATGCTTACAACACAATGCTCAAGCCTGTAATGTCTTGTTTAGTGCTTTGAGTGAAGATGTATTAGATGATGTCATATTTGGGGATGGTGAACCACTTGAGGATGCTCATATCATTTGGACCACGCTCAAAGAAAGATACGACAAGTCCAAATGTGATGAGAAGATGCCCACATTGGAGGAATCACTTGAGGAGTGCTCAACTTCATCGACAAAGGATGAGCCTCAAGTGATTCTCCCAAAAGGTCTAGCTGAACATGCCACAACCACTCTCTCACCAACATATGTGGAAGGTAATGAAATGGTTGGTGAGAACAAGGATTATACATGTGGTGCTTCTACTTCCTATAGTTCTTGCAAGACTAACATTTTGAAGGAAGAAGAAGCTTGTGATCGGTGGAGGCCAAATGATGAATCCACTTCACCGGAGTGCTTAACTATTCATGCCACTTCTCATATATGTCTTATGACAAAGGGTAAGAAGGTAAAAACAAAAGCCAAACCTCCTCCAACTCTAGAAGACATCTCTAGTAGTGATCTTAGTGATAGCTCTAGTGATGATGAATCTAGTGATGAAGAGATAGACAATATAACTAAGAACTTGGATAAAATGACCAAAGTCTATATCACTAAGCTATTGGAGGAATTAGAGAGCGTTCAAGCCGAGCTAGCTACTAGAGCTGATGATCTCATTGCATAAGAGAACATCTACATAGCTAGCAAGGAAGCTCTTGCAATAGAGAGAAGTGAGGTGGCTGCCTTGCGCAATGCTTTGGCCAAAGAGCAAGAAAGCCATGCTATTACAAAGAATGAGAATGTTGCACTCAAGCAAAAGTATTGTAGCTTGGATGAAAAGTACAAGGAGCTTGAGTTGCAATATAACATTCTTTGGGGTAGCAACTCACATCCCTCTAAGGCAATGAATGAATCTACTCCCTCCATTAGTCAAGGTTGTGGAAAATGCTTTAATATTGATTTGAATATTTATGCCACTAACCTTGCTAATATGGAGGCTATGAGAAAAGAGATTGCTAGGCTCAATGAGATCATAGCAAAAGAGTGCATGGATGACAAGACTCAAAACAGTGGCAAGAAGGTGGAAAATAGCTCTAAGTGTTCTCAGTCCATGATCAAGGGCAAGGTTGGTATAGATCAGCCTGCACAGATGTCAACACAGCAACCAACCAAATCAGCACTGCCACGCTTGGTCGGCAGTGCCGACCCCCGCAAGAAAGGGAAGGCCACCAACCATGCCCCTGGTCAGAACAAGCCCAAGAAGATGGTGCCCAAGCAAAAGCAGGTTCCACAGAAGCCAAAAGAATTAATGTGGGTGACTCAAAACAAGGTGCAACATCAACAAAAGATGACTCTCATCACTTGCTTCAAGTGCAAGAAAGAGGGTCACCATGTAAGGGATTGCTCCTTGAAGAAAGAAGCGAAGGTCATGAGCAAAATTCAAGAGAAGAAAAAGATGGCTCATGGCAAGTGCTCCAACATGGGACACAATGCCTCTATGTGTTCCAACAAGGTTGATGACCGAGCAACACTTCCAAACAAGAAGACAAGTAGAAGCAAGAGGAAGTGCTATGAGTGCAATGAGAAGGGTCATGAAATTGCATCATGCCCCTACATGAAAGATGAAGACTTGGGATCATCAATAAAGAGGCTCATTAGCAAGGTAGCAAGCAAATTGCAAGAAGAGAAGGCTAAGAAGAACAATACACGCCTATGCTACACTTGCAGAGAAAAGTGACATCTAAGTATGGATTGTCCCATGGGTAACACTCTTAATTCTAACTCGTCAATTGATTCAAAATTGCTTAGGAGGCCCAAAAGTGACACTTGTGCTAGAAAGGTGATTGGTTCACCACTTGCTAGCACAAAGGCCATTTGGGTGCCTAAGTCTCTTGTGACTAACCTTATTGGACCCCACGTAGTTTGGGTACCAAATTGTGCTTGATGAGTGTTGTAGGTACTTGAAGGTAATATGATTCTTCGGGGTGCTTGAGCAAGTTGATTGAAAATTATTCACTCAAGCTATCAACCAATTCACATTGTCATTTCTTATATGTTGACCCGAAGATGATTTGATGGAAATATTTAAAACTTCATATTCACCTTTGTAACAAGTACCTAACCCTTGTAGGCTAGCCACTTGACTTGTGTAGTCTCTAGTAGTTCATAAATATGTGTTGTTTGTGAATTATTAGGAGTGGCTAGAGCATTTCAAGTTTAAATGAATCATTTGCCATATGATGCTTTTAATGGCTCTCTAGTAGAGCAAGATCTTGTTCGTGTTGTAGGTAATGAGGATATACCTTATGAGGCAATGAAGTAATTGGCTATTGTTGATATTAGACCACTAGAAATCCAAGCCACTTAATTGAAGGTTACTCAAGTTGCTGCTACAACAATTTCCGCTGACGTACTCGATGTAGAGGTGTTGGGGCACCCCTGCTGCAAATCAGTAGGGTGGTAGTGCTGCCCCTCCTACTGCAGCAACTCATTCCACTTCAATACATGGACAAAACCTACGACCTTCATATGAGCAAAGTGAAGATGAAGAGACCACATCATCCATTATATTTCCAGAAGGGTGGTAACCTCTAAATCTCAAGTGCAATTTATTTCAAATCTTATCTCTTTGTGTCTTGTGTAGCCACTTAGGGAAATAAAGCACTTGAGGATATTTATTGGTTGTTGGTGATGAAAGAAAAGAAATGATTGGAATTAAATTGATCATTCACTCTAAGCAAGATACATGGCTTATGTTTCCTTTGTGGATTTCAAACCAAGAATGTCAAGAAAGACAAGAGTAAAGAATCAAGCTCAAGTAGAGACACTTATCACTCAAATCTCAAGAACTCTCTACTTGATGGAATCTTGTCATATGGTAGATTGGCAAATTCTTATTCTCATCTTATGACCATCTACATGCTCAAATGGTTGTGAGTATTTCTTGGCATTAGCTAAATTTGATTATTCCATTGTTGCCATAACCTAGACATAGAGTGAAATTCCATGTTCTTAAATGAATAGAGTGCTATGTGAGAAATTCAAATACTTAGAGCACTTTTAAAAGAGGAGAAGAGTCTAATTGGCCACCTATTAGACTTATTTTGTACTTGGATATGGACAGGTGTTGTTTATTTTGATTCAGCTTGTCATATTTGTGTGAGATGCTCACTTTTATGCATGTTAACTGCTGTGTAAGTTTCATTGTGATCTGACTGTTGAAGCTTGGTCGGCAGTGCCGACCAGAGCAACAGCAGCCAGACCTTGCTGTGCTTGAACTGTCACCTGCATCACGATTTATACTATGACACTATGTTTCTTGCATCCCATAGCAGGCATGGATGTAGGGGGAGACCCCAATCTCACTAGTATGTGAAAAATGAGCTTTTATGTCAATTTGGAATTCAAATTCCCTTTCACATATTTAGGGGGAGACTTCTACATCCATGACTCATAAATCTCAGCACCTTTATATATCTTTTTGCAAGCTCTATTTGGGTTGTCATCAACTACCAATAAGAGTGAGATTGTGTTTCTCAAATGGAGTGTGCTATTATATCAATGTCATCAATCCAAAAACTATGTGATGTGTTCTCTCTAGCTATTTTGGAATTGCTTCATGTATGTTAGTCACTCACCATAATATGACTTAAATCTGCCCCTTGGACTTAAGTGACCAACCGTGCACATTCACATTTCCATTCCACTCAAAAGAGTGTGCATGAGGCATTAAGGGAGATTTAGTCCATGTTATGAGGTTTCTTTATTTTGGTAGCCCACTTGCCTTCCACACATAAAGGGTTACTAAATGAGAAACTAGTGCTTGTGTTACTAATGACCTCTTGTGTTTGAGCTTATTCATAGGAAATCAATGAGAAGAGGTTGTGCTTATTTATTTGTATGCATCACAAGCCTGAAGGTTACTCTTCACCTAAAGTAAGATGAGGTCACTAGAAGCCAAAGAGAGCAAAATCTGAGTTGAATTGACAAATCAAGTTTGAGGTTGAAATGGATGAGCTATATTGGAAGAATTCACAAGACTTCAATCATTGACAAGAGGACTGAATGGTAATGACATCTTGTGAGTGTTCTTAGCCAAAACAACCTCATTATTGGACAAGAAGGGAAGGATTGTGAAAAACATCAAATCTGTCTAGAAATCTGAAATTCTGGGTTTGCTGTCTTCAAGCATGGATTTGGATGTTCAAACGCTAATGAAATGACCTGAAACTTTGTGAGCATGCTATATACATCTAGTACTTGTTGCTGTATAGTTGGGATGCAGTTTGGTTTTGAAGAAAATCAGTTTCAGTTGAATTCTGTCAGCCTCAGCACTGCAGTTTCTGACTTGAGCAGTTTTGGTAGAAAATAGATTTGACTGATCAAATGGAGTCCAAATGGGCTGAAATTTTGACAGCAGTTAGAGGACTCATAGATGAACATTTCTACCAAATTCCATGCATATTGGATCAGCAGTTTGAGAGATATGAATTTTTCTTCAAGGAAGACAGAATCTGAAAATTACTGCATGAAGTTGGATTGCATTGCAACAAGTTTCATTTGGCTCTCGAGTTGGTCATGAAGAATCAGTGAAGATGAGAAGCATAAGTTTGGTCCAAAGGAGTTCAAATGAGAGAGAAGGACACATACAAGCATCCAAAGGAGTTGGAACCAAATTGCAAGTAGTAGTAAGAAGTTGCAGTTAGTTGGAACTAGAAGAAATCAGTTGCATGCTTTCAAATTCAGCAGCTGCAATCAATTGAAACCAGTTGTAACTGATTGACTTTAGCATATACAAGCAACAGTAATGAGTTACAATCAGTTGGAATCACTTGACATCATTTTGAAGCAACTAAGAACTAGCTGAAACTAATTAGATTGCAAGCAAGCTTGAAGGAGTTTGAAATCAATTGGAATGTAGTGTAAACTTCTCCCTTGTCCCAGGATCCTTTGATATGCATGAGTGTACTCTGTGTACTCATATGCACAAATTGAGGGGGAGTTTAGTCTATATCTCTTGGGACTAATGGATTCTTTCAAGATTCATGTTGTGCAGTCCCATACATTGGAAGGATGGATGGTTCCTTTGAATTCACACTGGGTACTTCACAGTTCTCTAGGATATCTTGGTCTTTGTAAACCAAGTTCTCCTGGCTTAATGTCGAATGCCCCAATCCTTGGTGGAATTGGACTCTAATGAGTTGGAGAAAATAATTGAAGAGTGGACTCTCATTATCAATTCTCTACTCTAGAGCTCATCAAGTGTACATGGATCCATCCTATTGATCAACCAAGACCTTATCAACAAAGAGTGGGAACTATGGCCATCTAAATCATTGAAATCTTACTTATATGATGGTCATGTCAATCAAAATTTATGTGGTGATCTCTCTACCTTAGTGGTGGTATGTTTCCTTTAGCATAATTTTAATTGTTGCAAATTTGGTGTGCCTTGACCAAGATATGGTATGAACTCCTCTAGACTCTTAAACCGACTCAAGTGCATTTCACAAGTAATTTGAGCACTTGGTGCACATATTAAAGGGGAGCTCATTCTATGTCTTGTGTCTTTTGAGACTAACATTTTCTTCTAGTGAACTTGTGTAGTCTCTTGGTGAGAATAAGTTTCTCATGGGTATGCTACATAACCATATCAATCCAAATTGGTAAAGTTATCTCTCATATTCATTTGGATTGCAATTTTAACTCTTATGTAGCTACTTTCCATAATATAGCTTAAATTCCCTTGTTTGGACTTAATTGACCAAAAAGTGCATATGTTCTTGCCATCCACTTACATATGTATGCACTATCAAATAGGGGGAATTTAGTCTATGTTATGAGGTTTGCAATTAGTGATCCACATGCCTTTCACATTCAAATGGTCACTAGTTGTAAAACTGTAGCTTGGGCAATTTAATGTTATCTCTTGTCTTTGTGAGCATTTTCTAGGAGACATCAAGGTCCCTAGGAGACATCTAGGTGATATTATGAGATACAAGCTTCCATGCAAATTGGCATCAACTTGTGAAGATTCCTTCCATCGGTGTCAAACTATGAAGATCATATTTCAATTGGTATTGGTGGATAATCTTTCAATTTGGTATATCAAGAAATATGTCTTCAATTGGTATCTCAAAATGACAACAAGAGCTAGCAATGGACTTTCAACTAAGATGAAGCACAAGTTTGTGTTGTCTCCTTGAAGATGATGAAAAGAGAGATGGGCACAAATGAGATCTTTTGATTAAAGAAAGTGCTAGTCCCATCAAAGCACTAAATTGAAAATCATCATCATGGTGGAGATTATGAGGCCTAGAACAAAGGTAAATTGCTTTATAAACATTTGTATTACCTTTGTGCATCTAGGCTGTTACATGCTAGTGTGTGCATGTGTATGCAATATTTTGAGTCACACCATGAGTTTGTTCTTATGGTGATGATTAGAGAATGAGTTAGATATTTGGTTGATACCTCTTGTGGTGATGCTATGAGTTTGTCTCGTGTTATGCCACCTATGTGAGGTATGAGCTAAATATGCTAACCTCTCAAGAATCTTGACTTAAAGTGTTCCATACTTTGTTTGGTAGAAAACATAGAAGAGAAATTCTATATGCTAAACTCTTACCTACCTCTTGCCCTCACTTGTCTACCATCATTTCTTCCTTTTGGTGGAGAGATCCTTTTTGGAGATTAATGCCAAAGGGGGAGAAATTTTGAGGGAGAATGTAAGGGGAAGAGAGATTGATATGTGGATGTAAAGGGGTAAAAGAGAGGCATATAAGATTTTTCAAAATTGAGTGGTGTGTGCAAGCATAGTTTAAATTGATGCTCTTGACAAGGATCATTTATGCTAGTGTGTGACATTCATGCCTTGAATGATGTTTTGTTAAACTTGTTGAGTGCATGAACTGTCATGAGCATCACGTTTACCATGTTTGATACCTTGCACCCCACGAATGCTAAGATATAGAAGAGTTTCCACACTTTCTCTTAAATATGTGCATTTGGCATTTGAGGCCAAAATTTGAAATTCCTTTCAATTCACACATTTAGGGGGAGCTCACTATATCATAGGATTCAAAATCTTAATGTTTATCAATCTCTTGTAAGCTTTAATTGTGTTGTCATCAATCACCAAAAAGGGGGAGATTGTTAGTGCATCTAGCTCTTAGTGGGTTTTGGTGAATTGAGTGACAACATAATTAAAGGTCTAACAAGTTTGCTAAGTGTATCAAAGGTTCAACTAGAAATGCAAACTTGATGGTATTCCACAGTGCTGAAATGAAGGCCAAAATTATGTATCGTTGTATTGGAAGATCATGGAAACAATCTTGTTCAAGCAAAAGACAACAATGCAAATAGAGTTGATGATATGGCTTCTATGTTGTGGGATATCATGGCATCATGAGAAAGCAAGCACATTTGACAAATGACAAGTGAGACATAGATTGATGATTTTGGTATGGTCTCAACAATGGGTTGCTTTTCATGAGCAAGAAGAGTTTGATAGTGAACTAGCTTTGATCAAGGTTGAAGAATGAATCAAGAATGCATAAGTGAGTAAATGTCAAGCAAAGGTCAAATGATAAGGACTTAACTCATATTGGATATATGTCATCTCTACATTGGTTTGCTTGTATGGATAAATATTTGGAGAATCACTTTGCATTGATTTGATCAAGCTAGAAGCATGAAGATGGAGATTGAAGTGAGTGTTGAGTGTCAAGCCAAAATGGAAAGGATATAAGGAATCGTGAATTGACTTGACCATATTAATGATGATCCATATATGTCTCTATGTGAGTCAAACTAAAGCTTGATTGATCTCAACATTCATATCTATAAGATGTTCAAGCAAGGATCACAATATTGAAGAAATGGTTTTCAATGGATATTTAATATGATGTGACTTGAGTGTGGCTTGATAGAGTGAAGATAGCAAGGAAAGGGCTTCGAGGTACTAAGCGAAAGTGAAGGTCAAGGAGACCGAGGTACTATGGCTAAGGTGAAGAAGAGAGTACTTGCATTAAGTCGAAGTACTAATCAAGCTATGAGGAGTCATATTGTGTTAAGGATCAAATCATTAGTTATAGTGACTTGAAGCCATGAAGTTGAACTCACATATGGTGAAATGGTTCAAGTCACATGCTCAAGGGATGTTTGCTCAAAGAGATGAGACAGTTGCAATTAGTTGCAGCCCCTATGAAGTGACATTGAGAAGAAATGGCATATGAAGATATTGAAGACTCAAGTGGTTAATTATTTATATTCTCTTATTCTTGAGTATAGGTATGCCGTACTATTAAGATGGATTCTAGCACCCACGGTCAAATTGTGATACCAATGCTCAATCTTTGCCAAAAAGATACAGTTCCAGCCACCTTTCTAACCCCACAGGTTTCACCTTGATTTGACTAAATTTGGGTGGTCAGCAGTGCCGACCATTATGGTCGGCAGTGCCGATCATAATCGGACCGTTCGAACACAGACTATATATACCTTTCTAGAAAGCCCAAAATGGCCCAGTTACACCAGTGCTTCTTCCAGCTCGGGATCTGACGGTTTGAAAAGCTCCTCTTTCTCTCCCTCTCTCCTCCATTGTTGCCTCTCAAGCTTTCAAGTGGATCTCTCATTCCAACCAGCAAAACTTGAAAGAAAAGGCAGCAAAACACCATTGGAGAGCAGATCCATTGATTCCCAAAGTCTTAAGAGCATTGGTTCACGTTTGGCCGGTGGTTCTAGGGTTTATTACTCTTGGAGCTTGCTCCTAGCCGGCTAGGCGTCGCCCTTGAGCTTGCCAACTTATGTGGCAGCCTAGGGAGGTTTGTAACCACCTTCTTGCAGCTAAGAAATCACCCCTCACCTCAAGAGTTCACTCTCTTGACTTGAGAACGAGGAAAGGGCAAACCTAAGTGGTGAGCTTGAGCCTTTGTGGCATACCTCAACAACGTGGACTTAGGCAAGCCTTTGTGGCGAGCTAAACCATGGGAGAAATCATTATGTCACCTTGTGCTTTGGTTTACTTCTCATTCTTGAAGTGGTTTCTAGGGTTAGGGTTCGATCTAGTGCTTTATACTTGTGCTTTCGATTTCTGGCATATCTGTGAACTGTCTAACCCTGCAGGAAGCTTATCCTCTGCCTGTGTAACATTTCTTCTCATACTCACGAAACTCAGTTTTACACTTTCCCTGGTCGGCAGTGCCGACCATTTGATCGGCAGTGCCGACCGACTTTTTGATCGAGTTAAGTTTTGAGTTTTAACAGGCCTATTCACCCCCCTCTAGGCCTCCTAGGTGACATCAAGGTCCTTTAAATACCCTAGGAGATGTCCTAGAGGTACAGTGGAACTACCGAAGAACCCCCAAAATGAAGCACCAAAGCAACGGGGCAAAACTGCACAAGCAAGCTCCTAGAACAATCGAACTTCCGATAACGGAACACCCCACTCCTATGGAGAAGAGGAAAGTGTTTGACCAAAACTACTTAGGCCAACTAGTGGCAAAAGCACCTTGGAAAGATCCTTATGAAGTTAGAAAACTAACGCAACAGACGGATCTCAAATCGGAGCTCGAACGCAAAAGATACGGCCGCTAGAACAAATGAAACTCCGAAAGCGGAACACTTAACTCCTATGGAAAAGAAGAAAGTGTCCGACCAAAAATACTTTGACCAATGGTGGAAAAAGCACTTTGGAATGATCCTTAAGAAGTTAGGAAACCAACGCAACAAACGGATCACAAATCGGAGCTCGTATGCAAAAGATACGGACAAAATCAGCAAAACTGTGCAGTCGCGGACTGTCCGCTAGTGAACCACGGACTGTCCGCTATTGAACCCCAGACAGTCCGGGAATGAGTCCCGGACAGTCCGCCGTTCAAAAATGAAAACAGCGACCTCGCTGCCCGTGAACAGCCCCGACCCCCGGACAGTCCGGGGATAAGTCCCGGACAGTCCGCCACTGTCCAGAAAGCCCAAAAACAGCTCGGGACAAAACCAAAATCGATTGGATCTTCACCAAATCGAACGGGGCTGCAACCAAACTTCTCCCAAGTGTTCTTGTACGTGTTGGGAAGCTAATCCTAGGATATCATCGCTCCAAACCAACTAATTCATGAGAAATCGGAAGAACACTAGAAAAGGGGAAAAAACGAAGAACGAACGCGATTTCGACCCGATCTATGTGCTCGTGAGGTTAGAGAGGAAATCCTTCGGTGGAAAGAAGGAGCTCACGACATAGAACAAATTGATTCAAACGGAATCGCAAATCGTCGCTTGGATAGGGAGAACGAGACAAATCTCCGGGAGGGGAAAAACCGAAACGCGAAGAACAAAAACGCGAATTCGATCCAAAATCGCAGCCAACAAGAGGAGGACGAATTTGATCCTTGGATTTGGGAAGATGATGATTTGTATTATCACTCAGTGTCGGGTTACAAGCCACTCCTCGCAATACAAAACGCGGATGGCGAAAAGCTCAAGAATAAGAGCCGGTCGAGGGTAGCTTTTTGAGGCTCAGCTACCGAACCCGCACCGTAGACTGGATGTGGTTCGCACACCCCGACCACCGGCACCGATGCCGATGCATGTCCAGCCTCCACACAGGGCACAACGCCTTCGCCTTCCTTCTTGACTTGGCCGACGGCACTTGTGCCGCACGCAAGCCCGTGTCCGACCTCCGCCAAGTGCCACGACGCCATCGTCTTCCTCCCGACTCGGCCGATGCATCGCACATCCCCATGTGCTCTCGCTCATCGATGCCACGTGCCAGCTACCACAGCTGGTCCTCTGGCCCTCTGGTCCGTCAGTCCAAGCCTCGCGTCCGCCCTTCACTGCTCTGGGTACATCGGCATGGCACGTCCGCCGCACGGCACGCCCATCCTTCACCGCTCCCGGTCCGTCGGCACGACACGTCTCTACTTGACCTTCACCTCGCCATCGACCACTGTATCCGAGCTCCACACCTGCACATCAACACAACCAAGAGACACATGTTGCACACGCACACCAACATAGAAACACCACAACTCAACGTCATCGGTTAGTCATAAACATTAAGTGCATAGCGAGATAATGACTCAACCGGGAAAAGCCTCAAACCTTCCTCATCAAAGTCAACCATTCATCATATATGTTCTCAATCTCCCCCTTGATGAATGCATTGACTAAAAATAAAACCACAAAGGAAGGGTTTGAAGGCAAACCTCATTCAAGTGCACAAAAGCCAAGCAAAAGCAAACATAAGGCCACATGATATGAGGAAGGGTCATGAAAAATCCAAATAAAAGCTCTCGGTCCCGAAAGAAACGAGAAAAGCGGGCAAAGCCTCCACACAACCGAAGAGTCAAGATAAAACAAGAGTTTCATGAAATCCCAAAAGGTACTCGAAAACCAATCTCAAATAAATTGTCAAACAATCATCACAAAAGAAACCAAGGTTCTTATCCACTTCAGTTTCGAAATTTCTCCCCCTTGATGATTGAATTGACAAAAACTAGGCATAAGAGATGGTTTGAGATACCAAAACCGAAAACTTGGTCCCCAAAGATATGGGCAACGACTCAACGCAACCAAGCAAAGGATCGGAGCAACAACTCATCAAAGAGCAAAACTCGATCACATAGAGCGAAAAACTTGGTTCCCAAAGACATGGGCAACGGCTCGACGCAACCAAGTCAAAAATGAGCTAGCCCTCAAGAAGAGGCAGAAAAGGCTCAACGCCACTAGCTCAAGGCTTGATACCAATTAAGGCTGAATCAACGCATAAGAATGCAAAACTGCTAGTCCCTCAAGAGAGAGGCACAGAGGCTCAACACAACTAGCAGACTCGATACCAATCACAAACAGCCAAAAATTTGTGAAAACAACTAGTTCCTCAAGACAGAGGCACAGAGGCTCGACACAACTAGCTGAAGGCTCCATATCAATCGAAAATACCAAGCAAAAACTGCTAGTCTCCCAAGAGAGAGGCAACAACGGCCCAACACGACTAGCAGGCTCGATACCGACTGAGAAAACACAAAAGAAGCTCAAAACCAAATGGAGCACAAACATTCGGAGCACGCGGAGAAGTTGCAAAACAAAACAACTCCCCCTGAAAGCAGGCCTACATACAAAGGCTATGCAACAAAGCTCATGACACTAATTACACTCCATACAAAAAGATGGATACCAATTGAAACACATAAAAGAGCTATGCCAATAGAAGAAGGACATAAAAGAGCTAAACTCCCCCTAGCTCAAAGCTCTCCCCAAAATGCATGACTCTCCCCCTTGCAAACAGCTTCTCCCCCTTGACAAAAGGGAACATGCTGAGGGGTTTTGACATTTTTCACAAAGTTGACACAAACACAAGACAAGTCATCAACCAAAAGCATATGGGGGGTGATCACAAGGTGATCGAAGCTGGGGGTATGTACACTAAGCTAAAAATGCATGATATGCACAATGCAACAACTTCAAGTGTATAGCAATCAGAGTGAAAAGATGCTCAGAAGGGTGCTGCCCTGAAGGTGTAGCAACCAATACAAATGCTAGCAAAGGCTCAAACTGATTAAGTGAATACAAAATATGAACAATTAAGCATATGAGCAGTTTTAAGCCATTTGAAAAGGAGTTCACCACTAAAATAGCACTTAGCATGAATAGACAGGAAATCGAGCAAGTGCTAACTCAAGTATAAAAGGTGAACTACCCCTAGCAAAGTTCAATCATCATGCAATAGAATGAAGCATAAACTTGTGTTATTTTCAAATTTTTATCGGAATTTGCAGCGGAATTAACACAAGTTCATATTAAAGCATGTGATTGCGAGAGGTTGAAAGCATGGTCATTGCCTAACTTTTCAACCGGGCTAAGCCTATGCAAAAAAAGCAATTGGAAGCTTGAAGCACCGGTTTCGGTCTTACACTACACGGCTCAAGTTTAACTCAAATGTGCAATGAGAAACAGTCTCGATACTGTGATGTGTTGACACATGCAATCCCATCTCGATCTTTTCATTTCACTAGACTTGGATCAAATTTTAAGCACAGGGTAAATATGAACAATCCAAGCAAGTGAATGACTCAGTGCAAGAGACATAGCAACCTAGCATACAAAAGATAGCACAAGTGATCTCAACACATCCTACCATGCTAGTTGCCAATCTCAATGGTGAACAAATTTAAGGTTTCATAGTCGATTAGTCAAGTTCACCATTTGCAAAAAGAGCTTAGCTCATAACATGTATCAAGTGATCAAAAAGAGCCTAAGCTACAAGCATCATCATGAATAAACAGGGCATACCATAAAAAGCATAATCTCATTCTCATTGCTCTAAACATGAAGCTCTAAAATGCACTAGAATACATGATGAAATGCATGCAGAAGCTAGTCTATCAAAGACAAAGCAAAACTAGCCTAAAAAGGAAAACCCAAAAGAAAAGGGTATCGGAGAAGTCCAACTAAGATACAACAAGCAAAATGCTTCCCCAACTAAAAGGGAAACACACACCAAACTCACAAATAAAGAGCCAAGAAACGCTCAAGCGACAGCCAGCAAAATCCACATCGAAAAGACCACAGAGCAAAAAGAGGTCAAGGAAGAAGAGTACCAAAACCCGAACTCAGAAGTGTGTCGGAGGTACCTCATGAAGCGCATGACCGCCTGCTGGTGTGATACCCGAGGGGACGCCTGAATCTGCTGAACTCCAGGGCGCCTGCCTCGCCGAAGTCATCTCCCCGTCGCTTGATGCTGTCGCTCCCACAGGTGTAGCTAGTGCTCGCTGGAGATGCTGCTTGAACGGAACCCCAAGTCGTGGGATCGGGTCCGTGAGCCGAAATGCTCTCTCCAGGCTCCTGTTCTCCTGCACACTCAAAAGCAGAAGAAAACGCAAGGCATTGTCTTGTCCAGTGTGACCTCAAGGTCTCCACAAAACGGTTAGTCACATAAAAAGCATAAGGTGAACTCTCAACAAAAAGAGGTCTACCTATGAATGATACCGCATGGAGATCTGAACTCAAACTAGTCAAGACTACCATGCAACAGGATAAAGCACTGTAGCAAAATGTAGCCTAAAGACATGATCAACCCAAACACAGCCTAAATCTCAACACATGCTACAATGCAAGATAATGATAGCAATAGATCCAAAAGCATGTAACATGATAAAATTGTGGAAAGGCTAGTGTTCAAACTAATCGTATCAACAGGATACATGTAGCTAACCAAAACTAGCACCTGAAAAGTGACAAATCCACCAGGCTATACACAAAGCTAGCATGACATATGATACAGAAGATAGCACATGCTAGACTAAACAAAACATGATACAAAAGAAAATGTACATGCGAAAACTATACAAGTGAGCACATGAAAGACCATCTCATACCACAAGAAATAGATCATGGATATACAAGGTATGAGTGCATAAGAAAGCTCACCAAGCTATAAAAGCCTCTTTGGAGGCATATCTAAGCGGGGTGTAGAGAACCATCAAATCTTGGTCACATCTAAAAGACCAAGTCCCATCAGGCGCATGTTCTCCACCCCGCGTCCTCATATCTACACACAAGAGGACAAAATAACCCGAGTCTTGGATCCCGAAGGGTTAGCAAGCATATACTTGGGAACCCAAGACTTGGTTACAAAACTCAACTTATCATGTGGGTTAGCATGATGCATATGTTGGTTCAAATGCAGTTTTGAAACACCCTTGGAAGCATTCCTCAAAAGGACAACTCGAGGAGAAGAACGAGTTGTACCACGGGAAAAGAGGCAAACATCTTCCAAGGTTTTTGTAGAAGAACCAATAGAAGCACCATGAGAAGCATGACGTGGACCAACACAAGTAGCACTAGAAGCATGTCCACAACCATGACCCAACCCACTAGAAAAGGAGTCATAAAACCCATCAACAAAGAGGGGCTTCTTACTAGGAGCACAAGTTTTCATGCCATGAGAAGGGCTATGAACCACCATCTTCCTAGAAGAACGAGCTTGGCGCAAGCGTTTGGCATGCCGATAGCAAAAGCTTTCTTGATGTCCATCTTTCTCACAAAAAGAGCAATGGTACAAAGGCCTATCAGAAGACACACCATTTTCTGACAAGTGAGAAGTCCCTTGGGACATAGAACAAGAAGCATCAACAACCAACTTGGTGCCAACACTAGGAGCACACGTGCCATGGGAAAGGCTACGTGGCTTCCTAAAAGCCTTAGCTTGAATACGCCGCTCGTGCTTGACACGGCGAAAACAAAAATCTAGCGAATGTTCATCCTTCTTACAAAAGGTGCAATGAAAAACTGGATTGGGAGCACGAGTCCCAAAAATATGAGAAGCACCCTTGTCAAGAGAAGTCCCTTGGACATCACTCGAAGAAACATCAAGGTTAGGAGTAGCTATGAAAGAGCTATCCAAAACCTTGGCACAAGTGCTAACGTCAAGAGACTCACGCGTAGAACAAGAACTCAACTCCGGTTGCAAAGATGCAAACACAGAAATATCAACATCGGAGTTGGAAGAAATGCGTGACTCAAATGACTTAGCACAAAGGCTCTTGCATCTTTTGGCCAAAACCTCATTTTCAAATGTGAGGCGGTCACAAGTACCACAAGGAGTGTTTCTTTAGTTTTCCATCTCCTTTTCAATGCACTCGGCATATATGGTACGCAAGAGCTCAATCTCCTTCTCAAGGTTGGCACTCATATCATTGTGCTCAACCAACTTAGCGCTCATATCATCGCGCAGAGCTTTCAAAGTCAGAACTTCTTTTTCCAAATCAATGCATGATGTGCACATGAAATCGGTGGAAGAAACATCACCATTCACATCAAGCAAAGAATCATGATTAGCAAAAGAAGTATGGCAAGCATTTTTATTCAAAGAGCACAAGCTACAAGGCCTAGACTTTATCTCATCAATTTCAGCCCTAGCATGCTTAAGTTCATCTACACATGTGGTGTGAGTCAATTTTAATTTATTAATTTCAGCAAGCAAAGACTCACAAGAATCATATGGTAACAAAGCATTTGACTTTAACAAGGCTATCTCAGTTTTAGCACAATCAAGGTCCTTGCGCAAGTCAATGCAAACTAGACATGGTTTGGAAGCATTGGATTTTAACATGTCATTTTTAGATTTTAAGATAGCAAGAGAAAAGGCTAGCTCATCATTCTTCCTAACCATATCACTACAAGAGGTGCAAGGTGAAGATGCACTAGACTTCCAATGAAAAAGGCCACATTTTAACCTAGTGATGGAGCAATTCAACTTCTCAATCTTCCTATGCAAGGTATCAAAAAGCTCATCATATCTAACATTATCATCACAACAAGCTTCAAATCATTGGGACAAAGCCCCAAGACTAGCAACAAGTGTACCTTTCTTGGCTTTGCCAAGTTCACGTACAAGATCCTCCGTCGAATGCTCATCATCTCCTAGAAAGTCCAGCAAAGCCTCCACCTCACGTTCTGTCTCTAGAACCGCACTCCTCCTTCTTGCCAAAATGTCGTCCTTGGTCGCATGTCCAAGACTCAAACCTAAGGACAAATACACACTGGAAGAAGATCTTGATTCCATCTCCAAAAGCACCGTTAGTGTTAGCCAAAACACAAGCTCAACACCTCGACAAACAAAGTCGGAGACACAACCGCTCTCAAAAAGTCGCCTTCGCGGATCCGGAACTGGCTAAGGTAGAGAGATCCTTAACTGGCTCCGATACCAATTGAAGGACCGAATTGGCGACCAAAGGGGGGTGAATGGGAGCCTCAAATTTCTTCTCGAGAAATGATGGCCCTTGTCCCAGAAAATCACCCCAAAAGCGAAGACTCAAACAACCGGTGAGTTCACGACCTACGAATAGGTGGATACCCTAGGAGATGTCCTAGAGGTACAGCGGAACTACCGAAGAACCCCCAAAATGAAGCACCAAAGCAACGGGGCAAAACTGCACAAGCAAGCTCCTAAAACAATCGAACTTCCGATAACGGAACACCCCACTCCTATGGAGAAGAGGAAAGTGTTCGACCAAAACTACTTAGGCCAACTAGTGGCAAAAGTACCTTGAAAAGATCCTTATGAAGTTAGAAAACTAACGCAACAGACGGATCTCAAATCGGAGCTCGAACGCAAAAGATACGGCCGCTAGAACAAACGAAACTCCGAAAGCGGAACACTTAAGGCTTTTTTTTTATTTTTTAACCTTTTTTAAAAAAATATTTCAATAATAATCCTACCTAAATAAAATTTGTACATTCTAACCATTTCGTTGTCGCGCCACCGGGAGTGGCGTGACAAGGTCTTACACGTCGGATATCGTTTCCACGTGGAAAACCTTGTCACGCCATGCATGTAGCGTGACACTAAGGTCTTGTTGCGCCACCGGGAGTGGCGTGACAAGACTGAATTTTTGAAAAAAAAATCATAACTCCCTAATACGACGTTGGATGAAGATAATTTTTATATGAAAATTGTAGCTCTCGATGAGATCTACAACTTTGTAGTTTTGACTTTTTTTATTTGAGGACGTTAAGATGCTCACAAAAATTAAATACTCTTTTTAGCACCATAATAAACGCATATAAGAGTTCGTCGCTTTTGAAAGTTCATATATTTTTTACATGGTATCAAATAAAGATATGAAAAACATGAAATTTTTTCAAAAATCATATGCTCAAAAAGTATCTTTATTTGATAACATGCAAAAAAAATATATGAATTTTCAAAAACCACGAAATCTTATATACGTTTATTATGGTGCTGAAAAAAGTATTTAATTTTTTTGAGCATCTTAACTTCCTCAAATGAAAAAACTCAAAACTACAAAGTTGTAGATCTCATTGAGAGCTACAATTTTTATATAAAAATCATCTTCATCCAACATCATATTGAAGAGTTATAATTTTTTTAATAAATTTAGTCCTGTCACGCCACTCCCGGTGGCGCGACAAGACCTTACTGTCACGCCACATGCATTGGCGTGACAAGGTTTTCCACGTTGGAAACGATATCCGACGGGTAAAACCTTGTCACGCCACTCCCGGTGGCGCGACAACGTTATTTGGTCACGCCAGTGGGGCTGGCGCGACCAAAAGGGTTAGAATGTACAAATTTTATTTGGGTAAGATTATTATTGAAATATTTTTTAAAAAAGGTTAAAAATAAAAAAGGCAACACTTAACTCCTGAGAAGAAGGAAGTGTCCGACCAAAAATACTTTGACCAATGGTGGCAAAAGTACTTTGGAATGATCCTTAAGAAGTTAGGAAACTAATGCAACAAACGGATCACAAATCAGAGCTCGTATGCAAAAGATACGGACGAAATCAGCAAAACTGTGCAGTCCGCGGACTGTCCGCTAGTGAACCGCGGACTGTCCGCTATTGAACCCCGGACAGTCCGGGAATGAGTCCCGGACAGTCCGCCGTTCAAAAATAAAAACAGCGACCTCGCTGCCCGTGAACAGCCCCGACCCCCGGACAGTCCGGGGATAAGTCCCGGACAGTCCGCCACTGTCCAGAAAGCCCCAAAACAGCTCGGGACAAAACCAAAATCGATCGGATCTTCACCAAATCGAACGGGGTTGCAACCAAACTTCTCCCAAGTGTTCTTCTACGTGTTGGGAAGCTAATCCTAGGATATCATCGCTCCAAACCAACTAATTCATGAGAAATCAGAAAAACACTAGAAAAGGGGAAAGAACGAAAAACGAACGCGATTTCGACCCGATCTATGTGCTCGTGAGGTTAGAGAGGAAATCCTTCGGTGCAAAGAAGGAGCTCACGACATAGAACAAATTGATTCAAACGGAATCGCAAATCGTCGCTCGGAGAGGGAGAACGAGACAAATCTCCGGGAGGGGAAAAACCGAAACGCAAAGAACAAAAATGCGAATTCGATCCAAAATCGCAGCCAACAAGAGGAGGACGAATTTGATCCAAGGATTTGGGAAGATGATGATTTGTATTATCACTCGGTGTCGGGTTACAAGCCACTCCTCGCAATACAAAACGCGGATGGCGAAAAGCTCAAGAACAAGAGCCGGTCTCTCCTCTCACCCTAGCCTCCTCTCACCTAAACAAAATGAGAGTGACACCTCCAAGGATGGCTGTCCAACACAGCCCCTTCACATATATATAGGTGTACGTCTAAAAGACACAAACGCTCTAACATGAAGCATTAACCCAAATACCCCCTGGGGGTAAAACCGTCCATCTTGGCAGTTTTCATTCGACGGCCACGCGCCTTCTCATCCTTCGCTTCGCCTCGATGCAAGCTCCAGGATGTCGCCACATGCCGTCTTGTCGACCACCGCGTCTTTCTCGTGGATAGCTTCGCCGCCACGCGTCGACCGTCCTTTTAGACATTCCCCCGGTTTTGAGGCCCAAACCGGGAAACCTGCCAGCCCAGGTTTTGAGGCCCAAACCTGGAAACCGTCCATCCCGAGTTTTGAGGCCCAAACTCGGAAACCGGCCACCCGAGTTTTGAGGCTCAAACTCGGAAACCGTCGAGGGTAGCTTTTTGAGGCTCAGCTACCGAACCCGCACCGTAGACGGGATGTGGTTCGCACACCCCGACCACCGGCACCGATGCCGATGCATGTCCAGCCTCCACGCAGGGCACAACGCGTTCGTCTTCCTTCTTGACTTGGCCGACGGCACTTGCGCCGCACGCAAGCCCGTGTCCGACCTCCGCCAAGTGCCACGACGCCATCGTCTTCCTCCCGACTCGGCCGATGCATCGCACATCCCCATGTGCTCTCGCTCGTCGATGCCACGTGCCAGCTACCACAGCTGGTCCCCTGGCCCTCTGGTCGATCAGTCCAAGCCTCACGTCTGCCCTTCACCGCTCTGGGTACATCAGCATGGCACGTCCGCCGCACGGCACGCCCATCCTTCACCGCTCCCGGTCCGTCGGCACGACACGTCTCTACTTGACCTTCACCTCGCCATCGACCACTGTATCCGAGCTCCACACCTGCACATCAACACAGCCAAGAGACACATGTTGCACACGCACACCAACACAGAAACACCACAACTCAACGCCACCGGTTAGTCATAAACATTAAGCGCATAGCGAGATAATGACTCAACCGGGAAAAGCCTCAAACCTTCCTCATCAAAGTCAATCATTCATCATATATGTTCTCACAATCATATCGAAAACTCTAGAGAATTCAAAGTTAAACACTAAGTACTTTGAAAGAAAATGTAACAGAGCAACTGTCCATTATGTTCAAAGAACCTTTCCTCTACGTTTATTTTATTTAGCAAAACTTAGTACTTCTCCTCTTTTTTATTGACTCAAAAAGTAAACTTAATTAAGTCTAACAATTTTTTATTTTATTTCTATGGTTATTCATCTTTTTATTTCTTAGCAAATCTATAACGGACTCAAAGATAGAATTTAAAATTATCAATAAACTAGGAAATGCTCCTCCCCAAACTAGATGTTTTTTTTTTGATCAGATACAATTTGAACGCACACAACCCACACACACCACACTCACACCACATGCACACACACGCGTGCGTGTCCGTACACACGCAAAGAGAGATTGAGAAGCTCGCCGCGTCCAGTGCACGGGAAACGCGTAGTACCACCGAACGCGCACGCGTGCGTGTACCTGCAAAATTCTGGATAAAATCTAGAGAAAAGGTGCGAACGGATGTCCTTCTCGGACCACAGGCCGTGGTTGAATGTTGAGCTTGTTTGCCAACGGATGTCCTTTTCGATTGTTGGAGAATCAACTCGCAACCAGTAAGGCAGCAATTCGAGAAGGCATACTTCGGACGAGATGAAGATTTCCGGGTGAACTAGCTCTTGATTATTCGTAGCATCCTGTAAAACTTTCCAATCAGAACACCAAAAACTTGAGGCATATATTATAATGATGAGTTAGCGATCATCCTTGTCGAGGATCTTCTTGTGGCGAATAAATTTTATATTTAAGCAAAGTTTTAGCAGAATGTTTAATTAATTATATTTTATATTTTTTAATTTTATAATACAAGACAAATGTAAAATTATTTTATGTCACCACAGTAAATATTTTCACGAAGTTTGTACTGTCTATCGAAGAGGAAAAAGACGGTCTGGCAGAACTTGGCGCGGAAGGCCTCGATGACGGGCGAGAAGTCGATGCCGCCACGGTGAGGCTGCCACTGAAGGGGACGCGGTGCATGGACAGGGTGCCGAGCCTGGAGATCGATCAATCGACCCAACATGTAAAGACTAAGCGTCGAGGGATCTCACCTGTGGATCCGAAGTCAGGAGTACTCCGCACCACTGGCGATGGCGGTGACCTGAGTCCTTGGGCGGCGCATGCATCTTGCTCGAATGTCCATCCATGTTCGTCTTGTCCACGACGGTCGTCCCTCGCCGCCGCTTTCCTACGCCGTGTCTGATCCTGTCCACCGCGTCCACCCCTCACCCCCGCTTCCCTGCCGTGACATCATCGCATCGCCGATGGTCGGGTTAGTCATGGCGGCAGCTGAAAACCCTAGCCTCGTCGGGAGGCAAGAGGCAGCAGCGAAGTTGTATGTTTTTTCTTTCTGCAATCGCTCATGAAAAATAGACGAAAAATAACAACTCAAGTGATCGAACCATGGGTGGGAGGGGGAGCACAGGCGTCGGAGGCGGGAGCGGATGAGGAATACCATATACTACATTCTGATCATCGGATCTGAGTGAGTAATGAGAGAAAAGATTGACAAGCAATATGGATCTGGGTAGGGTACGTGGAGAAGAGACATCTCAGCGGGGAGGTTTTTTGATAGACTAAACAAAGAAAAAAATAGTGTTTTAGTAAGGTATATAGATAAAGGGAACGTATCCCATGCAAACTAGACTCCTGTGCAAACTATGCAAACTCTAATCAAGACCATAAGAATCTAATCTGATGGCTGGTAATTTTAGCACTTAAACCCCTCCACTCATGGGGATGTTTTGCAACAACCGGATATGATGAGTGGGGGGTTTGAGTGCTAAAATTACCAACCATCAGATTAGATTCTTATGGTCTTGATTAGAGTTTGCATAGTTTGCACAGGAGTCGAGTTTACATAGGATACGTTCCCATAGATAAATAGATAAGGGGAGAGAACAGGACGTTTTTTTTTTTTTTTGTACGAGGGAGTACTCCGTACCTAGAAAGGCCTGAGCGTTCGCTTAAGCAACCGCTGCAGCTGCTAATAATTTACGCGTTCGACGGCCTATTTTACGTGTGGGACTAAGTCCTCCTTCTGGTTGGCAAATGTGTCTGCTTTGAAATTTTCGTTGGCGCTAGTGAAGGAAGTTTCCCTGTTCCTTCTTCCGTTGTCGTTATGGCCGTTGCAATTGCATGCAAGTCTCTTTCGCGCCATTAATTAGTCAACATCTGTTGCATTACATATTGGAGTATTTTGTTTGTGTGAACAAAAGCTATGAGCTACCAAAAGCACATACTCTGAACCTGTGACGATCTGCATCCTCTGAACCGCGCCCAAAAGTTGTACTGCCTCTGAGACAATTATTTAAGGATGGAGGAAGTATTGTTTAAAAAAAAAACAGAACTGCAGAATACAAAACCAAGCAAGGTAGCCAATCATGAGGATGCCCGAGTTCGAGGAGCCCCCTGCGGAGATCTCCCGCGACGCCCACCCCACGCACACACTGAAGCTGGTGACCACGCACGGCGCGCCGCCGTTCCGGTGCGACGGGTGCAAGGAGCCCGGCAGCGGCCAGGGGCGGCGGTACAGGTGCGGCGACGGCTGCGACTTCGACCTCCACGTGGCCTGCGCCCTGGCGGAGCCCACTCTGAAGCACCCCCTGTTCGGCGACACCCTCGAGTTCGAGCTCCTCCCCGAGGCGCCGCCGCCCGTCGACAAGACGTTCTGCGACGCCTGTGGTTTCAGGACACCTGGCCTCGTCTACCACTGCTTCGACAAGGACCTGGACCTCCACCCGACCTGCGCGGCGCTCAAGATGGAGAGCGCCTTCCAGGGTGGCCATCTGGTCCAGCTCTGCTGGGAGGCCGACCACTGCTGCGTCGTCTGCGGCAGCGGCAGTGACACGGGGCGCCAGCAGAGCTCCTCCTCCGGCGCCGGCGGCAAGAAGTTCTGGGCGTACCGCTGGGTCTACGGCGGCACACGCGGGTATCTGCACGTGGCGTGCATGAAGAAGATTGCTTTCCAGAGCTGGAAGCAGGCTTACCAGGTCAGCATCGGCGGCGGTCTCGTCGAAGCCAGCGTGCCAACGATGACGGCCGTGCTGCAGAAGAAGCGTACCGGCGATAATACGGCCGGCCTTAAGATTATGGACGCGGGCATCACTATCGCTTTTGATATTCTTTCAGGTGTCCAAAATTAAACCGATGAAAATGGTAGTCATATTTATATTTCTAGTGGCATTTGTTTATGAACCGCCAGTGGATCGAAAAAGTCCTTATTAGCATCGACAAAAAATGTTTTTGTATTAGTGGAAGAGAGTAGTAGCATCTACTTAAATTGAAAAGATAAACTATGACAATATAATGCATTTCATATGTATCTAATGGAACTCATGTAATATCGTAAATATTATTGTTTTTTTCCCAAAAACTTAACATGCTTTCACTTTGGACAACTTAAAATCTACTCCCTTTGTTCCAGATTGTAAGGGCATCTCCAATAGTTTGGAAAAATGACTTGTTATCCTTGTTTTATTGGAAAAAGAAGAAAAAAGGTTCTCCAACAGATTGGTATAGGACTTGCTAAATTTTTCTAAGTTGGAATCGGAGGCAATCTACTTGCTATATTTATCAAGTCAGCTTCACTTGCTATCCGGCGTTTCTATGTTATTTTTACCAAGTTGGAATCTGCCGCCACTTCTCTCATGCCAACTTTTCTATGTTATTTTTACCAAACTATTGGAGATACATGAAAAATTCACTTGCCAAAAGTTTTAGCAAGTTGCTAAATGACAACTTTTCTCAAGTCAATTTTTCCAAAGAATTGGAGATGCTCTAAGTCATTTAGGATTTTTGGGATACATATATAGTTTTACTAGGAAGACATGAGTAACACAAACGGGGATCAAATGATAAGGATCCTTTGGATGTGGATGGAATTGGATCACAATACTTGATTGACATTACATAGACTAGGCACCCTTGAGTGTATAATCCATATAGCTAAAGGCAAGGTATATGCATAAGTAGACTTTTAAATCAAGACCCAAGAGTTTAATCTATATAATGCATCAAGATAGCACAAAAGTAAAGAAATGACACACCAAAAGAAATTGGCACCAATTAAAGGTACTTTTTCTTTGAACCCTTGCATATCTTTGAGGACTTCATTTTTCTTACAATGAGACTACACACAATATGAAATTGTAAACTTATTAGTCTCAAAATCGCAAACCATATAATGGACTCCCCTTAGATGTGTGCATACTAAGTATTGAATCGCTTGTAGGAGACATATGCACTTGAATTTAAGATAAAAAAAGTATCACTTTAAGGTGAATACCGTTTGTAGGTGAGAATCGGAGGATGATGCCTATGATTTCGACTTTGGCACACAAAAGGTATTAAATAAAGAACTTGTGTTTTGTTTCTATGCTAGTAAACTATGCAGATTGCTCATGGGTTAGAGAGAAGCACAAGCATGCACTATGGAATATAAATATGTCCATGCAATCCTAGATATGAAAATTAAAGCAACTAGTTGCTAATTGAAAATTGCATGAATTTAACTAATTGCCTAAGCATGGGGGTGGGGAATTTGGTTCCATGATCTACACTTACTATGCTTGGAATTTGGCTTGATTTGATGTGATGTAAACCCCATGGTATACACCCCATGTATTTGAAGAGTTTTGTGGGGAAAACTTATTGGCAAGCTATTAGAAGCCATTATTAAGGAAAAGTCAAATCTAGAGGCCCACCAACACTTGCTCCATGCAATTTCAAACAAATTGAGTGGTAAGCAGTTTCTATTTGTCTTGGATGATGTTTGGCATGAGGGTAGGCATGACTGGGAAAATTAGACACTACAAATAAACAATGGTGCATCTGGAAGCAAGATTCTTTTAACTAACATAATGAAAATGTTGCTAAATCAGTGGAATCAAAGATTGTATTCAACTTGCCACTCTTATCATAGGATGAAAGCTGGAGCTTCTTTCTAAAGAGTTCTGGCTGGATAGAGGAGGATTTGGACTCTGACTTTATCATAAGAAAAGTCATGTATCTGCATCCTTGAAATTGAGCTACATTCACTTGAAAGATCATTTGAAGTAGTGTTTTACATTTTGCTCTATATTCCCCAAAGGCTATATAATTAACTAAGACTACTTGATTGAACAATGGATAGCCCATGCATGGATTTATCAAGTGGATGAAGGGAGATCATACAAAGGATATTGTAAGTGACTACTTGAATTCTCTTGTGAAAGGTGGCTTTCTTGAAGAGCTACCTGAAAGAGAGCCAAATGAAATAAGAACAGTATGCTGGATGCATGACCGCTGATTAATGATCTTGCTCAATATATTTTACAGAATGAAGTGGTAACACTCTCTACCAAAGAACATAATCCTGGATTGTACATGCCAATGCAGATACTTATCTTTGACATCCTCTAATGAGGATGTTGAAAGGTGCTCTGAGAAGGTTCGTGCTCTATATGTGGCTGAAGGTAACCCATCATTTGGTAACCTTATTAAGAAGAGTGGGCATATCCGCACTGTTATTCTGGACTAGAAATTTGATACCCCTTTTCCATCCTTCATATTTAAGCTTCAATATCTTGGATATTTTGAAATCCACTATGCTAGTTGCACCAAACTTTCAGAAGCAATCTCAGATTGTTGGAACCTACAATCACTTTATTTTATTCAATCTAATGATTGGCTTTGTGACACTGCCTGAGTCTATTGGGAAGCTTTGGAAGCTAAGAACTCTAGAACTGAAGTGGATGACTGATCTTGAGAGTTTACCTCAGTCCATTGGCAATCGTGTGGGAACCTTCAATCCTTGAAACCTCATGGAACAGAAGTTTAGTATCGACGAATGCTCTACCCTTGGCGTGCTGCCTGATTGGTTTGGCAAACTGTGCTCATTACGATCACTGGTTGTCTAGGTTAACCCAATGATGCTTAGCTTCTCACACACCTTTTAAGTCCCTCGTCCCAAGTTATTGGGACCGGACTGGACCAATGGTCCGACAGGTAAAAGACTAAACCAGAGACTATAGCGGTCTGGTTCACTTAAAAGACCGTTCATACAATCAAACCGTTTAAAAAAAGGTTGAACCAGCCGTTTTGTCATGAAATCGGTGAACCGGCCAGTTGTGTGTGAACCGTCCCGGTTCGTGCTAGCTGGCCCCTGCATCGCGCGTGCTCGTGGTGGTGGCGTGCGCCTGCCACAGGTGGGCCATGCTAGGCTGCTGCCTCCTTGTGACGCGGGCCATGCTGGGCTGTTGTTGGCTCCGCGTTCACAAAACTATTGGAAGTTGCATGCACGGCAAACTGACCAATCTTGATCGTGGTTATTATATTGTACAGGTTACAAGAGCCGCGTTCAGTTGACAAATATTTTGCACAGTGATACTACAACATTTTTATTGTTATTTGGTAAACTTTATCAAATATAGACTAATTAGACTTAAAAAAAATTATCTCGACATTTACAGATTAAAATTTAATGTTACTTACATACATCTAAAAATTCGATGTACGGAAAATCTTGAAAAATTTTGAGAAGTGAACATGGCCGGATGGATTGGTCTGTCAGCTGGACCGATCACCAAAGGATGCTGTGCGGCTCATTTGTTAGCCAGCTGTGACTGAGTGAGCATGCAGAGGCGGATCAACTATGATCGTGAGACGTACTCCCTCCATCCCTAAACAAGTGTCGTTCTCGCTTTCCGAGAAAAAGTTATTGACAATTATATATTAAAATATATTAATATTTATACTAAGTAATTAGTATCATCGGAAAGATCTTTACATCTAGTTTTTTAACAAAATTATTTGGAGATATAAATATTGCATATATTTTCTACAAATTGAGTCAAACACGTGGTACGCACACCAACGACGATATTTATTTAGGAACGGAGAGAGTAATCAAGAGGCTCCGATCCCGTGAACCGTGATGAGATGAGGCTTTATCTGCATTGCTTTCGCTCTAGTAGTACTACCTTTAATTTATTTGTCGTTCCTGGAACTGCAGGTGTGGAGCACTGCCGCTTGCCAAGGAAGGGAATGGGAGACGTGCGAGGACCGCTCGCTGCGCTACCGAACGAGCTGGCAGACGTACATCCGCCGTAGTAGGAAGTACTCCCTCGGTCCTAAAAGAGTGTCGCTTCGCTTTCCGAGAAACGATTTTGATTAATTATATATTAAAAATTATTAGTAGTTATGGTGCATAATTAGTATCATTAGAAAGATCTTTGAATCTAATTTTTTAATAAATTTTTTTAAAGATTTAAATGTTGCACGTCAAACTTGTGACACGCATCCTAACACTCTTCTGGGGACGGAGGGAGTACTAGTCTATAGAGGGACGGGAGGGACAGAGTCAGAGCAGTGGCTTCGAATTCTAGATATTTCTTGGAGCAGACAACTTGGACCGCCTTGTTTTCTAACGCGTTCCTGGTCAACAGTCAAGAAAGTAGTACTGTACTCCGGTACGTGGACAGGTAAGCGTGCAGTCCACTGGCTATGTGCTCTCCTGCCAAAAGTATATAAAAATACCTTCCGCAGTTCGGCCTGCATCAATCAAGCAAAAGCAAGCTAGCCAATCATGAAGATGCTCGAGTTCGAGGAGCCACCAGCGGAGATCACCCTTGACGCGCACCCGGCGCACGCGCTGAAGCTGGTGACCACGCACGGCGCGCCGCCGTTCCGGTGCGACGGGTGCAAGGAGCCCGGCAGCGGGCAGGGGCGGCGGTACAGGTGCGGCGACGGCTGCGACTTTGACCTCCACGTGGCCTGCGCGCTGGCGGCGCCCACTCTGAAGCACCCCCTGTTCGTCGACAGCGGCGACGGCCACGAGCTCGAGTTCGTGCTCCTCCGGGAGGCGCCGCCGCCGGTCGACAAGACGTTCTGCAACGCGTGCGGGCTCCGGGCGCCCGGTCTCGTCTACCACTGCTTCGACGAGGACCTGGACCTGCACCCGACCTGCGCGGCGCTCGAGATGGAGACCGCCTTCCTGGGCGGCCACCAGGCCTAGCTCGGCTGGGAGGCCGCCGACCACCGCTGCGTCGTCTGCCAGAGCTCCGGCGGCAAGAAGTTCTGGGCGTATCGCTGGGGCTACGGCGGCACGCACGGGTACCTGCACGTGGCGTGCATGAAGAAGATCGCGTTCCAGAGCTGGGAGCAGGCCTACCGGGCCAGCGTCGGCGGCGGCCTCGTGGAGGCGAGCGTGCCGACGATGACGGCCGTGCTGCAGAAGAAGCATGTCGACGAGATTACGGGCGGCGTTAAGATTATCGACACGGGCATCCGCGGGCAATACTTTCTCAGTAAAACTTGGGGTACTTAAATTGTTATTACTCTTGTTACTCTAGTTTATTACTACGCACTACTAGTACAAAAGTGCTGACGTGGCAGAGGGCGTTTTGGACGCAATTGCCCCTGCATGCCAGCCCATTTGCGCGTATCCTTCCATCTTCCTCGCCGCCCGCGGTTATCGCGTCTCCTCGTCTCAGGTCTGTTCGGAACACAAATCACGCGGGAATTTCATAGGAACCAGTTCAATTTCACAGAAAAAACGCAGCAGGAAAAAAAATCTCACGTTCCAAACAGGCCCTCAGTTCGCAAAAAAACCTGCGACCAACAGCCTTGGGCCATGCAAAAAAAAAAAACACAAACTAAAAAAAGCACCCATCTAGGAGTCGAACCTGCGACCAGCAGCCTTAGGCCACAAGTAGCTAATCACTCGAGCTACGAAAACCATCTGTCCAAAAACCACGCGCAGGTGTATTTAACAGGGACAAATTAGGAAAACTACTCTATGATCAATTATTACCACAATTCTATCCTAAACGTCTATGTGCGGAGGGAGTACTCCTCTATAGCAGCAGTCTTGGAAGGTTCCCTCCCTAGGTGGTGATGACTGATCGACATGATATCAGCACTCGGTTCAGAAATCATAAATGGCTACATTCTCGCCCGCATCGCAAGTCGATCAGTCCTCGCGAGCTGGTATAGTGTATTTAGTTCATAGGCGAAAAGTTTTTTTTAGCATCGTATCAAATATTCCAACACTAATTTAGTGTATTAAAATAGAGTAATAAAAAAAATTACATACTCCGTCTAAAAATTGTGAGACGAATTTACTAAGACTCATTAATATGTTATTAGCATATATTTACTATAACACAATATTGTCAAATTATAGACTAATTAGGCTATAACAATCTGTAAAATTAGTTATTCTTATTCTATATTTAATACTCCATACATATGTCAAGATATTATGAGTAAAAAGTTTTAGATTGAGACCTGATACGTCATACATTTATGGGCTGACTGATACACTGTGAAGAGTAGTCTATAGAGTGATCTATAACATGAGCTATCCATATGTTTGGGCTCACCATAGAAATATTAAAACAATACTTTTTCTCTCTCCCTCATCTCCTACACTTGCCGGTCGAATGAGCACTGCCACCTCCATGATTTTCCTGTGATTGCGCAACCGAACCAGCAATGAGTTTTTGAGAGAGAGAGTCAGAGATGGAGATGGACAAATATGTTATTTATTTCACATCCAAAATCTAACGTTGTAGCAATTCTAATAGCTTTAACCCATTGTCACTGGACCCACACGTATATAGACCACTTGGTCCATATACATTGTGCTTGTCCTTAGTTGACCCCTGGTCATTGGTAGCTGACTTTCGGTCTGCTCCCTGGTTGAAGAGCTGCACATGTCGTCATGTCCATTGAAAGATGACGTGACGTGTCAATGACAAATTTTTTTTATTAATAACCGAATTAAATAAGATGTTTTAAAATAATACTGTCTAATTTTTTTTTTCAAAACTAACCCTTTTGTCGCGCCGCCCTGCATGGCGCGGCAAAAGCGTCACCGTCCGGCCACGCAGGCCCTGGTGGGGTCTGCTTGTTAGTTTGCCGCGCAAGGCGGGCTGGCGCGGCTAGTACGTTTGCCGCGCCAGGCGGCCTGGCGCGGTCAACGGCTTTGCCGCGCCAGGCGGGTTGGCGTGGCAAAACCCATCTAGATCTGGCCGCCGCGCCCAGCAGCAGCCTCCTCTTCATTCCTCTCTTCTCCTCCCAATCCAATTCAATCCAATCCATTCCATTTCATTCCTTCTCTCTTCAACTCCCTCAATCAAACTCGTTCTCTCTGCACAAGAGGTATTTTGATCCATATTCCTGTTCTTTATCCATATTTGCAGTATTTGATTGAACCATATTTATCTAAGTTAGGGTTTGTAGTCAATATTTTTATATCTGTTTTGTTTAATATTCTGTCCAATTTATTTACATTTATTTGTGAAATATTTGTTAGGCCATTATGTAGATTTATAATTAATCATGAATATATGTGTAATGTTAATATTTTTTTATTGTTAGGATGCCGAGGTGTGGCAAAGCTAGTAAGGCAAGGTAAGATCGGTACATTGTTTATTTATTTGTCGGTTAAAATGAAGTAATTTTGTGTTATGTTCATTTGCTATTGCGTTGATGATTGTAGGCAGCCGCTCACGGGCAATGCCTTTGCCCGTTTGCCATTGCCTAGTGGTGTTCCGGTGCCCATGTGCTACTGCGGTGATGATTGTAAGGTCGCAATATCTGATGAGGAGCACACATACGGTCAGAGGTATTGGATGTGTGAGAATTATTCCTTTAACCCTACACCTAAACAGATCCGTATTGGACTGATGGTGAGAAGCTGATGGCTTATTCTAAACATGAATGACAAATTTTTTATATTTTATTTCTTAATCGACTTAGCCATGTTTTGTAGGAGCCTCCACCACTATGTAACTTCGAGCAGTGGATCGACACTGAGATGAAGCCGGAGGACAAGGAGCACGTAGAGATAATGAAAAAGTGGGCTGCGGAGGACAAGGAGAGTTTGAAGAAGAGACGCAAAGAAGAGGCAGCACAAAAGCAGCATGAGGAAGAGGCAAAAATGAGGGATGCAGCTAAGCGTAGGGGGGAGAGGGAGAAGAGGCTTGAGCGTGTGCGCCGTGCCAAGGCTGCCTTGGAGCAGGATCTGGATGCTGTGAGGAAGGGAAAGTGGCCTCGTTGCACTCAGTAGTGTGGTAGGTTCAGTAGTTATTATTGAGTAATAAACATTGTTGTCATTTGGCGGACTTGTTAGTCTATTGTACTGTTGGTATGTACTTCACTGTACCGTTTATTTCGGATCCTCGATAATGTAGTCTTGAACTGCACTTTGTTCGAATTTTTTATTTGTTGTTGTATTGTTTGCGGTAGTTCATATGTCATTGATTTTTTCTGGGATAAACCACGAGAAATAGAATAGAGCAAAGTAGTACACGAACAACAAACTAGTACATGGCATGTGACGACCTTTTACCGTAACTTGATTAAAAGGTCCTAGACTTATCCTAACATGCCTTAGGTAATTGATTGACACAACACAACACACACATAGTAGTCTTAGTAGTTCTAGAAGCGGTCCCACGTAGCAAACTGAGTAGACCCTTCTCCACAATAGCCTCCCATTGCGGGTGGTGGTGGTGGTGGCGGTGGTGGCGGCGGCGGTGGAGGCCCCTTGTTCTTGTGATGCGGGCAGTTGCAATATGGATCAAGGCATATTGCTTCATCTGAACCGCCTACATCGCTGTCGTCGTCATCATAGTCCTTGAGCATTGAAAGTGCATTCGCCCCAATTGTGGGTTTTGGCTAATTAATGACAATCAAATTAGGGACTAACGGATTTATAAAAGCATGTATGCAGGTGTTAGTCCTAAGAAAGATTTGAAACGTTGAAATCTCGTGAACAAAGCACGTTGGATACATTTGGACATAAAGATGCCTAGCTCAAGTGGTAGTTTAAAATTTCAATTTTAAACTTGAGTTATAGGTAAGCCGGACTATCAAGAGGGTCACAAATTATGTTGGCTAGATGTGGAGAAAAGTGCTCAATTCGACTAACTATAGTTTGCTTGAGAGACACCGCACAAACACGAACACATAGAGGGTTTTCTGTGTGGGCGGTAGTACTGACCATGGGTGGTCGGTAGTACCGCCCGTGGCTGCTCTGCGTGCTGCTCTAACATCCTCTCTGTTCGCGCCCAAAATGACCTGGCGGTAGTACCGCCCCTCGGTGGTACCGCCCGAGGTCGGTACCAAGCCTGTTTCGCAGACCTCTCTGGATGAGTTCAAAATGACCTGGCGGTAGTACCGCCATAAGGTCGGTACTACCGCCCTCGGTGGTACCGACCCAGGTCGGTAGAAAGGCAGTTTTGCGAAGCTCTCTGTATGGATCAAAAATGGCCTGGCGGTAGTACCGCCATAGGGCCAGTACTACCGCCGCCCCCGGTGGTACCGACCCAAGCCGGTAGTAAACCAAGTTTGCAGGGCTCTCTGGACTCGCTCAGTTTTGACTTGGCGGCAGTACCGCCATATAGTCGGTACTACCGACCCTCGGTGGTACCGACCCTGGTCGGTAGTAACCAAGGGGCAAGTCTCTTTTCTGCGGAGCTCTCTATTCGTGGCCATTTTGGCCTGGCGGTAGTACCGCCATAAGGCCGGTACTACCAACCCTCGGTGGTACCGACCTTTGGTCGGTAGCTGACTTTTAGGTCAGATCCAGATCTGTGCGCTTGCCAGTGGCTGGTCAGTGACTGGTCGGTACTACTGACCATGGGTGGTCGGTACTACCGACCAGCCTCGGGACTGGGGGACTATTTATAGCCCTCCACTTGACTTTTGACCGTTGCCCACTCATTTCACTCATTCATTGCGACCTACTTTCAGACAAAGCTCTCTCTAAGCATTGACTACTCCCCTCTCTCTCCCTCTTTGCTCCTAGATTCATTCTCTTGCAAGATTTGAGCTAGGGAAGTGAGATTAGAGAGTGAGAAGCTTCGATCTACGACTTAAGCACTTGGTTTCCATCTAGCCGGCTTGATTTGTGTCTATTACTCTTGAGCTCTTTGAGCTCTAGCCGGTTAGGTGTTCTTCTTGGTAGCCCGTATTGATTTACTTGTGAGGGCTCCCCGAAGTGTTTGTATTACCCCTGTGATTTCTAGTGGAGAAACTCGAGTAGCCTTTGTGTTTGCTTGAGTGAGGCGAGGAGGTGAAATAGACTCCGACCTTTGTGGTCACCTCAACAACGAGAACGTAGGCACTCCTTAGTGGATTGGTCGAACCTCGGGATAAATCGCGTGTCCCGTGTGCTTGTTGTTGTCTCTACTTTGTATATTACGCTTGTTGTTGTGTTCTTCGTGTTCTTCCTATCCCTATCTCCTTCTTAGGTTAGGAAGGCTCGATCTACATCAAGGGAAGCAACCAAGGCTCGGTGAGAGTAGAATTTCTATCTGTCATACTTAGGGGGAAGTGGGGCTAGATTCTTGTATTACATTCATAGCTCACATACTTCGGATTTGTAGTTCCTTTTAGGATTCCCGGTTGTGCCGTTTGTTTGTGTCGGTAGTACCGGTGTTTTACACCCGGTAGTACCTACCCAAACAAACCGGCCTCTCTGGTTGTTATCTAACTACATCTCTTAGTTTGTGAAGTTTCAGATTGTTTAAAATCACCTATTCACCCCCCTCTAGGCTGATTTGATCCTTTCAATTGGTATCGGAGCCTAACCCTTGTGTTAGCGCTTCACCGCGTAAGGGATAATCATGTCTACCATAAGTCAAGAACAAATTTATGACATTGTTAAGAGGGTATCCACTCAACTGCTAGAAGATCAAGCAAAGAAACATGAAGAACAAATGCAAAAGATGAAAGATGAGATGGAGATCATGAGGCAAGCTTTTGCCAACAAAGGCGAAGCATCCGGAAGCGGAGAAACTCCGCTACAGCCCAAGGAGGATAAGAAAAAGGAAGATGAAGAGAAAGGCAAGAGAGACAACGAGTTCTCTAGAGTGCCTTATGACTATAGCCAAATGGGCAAAGTCATTCAATTGCCTAGCGTCAATCTAGGCAAACCACCCGCCTTTGATGGAATCAACTACAATGATTGGGCACACAAGATGAAGCTACACCTTCTGGCCGCAAGAGTTTGGGAGATTGTTGAGAGTGGACCAAGTCATGTTGAAGGCCAAGAGTTCATAGACAATGATGTGATTGAGTTTCCACAAAATGTTCAAGCTGCATCATTGATTCTATCATGTATTAAGCCCGAAGAAAGCAACAAGGTACATGGAATGGAGAATGCCAAGATGATTTGGGATACTCTCAGGATATCATATGAGGGTGACGCAAGTGTGAGGAAGTGCAACATAGAGCTTCTTCAAGGAAAGATCGAGAACTTCGCTATCAAGAGTGGTGAAACCACTCAACAAATGTTTGATAGATTCATGACCTTGATCAACAAGATTAGAGCTCTCGGTGACAAGAAGTGGGATGACAACTCAGCTGCAAGAAAGCTATTGAGAGCATATAGAAAGAAGAACAAGACACTTGCATCAATCATCATGGAGAGACCTAACTATGAGAGCATGGGACCTCATGAGATGCTTGCCAAGATAAAGCATCATGAAGTCTTGGATGACGAAGCTATAGAAGATCAAGAGATAAGCAACAAGAAGGTGGTAGCTCTCAAGGCAAACCAAGAAGAAGGAAGCAAGGCCCAACATGATTCATCAAGTGATGAAAGCGACGATTCCGATGATGAGATTGCTCTCCTTGTGAAGAACTTTCGAAGATTCATGAAGAAGAAAATGTACAAGAAGGGCAAAGGTGGATACTTCAAGAAGTCAAAGAAGAGGACTTGTTATGAGTGTGGTGCGGACGATCATTTCATCACTGATTGTCCACAAAAGAAGAACAAGAACAAATATAGCAAGAGTGATGATAGGAAGCCAAGAAGAAGAAGAGGTGGTGAAGCTCATCTTGGTGAAGAATGGTTCTCCGAAGATGACTCAAGTGATGAAGAGAAGAGCAAGGGCAAGGAGAAAGAGAAGGGAGCGGCCAACATCGCCATACACAAGAATTCTTCTCCAAGCCCCCTCCTCAACATGACTACCTCGACCACATCATCACGCTTGTTCGAGGACCTCACCGACGATGAGGATGACGTCACTCATTCTTGCTTCATGGCTAAGGATGAGAAGGTATCACCTCACTCTCCTACTTGTTCTAGTGATGAATTTAGTGATGATGACATGGATGAATTTGAAATAAGTATCATAAGAAAGTTTGGTAAAAAGGGTGGACCAAAAATATTAAAATTGCTTAGTAAATTGGAAAGTCGGAATGAGAGTCTTGTATTGCAAGGGGACTTGATCTCTCAAGAGAGAGAAAAGAACCTTGCATTAGAAGCCTCTCTTGCCGAAGAGAAGTTGAAGGTTGAGAAATTGACCCTGGAACTATCTTTAGCCAACGAATCTAACAAGAAGTTGGCTAAGGAGTGTTCCACGAGCAATGACTCAATTGCTAATCTAAAGAATGAGATTAGCTTAGTTCAAGAGAGCCTCACAAGCTTTCAAGATAAATATCAAACTCTTGAACTAAGCTACAACACTCTTTGAAGTAGTACCTCTTCAACTACTTCTAAGGATTCTGACAACTCTAACGCTTCAACAAGTAATGGTTGCAATAGATGTTATAAAGTTGATATCAATGTTTGTGCAACTAACATTGTTGAATTAGAGAAGAAGAGCAAAGAGATCCAACGGTTGAATATGATCTTGAGGAATGGTTGCAAGTGCAAGATGGAACAACCAAAGGATATCCTCAAGACCGCAAGACATCCATCCATCAAGGATGGGATTGGGTACAATAGGTATGGTGGCAAGGCCAATGGAAGGAAGATGGTAAAGGGGGTACCCTTTGTTAACTTTAACAAAGGGGTTCCTCTCTTTGACCTCATGAACAAGGCCAACAAGGTTGCCAACCCTAAGGCTCCACTTGCTAATGGTAAGATCAACAAGGAAAAGCAAGTGGAGGCCTCCAAGCAACAAAAGCCCATATCAAGAAGCTATACATGTGATTACTTGTGTTGTTGGGGAGAAGACGGCAAGATTGTCGTTAAGTATGTTGGTGCCCTCAAGAAGAGGGAAATTATGAAAAATGTTTGGGTGGCAAAAGCTTATGTGACTAACCCCCTAGGACCCAATCTCATTTGGGTACCTAAATCAAGAACATAATCTTGTTTTGTAGGAATATGCCTCCGGTGGGTCAAGTTGGGTGTTGGATAGTGGATGCACCAATCATATGATCGGGGCAAAAGAAATGTTCTCCTCCTTCCAACCAAGCAACGACTCATGCAACAACATTGTGTTTGGTGACAATGGTAAAGGAGAAGTGCTTGGTTTGGGTAAAATTGCTATCTCAACTGACAATTCCATATCTAATGTATTACTTGTGCATTCGTTGATTTACAATTTGTTATCCGTTTCTCAACTTTGTGAAATGGGTTATGATTGTCTCTTTACGGATAAGGGTGTGACCGTCTCTAGAAGAAGGGATTCCTCTATTGCTTTTAAAGGCGTGTTGAAGGGAAAACTTTACCTAGTTGACTTCTCAACTAGTAAGGTAGAACCTACAACATGTCTAATGGCAAAATCTAGCATGGGCTGGCTTTGGCATCGCCGACTAGCTCATGTTGGGATGAGGAGAGAAAGATAGGATTTGCAGTGCGTGCCAAGCAGGAAAGCAAGTTGGAGCAAGGCATCCAATGAAGAACGTTGTATCAACTACAAGACCATTGGAGCTGCTTCACATGGACCTCATCGGACCCGTTGCTTACCAAAGCATCGGCGGTAACAAATATGGTTTTGTTATTGTTGATGACTTTTCTCGTTTCACTTGGGTGTTCTTTTTAGCAGATAAAACCGAGACCCAAGGTATCTTCAAGAAGTTTGCTAGAAGGGCTCAAAATGAGTTTGAGCTCAAGATCAAGAAAGTGAGAAGCGACAATGGGACCGAGTTTAGAAACACCAACATAGAAGAGTATCTTGATGATGAAGGAATCAAGCATGAGTTCTCCGTTCCATATACCCCACAACAAAATGGGGTTGTGGAAAGGAAGAATAGAACTCTTGTTGAAGCCGCAAGATCTATGTTGGATGAGTACAAGACTTCCCATGGTTTTTGGGCGGAGGCGATGAACACCGCGTGTCATGCCATTAACCGCCTCTACCTCCACAAACTGAGGGACAAGACGCCATACGAGCTTCTAACCGGTAACAAACCAAAGGTGCATTACTTTTGAGTTTTTGGCTGCAAGTGTTTCATACTTAACAAGAGAGCCAAAAGTTCAAAGTTTGCACCTAAGGTACATGAAGGCTTTCTACTTGGTTATGGTACTAACGAACACGGCTACCGCGTATTCAATAATGCCACCGGCACTATTGAGTTAACGGTAGATGTGACTTTTGATGAATCCGACGGCTCCGTCCCAAAAGGAGCAAGTCAATGATGAGCTTGTAGGTGATGACATGTCTCCATCCGAAGCAATCAAGAAGCTTGCAACCAGTGATGTGAGACCTATTGAGATTCAAGATGATGATGATGATCCGTTGCACACTCCACAAGATTCACATGTCCATCATGTGCATCCAAATGCGCATGATGAAGCTTCCGCAACTCCGAATGGTGGTAGTGTGGGTGATGTTCAAGTGATACATCAAGTTGATGATCAAACACAAGCTCAACATGAAGTCCGACAAGATGATGGGGACATCAACACATATGATGAAGATGATGAAGATGGACCCATCCAAAGGAGATCATTTGTGCCACATCCAAGAGTTCATCATACAGTTCAATGGGATCATCCCGTTGACAACATATTGGGGAGCATACGGCGTGGGGTAACGACACGCTCTCGCTTAGCAAGTTTTTGTGAACATTACTTGTTTGTCTCCTCTTTGGAACCTTTTAGGGTGGAAGAAGCACTTGATGATCCGGACTGGGTGATGGCTATGCAAGAAGAGCTGAACAACTTCACCAGGAATGAAGTCTGGTCCTTGGTGGAAAGGCCCAAGCAAAATGTGATAGGAACCAAATGGGTCTTCCGCAACAAGCAAGACGAGCATGGCGTGGTAACAAGGAACAAAGCACGGTTGGTGGCTCAAGGTTTCACTCAAATCGAAGGTTTGGATTTTGGGGAAACCTATGCACCTGTAGCTAGGCTTGAGTCAATTCGTATATTACTTGCCTTTGCTACTCACCATGATTTCAAGTTATACCAAATGACGTGAAAAGTGCATTTCTCAATGGCCCCCTCTCCGAATTGGTATATGTGGAGCAACCACCGGGTTTTGAAGATCCCAAGTATCCCAACCACGTCTACAAGCTCGACAAGGCGCTCTATGGGCTCAAGCAAGCCCCTAGATCTTGGTATGATTGCCTTAAGGACTTCCTACTCAAAAAAGGTTTTGAGATAGGAAGGGTCGACGCTACTTTATTTACTCGCAAAGTCGATAATGATATCTTTGTGTGCCAAATATATGTCGATGACATAATATTTGGTAGTACTAATGTGACTTTTTGTGAGGAATTTAGTAGGATCATGACCAAAAGGTTTGAGATGTCCATGATGGGAGAGTTGAAGTATTTCCTTGGATTTCAAATCAAGCAACTCAAGGATGGCACGTTCATCAGTCAAACCAAGTATACAAGAGACATGCTAAAGAAGTTTGAGATGGACAAGGCCAAACCCATCAAGACCCCCATACCTACCAATGGACATCTTGATCTAAATGAGGATGGTAAGTCAGTAGACCAAAAGGTATATCGCTCTATGATCGGTTCATTGCTTTACCTTTGTGCATCTAGGGCTGATATAATGCTTAGCGTGTGCATGTGTGCAAGATTTCAAGCTAATCCGAAAGAATGTCATATTATGGCCGTTAAGAGAATCTTTCGATACTTAGTGCACACTCCTAATCTTGGCTTGTGGTATCCCAAGGGCTCCACTTTTGATCTACTTGGCTATTCCGATTCGGACTATGCCGGTTGCAAGGTAGATCGAAAGAGCACTACCGGGACTTGCCAATTTATTGGAAGGTCTTTGGTGTCATGGAGTTCTAAGAAACAAAATAGTGTTGCCCTATCCACCGCCGAAGCCGAGTATGTGGCGGCCGGCGCATGCTGCGCTCAACTACTTTGGATGAAGCAAACATTAAAAGACTTCGGATGTGAGGAAACCAAAATTCCACTTTTGTGTGACAATGAGAGTGCTATCAAACTGGCCAACAATCCCGTAAACCATTCTCGCACAAAACACATTAACATCCGACACCATTTCTTGAGAGACCACGAAGCTAAAGGAGATATCTCTATACGCCATGTGAGCACCGAAAAACAACTAGCCGATATCTTCACAAAGCCTTTAGATGAGTCAAGATTTTGTGCTTTGAGGAGTGAACTAAATATCATTGATTCTCGTAACGTGGCTTGATGTCTTGCACATATTTGTTTTCACCTAGAGACCTAGACAAATGCTTTGACCAAATATTGTGTGAGATTTCAAAATCTATTTTGCATGCTTCTCTTATGTCCATAGTTATGTACTGCTTATATGAAATCTGGACATGTTTGAAGTATGTGTAGTATACCACACAAAGTTCTCCTAGAATAGCTCTCTGTCCGCTCTGAAAACGCGTGGTCGGTAGTACCGCCATAGGGGGCGGTAGTACCGACCGTGTTCGTCCTTGGTATAAAAGGTCACGGTGAAATCCCTTTCAACCCTATCCAGTCAATCTCTTTTCACCGCGTAGCAGCCGCCAGCCCACCGTTCTCAGCCGCCGCGTCCTCTCCTTCTCCCGATCTCCTTCCTCCTCCACTCAAATCCAAATCCATCCAGTGTGAAGGTGCTTTGGAGTGTGGAGATCATCTTGGTGGTGTTCTTGAAGCCTGGAAGATCCTCCTACATCGGATTTTGACCTCTTCTTCACGAGTAACAAGGTACTAGGGTGTTCTTGCCCGATCTCTCAATGTACCTTGTTCTAGGTCGATTCCTTTGGTAGGATTGCTCTATCTAGTGTATAGATGCTTCTAGGATGTATGGTTTGCAAGTTCATGGACGATTTGTGTGATTGGATTGAAGGGAACCGCACGTTGCAGTGCGGTCGGTAGTACCGACCCTCCTCGGGCGGTAGTACCGACCGCGCACAGTGAGGCGCTTCCCTTCCCGATCTTGACCGTCATCTTGGCTACATCCTTTGAAGTTGTCTTTCTATCGCCTTTGTCTCACTTCGGTCTATGCTATCTTATTCTAGATGTCGCATGGCCGGAGGCCCTCTCACCAGGCCGGAGATGATGAGGAGGAAGAGTATGTGGCTTTGGGGCTTGGTGATGTGCAGCAGGGAGAGCCGCAGCGCCGCAATCCCGGGCGTCGTGCTCGGCCTGGTGCCAGTAGCGAGGACGTCACTCGACAGGTTCGTGGACGTTCGTCCACGAGCCATCGTAGTACCGACGGCAGCAGGGGCAGAGCCAGTGGCATTGGTGCAGGTGGTAGTGGTGCAGTTGCGAGCGGTGCAGGTGGGAGTGGTCATGCTGCTCCTCCACCTCCACCGCCCCCTGTCAGTGGTCCTCCCGGGCGCCTACATAGTGTGATCGTGGGAGGTGTGGCTCAGGGGGCTGGTCCTGAACGTGAGGGTTGATCCATCGATAATCGCGTTGGACCACCGTCTCCTCCGACATCCGGGTTGTTGCTTATCAACCGGGCGTTTCATATGCACCCTGAAGCTGGAGCTTTGATGTCTGCCCCCGAACATCTTGGAAATACCATGGACTACTCAGACAGGAAGAAGGGAAACTTGTTGAGATCCCAGAGGTCAGAAAATCCATATCTTTTTGTTCGGGATGATACAGTGGACAGGAGGTTTTGGTCCCGGTTCCAGCAGGATTACTATGTGTCGGTCTGTTGGAGGGGCTTTTGTGCTAAGGGGCATCCTCCCCTCTTTGAGCATAAGCGGCTGGCAATCCGCTCCTTGACAGACAAGGATTTGAAAGAGATTCCGGCTTTGGTGCAGAGGTTGGAGGAATGGAGGATTCTGGGGTTGGTGTCTGGTGAGCGCAGCTACAACCAAGAGATTATCTGTCAGTTTTGGGCTACCCAATTCATTGATCAGGAGGCTCAGGTGCTGCATTGGATGACCCAAGGGGTCCATTACCGGTGCAACTTCGTCACCTTTGCCAGGCTGTTGGGGTTCAACAGCGAAGACAGGAACGCCCCTAGATTGTTAGAGATGTATGGTGGGGGCATGTATCCTGAGCATCTGGAGAACTCTGGGGTTTACATGGATGGTGCATGGGCATACTTCAAGGTCTTTGGTTTGAAGCCTGCCTACTTCGTGCTCAACAACTTGATGCGTCTTACCCTGGACCCTAAAGTTGGAGACAATGATAATTTGAGAGATGATGCTCCCAAGGTCCTTGTTCAATTTGCTCGGCCAGATGGACGGTTCAATATTTCACACTTTCTCTGGCAGAAGATCTCAGATGTGTACAATGACCCTCACAAGAACCTGCCCTTCGCTCCATATCTGATGCACGTCATTGAGCATGTGGTGGGAGCCACCTTCGAGTATGATCGGACCGTGAAGGAGTACATTGTTCGCAAGTTCTCCTCCATGAGTTCCACGGGCAAGGAAAAGGTTGATGAAGGTGGTGACATTCCAGCTGCAGCAGCAGCTCCTGGCGAGGCGCATGGCCCAGAGCAGACCTGGGGTGAGGTGCCCCCTGCTACCACTCCTCCTCCGCATCGTGAGAGGCGTGGGAGTGGCGGTCTTCGCTCCGCACTCGGCAGGATTTTCCAGTGGATGTGCTACAGGGCCGAGCGCGACGAGCGACATCATCAGGAGGTGCGTGAGCACCTTGGTCTCCCTCCGCGTTCGCCGCCCCGACCCATTCCAAACCCCTTCGCCGAGTACGACGCTCAGCCTCGACGTGATGATGATGATGATGATGATGATGACGATGACGATGGTGGCCAGCAGCAGCCACAATAGCCGGCTGGTGGTGATGAGGCAGGGATCTTCTCCTCTGACATGTTTCAGCCTCTTCAGCCGCCAGCCTCGTACCAGCCTCCTCCATACTACCCTGACTATGGTGCGGGTTCGTCCTTTCCGGGCGGATCCACATCATATCAAGGTGGTGGCGGCGGCTCCTACATGGGCTTTGCTGCCTCCGACGCCGATCCAGCTGGGAGTGGTGGCTTCTGCGACCCTTCTCCTCCGCTGGATCCTTCCTCCGCTCCATTGTCGTCATTCCCTGGTGGTGATGTTGGCGCCCGCGCGTATTCCTCTCTCTTTGGTGGCTATGGTGGTTCTTCTAGTGGCTATTACTAGTTTCTTATGCTTATCTTGGCCTACCCCTTTTGGCATTTGATGACAAAGTGGGAGTGTTAGGCTTTATCTTGATGTAATAGCTTGCTTTGTGAGAGAGGGTTAATCTTTGAGAACTAAGTGTGGTCATGCTACTTTTTATTTGTGTTGATGAGGATGTAAAACATTTGTGCTTAATGTTATATTCATGTATGGTTCATCCTCTATATTTATGCTCATGTCATGGTTGGTGATTGTTGTTTTCGATATAGCTATGTGATTTGAGTCCTTTTTTCTTTCTTCCATAGCCATTCGCTTTTCTTATTACATTGTTATGTGAATCACCATGTCATACGACTTATGCATCACAAATGTTTTATATGATGTTGTCACACACACTTAGGCACCCCACGGATTGCAAAATTTAGGGGGAGCTCTTGTTCTTGTGTATGCAACCTTGATTTAAGTCAAGGTTTGAAATTCATATCCAAAGCATACACTAAAGGGGAGCTCGAACTAAATTTTTGGAATTCAAAAGCTTCAATTCTTTCTATCCTTATTGTAAGCCTAAGTTGGTTGTCATCAATTACCAAAAAGGGGGAGTTTGAAAGTGCATTCGCCCCCATTGTGGGTTTTGGCTAATTAATGACAATCAAATTAGAGACTAACGGATTTATAAAAGCATGTATGCAGGTGTTAGTCCTAAGAAAGATTTGAAACGTTGAAATCTCGTGAACAAAGCACGTTGGATACATTTGGACATAAAGATGCCTAGCTCAAGTGGTAGTTTAAAATTTCAATTTTAAACTTGAGTTATAGGTAAGCCGGACTATCAAGAGGGTCACAAATTATGTTGGCTAGATGTGGAGAAAAGTGCTCAATTCGACTAACTATAGTTTGCTTGAGAGACACCGCACAAACACGAACACATAGAGGGTTTTCTGTGTGGGCGGTAGTACCGACCATGGGTGGTCGGTAGTACCGCCCGTGGCTGCTTTGCGTGCTGCTCTAACATCCTCTCTATTCGCGCCCAAAATGACCTGGCGGTAGTACCGCCATAAGGGCGGTAGTACCGCCCCTCGGTGGTACCGCCCGAGGTCGGTAGCAAGCCTGTTTCGCAGACCTCTCTGGATGAGTTCAAAATGACCTGGCGGTAGTACCGCCATAAGGTCGGTACTACCGCCCTCGGTGGTACCGACCCAGGTCGGTAGAAAGGCAGTTTTGCGAAGCTCTCTGTATGGATCAAAAATGGCCTGGCGGTAGTACCGCCATAGGGCCAGTACTACCACCCCCGGTGGTACCGACCCAAGCCGGTAGTAAACTAAGTTTGCAGGGCTCTCTGGACTCGCTCAGTTTTGACTTGGCGGCAGTACCGCCATATAGTCGGTACTACCGACCCTCGGTGGTACCGACCCTGGTCGGTAGTAACCAAGAGGCAAGTCTCTTTTCTGCGGAGCTCTCTATTCGTGGCCATTTTGGCCTGGCGGTAGTACCGCCATAAGGCCGGTACTACCGACCCTCGGTGGTACCGACCTTTGGTCGGTAGCTGACTTTTAGGTCAGATCTAGATCTGTGCGTTTGTCAGTGGCTGGTCAGTGACTGGTCGGTACTACCGACCAGCCTCGGGACTGGGGGACTATTTATAGCCCTCCACTTGACTTTTGACCATTTCCCACTCATTCGACTCATTCATTGCGACCTACTTTCATACAAAGCTCTCTCTAAGCATTGACTACTCCCCTCTCTCTCTCCCTTTGCTCCTAGATTCATTCTCTTGCAAGATTTGAGCTAGGGAAGTGAGATTGGAGAGTGAGAAGCTTCGATCTACGACTTGAGCACTTGGTTTCCATCTAGCCGGCTTGATTTGTGTCTATTACTCTTGAGCTCTTTGAGCTCTAGCCGGTTAGGTGTTCTTCGTGGTAGCCCGTATTGATTTACTTGTGAGGGCTCCCCGAAGTGTTTGTATTACCCCTGTGATTTCTAGTGGAGAAACTCGAGTAGCCTTTGTGGTTGCTTGAGTGAGGCGAGGAGGTGAAATAGACTCCGACCTTTGTGGTCACCTCAACAACGAGGACGTAGGCACTCCTTAGTGGATTGGCCGAACCTCGGGATAAATCGCGTGTCCCGTGTGCTTGTTGTTGTCTCTACTTTGTATATTATGCTTGTTGTTGTGTTCTTCGTGTTCTTCCTATCCCTATCTCCTTCTTAGGTTGGGAAGGCTCGATCTACATCAAGGGAAGCAACCAAGGCTCGGTGAGAGTAGAATTTCTATCTGTCATACTTAGGGAAGTGGGGCTAGATTCTTGTATTACATTCATAGCTCACATACTTCGGATTTGTAGTTCCTTTTAGGATTCCCGGTTGTGCCGTTTGTTTGTGTCGGTAGTACCGGTGTTTTACACCCGGTAGTACCTACCCACACAAACCGGCCTCTCCGGTTGTTATCTAACTACATCTCTTAGTTTGTGAAGTTTCAGATTGTTTAAAATCACCTATTCACCCCCCCCTCTAGGCTGATTTGATCCTTTCAAGCATGCTTTTAACTTCTCTTTCAAGATCGTCGATACGACTCTGCTGATAATAGATGTACTGCTGATGCGGCCATATTGGAGCAGGATCCACCCATCTGGTGAAGCCGCGGTTTTCTTCGGAAATAGAAGACTGACATTCACAAAATGACTAAGTATTAGCAAACATGAGAGGGATAGCAACAACAATTAAATAAAGTTACCCATGCTCGCGGGCATTTGAAGAAACGTTGCCCTGCCTCCAAGTCGTCGTGGAGCATCTGCACCAAACAGTCCTCACCATGGTGGCATTTTGGCCAGTCTTCTAAGCGGTTATCGTATCCCCTAAGAGGACGCTCCCGGGTGAAATCCTTTTTGCTCTCAACGGAAAACTCATATAGTGCCTCTAAGAAGAAATCAGGACCAAGAGAGCCTTCCCACACAATGGGAGGTCCCTTCCTCCCACCCTTTCCTCTCCCGCCTTTGGACGAACCTCCAAACATCTCTACTACGAACCTCGCAAGCTCTGCTGAAGTTGTTGAATATGCAAGGCACCGATGGGTTTATATAGGCGGAGCCCTGGTTTGAACTTGTGAATTATCTCAGCAACATTGTGAGTGTGTAGTTATTGCAACTGAAAAGGCTATTCGCTGAAAAGTCTAATCACTGAAAAGCCTATACACTTAAAAGTCTATCGGAATCAAAACTGCAGAGCACTTATGAGGACAGGACACCACACTGAAAAGGCTATGCAATGAGATGGCAACTTTTGCCGCGCCAAACCTGGGGGCGCGGCTGTCGCTTTTGCCGCGCCGTGCAGGGTGGCGCAGCAGCCGCGCCACCCCTCCTGGCGCGGCAAAAGCGACAGCCGCGCCCCCATGTTTGGCGCGGCTAAAGCAGACCTTAATTCCTTTGCTGTCTTTTTTCACGTGTGTTTTATCTAATTTTGCTGTCTTTTTTCGCGTGTGTTTTATCTGTTTTTGCTGTCTTTTTTCGCGATTGCAATAACAAGGAACCAAACATTGACGCAATTTAAATATACTCAAACGTAATAGGGGTCATATAGTAACAAAGTGGCTAACACTCCAAAGTACATAATAGGGGTCTCAAACATGTTATCTAACAAAGACATCATCTATCCGTATAGTCTAACACTAAGCCTAGCTAGGTGTGTACGGCTGATGCGGCCGCCTCCGATGCTTCGGCTGCGACAGGTCCATGTTGGGCGTGAACGTGATGTCCGTGTGGTCTTGTGTGCGTGGCAGCCGGCGTGGTGACCCTTGCGTCTGACTAGGTCCCTACAACATTCGAAATAAATGTTAGCAAAAAACTTAAATATATCTGGCCAACTTAAATGTAGAGAGGCCAACTTATGTACCTGCGCGTCCTCCTGAGTAGGTAGTGGAGCTCCACCTAGCTGTGAGTACCCCAGCTCCTGTGGTGTGCCCTGCTCTGGCCAAGGCTGCCAGCCAGGACCGGTGTAGTAGCCACTAGGGTACTGGTATGCACCAGGTACCTGCCACGCCGTGTCGTCCACGGAGTGGTGCGGGCCACCTCTGGAGGAGGACCCTCTAGCGTAGTGCGAGCTATGGCCGAGGGTCATGTAGCCTGCACTAGTTGTGTAGGGTGGTGTGGTACCCTCGACGTACTGCTCCTCGTCCTCCTCCTCCCCCTCCTCCTCGGCCTGCTCCTCTGTAGTGGTGCCCCTTCCGCATGGATCCATAGAAGTGCCTCCCGTTCAGGCCTCGGATGACGCTGCTGCTGCTGGAAGGGTCTCGGACACCAAAGGGCTCGAAGGCTGAGGCAGGTGCGGTGGGGCCCACGCTGTGTCCATGCACCCTAGCTTCTGAGCAAGCTTCCTGCACCATTTCCTGATTTTATGCAAATCAGGAAATAGTATATATTAGTACAGTTTATGACTTCTTCAGATTTACGAGTGTGGTTCGAATGTGTTATGATACCTGCAGAAAAGCCTGGACCGGGCCATGGTCCCCAGTAGAGCTAGAGTGGTGTATAAGCTGTGTGGCAGAACCTCCTGAATTAAGCGGCCCACCTGCACCCATCATTGTCTTAAAGACTTCTGATCGGCGTGCACGAGTTCCAAATGATCCAAGAGGTCTGTCGGGTGTCCTCGGGAGACCCGAATCATCCACGTTTATGTTTTCCAGGATAATCCCTTATCAAGCATCACAGTATTACAACAGTTTTATAGATAAGATAAATCAGAGTAAAGCGGAAAGATTAATATACATATATTGAAACTTATACTTAAAAGTTTACATTACCAAAATACTTATTACAAAACTTGTTCGGAACTTAATATTACATATTCCACACAAAAGATTTCACTTGCCCAAGGTTACACATCAGAATCATTATCACTCTCTTCTACGAGAGTGAAGAAGCACTGTCCATCAAAAGGTGGATCCAAGTACTCACCTGCAACAAGGGTTAACAAACCCTGAGTACAAAAGTACTCAACAAGACTTAACCGACTAGAAAAGAGGAGAAGACTCAGGTATGAAAGTTATAGGAATACAAGGTAAGGCTTTAGCAAAGTCAAAGTATTTTGTTTGCATAAATGCTTACTAAAAGTAATTCCTATTATTCAAGTTTTAACTCAAGTGTGAACTAACCAAAGATTTTTAAACTTTCACATTCTCGAATTTCTCATTTCAAAACCATCCCATTCATTACTACGGTGCGGAGCAATGGATTGAGGTTCCATATCCGAGGAAACATGGCGATTCGAATCGATTACACCCAGCTGGGGATTCAGTACCACACGATATATGTAGAACTTAATCTTGCATATATCAACCCTATCTATAGATCCCCCCATACAAGAACGGGTCCGCGCCACCCGAGAGTACAGTACACCTCCAATCCGGGACTTTAACCCACGAGGGTACACGCTACTCCCGCCATCTCTCCACTCTCAGTGCGCGGTTAGCCATTCTCAGGTATCGGAATAGCTATAGACAAGGCTTACGTCAGCATGTGGGCTGTACTCAAAGGTCTCAATCACAGTGGTCCAACAACGATATGGTCCTAAGTTGAGTAACTTTACAACAAGACTCCATTCTTGTTGGAAATTACTATCATTATCATGTTGTTTCATGATTCATTATTCCCATAGCATAGTCACTATTTTGAAAAGCACCTACTATAATAAAGTAAGTAGAGCATGGCTAAGCATACTAAGCATTTTCAAAAACAGGTATCCGGGTTAAGTGTTGGAATCACCAAGGTAGGTAATGCATCAAATAGGATTCACCCAACTCCTTGTACCTAATGCATCATATTACTCAAGTGAAATAACTTTTAGAAAATCACAAGGAGAAGGTTAATGTCCGGGGCTTGCCTTGAGAGTCAGCGAAGTCCGGAGTCTCAGGAAAAGAAGAATCCACTCCCTCAAGAGATAACCACGGAGTTTCAGATTCTTCTGGAACGGGAGCTACACGTAAAAGTGCATATGCATGAATAATGAGATGCTTATGATATGATCATGGTAAAGATGGAAATTTTCTTAACTATAACTTTTGCAAACCAACAAACCCAACTTGGAAAAACTTAAAAGGAAAATTACTTATATAAATCAGCAGATCAAGATAATTCACCCAAGCCTATTAAACATTTCATATCACAACCACAAAGCAAGGCTATATAAATAACTAATGACAAAAGATAATTAACACAAATAAAACCATAACCAGGGAGCAATTTATGCTAGGTTCCCATTGGTTGTCAAACAATTCCAAAGATCACACAAACCTATATGTTTAAGCATTTCTATTTATTTTATAAACCTTAAATAGCTTTTATTTATAAACTAACTTATACTTATTTAAACAGAGATGAAATTAAACATGAAGGTAGATGTGACTAAGATAAACTTACATTTCAAATTTCATGGTTTTTGGATAAATACAGAAAATTACATAAATCACCAAAGTTTCATTTATTAATTAAAGCATGCATTTAATGACTATAGCAAAATTACTCTAAACACAGATTTTATAATTTTTAAATTAGCACAGATATACTAAGATCATCCATGTCAAATTTCATAATTTTTAGAGCTATAGATTAATTATAACAAAATTAACAAAACTAGCTACTGTGCATAAAGTCAGAAAAAGAAAAACACAAAACTAGCCCAAACTGGGCTTTTGGCCCAATCCGGCTCGGCCCAATACGCACGAAAGCCAGCCCAGCCTGGCTCCGCCCGCGCGTCCTGGCAACTTTGCAAAAGAGCCCTCCAGTTTACACGAAACTAACCCGCAGTCCATGGCGCTATTCACCAGAGTCACAGACTTTGCAACCAACACCCTGGACTTCCTCGTCTTCACAAACGGGAAGTCCCCGACCATGGCCGACGCGCACGGCGACGCACCGAGCGGCGGCGGTCCTTACGCCGGCCAACTCCGGCCATTAGAGACTCCACTAACGCAAGCATCAGCACCGGCAGGTCAACCGCAATCGATTGAGCCCCTAACCCTAAACTCTACTGCTCCGGCGAAGCCTGGCCACGCACGGCGGCGGACCGGATCGTGGCGACCCTGTTCCGGCGAACCTAGACTGGTAGAAGTAGAGCGGAGAGGCTAGGAAGCTCCAGTAGCTCACCCTGATGTCGATGCGCTAGCTAGTTTGAGCGGAGGATGAACGGAGGTAGGACGTCCATGGAGCAGTGGCCTTCGGCGGCAAACTCCGGCGAAGAAGAAAAGGTTCCGGCGAGACCTGAGCACCACACACGAAACCATCGAGCCGATGAGTTTTCTGGGATCAAGATGGAATAGAAACGCGAGACAAAGGAAAAAGGGAAGTACCCAGTTGATCGGACCACGGCGGACGCGAGCTCGTCGGAGCTTTTTCACTGGTGGGAAGAAGAACGGCGATTTCTGGCTCTCTGAGACAGTAAAGATCAAAGGGGTGGGCTCTGGATATACGCAAGGAAGTAGGGTATTTATACCCGCGGTCAAATTGAGATGAGGATGCTCGGTTAACGGTGAATTGAAGATTGAACCGAGAAGGTGCTCGTCGGGGTTTCGTGGCAAGATGTCGACGGCAAGCGCGGGAGAGGATGCCACGACGCGAGATAAAAGGCCAGCAGCTGAGTAACTTCGCCACGGAGACGGTCGCACGCTTGTTCGAGAGAGAGCGATGCCCAGTGCGCTGGCATCGCCGGTTAAAGCCTCGGCGGCCACCGCCATGAACAGAGCCAGAAGCTTACCTTCCCCCTTTCCCAATTCTACCCTTTCCTAAATTTAAAATTACTTTGAATTTTTGAATTGAAGTTGAAAATATTCCAAAATATCAAATGCTCAGAATTTCAAACTGAACATCTTTTATTTTTGCAACACACCCAAATTTGGCTTGCATTTTGAATTTGAGTTTGAATTGCAAAAGGGGATAAAAAGGGTAAAAGAGGACTTTCTCAATTACTTTTGATTTTGTATGAACACTTGAAAAACTTTACACATCAAAGTTGTTCCTTATCAGAAATGGAGCAACTTTGCTTTTTAAAGCATACCCAAATTCTTTCTAGATTTTGATTTATAGAAAAGGGAATAAAATAGGATTTTGGAATTATTTAAACTATTTAATGAATTTTAAACCAAAACTGAATTATATTCCATTGATGACTTGAATCAAGGTCCAAATTCATCTTTGAAACATAAATCCAAAGTTTGATCCAAAATTCACTACTATAAGAAATTACCATTATACCCCTTTATATAAACAAACACTGATCACCTCATAAGAAAACATAACTAGGGTTTCAACTTAAACACTTCTTATCCACTAAGCACAAGCATAAAGAATAAACTTGTTTTAGTGAATGCATAACCAGGTTATCACTCAATAAAATGCTAGTGCATATGATGACATGTCAGGTTTTAGTTTGCTTAACACCAGAGTGTTACAGCTCTTTCCCCCTAAAAGAAATCTTGTCCCGAGATTTAACTTACAGACTAACTAATGGAAAAGGAAATGTGTCAAGCACTTCTATTATTAACTTTTACATAGAGCAAAGGATAAGTCATCATACTATGACTTACAAGAACTAGTCAGAAGATAGAAACTCAGGAAAGCTTTCTAAGAGAAAATCCTCTGACTCCCATGTAGCTTCATCTTCTGTATGCTGACTCCATTGAACTTTGTAGAACCTAACAGTCTTTCTTCGAGTGACTCGATCTTTTTGGTCTAGAATTTTGATAGGATACTCTGAGTATGTCAGATCAGGTTCTAACTCAATCCCTTCTACATGAATGACATGATCAGGCACTTGGAGACATTTCTTTAACTGAGAGACATGGAATACATTATGGACTGCTGATAACTGTGATGGTAAATCAAGACGATATGCCACCTTTCCACATCTTCCAAGGATCTGATAGGGACCTATATATCGAGGTGTTAACTTTCCTTTGATCCCAAATCGAGTGACCCCTTTCATTGGTGACACCTTAAGATAAACATAATCACCAATTTCAAAAGTAAGAGTCCGACGTCTCTTATCAGCATAACTCTTTTGCCTGGATTGTGCTTTCTTCATGTTCTCTCGAATCAATTTGATTTTTTCTTCAGCTTCTTTAACTAAGTCAACCCCGAAGAGACTACGTTCTCCAGGTTCAGACCAGTTTAAAGGTGTTCTGCATCTTCTGCCATACAGAGCTTCAAATGGTGCCATTTTGATACTTTCTTGATAACTATTATTGTAAGAGAACTCTGCTAAAGGCAAACATTCATCCCATTTTTCTGAATAGTTGAGTACATAGGATCTTAACATATCTTCTAAGATCTGATTAACTCTTTCTGTTTGACCTTCAGTCTGTGGATGATACGCTGTACTATGCAAAAGCTTGGTACCCAAAGATTTATGTAAATGCCTCCAGAAAATATTGACAAACTGCGTCCCTCTATCTGATATGATAGTCTTGGGTATACCATGCAAACTTATAATTCTATCGAAGTATATCTTGGCATAATTGAATGCTCTATATGTTGTCTTGACTGGTAAGAAATGAGCTGATTTGGTTAAACGATCAACAATAACCCATATGGAATCGAACCCTTTTGATGTCTTGGGTAGACCTACTATGAAGTCCATACTAATGTCATCCCATTTCCAAGATGGAATTGGTAATGGTTGTAACTCTCCTGTAGATCTAAGATGAACTGTTTTTACTTTTTGACAAGTATCGCATCTTGCTACATAGCTAGCAATTTCTAGTTTCATCTTAGTCCACCAAAATTTCTGCTTTAAATCGTGATACATCTTATTACTGCCGGGATGTACTGAAAATCTTGTTGCATGAGCTTCATCAAGAATCTGTTTTCTGAGTTCAGGAATCTTTGGAACCACTAACCGATTCTTGAACCAAATCACTCCAGCTTCATCTATTCTGAAATTGGAATTCTGCTCAGAATGAATCCTTTCTTTCAGATGAATCATTCCTTTGCTTTCCTTTTGGGCTGTAATGATTTGATCTTTAATGGATGAATGAACAGTCATATTTGCAAGACTTCCTTGTGGAATCATTTCAAGGCTTAACCTTTCAAACTCATAACACAAGGTATTATTGATTGGCTTAATTTCTAGACAATTGCAATGATCCTTTCGGCTGAGTGCATCAGCCACTACATTAGCTTTTCCGGGGTGATAGTGTACTTCAATATCATAGTCCTTTATCAACTCCAACCATCTTCTCTGACGCATATTCAACTCAGACTGTGTAAAGATATACTTCAAACTTTTATGATCGGTGTATATATGACAGGTATTACCCAATAAGTAGTGCCGCCAGATCTTTAGAGCATGAACCACAGCTGCCAACTCTAAATCATGAGTTGGATAATGCTCTTCATGTCGTTTCAGCTGTCGTGATGCATAAGCAATGACTCTGCCCTCCCATCAGTACACACCCAATGCCTTTGCCTGAAGCATCACAATAGACATCAAAAGACTTTTCAATGTCTGGCTGAGCTAACACTGGTGCAGTTGTTAGCAACTTTTTCAAAGTCTGGAAAGCTTCTTCACATTCTGCCGACCATACAAACTTGGTGTTATTCTTTAGTAAGGTTGTCATAGGTTTGGAGATCTTAGAGAAATCAGGGATAAACCTTCGATAATACCCTGCCAATCCTAAGAAACTCCGAACTTGATGCACTGATATTGGGGATTTCCAATCTAGTACTTCTTGAACTTTGCTTGGATCCACAGCAATTCCTTTGGCTGACAAAACATGACCTAAGAATTGAACTTTATTTATCCAGAACTCACATTTGCTGAACTTAGCATATAATTGATGTTCCCTTAGACGAGTCAACACGATTCTGAGATGTTCTGCATGCTCTTCTTTGTTTTTGGAGTAGATGAGTATGTCATCAATAAACACCACCACAAACTTATCAAGTTCTGGCATGAATACTGAATTCATCAAATACATGAAGTGTGCTGGAGCATTTGTTAAACCAAATGACATGACTAAATATTCATATAACCCATATCTGGTTGTAAAGGCTGTTTTTGGAACATCCTCTGGCTTGATCTTAATCTGATGATATCCTGATCTCAAATCTATCTTTGAGAATACCTTTGCACCAGTAGTTGATCAAACAAAAGGTCAATACGGGGCAAAGGATATTTGTTCTTGATTGTCACTTCATTCAAGGGACGGTAATCCACACACAACCTTAAGGTATGGTCTTTCTTCTTCACAAAGATTGCTGGACAACCCCATGGTGACGAACTAGGTCGAATAAAACCTTTATCTAGCAAGCCTTGTAACTGAGTTTTTAATTCTGCTAATTCTTTTGGTGGCATTCTATAAGCTCTTCTGGCTATTGGTGCTGTTCCTGGTTTGAGTTCTATTTCAAACTCCACATTACGATCAGGTGGCAGACCAGGTAAATCCTCTGGGAACACATCAGGAAACTCACAGACCACTGGAATGTCTTGGATTTCCTTGACAGAGGTAGCACACACTTGCTCAACTGCTCTCCTAAAAGTAGGAATGGATAAGTTGAGACTTGCTATTAGGTACGTTGAGTTTGATGGTTCTATTCAAGGTGTCTATCACTGCACCTTTTTGGTTCATCCAATTCATACCCAAGATCACATCTATACTTGGATCCTTTAAAACTATCATGGAGGTTGGGAATATATATCCACCCAGATCTATAGGTACCTGATGTACCATTTCCTTAGTACATAGTCGACCCCCAGGCGACTGTATAAAGAATTTATCTTTGGTTTCATCAATAGGTATATCATGCTTTTCCGCAAATGTTCTATTCATGAAAGTATGCGATGCACCAGAATCAAAAAGTGTAATTGCTGGGTGTTGAGCGACAGGAAACATACCAAGCATAACAGGTTCTCCTTCAGGAACAGCTTCAATTTGAGTGTGGAAAACCTTTCCTGTCTTCGTAATACCCTTGCCCTTCTGATTGTTCTGTGCATTACTCTTGTTCTGATTAGTGTGCTGATTTCCCACTGGCCTTGGGGCATTGGTATTGGGAACATTCTGCCTTGGATAAGGACAGTCACGAGAGAAATGCCCAGACTTTCCACAGTTATAACATGGAGAATTGATAACCTGTGGCACTGGTGGACGAATAGCAGGGACATTAGGCTGACGTTGAGCATTATAAGGCATAACAGGCCTTGCAAACGTCCGTTGCAGATACTGCTGCTGCTGCTGCTGAGGTGGGCGGTAAGATGGACGATAACTTGGACGGAACTGTTGAACTGGATGGTATACAAACCTCTGACGCTTCTTATTGCCGCTAGATGATCCTGATCCAGACACAAGTCCCCTCTTCTTCTTGGCTTCCTTATGTTTGCGATTCTTTTCTTCGCTTGCTATGGCAATATTTACAGCCTCATTAAAATTGATGTTGCCACATGTGGTCATCATAGATTGAAGCTTCGTATTTAGACCCCTCATAAAGCAAGCCTTCTTCTTGGCATCTGTATTAACTTGTTCAAAGCATATTGAGATAAATGATTAAATTTCCCAATATACTGCATCACCGATTCATCCCCCTGACGTAATGCCAGAAACTCCTCAAGTTTCATTTGCATGATTCCATCCGGAATATAATGTGCCCTAAAAGCTTCTTTAAATTCGACCCAAGTTATACGATGACCAACTGGTTGCATAGCCAAGAGATTTGCCCACCATACACCGGCAGCTCCCCGAAGCTGTTGTGCTGCAAAACGGGCTTCTGAATTTCTGTACAATTGATAAGACTGAACTTTTGCTCCATAGTGCGGAGCCAATCATCTGCTTCCAATGGTTCATCAGCCTTGGTAAAAATTGGAGGACGTGTATCTGTGAAATCCACATAAGTTGTTTCATCCCTATTAAATCGACCATGACCACGCTGTCCGGCATTCTGATTTTGAGCTAGAAGAGTTGTGGCATTAACCAATGCCGCAATAGCATCAGCTAAGGATGGTGGAACTGGCGGTGGGTTAGGTATATCATCTCCGCCACGAGAAGAACCAGCTCCACGAGTACTGACAGGCATCTGTTTAACACAACTATCCTTGATTAACATATCATCTTACATATAAAACATATCAAACCCAATTTATTTATCAAACAAGCCACTCTGAGATAGAAGGATTACTAAGATTATTACATATATCACCAGGCTAGAGGTTTTTCTGACTAACTATGTTACAAAGTCAGAAGGATTCATTATAAAACATCTCCATATTATTCCACCTCTAGACCTAGGATTCTGCTTCGGAAGAGATCTCATACTCCTCAGGTTCTAACTCTTCATCCTCCTCTTCCTCTTCGGTTTCCTCCTCCTCAGTAGTGGTTGGCATAGCAGGTTCGGAATGCAACCGTGCAGTTAATTCTTCCAACTGCTTGTGTAACTCCTCATGGTGATTTGCCATGAGGGTTTGGTTCTCCCTCATGATATCCACTCGACATCGTGCCCGGTTTCTCTGATCTACTGCTTGCCTCCACTTACATTCATAAACTTGGTGTTTCTTGTGATGATATTGCAACTGCTCACGCAAATCTTCCCTCTCCCTGGTGCTCCTCATTCTTTCTCCATTTGCCCTTGCCAACTCCATATACAGGCGGTCTACTTCCGCCTGTAGTTGTGAAGTGGCATTGTTACTACTACCTTCACCTTCTTCATAAGTAACCAGAGGTTGGTTACTTCCTTCGCTTTCGGCAAGGTCACCATTCCTTGGGGCGAGAGCATGCCGAGGAACACCACGTGGTCCAGTGCACTTACGTGCTGTTTGCTTGGTACGGACCATCTGCTAAAATATATCCATTTTGAAGATTAGAACTATATAGGTTCCAAGATTAAGAGATAGAGTTTTATAAATAAACAGATATAAACTCTACTTAGATATAACTTTTAAGAGGGAAAGTAACTCTTATGTTAACAATAATGATAATGCATGAACCGTACTTACGAACAAAACATACATCAAACAATTACTAAAATTTAAAGTAGTCACTTACTATAAAAGTGAATAACTTTCCTTTCATAATTAGGGCAATATTATAAACATTGTTCCTTATATATAATTATCACCATAACTATCTCAAAAGTATATTAGATAGAAGGATAAGTCTAAGGAATGAATTAAAGACAAGTCAGAAGAATAAGACAAGTCTAGAAGCAAATTGGACTCAAACTAATTTGAACTTTTAGTTTGACTCAAAAACTTTTGAAGTTTTCAAAAATGAATACTGTTATACTTTCTAAGGAATTCCTGCTCTGATACCAGCTGTGGCAGAAACTCCTGAATTAAGCGGCCCACCTGCACCCATCATTGTCTTAAAGACTTCTGATCGGCGTGCACGAGTTCCAAATGATCCAAGAGGTCTGTCGGGTGTCCTCGGGAACCCGAATCATCCACGTTTATGTTTTCAGGAATCCATCCATTATCAGCATCACAGCATTACAACAGGTTATAGATAAGATAAATCAGAGTAAAAAAGCGGAAAGATTAATATACATATATGAAACTTATACTTAAAAGTTACATTACCAAATACTTAAAATACTTATTACAACTTGTTCGGAACTTAATATTACATATTCCACACAAGATTTCACTTGCCCAAGGTTACACATCAGAATCATTATCACTCTCTTCTACGAGAGTGAAGAACACTGTCCATCAAAGTGGATCCAAGTACTCACCTGCAACAAGGGTTAACAAACCCTGAGTACAAAAGTACTCAACAAGACTTAACCGACTAGAAAAGAGGAGAAGACTCAGGTATGAAAGTTATAGGAATACAAGTAAGGCTTTAGCAAAGTCAAAGTATTTTGTTTGCATAACTTACTAAAAGTAATTCCTATTATTCAAGTTTTAACTCAAGTGTGAACTAACCAAAGATTTTTAAACTTTCACATTCTCGAATTTCTCATTTCAAAACCATCCCATTCATTACTACGGTGCGAGAGCAATGGATTGAGGTTCCATATCCGAGGAAACATGGCGATTCGAATCGATTACACCCAGCTGGGGATTCAGTACCACACGATATATGTAGAACTTAATCTTGCATATATCAACCCTATCTATAGATCCCCCATACAAGAACGGGTCCGCGCCACCCGAGAGTACAGTACACCTCCAATCCGGGACTTTAACCCACGGGGTACACGCTACTCCCGCCATCTCTCCACTCTCAGTGCGCGGTTAGCCATTCTCAGGTATCGGAATAGCTATAGACAAGGCTTACGTCAGCATGTGGGCTGTACTCAAAGGTCTCAATCACAGTGGTCCAACAACGATATGGTCCTAAGTTGAGTAACTTTACAACAAGACTCCATTCTTGTTGGAAATTACTATCATTATCATGTTGTTTCATGATTCATTATTCCCATAGCATAGTCACTATTTTGAAAAGCACCTACTATAATAAAGTAAGTAGAGCATGGCTAAGCATACTAAGCATTTTCAAAAACAGGTATCCGGGTTAAGTGTTGGAATCACCAAGGTAGGTAATGCATCAAATAGGATTCACCAACTCCTTGTACCTAATGCATCATATTACTCAAGTGAAATAACTTTTAGAAAATCACAAGGAGAAGGTTAATGTCCGGGGCTTGCCTTGAGAGTCAGCGAAGTCCGGAGTCTCAGGAAAAGAAGAATCCACTCCCTCAAGAGATAACCACGGAGTTTCAGATTCTTCTGGAACGGGAGCTACACGTAAAAGTGCATATGCATGAATAATGAGATGCTTATGATATGATCATGGTAAAGATGGAAATTTTCTTAACTATAACTTTTGCAAACCAACAAACCCAACTTGGAAAAACTTAAAAGGAAAATTACTTATATAAATCAGCAGATCAAGATAATTCACCCAAGCCTATTAAACATTTCATATCACAACCACAAAGCAAGGCTATATAAATAACTAATGACAAAAGATAATTAACACAAATAAAACCATAACCAGGGAGCAATTTATGCTAGGTTCCCATTGGTTGTCAAACAATTCCAAAGATCATATATGTTTAAGCATTTCTATTATTTTATAAACCTTAAATAGCTTTATTTATAAACTAACTTATACTTATTTAAACAGAGATGAAATTAAACATGAAGGTAGATGTGACTAAGATAAACTTACATTTCAAATTTCATGGTTTTTGGATAAATACAGAAATTACATAAATCACCAAAGTTTCATTATTAATTAAAGCATGCATTTAATGACTATAGCAAAATTACTCTAAACACAGATTTTATAATTTTAAATTAGCACAGATATACTAAGATCATCCATGTCAAATTTCATAATTTTTAGAGCTATAGATTAATTATAACAAAATTAACAAAACTAGCTACTGTGCATAAAGTCAGAAAAAGAAAACACAAAACTAGCCCAAACTGGGCTTTTGGCCCAATCCGGCTCGGCCCAATACGCACGAAAGCCAGCCCAGCCTGGCTCCCGCCGCGCCTGGCAACTTTGCAAAAGAGCCCTCCAGTTTACACGAAACTAACCCGCAGTCCATGGCGCTATTCACCAGAGTCACAGACTTTGCAACCAACACCCTGGACTTCCTCGTCTTCACAAACGGGAAGTCCCCGACCATGGCCGACGCGCACGGCGACGCACCGAGCGGCGGCGGTCCTTACGCCGGCCAACTCCGGCCATTAGAGACTCCACTAACGCAAGCATCAGCACCGGCAGGTCAACCGCAATCGATTGAGCCCCTAACCCTAAACTCTACTCTCCGGCGAAGCCCTGGCCACGCACGGCGGCGGACCGGATCGTGGCGACCCTGTTCCGGCGAACCTAGACTGGTAGAAGTAGAGCGGAGAGGCTAGGAAGCTCCAGTAGCTCACCCTGATGTCGATGCGCTAGCTAGTTTGAGCGGAGGATGAACGGAGGTAGGACGTCCATGGAGCAGTGGCCTTCGGCGGCAAACTCCGGCGAAGAAGAAAAGGTTCCGGCGAGACCTGAGCACCACACACGAAACCATCGAGCCGATGAGTTTTCTGGGATCAAGATGGAATAGAAACGCGAGACAAAGGAAAAAGGGAAGTACCCAGTTGATCGGACCACGGCGGACGCGAGCTCGTCGGAGCTTTTTCACTGGTGGGAAGAAGAACGGCGATTTCTGGCTCTCTGAGACAGTAAAGATCAAAGGGGTGGGCTCTGGATATACGCAAGGAAGTAGGGTATTTATACCCGCGGTCAAATTGAGATGAGGATGCTCGGTTAACGGTGAATTGAAGATTGAACCGAGAAGGTGCTCGTCGGGGTTTCGTGGCAAGATGTCGACGGCAAGCGCGGGAGAGGATGCCACGACGCGAGATAAAAGGCCAGCAGCTGAGTAACTTCGCCACGGAGACGGTCGCACGCTTGTTCGAGAGAGAGCGATGCCCAGTGCGCTGGCATCGCCGGTTAAAGCCTCGGCGGCCACCGCCATGAACAGAGCCAGAAGCTTACCTTCCCCCTTTCCCAATTCTACCCTTTCCTAAATTTAAAATTACTTTGAATTTTTGAATTGAAGTTGAAAATATTCCAAAATATCAAAATGCTCAAATTTCAACTGAACATCTTTTATTTTTGCAACACAACCCAAATTTGGCTGCATTTTGAATTTGAGTTTGAATTGCAAAAGGGATAAAAGGGTAAAAGGACTTTCTCAATTACTTTTGATTTTGTATGAACACTTGAAAAACTTTACACATCAAAGTTGTTCCTTATCAGAAATGGAGCAATTTTTTGCTTTTTAAAGCATACCAAATTCTTTCTAGATTTTGATTTATAGAAAAGGGAATAAAATAGGATTTTGGAATTATTTAAACTATTTAATGAATTTTAAACCAAAACTGAATTATATTCCATTGATGACTTGAATCAAGGTCCAAATTCATCTTTGAAACATAAATCCAAAGTTTGATCCAAAATTCACTACTATAAGAAATTACCATTATACCCCTTTATATAACAAACACTGATCACTCATAAGAAAACATAACTAGGGTTTCAACTTAAACACTTCTTATCCACTAAGCACAAGCATAAAGAATAAACTTGTTTTAGTGAATGCAAACCAGGTTATCACTCAATAAAATGCTAGTGCATATGATGACATGTCAGGTTTTAGTTTGCTTCACCAGAGTGTTACAGCTCTTTCCCCCTAAAAGAAATCTTGTCCCGAGATTTAACTTACAGACTAACTAATGGAAAAGGAAATGTGTCAAGCACTTCTATTATTAACTTTTACATAGAGCAAAGGATAAGTCATCATACTATGACTTACAAGAACTAGTCAGAAGATAGAAACTCAGGAAAGCTTTCTAAGAGAAAATCCTCTGACTCCCATGTAGCTTCTGATCCGTGCTAATCAGAGGTGGAGGAAACTCCTGTCGTAGGCCGAACTGACGCAACACCCTGATAGGCAAGTGCATCTCGACCACGTAGAAGCAGATAAGAGAGACGGTGCAACGCCAGTCTAGACGGTCCAGCTTCGTGGCCGGGTCGAACACGTCGTTGTACCAGTCCCAAGGCTCCCAACTGACCTATTTTTAATGAAGCAACATAGTATGTCATGTTCCTGTTTCAGTATTAAAAAATGAACTCGTTCTGGACTTACCTGGTGCTGTGTCAAGACGTCCAGCATGTCCGTGTACTGGTTGTAGCGGCGCTGGGGGTTGCCTCTAACTGGCTCTGCCATCGACCAGACGAATAGAGCAGTGGAGCGGGTGTCGTCGTGCGTCCACACATGCATTCCAATTTGAATCAGTTAAACGACTGTAAATTTCTAAAAACACACGCACGCAAGAGGTATGTACTTACCGCAGCTTCTCGAATACGGGGACGACCCACAGGCAGGCGCTCCCAGGCCCAAACCTGGAGCAGGGCAGGCACCCTCCCAGCTAGAGGAGGCATGCCTCTGCCGGCACCCCTCGCACAACTGTCTGTACAGCCAGGCTAGAACAGCGCTCCCCCAGCTATAGCCAGCTATGTTCTCCCATGGCTGTGCGAGGATGGGGACGAACATCCAGCTGATCGTGTTCCCCGAGGAGTCGGAAAACAGGAAGGCCCCAATAAAGTGCCACAGCCACACCCTGGCAGACCTCTCCACTACCTGTGGGTGGGCATTGGGGGGGCACACTGCAAAGTGCTCAGTGAGCCACGATGAAGGCACCTCAGAAGTCTTCCTGTTTGTTTCTGAAAAAAATTCAAGTTAGGACATGATAGTAGCAATAGTATGCAACGAAATTAGAAAACAAATATTAGCTTACTTGTTCCTCTTGGCATCTGCGTCGTCGGGCGGCCTACGGCCACAGAACTCCTCGATCGTGTTCATCCACGTGTCCGAGTCAAGAATACCCGTCATGGGGAGCCCGCCCAGGCGTAGACCAAAAATCTTGGCCACGTCCTGTAACGTCACTGTCAGCTCCCCGCAAGCGATGTGGAAGGTGTGCGTCTCGGGACGCCACCTGTCTTGCAGCGCGGTCAGGAGTGCCGGGTCGAGCTGGCACACCGCGTGGTTGGCGATACGGGCCAGCACCAAGAAGCCAGCGCGTTGTAGGAAGGGTGCGTAGCGCTCGTCCCACCAGTGCCAGAGGTGGGTGCGCGGCCTAAGCAACGTCAACCGCTCCGGAGGGTCGTAGTCCGTCAGTCTGTGCATCTGGTGCTCGTCGTCGTAGTACGACTCAAGGAGAGGTTACGCCAGAGGGTTTGCCATCCTGTTTAAACAAAACATGGTAACAAGTTAGTATAGCGTCTCAATTAATAAAGTATTAAAATAAATGAAAGACATATGCATAAAAATAATGAAAACATTCAAATATTAATATAACTAAAGAAACAAATCAACTTGTGCCGTTGTACACCTGTTGTCTTTGTCTACGATGGAAGGCTGCATTATGTCCTGGCATGTGGCAAACATAGCAGAGGTTCGTGCTAGGTGTCTGGTCGAAGTCCCCCCCCCGCCATACCTATCCATATTGTCCATGTCCCCACTTTAGTCTCTTCTTCCTCCTCCTACCCTTACCTACCTTCAGCAGCTCAGAATCAGGCATGTAGTCTCTACCCAGGTATGGAGGCCATTGAGTGGGATCAAGGTAAGGCTCAAAGCTGCTCTGCCATATTGCGACGGTGTTTCTCCTGCGATAGTACTCGGACATATATGGTGGGGCCTTGTAGTTATATCCACGCGCTCTACAGGACGCAATCATGTGAGAGCAAGGCGCATGCATTATCTGCGACACGTTACAACTGCATTCCACTCTTTCAAGATCGACCCGGTAGTTGCGACCACCATAACGTTCCCCACCCAAGGTAGTTTCACCCTTTGCTCGAACATTATAGATTTGTCTGGTTGGTCCATAAGCCTCACAAGTTTGCTGCGTTGCCCAGATCTCATTTTGCTGAATGTGCTCCTTTCCCGCCTTTCCAAATTCACCATCCATTTGTAGGTTGTCTTGAGCAATGGACCACCTGTTCACGAAGTACTCGTTGGTCTTGAGAAACGAGTACTCAATGATTCCAGAAACGGGCAAGGCTCTGACACCGGTGAATACCTTGTTGAAAGACTCTGATGAGTTGGTGGTCATTATACCGAACCGGAAACTGCCCTCATCGTAAGCAAGCGCCCACTTGGCCTTGTGTTCCATCTGTCTCTCGATCCAGGCCTTGGCAGCACTGTCTAACATTTTCTCCAACTCTTCCATTGTTTCCTTGAATTTGTGCTCAGTTTTAACACAACATAGTTCTTTCACCTTGTCACAAACCTCCTTTTTTCTCTGCTGACGCCAAAAATTTGCGGCAAAGTGACGCATGCACCATCTGTGGACTAGAGGAGGGCAACCCTCTATCTCTTCCTCTGCAGCACGGAGCAACCCGACATGACGATCCAAAATCAAACATATTGTCCGAGTACGGCCTAACACTTGTATCCGTAGATGTCACACCCCAAAATTTGCATTTCTGAAATTAGAATTAAAATGATTTAGTTATGAACTTTGGTGCTCATAAAAATGTAGGAAAATATTTTTTTTCTCTCTAAATTAAAATTTATCCTAAGGTTTAGAAACATGTTTGTGCATTCATGTTGGAGCATTTGAGTTTTGTGATGTGTGGTTTTAGCTAAAATTCAAATTGAGTTCAAAATGGTTTGAAAACAATTTTAAAATGAATTTCATAGAAAGGGTTTTGAAAATAAAGACATTTCATTTTTCAAAAGTTTGGAAAAGTTAAAGTTTCAAAAACTTTATTTTATCTCAAAGATCCAAATCAAAACTCAAAAGGTTTTAAAATTTGATTTGAAAATGCTTTTGAAAATCAGTTCAAATAAAAGAAAAAGAGCAGAACTCATTCCCTTCCCCTCCCCTTTGGCATCTGGCCCAAGAGCCCAATCTCGGTGCTCTCTTCCCTCCTCCTTTCAGCCCAGACCGGCTCAGCTGGCGCCCCACTCCCTCCAATCTTTTGGCTCGAGCGGCCCTCTCTCCCTCCTCTTGGTTTCGGCCCAGCCTGGCCAGCTCTCTCTCGCATTCCTCCTCTCCCGCGTGGGCCAGCACGACCTCACTACCCAGCTCTACTCCGCGGAAGCACCAGGCCCAAGTCTATGCCATGGCCCAGCAAAGCCCAAGCGGGCGCTCCCTTCTCCCTGTCCGACTGACGATTCGGTCCCACATTCTTACTCGCTGACAGGTGGGCCTTCTTTGTCAGCGTCGTCTCTCACCTCCCGCTCGTCTTCGGTTGGGACTCCCCGACCCGGCGTCCATCCCCAAGCCGACACCGCCCCGTTCCTCAGTGTGTGTCCTACGCCGAGCCTCCCTATAAATACCGCCGCCAATCCTGCATGCCCACCCGAGCCGCCGCTTTTCCTCGTCCAAGAAACCGAGCCTCCCGTGCCCTATTCTACCCTAGCACCGAGCTTCGCCCTAGCCGAAACCCGCCGTTGTTCATCTTCAACCTCATCGGTTCCCGAGCATCACGAGCCCGTTAGTGAGTTTCGCCATGGCTTCATGAAGCCTCTCAACCCCACTCTTCATGTATTCCTTCGGTTATTCCATGACTTGTCGGTTATTCCATGACTTGAGCTTGCCATTGTGTGTAGAGGAGCCACCGCCGCCTAACCGTGCCGCACGCCACCACCAGACTTTCCCCGTCGTCATCTTCTCATCTGGTGAGGTCCCCTAGCCTTCCTCTTTAGATTGAACCTACTCCCGAGCTCTCTACCGCTCTGTAACGTGAGATCCGAGAGCGTCGCCGTATTTCGGCCATGGCGCCACCGCAAGCGCCATCCTCTCCCCCAATTCCGGTTGACAGCGCCACCGCCTGCTCCCCGATCTAATCTGGCGCATCCAAAACATATCAGAGCTGTTTTGCTAAAGAAACCCTGAATGTTTCTAGAATAGAATCCGCAGTCCACTTCGTCCTATTCAATGAGTCTTGAAACTTTTTCAATATAGCCCCTGCGTTTCTTCTAATTGAGGCGCAGTCCGGCCGCAATACAGATTTTGTTTTTTATTTATTTAAATTTGCAAAATCAAGTTCGATTTATTTGTAGTTTTGCCACTGATTTCAAAAGCCTATAACTTCTTCGTTTTAACTTTGTTTTCGTCCGTTCAACTTGCGTTAGAATTGTTTCAAAAAGTTCTTTCTAACCATATAACTTTCAGTACTGTTTTTCATAATTAAAATTTGAGCTAAATCTAATCTAGTAATTAGAGCTCTGTAATTTGTTTAGTTCATATCTTTCCTGTTATAGCTCCGATTAGCGTGATCTTCATGTTTGTGTGTTCGTAGTGAGACGTAGATTGGTTTTCAAAACTCTTTATCTTGTTTTATTATGATTGATGTACTGTTCTAATCATAGCCTATGTTTGCTTTGCATGATTGGTATTGGGTGCTTGTGTGGTGTTGTGTGATTGTATGTCCAGTCGGTGAGTTATACGTTGGAGATCAAGAAGAAGTTCGTGATCAAGAGTCAACCTTTGGAAGTCTACAATTCAATAGAAGAAGGATCTTGAGTTTAAGGCAAGTATAGATGGGACCATCCTTGTTACCTACTCACTGTAATCACTTAATTCATATTGCATGTGTCTACCTTGATGCCTATATAGACTTATCCTAGATGTTTGATCTTATGCCTTGATAACCATGGGTATGCATTTGGTAGCTTGATGCTAGTGCTCAACTTAAACTATGATCATGTAAATCTGAATTAATGGTTTATGAGATATGATAAAATATGACTTTTATAGCAACATGGTTTAGGATTAATGGTTTATGAGATATGATAAAATATGAATTTTATAGCAACATGGTTTAGGAACTGCTATAAGGGATCACCCGGGACTTACAGTGCAACCATGAGGGTTATATGGCTCTGACCTTAGCTCAGTATGAGGACCTTTTCTAGCTTGTTAGTGGTTACCCGAAAGGGCGCATAAGGCGCTTGATGAGCTGGAATTAGGGCGGCTTCTCTCCCCTTGCCTGCGTGCCGCAAGGTTGAGAGACCCTTCTTCCCCTTGCCTTAAGACCGCGACCCTAACTTGTTAGACGAACCTTTGAAAGGCTGCGCAGTGAACCCAGCCATGCACCTTGGCAGTGTGATATGGGACTAGCTATCTCTGGCAAGCGGGAATCACTACTCCTCGGGTAAAGTGTACAACCTCTGCAGAGTGTAAAACGGATATATCAGCCGTGCTCACGGTTACGAGCGGCTTGGAATTCTTATGGTATAGTTGTTGCTAAATAATGGTAATGATGATGATGATATATTTATTCAATGGATACATGTTTACTTGATCATATGTTTAACTTGGGATGGTTATACTTTGATGCTACTTAATGCTAAAATTATGCCAACTAAAAGCTTCCGCAGTTAAACCAGTGTCACCCTTTTTGAGCCTCATGAACCCCATGTTATATTTGTTAAGTACGAGATGTACTTATGCTTGCTTTACTTTTCAATACTTTAGAAAAATCCTGGATGGGTACCAGAATGCCAGAAGTTGGAGAAGTTAGGCTTGTGATCAACCAGTCAATTGTTCCCTGTGAAGCTGGAGTCTCCATCTGAAGATCGAAGTGTCTTTCCGTTGTCTGCTCCTTAAGGTTATGTTCTTTGTGTTTATACGTTATATATGTGCATTGTCTTTCTATATTACCCTTTATTTGTGGCTATATGTGAGAATTGACTTCCTGGGCTCACATATGGTGTATATCCGGTTTTGTTCTTAAAACCGGGTGTGACAGTAGAAGGGCCATGAACCAAGACCAAGACTCAACGTTCTCCCCCTCAGCCAAAGCGAAAGCAATTGGAACTATCTGGTCCTCGGGATCAATAGTCGCCGCCATTATCAACACACCCTTGTACGCTCCGGTCAAGAAAGTACCGTCCACAAGTATGACTGGACGACAGTACGGGTACGCATGCTCTGTTTGGGCAAAAGACCAAAATACACGTTGAAGCACATGTGTAACCTTGCCGGTGTTGCGGTCTATATAGTGCCCACTGGTGTGTGTAAACCATTTCAGGCCAGGGTTATTGTGGCGGAACCGACCTGGCGATAAGAGCTCAAGTATTATCTTAGCCAAATCCGTCTGACTTCGACTCATACTTGAACCCATATAACCCCGGTAGTCCGGAAATCACGAAGGATTTCTAACACCATAACATACAGGATCGCATCGTTCAAGGTTACATTCGTAAAGATACATCACAGCGAAACGAAATCGAATTTAAAACATCAGAGTGCGGAATTTAAAACAGAGTTATCACAATATTGAGTTTAAAAGTGCGGAAGCTTGAATAAGTTTAAAACACGACCACAACAAACGTGGTCCAAATAAACATTGTTTGATAAACCCACTCAACACAAGTCATTCCTCCTTTTTAAGATAGTGTGCCACCAGTAGTCTCAGTCTGGCAAAAGAAGGAGGAAAGCTTCTTGACGACCCTGCCCTGGGCCTACTCCTCATCACCTTCCACTGGGTAGAGGCAGTGCTTACAATAGCCAAAGTAGACCTGGCCATCTGCAACAACGGGATAAACCCTGAGTACGATGTACTCAGCTAGTACTCAGCTAGACCCGTCTAACTGAAAATAAAAGACTCCAAGGGTATGCAAGGCTTTTGAGGTGGAGCTGGGATCTTTTAGTTGCGAAAGGCTCAAATTCAGATAAGGGAATAATTAATGATTATGGTGAGCTGTTATTTTTTAAACCTACTCCTTAGTTCTAGGTTATTGCCTGTACTAGAGCACTCACTTGAATCTAACAAACAATAATATAACCATATCCAGTTGACTTATCCACATTTTAGTTGAACCTTTAAACATCACATGGAGTTGTATCGTGGTGAAGCTCGTCATAGTTTCCCACTAACCGGGGGAGACGGCGACTCGAATCGAATTCCAAACCAGCTGGTGAAAGACCTTTAATACCAGCCCACACTTTCCCCGTCGGGTCCATGCATTGGGCAACCGCTCGACGCTTGTTCGTGGTGGTAATCGTCGCGGCTCAAGCACGGACCGCCCAATCAGAGTCTGGCGATGGCCTCACGCGGCAGATCGCAACTTCCGTACTAGAGGGCACGACAGGTTGAGACCGGCCCGAACAGCTTCTAACCGGCTTTGGGTCGATGATTACGGCACCGACATATCCCTAAGTAAAAGGGCGCGTTCAAAAATGAACGAGGGCCAACATCGATACAAACCTACACGATCCAACGGACGGACTGCCCCAAGTTTCCAAACTTGTGCCTTGCCTTCCAGTTGACCGTATTCATTACTACTCAGGTTCTTTTCCACGATAGCAAATATAGCCAACCGTGATCCGGTCAATACCCATCGGGGTATTACGGAAACATCCTTAACTACTACTTTTATTAAGCAGGCTAAGCAATTCTACATTATAAAGCAGTAGTAGCAGGGAACAAGGCAGGTAATAATCAATAATCAAGGAATGGTAATGCAACAAATAGGATTCAATCAACTCCTATACCTAATGCATCACAATATAAAGGACTCAAGTAAATTAATTATAAAAACTGGGAGACTTAGAATGCTCGGGGCTTGCCTTGAGTGAAAACCGAGGCCTCGTGGGAGGGGCACTCGGGCAGGTTAGTGTCGGCCGCGGGGTCTGCTTCCTCCGACTGCTGGAGCTCCTGGATCTCCGGCTCGACGCTTGACTCCTGCTCTTGGTGGGGCTCCGGAGTGTCGATCCTATTGCATGCGATGAATTTATAATTCAATAAATGCGGTGCAGATGAAGTGGCATGAAAAGAATAACTCTTGCAAACCAACAAAGCCAACTTGTTGAACCACTTTTAACCTTGGGGCAATATCTCATTTATTTCATAAGACAAAATCTGAGTATTCAACTCTTCTTATTTAAATACATCAAAGGAAACTCAGATTTGAACTGCAAGTGTATTTTTCTGGGCTCAGAAAAATCCACAAAAATTCCAGAAGGTAAATCACGCTTGCTGGACTCTACTGAACAAGTTTCAGCCAAAGATAAAATACAGAGCTGCAGAAACAAAAATGACAAGCAAACTGCCTAAAAAAAAAAGGTACTTTGAACTACAACCCTACTGTAAAAGAGTGCATAGTTCTATTTCCTATTTTTCCCAGATTCTACTTCACATTTCATATTTATCAGAAAATTCCATGACCAGAACCATCATATATTTTCTTACATGAATTTCTAAAGATCTTATACAAAAAAACACAGTTGTAAAGCAACTACAAATTTTTCCATAAAACAGATCAAGTTTATATTTTTCTCAGACTCTTCATGACACACCAAGACTGTACAAATTTTCCCATATTTTATTTCAACATATAAAACACCTTAACACTTATTCTAAGAAATCAGCAAAAAGAGACTTTTAACTATAACCGTAACTTTTTCTACATAAACAGTGCATCATATATTTTTCACAGGTGCCAAACAGTATAATAAACTTACACAAAATTTTCCAGGAATTATTTCAACCAGAAAACACTTATAATCATTTATTTAAACAAAAGCATATAAACTGAAATAAATGAAAACAGTAAAATAAACTGCTATCAAAAATACATTCATATTTTCCCATGATAGATCTATTCATAAGAAAGCTAATAAAACTGGAAGCACTTCATTTGGATTTATAAAACAGGCTACACAAAAATAACAAGCATCTCTGGAAATTAAACCGAAAAAGAAAAACATTTAACTTCTCCCGCTGGCTTGCGAGAACTCGGTCTATGGATCGGTAAGGGACTGACGCGCGGGACCCGTGGGTCAGCAGAACCTATTCGGGCTCGGGCGCACGGCGGAAAGCGAATCGGCGAGGCCTGGCTCGAACGAGACCGCACCCGAGGTTTTGCTCGAGGCGAGCTCGAGGCCGAGGCTGGCTCGAGGGCTCGGGCGAGACGGAAGAACGCACGCTCGTCCGAGGCCTGGCTCGAGGGCTCGGGCGAGACGGAAGAACGCACGCTCGTCCGAGGCCTGGTTCGAGGCTGAGGCCTGGCTCGAGGGCTCGGGCGAGACGGAAGAACGCACGCTCGTCCGAGGCCTGGTTCGAGGCTGAGGCCTGGCTCGAGGGCTCGGGCGAGACGGAAGAACGCACGCTCGTCCGAGGCCTGGTTCGAGGCTGAGGCCTGGCTCGAGGGCTCGGCGAGACGGAAGAACGCACGCTCGTCCGAGGCCTGGCTCGCGGCCTCGGGCGAATCGGAAAACAGGCGCGCCCGTCCGAGGCCGGACTCGGGGGCTCGGACGAGACGGAAACAGGGGAGGGATTGGTCCGGCGATTCTCGCCGTCGGTGAGGTCGCCGGCGCGGAGGCTGGGCCCGGCGGACTCGTCTCAACGAGGGCGCATCCAGCGGTACCAGTGGTTTGGCAGCGCACGGCCGTAGCGTGCCGGCGGCGAGCGGCAGCGCACGGCGGCGGCGGCATCGCGCGGCTACGCCGTTTCCGGCGGTCGCCGGCTAAACTGGCGGGCGTGTGAGACTCAGTGAACCTAGAGGGGAGTCCTAGGGGTGATGGTTTGGCCGGAGGTGCGCTGGTGCGTGCTGGCCACGTGTGAGGTCCGCGATGGCGGCAATGGCGCTCGGCCGAGGTGAACAGAGAGATAGGGAACGATAGCGTTAGGGCTAGTTGGTGTTCTCACCTTGCCTTGGCTTGGCGAAGCTGGAGGAGGAAGAAGGGAGGCGGTGGAGCTCGGGTCGGGGACGAACGGCTCCGGGCTCCGAGCGGCGCTGAAAGCTTCCGCGGCGGGGCTCTTCGGACTTCGGCGTCGGTGGAGCTCGGCGGATGGCGCGGGGGTGCGCACCGTGTGTCCGAGACGAAGGCGGGGCAGTGGCCGGGGTTAATCGGCCGGTGATGGAGGTGGCCGGTGATGGAGGTGGTGACTGGAATTTGGGAAGGGGCCTTGCGGCGGGTTGCAGCGAGCGGAGAGAGGTGCTCAGTTTGCTTCGTGCGCGGGTGAGAGTGGGGAGTGAGAGCGAGAGTGAGTGCGCGAGTGAGTGAGGGAAGGAGCGGAGGGTGGAGTGCTCGGGCTTTTGGTCGGCTCGGCCGGCCGGTGGTCGCTGCGGGGGCCACGGCGGCGCGGTCGGCGAGGCGGCGGCAGGCGGCTCGGCAGACGAGGATGCGCGGGAGTGGCCGGCGAAGATCGCTGGCGTGCTCTGGTGGGAGAAGATCGGAGAGGGAGTGGTCGGCGTGGATTTGGCGCAGAGAAGGGGCGCCACGCGGCAAGCCGGCCGGCGTACGGCGCGGCCGTGTCAGGTGGCCGGCGCGCGCGTGCGCGGGCGGGCGCGCGGCGGGCGAGGCGGCGAGCGCTGGGCCGAGGCGGGGAAGCGGGCCGAAAGGCCGGATGGGCCGAAGGGTTGGCGCCGGGAAAGAAAAACATTCTTTTTCTTTTTCCAGAAATTTCCAAAGTTTGACTTCTCAAAAACAGTTTGAAAAACTTCAAACCAGGCTTTGACCCAAATATAAAAGTTGCTCAAATATTTTTCTCTACAACTTTTATATAGAACACTTTTTCTGAAAACCATTTATAAATCCTCCTCAAGAATAAAGCCAAAATCAAAGCATCAAGTCAAATAGAAATCCAATTTCAAATAAACAACAAAAGATCAAAGGCATACTTTTACACAATGAATGATGCAATGCATTGCTTATGCTTTCTTAGTGGCTAATTGCAGTGCCTAATGCAGTGCTTGACACCAGGGTGTCACAGCCCTTCCCCCCTTAAAGAAATCTCGTCCCGAGATTTAAGTTACGTACCAATCTTTATAAAAAGCGGGGTAGTGGTAGTTTACGCTTAGGTACTCCTCGGTTCCCATGTAGCATCGTTGTTGGGTCCGTGATTACTCCAAGAATCTTGTAAGTCTTCACTGTTCGGTTACGAGTCTCTCGAGTCTTGGTATCCAAAATTTCCTTAGGTTGTTCGTAGTACTCCAGATCTGATCTGATCGTGACATCCGGGACTCGAACTTCCTCTTGTTCGGGAACTCGAAGGCATTTCTTCAGCTGTGATACGTGGAACACTGGGAAAACTGCACTCATCACTGGGGGTAACTGCACTTCATATGCCACTTTTCCCTTCTTTGCTATGATCTGGTAAGGTCCCACATATCGAGGTGCTAGCTTCTTTTTAATTCCAAAGCGTTGGACCTTTCTCATAGGTGAAACCTTGAGATACACATAGTCTCCAACTTGAAATTCCAAAGGTCTCCTTCGGGTGTCAGCATAACTCTTTTGTCGAGACTGTGCTACCTTGATATGTTGCTGTACTGTTTGCACAATTTCCTCGGCATCTTTTACATAATCGGACCCATAGAATCCTCGATCTCCAGACTCAACCCAATTTACTGGGGTTCTGCATCTTCGTCCATATAGAACCTCAAAAGGTGCCATTTTTATACTTTCTTGATAACTGTTATTATATGAAAACTCAGCAAGGGTAACCATTTCTCCCATGACTCTCCTGAAGACAAGACACAAGCTCTCAGGATATCTTCTAGAATCTGATTTACTCTCTCCGTTGCCCTGCGGTTTGGGGGTGGTAGGGCGGAACTTCTTACCAACTTGGTTCCTAATTCCTTGTGCAATGTTCCCAAAAACGTGCTATGAACTGGGGTCCTCTATCAGAGACAATCCTTTTTGGAATCCCATGCAATCTCAAGATATTCTGTATGTAGGTCTGCATACTGATGCGGTCGGTGGGTAGTTTTGACTGGTATGAAGTGAGCCACTTTAGATAACCGATCCACAATAACCCAAATCGAATCATTCCCTTTTGAGTAGTGGGAAGACCTGTGATAAAGTCCATACTGATCTCTTCCCATTTCCACTCTGGAATCGATAACGGTTGTAATAGTCCGGCGGGTTTCAGATGTATTGCCTTTACTCTGCAACAAGTATCGCATCTGGCGACATAGGCTGCAACTTCTTTCTTCATCTTCGACCACCAATATCTGGTTTTCAAACCCTGATACATCTTACTACTTCCTGGGTGGATAGACAACTTTGAATTGTGAGCTTCACCCAGAATTCTTCCTTTCAGCTCTGCATCCTTAGGAACGACTAACCTCTGGTTATACCACAAGATTCCTTGCTCGTCGTTCTGAAGTTCAACGAACTACTGGTTTCTAACCTCTTCTTAATCTGACAAATCTCTGCATCATTTTTCTGTCCCTCTATGATGTCGCTTTCCAAGGTGCACTGAAGAGTGATATTGTTCAGCATAACGGGGTGCATAAGGTTAAATCTATCCTCCAAAGTGGTTGTAGGGAGTTGCAATGAGTCTTGCGACTCAAGGCATCGGCTACAACGTTCGCTTTTCGGGGTGGTAATGCACTTCAAGGTTGTAATCCTTTATTAATTCTAACCATCTTCTCTGCCTCATGTTCAACTCCGGCTGGGTGAAGATATACTTCAGACTTTTATGATCCGTGTACACATGACATAGATTCCCATAGGTAATGTCTCCAAATCTTGAGTGCATGCACGACGGCTGCTAATTCCAAATCATGAGTGGGGTAAGTCTCTTCGTGTGGTCTCAACTGACGAGAAGCATAGGCGATAACTCTTCCATTTTGCATGAGTACACATCCGAGTCCAATCTTGGAGGCATCACAAAACACATCAAAAGGTTCCTCCAAGTTTGGCTGAGCCAAAACTGGTGCGGAAGTCAACAACGTTCGCAGAGTGCGGAAAGCTGTTTCACACTCTGGAGTCCAAACCTAGACCAGGAATGACTATGGGGTCCACTATGGCCTTTTTATCCCCAAAGATCATTTCCACTCCTTTAGCCATTTTTCGCGAGGAGAAACGGCTCGGGGAACTTATCTGATATCCCCGGTCTAACTCTATCAACTCAAGATTACTTCTCAAAACAAAATTCTCACTTATGAAAGAATGTGATGCTCCAGAATCAAACAACACAACTGCGGGGCATTGATTAACAAGAAACGTACCAGCGGTGACAGGCTCTCCTTCTGGCACTTCTTCCACAGTGGTGTGGTGCACATGACCGTACGAGGCTGGGGCTGAGTGTACTGCTTCTTCGGTCGAGGGCACTGACGTGACAGGTGTCCGGTTTGACCACAGTTGTAGCATGGGCCAATTACGTACGGGTCCTGGGACTGCTGCATTTCCTGCTTTGCTCTTGTTTTGCATCATGGGGGCAGTGTACGGCTTCTGGAAGCTGGGACGGGGACGGTTGGTGGTGATCTTCCTCTGTGGGGGTCGGTACCTTGCTCCAGTGACAGGCGGGCGGTACGGGGCGCGTGCTCCGAAAGTGGTCCTCTGCTGGGACGAACCTCCTTCATTCGCACGGCGGGCGTATCTCTGCTGCTAGCCGGCTGTCATTGGCCTCTTGATTCAGACAGTCACTGACGAAGTCACTGAAGGTGGTGCGGTGACTGTTACCCATCTTGGATAGCATTGTGGCATTCATGCCACGCTTGAAACTGGCAATCTTCTTGGCTCAGTATTTACAAAATCTGGGGCATAGCGAGCCAGATTGTTGAAGCTGTGGAGGTACTCTGATACGGACCTGGTCCCCTGGGACAACCTCATGAACTCGGCAATCTTCATTTCCATCAGACACTAGGGATGTAGTGGTTGCGCATAGCAGTAGAGAATTGATCCCAAGTAACATGTGCATTAGCTGGCAGAGATGCACGGTACTGGGTCCACCACAAACCTGCGGGTCCTTCAACATGTGAGCGGAATACTCCGCTTTAAGCTCTTCCGTCAGACGAAGCAGACGGAACTTCTGTGTGATAGAGTTGAGCCATTCATCAGCTTCGAGCGGCTCAGTGGCTTCTTGAACACTGGAGGACGAGTGTCCAAGAAGTCACGGTAGGAGCTATACTGATTGGGCTCCGGGCCTTGGCGCTGCTGATGCTGTTGCGCGGTGTGTTGGCGATGTTGCGGAGGGTGGCCTCCATGTGCCTCTGCATTCTTCCATGTTCCTTGGCTTCCCAGAAACTGGCCAAAGAACGCTTCAGGCGTCATGGCGGCGGCGGGGGAGGTGGCAAGTTCTCCTCCGGTCCCTCCCTGCCCACGCGGCTGCGGGGTGTGTGCCGGCATCTGCATATCCCATTAATAAGCAATCATTAGGTGATGTTACACCGATCATGAATAAATACTGTGCTGTACATAAATTCGGAAATTTAGCACACGTCCAAGTATAATTACTCATCCATACAACAACATCACAGAACAATTGCTTGGAATTAGACATGCAAACGACGGATTTCCATAAAAGAGGTGCCGGATCGAAGTCCGGACTTGTCCAAAAGCCATTACATGCCATCATAAGTTAAAAATAAAACCATCACATGTTTGGATCATTACATCACTTAGCGAGCAAGCTCAAGCTATACAAAAGAAAACGATCTCTAAACAAACTAGCGCTCAGGGATCTCCAGCGGCGGATGCGGCGTCCTTGATGTCAAACATCGATCATAGGCTCATCTGCATGAGCCTCCTCTGGTGGGGCGCGGGGACAAGAACCTCTCCGTCCTGGGGATCTGGGCCTCTGCTGCGGGAGCTGCTGGTGCTGCTGCCTCCTGTGCTGCATGATGGAACTCATGGACGGCCTCGTGGAGCTGCTCGATGTAGACCTGCTGTGCGTGGATCTGCTGAACCAGAAGATGGGCTCCCTCTCTGAGGTGGTCAAGTGCGGCAGGGCCTCATCTCTCTGCAGAGATGCGGTCAGGTACATCTGCCGGCGACTGTCCTGGCGGTAGACTGAGCTGGGCAGTGGTGCGGGCGTCGTCGCGCTCAAGCGTGAGCTGCTGAATCCTCTCCTGTAGACGAACAACCTCGCGTCGAAGTCCTCCCGAAGCTTCCTCTTGCTCTGGTAGGTGGCGGTGAGGGTGAAGGACACGCTCTCGAGAGTGTGCTCCAAACTCTCACATACACCCAACAGAGCTCCAGTGGCGCTCATCGCAGGTGTCTCGCAGTAGAGAGTAGAAAGCTCCTCAGGGCTCCCTGTCAAGGTGACTCTGGAGTCTGCTTCAGCGTAATGGGAAAAGTGATCCACGGGGAAAACACTCTGCCATCGCACTGGCTAAGTCGGCGGGAAACGGGCGATGATAACCTTCAGCACTAGGTATGCTGCCCTGTTGGCTCCATCCTTGGCACATGTGCCTCTGGTGACCTCTGTCCATCCTGTCCAGTGGGGCTTAGCAGGTAGAGCCTGATGACTTGATCTCCACCATGACAAGGAATCCTGCCCGTAAATCTCCTTCTGCCATGAGTATCTGGGCTCCTGTCCTTCACTCGTACCACACGGCCTGCAAAATCTCCAAAGGATAGTCGGCAACCCAAAGTAGGTCAGGAACGTCCTCCGGGTCAGCTTGGTGGCCAAGCGATGACGGGAACTCCTCTGCCTCCGTGGCCTTGCGAGCAGTCAACTTGGTTCGGGCCATCTGTAGAAACAAAGGGTTCGAACTCTCGTGAGACAGATATTAAGTTGGCAAATTTTATAGAAAAGAGAAACTTTAATTAAGGGGAGGAAATGCAAATGCAAGAATTTAAACATTGATGCATGATCGTACTACGTTCTCACTCACATTAATGACTCGTAAGTCCTAACGTTCTAGTCGGGTGGCAAGAATCGATCTCTCATGCGTTATCTACACGTTCTACTCGTTCGCATAGTTAGTGTACCTGCAGAAGATTCATTTCAGCCCAACAAAATTCCCAATGATAAAATAACTGAGTATTGGCCAACATGCGCAAAATACATAGAAGCCAATACTAAACACCATGCACCAATAGAAATCACCCTTAAAATCATTGATACCCTCATATGTGTCTGCGTGGAGCTCGCACATACTTGGTATAAGAACTCTCACCTAGACCGACGGTTGGACGGTCATGCTCTCATATCTCACAAAATCATTTTATGCATGTTTTCGCAATCGACGCATTCTCTTTTCCCGAGAATGGACCAGCAAATAAAGATCCAGCATGAAGCAAAACCCTGAACCCTGTTAGCAGTTAAGCCACCTGAATCCTAGTATAGGGCTTAAGGACGAGACTGGGCACACTTAGTAATTAAAATAGCTTTGAAAATAGATTTGAAATACCCATTTTAGTTCGAAAATAGCTCTTTACGAAGGTAATCACTTGAACCATGCTCTGATACCAGCTGTGGCGGAACCGACCTGGCGATAAGAGCTCAAGTATTATCTTAGCCAAATCCGTCTGACTTCGACTCATACTTGAACCCATATAACCCCGGTAGTCCGGAAATCACGAAGGATTTCTAACACCATAACATACAGGATCGCATCGTTCAAGGTTACATTCGTAAAGATACATCACAGCGAAACGAAATCGAATTTAAAACATCAGAGTGCGGAATTTAAAACAGAGTTATCACAATATTGAGTTTAAAAGTGCGGAAGCTTGAATAAGTTTAAAACACGACCACAACAAACGTGGTCCAAATAAAACATTGTTTGATAAACCCACTCAACACAAGTCATTCCTCCTTTTTAAGATAGTGTGCCACCAGTAGTCTCAGTCTGGCAAAAGAAGGAGGAAAGCTTCTTGACGACCCTGCCCTGGGCCTACTCCTCATCACCTTCCACTGGGTAGAGGCAGTGCTTACAATAGCCAAAGTAGACCTGGCCATCTGCAACAAACGGGATAAACCCTGAGTACGGGAATGTACTCAGCTAGACTTACCCGTCTAACTGAAAATAAAAGACTCCAAGGGTATGCAAGGCTTTTGAGGTGGAGCTGGGATCTTTTAGTTGCGAAAGGCTCAAATTCAGATAAGGGAATAATTAATGATTATGGTGAGCTGTTATTTTTTAAACCTACTCCTTAGTTCTAGGTTATTGCCTGTACTAGAGCACTCACTTGAATCTAACAAACAATAATATAACCATATCCAGTTGACTTATCCACATTTTAGTTGAACCTTTAAACATCACATGGAGTTGTATCGTGGTGAAGCTCGTCATAGTTTCCCACTAACCGGGGGAGACGGCGACTCGAATCGAATTCCAAACCAGCTGGTGAAAGACCTTTAATACCAGCCCACACTTTCCCCGTCGGGTCCATGCATTGGGCAACCGCTCGACGCTTGTTCGTGGTGGTAATCGTCGCGGCTCAAGCACGGACCGCCCAATCAGAGTCTGGCGATGGCCTCACGCGGCAGATCGCAACTTCCGTACTAGAGGGCACGACACGGGTTGAGACCGGCCCGAACAGCTTCTAACCGGCTTTGGGGTCGATGATTACGGCACCGACATATCCCTAAGTAAAAGGGCGCGTTCAAAAATGAACGAGGGCCAACATCGATACAAACCTACACGATCCAACGGACGGACTGCCCCAAGTTTCCAAACTTGTGCCTTGCCTTCCAGTTGACCGTATTTCATTACTACTCAGGTTCTTTTCCACGATAGCAAATATAGCCAACCGTGATCCGGTCAATACCCATCGGGGTATTACGGAAACATCCTTAACTACTACTTTTATTAAGCAGGCTAAGCAATTCTACATTATAAAGCAGTAGCAGGAGAACAAGGCAGGTAATAATCAATAATCAAGGAATGGTAATGCAACAAATAGGATTCAATCAACTCCTATACCTAATGCATCACAATATAAAGGACTCAAGTAAATTAATTATAAAAACTGGGAGACTTAGAATGCTCCGGGGCTTGCCTTGAGTGAAAACCGAGGCCTCGCGGGAGGGGCACTCGGGCAGGTTAGTGTCGGCCGCGGGGTCTGCTTCCTCCGACTGCTGGAGCTCCTGGATCTCCGGCTCGACGCTTGACTCCTGCTCTTGGTGGGGCTCCGGGAGTGTCGATCCTATTGCATGCGATGAATTTATAATTCAATAAATGCGGTGCAAGATGAAGTGGCATGAAAAGAATAACTCTTGCAAACCAACAAAGCCAACTTGTTGAACCACTTTTAACCTTGGGGCAATATCTCATTTATTTCATAAGACAAAATCTGAGTATTCAACTCTTTCTTATTTAAATACATCAAAGGAAACTCAGATTTGAACTGCAAGTGTATTTTTCTGGGCTCAGAAAAATCCACAAAAATTCCAGAAGGTAAATCACGCTTGCTGGACTCTACTGAACAAGTTTCAGCCAAAGATAAAATACAGAGCTGCAGAAACAAAAATGACAAGCAAACTGCCTAAAAAAAAAAGGTACTTTGAACTACAACCCTACTGTAAAAGAGTGCATAGTTCTATTTCCTATTTTTCCCAGATTCTACTTCACATTTCATATTTATTCAGAAAATTCCATGACCAGAACCATCATATATTTTCTTACATGAATTTCTAAAGATCTTATACAAAAAAACACAGTTGTAAAGCAACTACAAATTTTTCCATAAAACAGATCAAGTTTATATTTTTCTCAGACTCTTCATGACACACCAAGACTGTACAAATTTTCCCATATTTTATTTCAACATATAAAACACCTTAACACTTATTCTAAGAAATCAGCAAAAAGAGACTTTTAACTATAACCGTAACTTTTTCTACATAAACAGTGCATCATATATTTTTCACAGGTGCCAAACAGTATAATAAACTTACACAAAATTTTCCAGGAATTATTTCAACCAGAAAACACTTATAATCATTTATTTAAACAAAAGCATATAAACTGAAATAAATGAAAACAGTAAAATAAACTGCTATCAAAAATACATTCATATTTTCCCATGATAGATCTATTCATAAGAAAGCTAATAAAACTGGAAGCACTTCATTTGGATTTATAAAACAGGCTACACAAAAATAACAAGCATCTCTGGAAATTAAACCGAAAAAGAAAAACATTTAACTTCTCCCGGCTGGCTTGCGAGAACTCGGTCTATGGATCGGTAAGGGACTGACGCGCGGGACCCGTGGGTCAGCAGAACCTATTCGGGCTCGGGCGCACGGCGGAAAGCGAATCGGCGAGGCCTGGCTCGAACGAGACCGCACCCGAGGTTTTGCTCGAGGCCGAGCTCGAGGCCGAGGCCTGGCTCGAGGGCTCGGGCGAGACGGAAGAACGCACGCTCGTCCGAGGCCTGGTTCGAGGCTGAGGCCTGGCTCGAGGGCTCGGGCGAGACGGAAGAACGCACGCTCGTCCGAGGCCTGGTTCGAGGCTGAGGCCTGGCTCGAGGGCTCGGGCGAGACGGAAGAACGCACGCTCGTCCGAGGCCTGGTTCGAGGCTGAGGCCTGGCTCGAGGGCTCGGGCGAGACGGAAGAACGCACGCTCGTCCGAGGCCTGGTTCGAGGCTGAGGCCTGGCTCGAGGGCTCGGGCGAGACGGAAGAACGCACGCTCGTCCGAGGCCTGGCTCGCGGCCTCGGGCGAATCGGAAAACAGGCGCGCCCGTCCGAGGCCGGACTCGGGGGCTCGGACGAGACGGAAACAGGGGAGGGATTGGTCCGGCGATTTCTCGCCGTCGGTGAGGTCGCCGGCGCGGAGGCTGGGCCCGGCGGACTCGTCTCAACGAGGCGCATCCAGCGGTACCAGTGGTTTGGCCAGCGCACGGCCGTAGCGTGCCGGCGGCGAGCGGCAGCGCACGGCGGCGGCGGCATCGCGCGGCTACGCCGTTTCCGGCGGTCGCCGGCTAAACTGGCGGGCGTGTGAGACTCAGTGAACCTAGAGGGGAGTCCTAGGGGTGATGGTTTGGCCGGAGGTGCGCTGGTGCGTGCTGGCCACGTGTGAGGTCCGCGATGGCGGCAATGGCGCTCGGCCGAGGTGAACAGAGAGATAGGGAACGATAGCGTTAGGGCTAGTTGGTGTTCTCACCTTGCCTTGGCTTGGCGAAGCTGGAGGAGGAAGAAGGGAGGCGGTGGAGCTCGGGTCGGGGACGAACGGCTCCGGGCTCCGAGCGGCGCTGAAAGCTTCCGCGGCGGGGCTCTTCGGACTTCGGCGTCGGTGGAGCTCGGCGGATGGCGCGGGGGTGCGCACCGTGTGTCCGAGACGAAGGCGGGGCAGTGGCCGGGGTTAATCGGCCGGTGATGGAGGTGGTGACTGGAATTTGGGAAGGGGCCTTGCGGCGGTGGTTGCAGCGAGCGGAGAGTGCTCAGTTTGCTTCGTGCGCGGGTGAGAGTGGGGAGTGAGAGCGAGAGTGAGTGCGCGAGTGAGTGAGGGAAGGAGCGGAGGGTGGAGTGCTCGGGCTTTTGGTCGGCTCGGCCGGCCGGTGGTCGCTGCGGGGGCCACGGCGGCGCGGTCGGCGAGGCGGCGGCAGGCGGCTCGGCAGACGAGGATGCGCGGGAGTGGCCGGCGAAGATCGCTGGCGTGCTCTGGTGGGAGAAGATCGGAGAGGGAGTGGTCGGCGTGGATTTGGCGCAGAGAAGGGGCGCCACGCGGCAAGCCGGCCGGCGTACGGCGCGGCCGTGTCAGGTGGCCGGCGCGCGGTGCGCGGGCGGGCGCGCGCGCGGGCGAGGCGGCGAGCGCTGGGCCGAGGCGGGGAAGCGGGCCGAAAGGCCGGATGGGCCGAAAGGGTTGGCGCCGGGAAAGAAAAACATTCTTTTTCTTTTTCCAGAAATTTCCAAAGTTTGACTTCTCAAAAACAGTTTGAAAAACTTCAAACCAGGCTTTGACCCAAATATAAAAGTTGCTCAAAATATTTTTCTCTACAACTTTTATATAGAACACTTTTTCTGAAAACCATTTATAAATCCTCCTCAAGAATAAAGCCAAAATCAAAGCATCAAGTCAAATAGAAATCCAATTTCAAATAAACAACAAAAGATCAAAGGCATACTTTTACACATGAAATGATGCAATGCATTGCTTATGCTTTCTTAGTGGCTAATTGCAGTGCCTAATGCAGTGCTTGACACCAGGGTGTCACAGTTATAGTATGTCATTGCACACAAAATCCGTGGAATCCTGTTGTACGCTTCATCCCAGCTACCCCAACGAATTACAAGGGCGATCTGCTTCGCACGCCATGCCTTTCCATAATTCACCTCATACCCTGTGAATCCATATATAGAGATAATCAATTTTGAAACGTACACGTCGACGTCATCCTCAACAAATGCCAAAATGCGACGTGCAAGGTATCTTGCCGTCAACTGAGGATGATCTTTCTGTCCCTCATTTGTAAAACAGCTATACGGCTATACAACTTTACTGATCCTCCACTTGCCATCAGTTCTCTTGCGAGCATTCAGCCTCCACAGACAACTATGACTCATACACTTGATGTGATACCTCAAATTAATATCAGAATGGGTGACGGTGTACGGTCGATGATGATGCACAGCATAGTCCTGAAGGAAAAGCTTCAGCTCAGTCATAGTGTTGAAAATCATACCCTTCTGAAGAATCCAATCTTTATGGTTACGCAGTGTTTGCTTGCACAGATTCAATCTAGTATCACAAACTGCCTGGTCCACCATACTAACATCCCTATAACTTGGAACGCCTCTAAAGTGCATGTTAACCGACCTCAATTGTTGTAGCTTTGTCTCAGTCAAAGGATCAGGCGGAACATAATACCGTGCTTCGCTCAAACGCAGCCACGCATCAAAATGTGTATGATCCTCTGGTATATCGGTGACTAGTCTCCCTGGACGATGCATATTCTGAGGAACCGGTTGTGCCATAGCACGAACCGGTTGTGGAATAGCACGAACCGGCTCTGGCATAGCAGAAAGATATCTGTCCTCTTCTTCGTCATAATCTGAATCATCATCGAAATCATAGTGTTCATCAAACATTTGTGCCTCCTGCTCCTCCTGCTCGAGCCGCTCTAGGTCGGCCACATCAAAATCATTGTTTATTTGGCCAACGTCAGCGTGGGCATTTTCAGATGGATAGACCGTCTCCTGCGTGGGGTGACCATCAATGTCCATACTCATCGGAGCTGCATCGTCATCATCCCCTACCTCCTGTTCTTCACCTTCGTTGCCATCATTGGACGGCTCTGCCTGCTTCCTCCAACCATCCTCTACCACGATCTCGGTCATGGTTGAATTGGATGCCATAACGATCCTCTAGTATTTTGCCCAATCAGCCTGGTTGCGCAAGGGCATCAACACATAGTTTGCCCTACTCTTGCCACTGTCAAATCTCCCTTTTAACGAGAAATCGCCATCAAACTTCTCCTTCACACGCAACACAAGCTCCGTAAAAGGAGGACGCTCATCAAATACTTTGAGTTCTTCTTCCATGTTAGCATCAAACAACCCATCTCGTGTACTAACTGTGCCTCCATAAAACAATCTGACTACAGTGTCCATCTACAAAGTGAATAGTGAACTAATGTCAAGTGATGGTCTTCTCAAAAGTAAAGAATGGCGTAACTACTTGCTAAGTTGCCTTCACTAACCTAACTAACATACTAACCTAACCTAACTAAGTAACTAACTAACTAACCTAACTAACTAACTAACTAACTAACTAACCACCTAAACTAACCTAACCTAACTAACTACCTAAACTAACCTAACCTAACTAACTAACTAACTAAATAACTAACTAGATAACTAACTAAGCAAATAAATAAATAACTATAAAATACTAACCTATTTAACTAACCAATTAACCTAAACTACAAAAAATACCAAAAAGGAAAAAAATTACCTTCCGGTCGTGGACGGTGGTGGAGAGGGTGGTGGAGGGGGGCGCCGGTGGCGGCCGGCCGGCCACCGCCTGGCCTAGCCGAGCAGCTGGCCTGGCCGGGCTAGGGCTGGGTGGGGCGGGGTTCCGGGGCGGGGACGGGGCAGGGACGGGGCCGGGGCAGAGGACGAGCAGGGCGGGGCAGCGAGGAGCCGTGGCGGAGCGGCAGCACGGCGTAGCGGCGACGAGCAGGGGCGGCGGCGATGGCGCTGAGCGGACGGCGGTGCGGGCGAGGTAGAGGAGGAAGGAGGAGGAAGGCCGGTGCGCCCAGATCTAGATGGGCTTTGCCGCGCCAACCCGCCTGGCGCGGCAAAGCCGTTGACCGCGCCAGGCCGCTTGGCGCGGCAAACGTACTAGCCGCGCCAGCCCGCCTGGCGCGGCAAACAGACAAGCGGGCCCCACCCGGGCCTACGTGGCCGGACGGTGCCACGGTGGCGCTTTTGCCGCGCCGCCATGCATGGCGCGGCTAACGCTTCGGGGCGGCGCGGCAAAAGGGTTAGTTTTGAAAAAAAAAATTGGACAGTGTTATTTTAAAAATATCTTATTTAATTAGGTTATTAATAAAAAAATTCTCAATGACTCCGTCTCCTTTCTGTATATGGCCATGTCCCTTGAAAGATGACCTGACGTGTCAATGACTCTGTCTCCTTTCTATATGTGGCCGTAGACTAGTTCTTTTTTTTATTTTTGAGTAAAGTTCATGACCGGCCCTTAAACTTGTGAGGGGATATTATCCCGGTCCTTAAACTCAAAAACTATGTCATTTCAATCCTTAAACTCTGTTTGGGTCTTATATTTATCCAAATAGATTTAAGGGCCACCTGTTAGCTCTATCTCTCATCCCTCTCGTCTCCCTCGTGGCTCAGCCTGACTCGTGGCCAAGGTGAGCTCACGCCGCTGTTCGGCCCGTGCGGCGGTGGACCGTGCGACCGCATACAATGGAAGATGTGCGTGCAGGAGAAATTGGCCACATGCGCGTGCATTGTCGATGTGCCCCTTCTGCGGCCTCCCAATTGATTCGCACCAGCAACACATGAGCACGTGCAAGTACAACGTACACGGCATAGGCTTCGCCACTGTACCTAGCCTTACTATGCCGCGCGAGCGGAGGTGGCGCACCCGTGCACCGCGAGCTTCCGACAAGCCACCATGTGGGCGACTTCGCGGCCCCAGTCGACAGTCAACTGCTAGCTCCGGAGATGGAGCTCGCGTCGGACGGGGAACCACCAGCAGAGCGACTATGCGCCCACACGGCCAAGCGGCGGCGAGACGGTGCGGTGGTGCCGGGGCTCGCCCGCGCGCCCGCCCGCCTATGCGGCGGATGCTCACCCGCGCGCCTGTGTGGCGGCGGCGGCTTGCCCGCGCACCTACGTGGTCTTAGCGATGGCCAGCCCGCGCATGGCAAACAGCGGGCAGCCGGCCACCGCGGTGACGCGCCCACGGCCAAGCAGCGGCGGCACCACGACCGTGATAAGAGGAAGACGACTTTTTTTTCAAAAGGATTTGCTATATTTCAGGCGCATGAAATATAGCATCTTCTCAGGCGACGATTACAACCTTCGTATCTTCATCCAATGGTCTAAATCTATTAACACAAATTACAATAATCAAATGATAATTTTTTTTATGGAAGGATAAAGACAAAACTGATCAGGCGCCTGAAATATAGGAAATGTGTTTTTCAAAACAACCCTCAACAAGTTTATAGTTTTTAGTGTAATTTTTGTGTTTAGAAAAAATTTTATATAACCGTTGCTAATTTTTTATTTCAAGGCCATAAATCCATACCCGTTTGGATGAATATAAGACCCAAACAGAGTTTAAGAATCAAAATGACACTTTCTAAATTTAAGAACCGGGATGACATATCTGTACAAGTTCTGAGGACCGGCCATAGAATCTTTTCTGGTGTTCCGCTTTAGAATACTAGTAATTTTTGTATACGTTTCTTGGTACTACTCCCTCTGTCCCTAAATAAATGTCGTTCTTGCTTTCCGAGAAAAAGTTACCAACAATTATATATTAAAATATGTTAATTATGCTAAGTAATTAGTATCATCGGAAATATCTTTACATCTAGTTTTTTAACAAAATTATTTGGAGATATAAATATTGCACATATTTTCTACAAATTGAGTCAAATACGTGGCACGCACACCAACGACGATACTTATTTAGGGACGGAGAGAGTACTTGTCTGCAAGCATGACTTGACTGGAGAGGGACAGGTCGTCAACGCCGAGCAGACGCCGACTACCAGCGCGATGCGCGTCACCAATCGTTGAATGCATGGTCCAGTAGAGCATGTGTATCGACGAATGCATGGCACCCCAAAAGCAGCTTCCGAGTGATGATGACCAGTACTGGTAGAGTAGTACTCCGTACGTTGTTTAGTCTCTCCTTACTTCCTCCGTTCTTTTTTAATTGTCCTCTAGAAAACGTGTTTGTGAGGGAAATATGGATTTTTAGGGACAATTATTTAGAGGGACCAAGAGAGTACACTCTAGTACTGCTACAGTCGAGAAACCTGATCGAGCTCAGAGGAAGAAAGGAAATCCAAGAACGTTACTCCTTTGTAGGCTGTAGCAGCAGTTTCTTGGAAGGTTTCCTCCTACTTGCCATAAATATTTGGAAAATACAATGTAGCACTTTCGTTGTTATTTGACAAACTTTGTCTAAATATAGACTAACTAGCCTTAAAAGTTTCGTCTCTACATGTAGAAACTAAAAGTACAATTAGTTATATTTTTTACCTACATTTAATGTTTCATGCGTGCAGCTAAAGATTGATGTGACGGAGAATCTAGAAATATTTGGGGAAAATTGGGAAAACTAAACATGGTCGGGGGCTTGTTTAGTTCCGAGAAATATTTGGAATCTGCACTGTAGCACTTTCGTTGTTATTTGACAAACTTTGTCCAAATATAGAATAATTAGACTTAAAAGATTCGTCTCGACATGTAGACACTAAAGTACAATCAATTATTATTGTTTCCTATATTTAATGGTTTATGCATGCAGCTAAAGATTAATGTGACGAAAAATCTAGAAATACGTGGGGAAAGTTTCGGAAACTAAACAAAGCCCCATAAATAAATGGCTACATTCTCTCTCGCATCGCAAGTCTATCAGTCCTCGCGAGCTGCTTTGGGTAGCTTGTCTCCTGGCCTCCCTCTCCTTGTACCTACAGCCATGCTGGGGTATCCATATCCAACGAGTAGAGCCCAGCTGCTTCTCCTCTTCCTCCAAGCTCACCTCTGCGTCCTGCAGTCGTCCCTTGCCGCCGCCGCCGGCCTCTCTTTCAGCTACGACTTCTCCATCCCGGACCCCGGCGGCATCCACCGCAATGACTTCACGTACCTGGGCAGCTCCGTCCGCTGCCAGACCGAGATGTGCCTAGTCATCGGCGGCAACAACCGCACCGGCCGCGTCGTGTACTCGCGGCCGGTGCGCATGTGGGACGGCCGCATCGGCAGGAGAGCCAGCTTCAACACTAGCTTCAAGTTCGCCATGATCGGGGGAAGAAGCAGCAGCAGCGGAACCACCGCCACCAACAACCCGAACCGCACCGGCAAGCTGCCGGAAGGTCCCGGCATGGCGTTCTTCGTCGGGCCGTTCCCGTCGAGCCTGCCGCCGGACTCGGGCGGCTGGCTCATGGGCCTCTTCAGCAACCCGTCCAGAAACGCGCGCACCGTGGGCGTGGAGTTCGACACGCACTGGGACGGCTACGACCCTGGCGACGTTGCCGGCGCCGACCACGTCGGCATCGACGTCGCCGCGATGGGCTCCGACTCGTATACGAGAAACCTGGCGAAAGGGGACCTCTCCGCGGGCACCGTGTCGGCGGACGTCACGTACGACGCGGGCTCCAACCTGATGGTGGTCACGGTACGGCTAGCCAACGGGAGTAGCACGAGCATCAGCGCGCTGGTCAACTTGAAGCAGCAAGTGCCACAGCAGGCTGCCGTTGGGTTCTCGGCGGCCGCAGGGATGGACGATGCCTTCTCTCCCGTCGTCATCTCCTGGTCATTCAGCTCAACAGGTGAGGAGGAAGGAGACCGCGACTTGCTGCCCCAATTGTGTCCTTGTCCCTAATTACGTGCTGTTAATATAATGATAGATGATGATATTGCGGTTGGTACATACAGATCCAAGTATCCCGCTATGGGTAATCATAGTGTCGTCGTCTGTCGCAAGTGCATTATTAGCAGCTCTAGTAGTGGCAGCTCTGATTTTCTTCATCATGCGGAAGCGCTGGAACGGGACGACGATCATCAACATAGAGTTGACAGGTAAACAAATTAAGTTCCTTATTGCTGAGTCAGTGGACAACCAAAGCAGCAATCTCACAATCCACGCTAGCTAGCTAGCTGCTGACCGGAATTGAATATATAATAATGCTGTCTCTCGATATATGATGTACGGAGTACCATCAGTCGCAAAGGAATTCTCGTACCAGGAGCTGTCGGCGTGCACCGACAACTTCTCCGAGGACCGCAAGCTCGGCGCCGGCAGCTTCGGCAAAGTGTACCGAGGCGCTCTCCCGGACCCGCGCATGCCGCCGGTGGCGGTGAAGGTGCTGACGACGCCCATGGATCCGCGGACGAGGAAGGACTACGTCACCGAGGTCACCACCCTGGGCCAGCTGAGCCACCGGAACCTTGTCAAGCTCGTCGGCTGGTGCAACTGCAGTAAAGGCAAGGGCAGCGGCAGCCTGCTGCTCGTGTACGAGCTGGTGACCAACCGGAGCCTCGACGAGCACCTCCACGGCCAGGCGGCGGACCGCCGTCCGCTGGCGTGGCCCCAGCGGTACAGGGCCGTCCTCGACGTCGGCTTCGCCATCGAGTACCTCCACACGGGCAGCAAGGATCCCATCCTGCACCGCGACATCAAGCCGGCCAACGTGATGCTGGACGACGCGTTCCGCGCCAAGCTCGGCGACTTCGGCCTCGTCAGGCAGGTCGACCCCGGGCAGGGCTCCCTGGGCGGCACGGCCATGATCGGGAGCTGGCACTACATGGACCCCACGTGCGTCACCGCCGGCACCGTCGGCCCCGCGTCCGACATGTACAGCTTCGGCGTGCTGCTGCTCGAGGTCGCCACCGGCAAGAGGCCCCACGCGTCGCTCGACCCGGAGGCAGGCTTTCCCAACAGCCTCGTGGACGCGGTCCGGGAGGCTTACCGGAAGGGGGCGGTGCTCGACATGGCCGACGCGCGGCTCGACGGCGACTTCGACGAGAGCCAGATGAGACGAGTGCTGCTCGTGGGGCTCCTGTGTGTCCAGCTCGATCGCAAGTCACGGCCGGAAATCAGAGAGGCCATCAACTGGCTATCTAATCCAAGCCATCCGGTCGTTCCAGTACCTCAATGAGTTGGTGTCATCGTCATCGTCTGATGAGATGGATTTATTCACGTGTACGTACTACGCATACTGTGTGAAGCAGCAAAAGCGTAGACTTGTTGTTCAAGGATACTGGATACCTTCTCATGGTTCACAGTTTTGCTATGTACTGTATCTATCGATAATATCTCCTATATAAAGTTAATCCCCATCACAAGAAGCAGCCAGCTGGGTCGGGGATGATGGTGAAGTCGTAGCTGAAGGAGAGCCAAGCAGCTCGTGTTGGTGTTGGACAGCTGCCTAGCATGGCTGATGCTGCCTGGTTGGCTGCACAAGGAGAGGCAAGCTAGTGTGGTTTCTGAAATGAACTGATGAAGCCAAACAACGTACTTTGATCACTGAATCAAAAAAAAAAAACGTACTTTGATCACACCCACTAGGAACCTCCAAGGAACTGCGCTACTTTCTTCGTTTTCCTCCCTTCTTCTCAGCACAGGCTTCTTAATTGAATAGTATATACGTACCGTACCTGTCTGAAGACCAAACAAAACGTAGCAGTCATCACTCAGAAGCTGCCATTCGTTTGTTATATTAGTAAAAATGTACGGTTTGTTATATTATTGGCTACCGGACCATTCAACGAGGTCGACCAGATCTGGACCATTATCGTCTTTGTTTAGTATCCCCAACTTTCTCTAAATATTTCTAAATTATCTGTCACATCAATCTTTAGCTACATGCATAGAGCATTAAATATAGGTAAAAAATAACTAATTGTACTTTTAGTATCTACATGTCGAGACGAATTTTTTGAGTCTAGTTGGTCTGTGTTTAGACAAAGTTTATCAAATAACAACGAAAGTGCTACAGTACGTTTCCGAATGTTTCTGGGAACTGAACAAACTCTTATATTCAACGATCGCGATGCGAGTCAGGTCGGCCAGATCTGGCTGATTGCTTGATGTTGACGTGATAATAAAGAGCGCACAACGAAATCCGATCCAGCTTGCTATATCCCATGAGCGGGTGTCCCTCCAGCTCAGATCAAGCGAAGCCACAACATATCGGAACATTGGATCTAACTTAACTCAAAATACTCCCTCCGTCCAACAAAACATGCAACTATGGATTCTGTGCCACCAAAAAATATTTGCTTTTTGATCAAATTTCTAGTGAATACTATTCACATTTACGACTCCAAATTAATTTATTAAAAAACTATATTTCGTAATGAATCTAATGATATTTATTTGATATCATAAATATTAATATATTAGTATCTATAATTAATCAAACTAGAGATACTAAACCATGATACTGTGCTAGAATTGCATATTTTTTGGACGGAGGGAGTACTAGCTTAATAGGTGAAGACTGCTCCCGCCTTATATGTTGTGTTCTCTCACCATCAATTATCGACGTGAGACTAAACCTAAATGGCTACAGTACGGCCCTCTTTAGGGCTTGTTTAGTTCTTTGAAATATTTGGGAAAAAACACCGTAGTACTTTCGTTATTATTTGACAAACTTTGTCCAAACATGGACTAACTAGACTCAAAAGATTTGTCTCAATATGTATATACTAAAAGTACAATTAGTTATTTTTTTACCTACATTTAATGCTCCATGCATGCATCTAAAGATTGAAACCCTGAGATCTCCGCATATGATGATGCCAAGACACGGAAACTCAACCATCTTGCGCCAACATTTGCTCCAAACATTCTCAAAAAAATTTTATAGCCTCTACATGTGATGTCAAGGTCTCCCGTCCATTTTCATGATTTTCCGACTTCGTTTGTATTTTTAATAATTTTAAATCTAATCTCATGCAACTTGTCGCCGTCTCTTGCACGAGATGGTCGAGTTTCCGTGTCTTGTCTCTAGATACAGTGTCGAAATACCCTCGGAAGAATGAATACCATTTTTCGAATCGCTGAGTTTCATTATTTCATGCATCTGCAGTTCAAACATGCGTCTCGTGAAAAAAATCTAGAAATTAAAGAAAATGCGCAAAATATAGCACCGCCTCGTCCCTCCCTTTTGGCTGGTGGGGAGGAGGAGGAGAATCAGAGGGGGAGAGGAGGAGAAGAGCAGTAGAGGAGGAGGAGAAGAGTAGTAGAGGAGGAGGAGGAGGAGCAGAAGAAGCAGAGCGGGAGGAGGAGGAGGAGGAGAAGAAGAAGGAGAAGGAGAAGAAGCAGAGCGAGAGGAGGAGGAGGAGGAGAAGGTGAGGAGATCATCGTGCCTTCGCCTCGACCCCGAGTTCGTTCGCTCCGTCGTCGTCGATCGCCCCGCATAGTAAGTAGTTGTTGTTAGTAGTAGTGATATGCATGTGAAATGTATGTGGATGTCGGCCATCGTGTCATATATATGTGGATGTCGGCCATCGTGCCGCATATATGTGGATGTCGGCCATCGTGCCGTTGTTTCTTGCAGGTTTTCGAAACCTCACCGTGCAGGGGAGGTTCTGCCGAAATTTCTAATTGATACTATATTTTTTGTCTTTTCTATAGGAGAAGGACCTATCGGGGCTGAGCCGGAGATCCTCGGTGACCGCGATCATCTTCGTCGCCGTCACGGGTCTGCCTGCACTACACCGACTCGCCACTCCACCTACTCGGCACTGCGCCGCTAGCCTGACTCCACCGCCACCCTATGTCGGTGTTTCGAACCGGGGGTATGACACCAACGAGTAATGTGATCGCGTGCTCTCTTCCTGGATGGTGATGCAAGATGACACAAGGATTTATCCTGGTTCGGGCAAAGAAGGCCCTACGTCCAGCGGGGGAGGAGGTTCTTGTATTACTTGCACCTAAGTGCTTGTACAGGAGCGAATACAAGCTCAGTGAGCATGGGCCGGAGTCCGGACTTGAGTGTGGACGTGTGTGCTGTCTATCGGAGTCGTGTAATCGTGGACTTGTGTCCTCCCTTTTGCGCGAAGGGCCCTGGCGTCCCCTTTTATAGAGCAAGGGGAGGCCAGGGTTACACAAGGATACTACAGGTGTCGGGGCGTACGATGCCCAATACGGAGAGGGGTAGGAACCCTGTCTTGTCGGGGCCACTGGAGCCGACGTGGGTGTTGCTGTTGAAGCGTCCTTGAAGCGTGGCCTCCATCCTGGGCGCGGACGTGGAGGCGTGGCGAGGTGGAGGCCGTACAGCATTCATCCTGGAACGTACAGGTTGCGGCGGGGTCCCTCCGGGTCTTGGGGTACCTGTCCTCCAATAGCATGAAAGTAGCTAGGGCTCGAGGGGCGCAGAGCCGGCCTCGAGGTGGCGCCTGCGGGTGGCTCGAGTCCCCGCAGATATGGGCAAGTCCCGCGAAAATCGATTGAGCGGCAAGCATCTGGGCCTCGAGGCATGGCTTGGACGTGCAACAGCGTAGGGTATGGGCTAACAGTGCCGTACTGGCGCCCTTTTGCCCATACTTGTGGTGAAAACGAGACTTGACTCTGCCCTGGTTACTGTGGTACACGTCGGGCTGCAGGAGACGTGACTGGAGTAGGTGGATGAATTAAGTGCGCGGTATGGGGCTGGCATCCGATGTCTGCGCCGCTCGAGGGAGACATAACGCGTCTTCGAGGGATAGGCTGTCGTGTTTGGATGGGCTCGAGGTTCGCGCCAAGGTCTCGAGGGGTGTACTGCGTGGTGGGCTCGAGGCCCGTGCGCCGAGATTCGAGGTGTAGGCTCACGCTCCTCCGAGGCCTGGAGGGCTCGGGCGAGACGGAGGGTGCGGGCTCGCCCGAGGCCTGGTGGAGGGTTCGGACGAGGCGGGCTCCAAGGGTTTGGTTCCTGTGGGGGTTGGCCTAGCCGGGGTTTTAATAATCGGTGTTCTAGGTTTAACCTATTTATTTGCGTTGATTGGGGGTACCCCTTTGGCGTTCCCCCGACAGTAGCCCCCGAGCCTTTGTTTGAGTGCTTGCACTCGAGCAGGGGCTCTCGACTTTGGATTTCGAGGGTTTCGGCTAACTGGATGTCGAGGGTTCGGCTGTGTTGATTCCGCGGGTGTCGTGCGAGCGACACCCGCGGGTGTAGCCCCCGAGGCCACGGGGGAGCGGTTAGGACTCCCTCGTGGGCTTTTTGCGAGTTTTAGTTGCGTTTTTTAGGTTCGGGAGTGTCGAGCCCCCGAGTTTTTTAGACCCTCTTTCGTCGAGGGGTGCCAAGCTGAGCCGACCGTCCGGCTCTTCGAGCTGTCCGGTACGCCGGCTTCCCTGGCTTGTCATCCCGCCGAGTCCTTTCGATCGGATGCGGGGTGGGATGCCTCGTACTACCACGAGCCGGCGTGGCGAGTATCGAGGTTCCCGGTGAGCTGGTAACGGGGGAATCCAAGTGAGAGCTCGTGCCCCGTTCGATAGGGGTCGACTGTGGCCCGGAGGCGGTCTCATAAAGCATGGGCGCTCAGTCTGCAGGAGTGCCGGGTCCATTCGATAGGACCCGGTGGCTCGATGCCTCCCTCCGAGGGGATCTCACTGCATGTTGAGCTCCCCGCCTTGGATACACGTGAGGGGCCTCGAGGGCTTGGCCCTCGAGTGATGCCGCAAATGGCGCCCCTTGGTGTCCCTGACTCGGGTGCTCGAAGCCGGCTGTCGAACCCTCTTTCGTCGAGGGCCAGCCTTCGCTGCTTCGAGACTTAGGGCCGGGGCCCGTTTTTGGGTGCTCGAAGCCGGCTGTCGAACCCTTTTTCGAGGGCCAGCCTTCGCTGCTTCGAGACTTAGGGCTGGGGCCCGTTTTTTACTTCCAGAAGAAGCCTTCGTCGCTTGGAATCCTTCTGCCCGTTGGGCGCACCTTTTTTTAGGCGGAAACCGCCAGGGAGTGGAGATCGTGGCGCCAGGGCGGCGGGCGCGAAGTCGGAGCGGCGGCCGCAGAGGGCCCCGGTAGTTGAGCGAACGGAGAGCTGCCGCGTGTTCCCTGCATCCGGCTCGAGACGTAGTTAGGTGGGCGCATTAAATGCATGCGGTTACCTTTTTCCGCCGCCATGGAGAACACCGCCTGTTGAGGTTTCCCCCTATAAAAATCGAAAGAAAGGAGAGGATTCGTTTACTTTGCCTTTGCCTTCACTTTCACCGTAGCCCGCGCACGCCTTCTTCCCAATCTCGCAATTGGAAATCTTCCCGGCCGCCCGTCCGCAACTCAGATCCGTGCCGTTGCCGACATGGCCGCCCAATCTCAAGTGCTGCCGCCCGAAGATTGGAGCCCAATGAAGATGACGCAGGAGGAGTTGGAGACGCTGGTGGAGCGTGGGCTCCTCCGCCCCAACCCGGAGGCGAGGCCGGCGTGGTGGATTCTTCCATCGGCGGACCACCGTGAGCCGCACCCGCCGGAGGGGTACGTGGTGAGCTTTACTCGCTACCACCGTATGGGGCTCAGTGTTCCGCCGAGTCGCTTCATGCGGGCGCTCACCCACCACTTCGAGGCGGAGCTGCACCACTTCTCCCCCAACTCGATCTCGCACGCCACCATCTTCGCCGCGGTGTGCGAGGGATATTTGAAGATGGAGCCGCATTGGGAGATGTTCGTCCACCTCTTCCGGGGCGAGCTTTTCGTCAAGGCCTCGAAGTCCGGCGGGAGGCGGTTCGTGCGCATGGGCTCCTTGGCCATCACCGCGAGGACTGAACCTTCACCGGCCGGCGTTCCCCGCGAGTACCTGCGCTACAAGCTTTCTTCTAACCAGGCGGGGTGGGATGACCACTGGTTCTACTTGCGGAATGAAGATGGCCTCTTTCCGCAGTATACCGGCGGTGTCCTCACCCGACGCCCGGAGAAGTGGACCTGGGGTGTCGCGTCGGACAGGCAGCGCCACCTGGTGCCGCTAATGAAGGCGATGAAGACGTTGGTGGAGGAGAAGGGGCTGACCGTCGCGGCGGTCATCTGGGCGTTCCACCAGCGGAGGGTCCTTCCCCTGGCGGACCGTCCCCTCCTTATGTTCAAGATGGGGCCTAAGGCCTCGCCCGAGGAGTTGAAGCGCTCGAGGTTGGCCGAGGTGGGGCTGTCCCGGAATGAAGCCGTCTCCCGGGTGTCGATTACGATCCAAGGGACATTCCGCCCCGAGGAAGCCAACCTGATCGCTATGGCACCCGACACGGAGTGTCCTGACCTGGTAAGCTTCCCTCGAGCGCGTTGGCCTCGAGCCCCTCCTTCCTTCTTTCTTCCCGTGATTTTCCTTATCTGTTTTATCCTCGCAGGGGGCGTTTACCTATCGCGCGTCGAGGCCTCCGGTGAAGGAGGACGCCGCGGATACCCAGGTGAGGCGCCTTTCTGCTCAAAAAGATAAGGAGAGCAAGGACGCCAAAAAAGAAGAAGGAAAAAATCAAAAACTTGCGCCGCTCGGCTCGGGAGCAGAGGCTGGCGAAGGCTCGCCGCAACCGTCAGCCCGGAGACGAGTCCCCAGAGCTGAGCTCCTCGGGCTCGAAGGAGGAGAGTGATGACGAGGATGATGATGATGACGAGGGGATGGACGCGCGTCTGAGGCGCGCGGGGGTCTTCAGCGTCGAGGCTGACCCCTCCTTTGTGCAGGAGGATGTCTTGGAGGTCCCCCCGGCGAAGGGACCGCGCGGTGCGCAGCCGCAGAGGGCCGTGCCGAGTCAGGCTTCGTCGGAAGCCCAGGGGACCTCGAGCTCCGCGCCGGACGTGCCGGCCGTCGTGAGGAAGCCGCGGACCAGGAGCGCTGTCGACGCGGCGCAGAAGGAGTCGACGTCGGCATCGACCCAGGCGGAGGATCCCGAGAGGGGCCGATCCTCGAGGAGTGGCCCTCGCGTCGAGAGGGATCCTGAGCCCGCCCGTCGCGAAGCGTCAAGGGGGACTTTGAGCCCCCGGAGGAGCGGACAGCACGACGGGGCGTCGAGCCCCCGCCACCATGACCGCCGTGGGAGGAGCCCTCGGTCGTCTCGTGATGGTGGCCGCGAGCGGCCTCGGAGCCCGTCGCCGCAACCACGTCGGGAGAGGGAGGCAGATGCGGGGAGGCGTGACCGTCGCGTCGAGCGTCGGAGTAGGTCCCGGAGCCCGCGCCGAGAGAGGCGCCAAGACGACCGCTCGACGGAGACAAGGTCCCCCTCCTGGGGCGAGAGACCCAGGGATAGCTCCCCGTCGGGGTCGAGCCATAGGAGGCAGCGAGAGCCTTCCCTCCTCCCGAGCCACGTGAAAACGGCCCAGGTGCGTGGCTCGAGCCAAGGGTCAGGCTCGAAGCCCCCGAGCGGGTCTGGCGACTCGGGGAAAAAGCTCAGCCGTCGTTTTGGGTAAGTGATATTTCAATTCTGATGGTAGTGAGGATTTGCCTTTTTCCTTTTGATGATACGTGCTGTCTTTGGATTTTCCAGGGAGAAGCGCACTCGGCAGGAGGTCGTGCTCGCGGCGTCCAAGCGGGCCAAGACTCTGAGCTCCGTGGATGTCCAGGCTCCTCGAGGTATGGGCCCTTCTTCTGCCGGTGAGGCGGCTTGGCTGGCGAAGGCTCGAGCGGCTATGGCTCGAGGACGTCAGATGGCCGCAGTGGATCTTGGTGAGGCTGGCGACGCCGACCGCGGGGGTCGAAATCTTTTTTGGTCCTGACGATGCTGTTTTCTTCTGTAGCAGGGTCCTCAACTCCTGGCGTCGAGCCTGTCGTGATTGCGTCCGTCACGGCTTCGCCCCCTTCTTCCCCGGCTATGACGGCCGCCCCGGGGGGTGCGCCGGAGGTAGGGGCGGCCTTAGTGGAGCCCGAGGCCGAGGAGGTTATGGGCCTTGGGGCCCCGGATGCCACGAGCCGATCCGCTGGTCAAGACCCCCCTCCGCCGGAGGCTCTCGCGCCCTCGGAGCAGGAGAACGCCGAGGGGGTGTCGGGGGCGAGGACGCCCACGGTGGAGGAGCTCTTAGAAGAGCTGGAGAAGGCGCCGCCTTCGGTCGAGGCCCCCGCGCTGGAGGAGGGGCCCGAGGCACCGTCCGGAGCCGACCAAGGGCCGGAGAACTCGAGCCACCCACTGCAGCTCGAGCTCCCGCGTTCTGATGTACCGAGCTCGGACGGCACCATGGTCCTTGTCGAGCAGTCGGCTCGGCAGGGGGCTCCGCGGGAGGCGCGAGCCATCTTCAAGGAGGTGGCAGAGCTCATGGCAGAGGCGGAGCGGGCTCTGTCGGAGGAGACAGAGAAATCCGCGCAGGTGGTGGCCGCCCTCGCGAGGGCGGAGGAGGAGCTCGTGGGGCTCCGCGCCGAGCTGGGCCGAAACGTTCGGATGGCGGACCGGCTTCGTGCGGCGAAAGCAGAGGCCTAGGCGGCTCGTGACGAGGCCGCCCAAGCTAGGAGGGAGGCCACCACTGTGTTGGCCGCGGCGGAGGCGTCGAAGAAGGAGGCCGCCGACGCCCAGAGTGAAGCCGTTGCTGCCCGAGCCGCAATGGACGCTGCAAAAACGGAGGCCGCCACTGCCCAGAATGAAGCCGCCACCGCCCGGTGCGCAGCGGAGGCGTCGCGGCAAGAGGTGATCCGGAAGGATCTGGCCCTTGCGGAGGCGGGCAAGCTGGTCGAAGGCCTCAGGGTCGAAAAGCTTGACGTACTGTCTCGGACGAGCACGCTCAAGCAGCGCGTCGAGGTCCTCACCAGCGACTTTGCCACTTTGAACGTGCACTGCCGAGGTATTTTCCTGCTTTGTTTTGCCTTGCTCTCGAGGTGGTTGCTATGCTGCGGGTTCACTTTTTCCTGTTTGCTGTATAGACGTCGAGACGACCGCAGAGAAGCTCCGCGAGACGAACCAGGTTCTCGTGGAGCAACTTCAAGGCGAGACGATGGTGTCGGAGAGGGCGCGCGTCACCCTCGACAGGCTTAGCTCCGTGTGGGGTGCTGACCCGGTCTCCGCAGCAGAGGGTACGGTGGCTCGAGGCGATGCCTTGGTCGACACCCTGTGCTACTTCGATGTGGCCGCGCGGGACCGCGTCCGGCTCGCTCTTCATCATGGCGTGAAGCAGGCGCTCGCGGCGGTTCGCTCCGGTTTCCGCTACCCGGTCAACGTTGTTGCCAAGGGCTTCATCGAGATCGAGGGGAAGGACGAGGAGTGGAACATCCGTCGTGTCGACGCGATCCTGGAGAAGATGGAGAAGCCAGGCGCGGCGCTAGCGAAGCTTTTCGAGGAGGACGTGCTGCCTCCCGACGTGAGCAGTGGCGTAGAGGGTGCTCCTCCTCTTGGCTCGAGCGTCGAGGTTGGGCCCTCCGTTGGAGACCTCGGGGAGGAGTACGAAACCGACGAGGACTGAGGCCTGCGAGCCAAATTTGGGCGTTTGAGGCCCTTGTAAAAAATTTGTATCACAATTCATGCCCTGTCGAGGCTATTGTATGGAAATAACTTGTTTATTTTGCGAGAGTTGTTTCTTTTTCCAGTTTTATTTGGCCATGTCTCCCTATCACAGGCTCGAACCTTTACCGGCTTAGTCTATGTTCCCTTGATACGCGTCGCAAGTTCCTCGAGGGGGGACGTAGGTAGGGTACCGTAGCCCGGGGGCGTAGGTGGATGTCTACGTCGACGTCCCCCGACTCTTGGAGGCTCGAGGGTATTTACGGGTTTAGACGTTGCTAGTATGCTCGAGATGTGAATCGAGATGGCGGTCAAATAAATTTGAAAAGAAAACACGCATTTTTTCCGGAGTCTGGGGGGGAGGTCCCCCCGTCAGCCCCCGAGGGAGGCTCGACCCTGAACACGGCAGGGTCGAGGCTACCTTAAGTTGCTAAGCAAAATGAAAGACAATGCACGAGTTTGTTCATTCATTTTGGACGTGTTTGTACAAAGCAACAAAATGAATGAGGCTTCGAGGCCTTTAAGGGTAGAAGCGACGTAGCTGAGATATGTTCCATGCGTTCGCCAGGATCCTGCCTTGATCGTCGTAGAGCTTGTACGTTCCTGGCTTGAGCACTTCAGCTACGGTGTATGGGCCCTCCCATGGAGGGGTAAGTTTGTGGCGCCCTCAATTATCCTGCAGCCGTCGAAGCACGAGGTCCCCCACCGCCAGGTCCCTCTTGCGCACGTGCTTGTCATGGTAGCGTCGAAGTGTTTGCTGGTAGCGTGCGGAGTTGATGAGCGCCACGTCTCGGGCCTCCTCGAGTTGGTCCTTGGCGTTGGCGAGCCTTTCATCGTTGGTTTGCTCGTTGTAGGCTCGAAGTCGAGGGGAGCCGTATTCGAGGTCCGTAGGCAGGACAGCCTCGGCACCGTAAGTTAGGAAGAACGGAGTGAACCCGGTGGCTCGACTCGGCGTAGTCCTGAGGCCCCACAGCACCGAGGGGAGCTCCGCAGCCCACCCCTTTCCGAAGTTTTTGAGGGTCTTGAATAGCCTCGGCTTCAGGCCATGGAGTATCATGCCGTTGGCACGCTCGACCTGCCCGTTGCATTGAGGGTATGCGACCGCGGCCCAGGTTACGCGGATGTTGTTGTCGTCGCAGAAGTTGGTGAACTTTTTGCCCGTGAATTGGGTGCCATTGTCGGTGATGATGACGTTAGGCACCCCAAACCGGTACATGATGTCTGCGATGAACTCGACAGCCTTCTCAGAGGTGGGGTCGCTTATGGGCTTGGCCTCGATCCACTTGGTGAACTTGTCGACGGCCACGAGCACATGCGAGTACTTTCCGGTTGTCATCTTGAGGGGACCCACGACGTCGAGCCCCCAGACGGCAAATGGCCAAGTAATGGGGATCATTTGCAGGGCGTGCGCGGGCTGGTGCGTTTGCTTGGCGTAAAACTGACACCCTTGGCAGGCTCGGACCAGGCGCTTTGCGTCTCCAATGGTGGTTGGCCAGTAGAAGCCTTGTCGGAAGGCGTTCCCCACCAGGGTCCTTGGCGCTGCATGATGGCCGCAAGCCCCCGAGTGCATGTCGTCGAGGAGCCTGCGTCCCACCTCGAGGGGGATGCAGCGTTGGAGGATTCCTGATGGGCTTCGACGGTACAGTTCCCGTTCGTCGCCGTAGGTGACGTAGGTCTTGGCCCTTCGAGCAATGCGTCGAGCCTCCGTCTTGTCTTCCGGTAGCACGCCTTGCGTTAAGTAGTCGAGGAACGGCGTCCGCCAGTCGAGGGGTCATGATGACGAAGAGGTAGGTGCGTCGATCTACATCGCTTCAACGGACGTCGAGGAGTCGTTCTCGAGGGGTGGCGTCGAAGGTCGAGCCCCCGTGTCTGGTTCGAGGGGTGGCGTCGAGGAGCCAGCCCCCGGGCCGATTTCGACGGATGGCTCGAAAACGTCCCTCGAGAAGACGTCTGGTGGAACCGTGCCGCGCGTGGACGCCAGCTTTGCCAGCTCGTCTGCGGCCTCGTTGTTCTTTCGAGCTATGTGGTTGAGCTCGAGGCCGTAGAACTTGTCTTCTAGCTTGCGCACCTCCCCGCAGTATGCCTCCATCTTGGGATCGATGCAGCTTGAAGCCTTCATAACCTGGTTGATGACGAGCTGCGAGTCTCCTCGGGCGTCGAGGCGTCGAACCCCGAGCTCGAGGGCGATGCGCAGCCCATTGACGAGGGCCTCGTACTCGGCGACGTTGTTGGAGGCGGGGAAGTGCAAGCGTAGCAGGTAGCGCATGTGGACTCCGAGGGGTGAGATGAAGAGCAGGCCCGCGCCTGCCCCCGTCTTCATGAGGGATCCGTCGAAGTACATGGTCTAGAGCTCGGCTTGAATCTGCGCCGACGGGAGCTGAGTGTCGGTCCATTCAGCGACGAAGTCTGCCAACGCTTGCGACTTGATGGCTTTTCGCGGGGCGTAGGTGATGGTCTCCCCCATTAGCTCGGCAGACCACTTGGCGATGCGCCCCGTGGCCTCTCGATTGTTGATGATCTCACCGAGGGGGAAGGACGACACCACCGTTACGGGATGAGCGAGGAAGTAGTGCTGGAGCTTGCGCCTTGTGATGATGATGCCGTAGAGCAGCTTCTGGATGTGCGGGTACCGGACCTTGGCCTCGGAGAGCACCTCACTGGTGAAGTACACCGGCCGTTGGACCGGCAATGCATGACCCTCCTCGTGCCTCTCGACGGCTATGACCGCGCTGACCACCTGAGTGGTCGCGGCCACATAGAGGAGGAGAGGCTCGGGGGGATTGCCGCCTTCGGCCGGTTGTGGAGGCACGAGAATTGGTGCGGAAGTCAGCAACCCCTTTAACTTGGTTAAGGCCTCCTCGGCTTCGACGGTCCATGCAAAGCGTTCCGTCTTCCTCAGCAGGCGGTAGAGGGGTAGCGCTTTTTCGCCTAGCCTCGAGATGAATCTGCTGAGAGCAGCTAGTCAGCCTGTCACTTTCTGCACACCCTTGAGATCTCGAATTGGGCCCATCCCCGTGACGGCTGAGATCTTTTCGGGGTTGGCCTCGATCCCCGTCGTGAGACAATGTAGCCAAGTAGCATGCCCCGGGGCACGCCAAAGACACATTTCTCGGGGTTGAGCCTCACATTCTTGGCCCAGAGGCACTCAAACGTGGTCTCGAGGTCGCTGATGAGGTTCCCAACTTTCTTGGTTTTAACCACGATGTCATCGACGTAGGCCTTGACGGTTTTGCCTATGTGTTTGCCAAAGATATGTTGCATGCAACGTTGGTACGTTGCCCCGGCATTTCGAAGGCCGAAGGGCATTGTAACGTAGCAATACATACCAAAAGGCGTAACAAAGGAGGTAGCAAGCTCGTCGGATTCTTTCATCCTAATCTGGTGGTAGCTGGAATACGCATCGAGAAATGAAAGTACCTCACACCCCGCAGTGGAATCGACAATCTGATCAATTCTAGGTAAAGGAAATGGAACTTTTGGACATGATTTATTCAGACTAGTGTAGTCTACACACATCCGCATTTTTCCATTCTTTTTCCTAACTAGTACAGGGTTAGCTAGCCACTCTGGGTGAAATACCTCCTTGATGAACCCGGCCGCCAAAAGCTTGTGCACCTCCTCGCCGATGATCCTGCGCTTCTCCTCGTCGAAGCGGCGCAGGTGTTGCTTCACCGGTCTGGACCCGGCCTGGATTTCCAAGGCGTGCTCGGCGACTTCCCTCGGTATGCCCGGCATGTCCGAGGGGCCCCACGCAAACATGTCGATGTTCGCGCGGAGAAAGTCGACGAGCACTGCTTCCTATTTAGGCTCGAGGCTGGCGCTGACGGCCAGCGTCTTGCCATTGGTCGTGGTCGGGTCGATGGGTATCAGCTTAGTGTGCTCCGCCGGCTCGAAGGTGCCAGCGTGGCGCTTCGCTTCAGGGGCCTCCTCGGTGGCCAGGGCTGCTAGGGCCTCGAGCGAGTCGAGGTGGATATTGGCTTCCCCACGCTCGACGCACTCCACGTCGCAGTGGTATGCGTGCTCGTAGGAGGTGTCGACGGTGATGACCCCTTTCGGCCCCGGCATCTTGAGTTTTAAGTACGTGTAGTTGGGGACCGCCATAAACTTGGCGTAGCCCGGCCTGCCGATGATGGCGTGGTAGGTCCCTTGGAACCCTACCACCTCGAAGGTGAGCATCTCCCGGCGGAAGTTGGCCGGCGTGCCGAAGCAAACCGGCAGGTCGATGCGCCCGAGGGGGTGGGCCTTCTTCCTTGGTACGACTCCGTGGAAGCCCCCGACGCTGGGTCGGAGCTGACCCTCTGAAATCCCCAGGAGGTCGAGGGTCTCGAGGTATATGATGTTGAGGCTCGAGCCCCCATCCATCAATACCTTGGAGAACCGTACGTCGACGATGACAGGGTCGACGACGAGGGGGTACGCCCCCGGGTTTATGACACGGTCCGGATGGTCGTCACGGTCGAACGTGATCGGCGCATCAGACCAGTCAAGATACCGGGGGGAGTCGTGGTCGAGTGCAAAGATCTCCCGACGCTCCTTTCTTTCTCGAGCTGAGAGCCCGACGGTCGGCCCTCCGTAGATCATGTAGCAGTCGCGCACCGGGGGAAAGTTGTCATCCGTGTCCCCTCCGCCGCGCCGATCGTTGTCCTTGCCCTTAGGCACGTCTTCTTTCTTATCGCCGAGCTTGGAGTAGTAGCCTTTCAACAGTCGGCAGTCCTTTAACTTGTGATTCACGGGGCCCCTGTGATAAGTGCAGGGGTCCTCGAGCATCTGGTCGAAAACAGCCCCGTCGGGGGGGCCTCGGGGCTTCTTAGGCTCGAGGGCGCCTGCAAGCACCTCCTCGTCATCGTCGTCATCGGCGTCGCGCTTCGCCTTCTGACCTTTGCGTTTGTTCTTCTTCTTTTTGTTGCTGTTATTGTTGTCGTTCTTGGCGTCGTTGCCCTTGTTCGAGCCCTCCGGCGCGGTCATCGCCTTGCCTTTGTCCGTGGAACGGCCAAAGAAGGCCCCCACTCCCTCGTCGCCTGAGGCAAAGCTAGTGACACGATCCATCAGGTCCTCCACCGTCCTGGGATGGTAGCGTCCTAGCTCATGAACTAGCTCTTGGCATGTCGTGCCCGCGAGGAACGCTGAGATGACGTCCTCATCGGGCACGTGTGGAAGCTCGAGGCGCTGCTTCGAGAACCGTCGAGCGAAGTCACAGAGGGGCTCGTCCGCCGCCTGCCTGCAGCGCCGTAGGTCCCAGGGGTTGCCTGGGCGCACGCAGGTCCCCTTGAAATTCCTGTCGAAGACCCTGACTAGGTCGGCCCAGTCATCGATCCGATCCGGCGGGAGCCCCTCGAGCCACCGGCGGGCGGTGTCCGAGAGGTAAAGTGGGAGTTGGCGTATGATCACACGGTCGTCGTTCTTCGCCCTGCCCAGTTGGCAGCCTAGGCGGAAGTCCGAGAGCCAGAGCTTGGGCTCGACCTCCCCGACATACTTCACGATGTTGGTCGGCGGTCGGAAGCGGTCGGGGAGGGTGGAGCTGCGGACGGCCCGACTGAAGACTCTGGGGCCCGGGGGCTCGAGGACTTGCCGATCCTCGTCGCTGTCGTAGCGCCCCCCTCGATGGGCGCTATAGCCACGTTCCTGGGCCCCCTTGTCCTTGCGCCAGCGGTTGATGTCGTTGCGGGCGTCGTTGGGGTCTCGAGGTGGTCGGTTGTCGATGATCCGTTCGCGGACTGGCCTAGCTCAAGAGGCGTCCAGCTGGTGGACGGATGCCTCACGCTCGTCGCGGGGGGGGGGGTCTGCCGGCTTCCCCGAGGCTGCTCCACGCCGGCGTGACGCCGAGCTCTCGGCCTGCTGCACAGCGGCTGTCTCGAGGAGGTTCTTCATTTCCCCAAGCATGCGCCTGGCATCAGGGTTGGAGACGGCGGGTAGATCACGGAGCATCATCGCCGCCGCCACCACGTTCTGCCCGGCTCGCGGGAAGCATACCTCGGGGCGTGCTGGCGCCCCGCCCTCGAGGATCTGCCGGTGGACCTCTCGAGCTCGACCACGAACACCGGCGCCTCGAGGCTGGGGTGGTTCTTGTGCTAGGGTTTTCTCGAGCTGCAACAGGCGTTGTCGGTCCTCCTCGGCCTTGGCGATGGCCTCCCGCAGCTGCGCGAGCTGCGCGGCTCGGTCGTCGCTGTGCTGGGATGGTGCAGCCGGTGCTGGGGGTTCGTTCCTCCCCTGAACGCGTGACCCGCCTGCCGCAGCCGCGTCTTCGGGCCCTTCGAGGTTGAGCGCCGGCCTGGTGTTGTCGTCGCCGTCGTCCCCGGCATCGTCCACGACCCCTTCGAGCTGAAAACACTCCCTGGTGGGATCCCAGAGGTCGGGGTCGTGGTAGTCGTATTCATCGGAGTCGGAGCTGTTGACGGCGTGCCGCCTTGGCTGATGCTGGGACCGCAGCTCGCGGTACCATCCTCCGACGGTGGCTCGCCGTGGTGGCTCAATGGCTCGCGAGAAGCCGTGGTCGACGTACGCGGGGTGGACGATCTCCAGGTTGGCCATGGCCTGCGGTAGCATGCTCGAGCGCTCCTCCTGCTCTGCCGGCGGACGGTCCCGACGGCGCTCGTTGAGCTGGCGGGGGTAGGCTGCTGCGGAGCTATCGAGGCCGAACGGGAACCGCCGGCGTCGAGCACGGCACACCCCGTGCGGGAGGAGGCTGGGTGGCGTCGACGGAGCACGGCTCGAGGGCCTCTGGCCTGGCTCCCGGTCCGTGCGCGTGACAAACGCGAACTCGCCGGGGGAGTGCGTACGCGCCCTGGAGGTTTCCGGCCGCGCGCCGTGCTGATTTCCCCTCGGGGATCCTGCGCCGGCTACGGGGACGTGGGTGTTCGCCGCGGGCACCGCCCGTGCCCGACGACGATGGTGACGACAGCGCCGCTCACGAGGTGGCGATGCATGGGGGTGCGGGCGACGTGTCACGCTCCTCGCACGGAGTGGCGCGACACGCCCTCCACTTGGGCCCTCCGTGGAGAGCAAGGTCAGCTCGTTGCCATTGCCGGTGGTCAGGAACTCGAGGCTCCCGAACCAGATGACGGCACCGGCAGAGAACGAAGGAGTCGAAACAGCCATCCAGGAAACAGCGAGAAACCGACTCGGACACGCGAGCCCCCTACCTGGCGCGCCAACTGTCGGTGTTTCGAACCCGGGGGTATGACACCAACGAGTAATGTAATCGCGTGCTCTCTTCCTGGATGGTGATGCAAGATGACACAAGGATTTGTCCTGGTTCGGGCAAAGAAGGCCCTACGTCCAGCGGGGGAGGAGGTTCTTGTATTACTTGCACCTAAGTGCTTGTACAGGGGCGAATACAAGCTCAGTGAGCGTGGGCCGGAGTCCGGACTTGAGTGTGGACGTGTGTGCTGTCTATCGGAGTCGTGTAATCGTGGACTTGTGTCCTCCCTTTTGCGCGAAGGGCCCTGGCGTCCCCTTTTATAGAGCAAGGGGAGGCCAGGGTTACACAAGGATACTACAGGTGTCGGGCGTACGATGCCCAATACGGAGAGGGGTAGGAACCCTGTCTTGTCGGGGCCACTGGAGCCGACGTGGGCGTTGCTGTTGAAGCGTCCTTGAAGCGTGGCCTCCATCATAGGTGCGGACGTGGAGGCGTGGCGAGGTGGAGGCCGTACAGCATCCATCCTGGAACGTACAGGTTGCGGCGGGGTCCCTCCGGGTCTTGGGGTACCTGTCCTCCAATAGCATGAAAGTAGCTAGGGCTCGAGGGGCGCAGAGCCGGCCTCGAGGTGGCGCCTGCGGGTGGCTCGAGTCCCCGCAGATATGGGCAAGTCCCGCGAAAATCGATTGAGCGGCAAGCATCTGGGCCTCGAGGCATGGCTTGGACTACAACAGCATAGGGTATGGGCTAACAGTGTCGTACTGGCGCCCTTTTGCCCATACTTGTGGTGAAAACAAGACTTGACTCTGCCCTGGTTACTGTGGTACACGTCGGGCTGCAGGAGACGTGACTGGAGTTGGTGGATGAATTAAGTGCGCGGTATGGGGCTGGCATCCGATGTCTGCGCCGCTCGAGGGAGGCATAACGCGTCTTCGAGGGATAGGCTGTCGTGTTTGGATGGGCTCGAGGTTCGTGCCAAGGTCTCGAGGGGTGTACTGCGTGGTGGGCTCGAGGCCCGTGCGCCGAGATTCGAGGTGTAGGCTCACGCTCCTCCGAGGCCTGGAGGGCTCGGGCGAGACGGAGGGTGCGGGCTCGCCCGAGGCCTGGTGGAGGGTTCGGACGAGGCGGGCTCCAAGGGTTTGGTTCCTGTGGGGGTTGGCCTAGCCGGGGTTTTAATAATCGGTGTTCTAGGTTTAACCTATTTGTTTGCGTTGATTGGGGGTACCCCTTTGGCGTTCCCCCGACACCCTAGGTCTAAATAACCTCTCCTCCTAGATAAAGGTCGTAGGTCATGAACCTAGTTAGGTGTCTCCAGTCCGAAAGAGATACGGTTGGAGGTATCCAGATCTCTGCATGTCGAGAACCGTATCTGTTTCGGATTGTCCACGTTACTTGGACAGCCCGCGGATGCATTGATGAGGCTAATTCCCATGGTCTGCCCCGATTCGAGACGGAGTTCCGGCATCACCTCCCTGTTGTTCTCCGGATACACACTCTCCCTACAGGGACGTGTATGGGGAGAACATCGGGGAGGTGCTACCGAAACTCTGTCTCAGGTCAGGGCAGACAGTGGGAACTAGCCTCATCTACGCATCCGCGGGTGGGATTAGGACCTATCCTCACCTATTAGATGATAGTAGGATGGAAGTACTCAGAGGTAGATGTAAGTACTCGGATGGATGATAGTAGGATGGATGACCGTCAGTGGATGTACTCGGGCCGCAGAAGCAGAAGTGATTTCACCGATGAATGGTTGCGCAAGACAGATGCTTTCTTGAACAAATGCATTTGGCCTGACTCGATGAGGAGAGATGAAAGTATTGTGCCCGTGCAACAGATGTGGGAACCGGAGAAGGCAAGATAAGGAGAACATGGGTAAACATCTTCTGAACAATGGATTTACGTTGGACTACACCCGGTGGATCTACCATGGTGAAGCACATCGTTTGAGAGCGGAGGCAGTGCGACCACATCTAGAGGACTTTGATGCTGATGCGGGGGTAGCAGACGTGTTAGATGACTTCCAAGAAGCATAGTACGCTGAAGGACGTACGGAGGAGGAGATGGAGAAGACTGCAAAGGCATTTTACGAGATGATGTCTTCGGCACAGAAATCCCTTCACGATCGGACAACATTTTCTCAACTGGATGCCATTGGCCGTGTGATGGGGTTCAAGTCCCAGTTCAACCTGAGTCGAGAAGCGTTTGATGGTATGTTGTCCCTATTTGGCAGCATGCTTCCGGACGGCCACATATTGCTAAAGAGCCTGTACGAGCCACAGAAACTGATTTGTGCACTGAAGATGTCGTATGAGCAGATACATGCTTGTCCAAATGGGTGTGTCTTCTTTAGGAAAGATCTCAAGGATGCAGGTCACCGTCTGAAGTGTAAAGCGTCGAGATACATGGAGGTAGACAATGGTGAATGTTGGGAATATGCCCTAGAGGTAATCATACGGATGATGATATTTCTATTGTATCCATGATTTATTATATGTTATTTGTTTATCCATTAAAGACAACTTGTATTGATTGACGATTATGTGAATTGTCTGTGAAACTCTTTTACTTGTATGATTATTCGATAGTTGTCCCTGATCGGAGTTCATGTCAGAACACACATGAATATTAGATCAGCACATATATTAGTTGATGACTATGTTTCACAAGTCATAGACATGGAGATGTCAAACTAATAATGTGGGCACATGTATGACATGGGGCTGGACTGACCCAATATGAGATGTTCTTATTATTATCTCTTTACTTTCTTAGGGACTATCAAACGCTACTTCGTAACAGAGTAGTTATAAAGATAGTCTTCGGGTTTGTCAGGAAGTATGCTGTGAGACATAGACGATCAAAATGGGATTTGCCCCTCTCCATGTGAGAGAAATATCACTGGACCACTCAAATGATTGGATCATAAAATGCATGGCCGTGCTTAGGTTAAGTGTTAACCTATGAGTTGGACCAAATATTGTGTGGCAAGAGAATTACGTGTATGTGATCGTGGTGGTTCGTCTGATATGATCTTGACCATGCCCGAGCGCAGCGCCGCGGCAGCCAGAGCCTAGTGCGGCACCTCCCCAGACCTGCAGGCGCCACCTGCGACTGTGCCACTGCAGTGCGGGGAGCCTGCCACGAGCGTCGACGATGTCATGGCAAGCGGGCTATTGCCGTTCGTGCACGCCTCCAGCTCGATCTCGACGGTGTGGGCGCTGGTGTCGAGGCTGCCCGAGGCGACGCTTTGTAGACTCCGTGAGCGCGTGCTCGTCGGGAAGGACCGTGGTACAAGGCGGCTAGAGAGGAGCTGATGCGTGAACTAAAACACACGACCCTTCAGAGGGTATAAACGTTGAAGAGAGGGGAGAATACCTCAAGAGCAACGTTGACAGCCGACCGACCGGGCGCCGACGCTCGGTCACGTGGTGGAGGTCGCGCCGGCCGGGTCAACGCGGAAGAGCCTCCGCCGGGGCAAGGAAGGGCGGATCTCAGCCGACGCGGGGAAGGGCTGACAACGGCCGGGGCGACGCGGAAGGGCCTCGGCCGGGTGGATCTCGGCCGGCGCGGGGAAGGACCGACGACGGTCGGGGCACCTAGGGCCGGCACGCGGTCCGCCGGGGGAGCGGGGCCAGCGCTCGGTCGGCCGGCTGAGGTCGTGTGATGGAGAGTACCGGGCGGCGCAGTCGGCCGGGGGAGCGGAGCCGACGCTCGGTCGCCGGGGGAGGATGCGTGGTGGAGAGGACCGGACGATTAGGAACGGGGTGAAGCGATAACACCTCGTTCTTTTTAGCTGTAGAGAACGCAGCGACGACCTCAGGGGCGGTCGACGGGGATGGCGTGGCGGCGGCGGCGGTCGGTGGAGGTGGCGCAGTTGTGGCCTCAGAGGCGCTCGAGGGGCGGCAGATGTGGCGCGGGCATGACCTCGGTGTCGCTCGGCTGGCCTCGGCAGTGGGCAGCTAGGCGGAGTGGTCTGGGGAGGTACGGGGTGCGGCCGTGCGGGTGTGGCCGGCGAGGTCCTGGGCGGAAGGCGGCGCGGTAGGCGAGGGCGAGCGTGGCCCGACGGATGGAACATGAAAGAGGGTCCAACGGCAGAATGGTTCTTGCTTGGTTTAAGGTCGGGGGAGCCCTGGCAGTCTGGCACACCGGCCTGCGGTGTGTTCGACAGAATGCCTGAGGGCATGCATCCCGGATCCAGCAGCAAGAACGCGGCCAGCGGCTGCAAGCAGGGCGTCAGCGTCCTCCTCGACTCCCGGAGGATCCGATCTATCACCGTCCACAAGGTTGTTTACTACTACCACTATCTTGCTACACTTCCGTCCATGCTTTAACTTGCTGCCATCACATAATCAAAGGGGAGATTGTAAACTAATCGTTCTGAATATCTTGTGATGTCCCTTTTGTATGGCAAAGGAAAAAAGGGGAGATGGGAAATTCCCGTGCCCAACAAAAGGCGGCACATCACAATATGGTCGGTTGTTTCTCGGGGCAAACTCAGCCACATTTGCACACATTCAAACTAAATATCTAGAGAATAATTGAGACATGTGGATGGATAAATCCACAAATATTTGTAAGCATGGAGGCGTCATAGTCCACTGCTCTGCTTTCTATCGACAACTAGTGCTAGCAAGAGGTGTGCTTATCATGGATTCATGGCCCACCTTCTGATGTCCGGGTGTAGTTTCAATATTTAGTTGTTTCGATTTGCCTTCCTTTACCACTATTGACCAGACTTTTGTTTGGCAGGGAATCTCGCTTTACCTTCCTTCAGAGACTTGTTGAAATGCCTCTTCCTCACAGTTTGCTCGGTGAACAAGTCGTGTTTTTTCTCCTTCTGAATCTTCTCAGTGAAGGTTGTACTTTCTGAACTTCGCTGGTAGTCTACAGATAATTGAACTATCCACAAATTAAATTTTTTAATTAGATTCTCTTTGACACTGCATTTATTTGAACTTATAGATGTTAATATATTTTTCTAAAATCTTGTTAAAAATTATGGAAATTTGATGTAGGACAAATCTAAAGTGACCTAAAATTTAAGAGGAGAGTTCACACATTGTTGCCAGCCATCCAGCTTTCAAGTGTCCATCGTGTTTGTCCAGTTTCTAATATGTGTTGTGCCGTGCCATGTGGGGCATTGGGGCCCACTTTTGGGTCCCTTCTGCTGATGCCAATGGTTTGAATTTTGGTTGGCAAGGAAGTTTCATGGTGCCTCCTTGCAGTCTCCAAGAGTTATTACATGTCTCATTCATGCTATTAATCCAGAGAAATATCTGCCACGACATTTATTGGTGTTATAAGCAAGAAGAGATGATCAGGAAGATTTGAACTGGTGCTAAGCTGTACCTCCTGCCTTCTCCAACTCTTGCAACCTGAGCCCCCTAGTTTCAACGGCACAAGGCAATCCAGCGACTTGTTTGGGAACAAGTGGTTGGACAAGGTAGCTGATCAGAGCTTGAATTCTGGGTACGTGCTCTGATTCCTCCTGCACACATATTTTCTTCCCTTGCTAAGCACTTATTAATCATGTTGAGTTCTTTTTTCTCGTTTCTTAATGAGTGCCACCAAGTACTCAAGGCATAGAACAGGTATCATACTTCTGTTGCTCCTGGTATGGCCTTCTGGAGAGGTCATTTGTATGCAGATTAATCTTCCATCCCTGCATCAATCATGTGGCATGGATCAGTAATTCTGTATAATCTAGAGGGTCCACCAAACATTGCAAACACCGATATTCAAACTATTATTTTTAGTTTCCCCAACTGAGTTGAGATGTAAAAAAATGTCAAGGGCGTCAAACCCCTGACTGGCTGGACCGCGGCTACGTAGTTCGTAGCCGTCGGCCGTCTTCTCCGGTGAGGTTATGCCCCTCTACCGTAGGCTTGTTTGGAGAGAGAGAATTAGGGTAATAATCTTGCTTGCCTTCATTGTCATTCGGTATTACATATATATATATAGCCAATCGGCCAACTAAATTTGGAAACAAACTCTAATCTTAGCAATTAAGGAAACCCAAACAAACTAATCTTATCAAATAAGGAAACCAACTCCTAAAATTAAGGCCAGCCCTTAGCCACCTGACTTGGCCTGGCTGCTGGACGCGGCTCCGCTCGCTGCTGCCGCGCGCGCTGCGGTTCGCCTGACGTCTCGGGCCCGCCGCTGACGTGTGTACGTGCGGCCCCACATGACATCTCTCCCCCCTCGAGGTCCAGCTCGTCCTCGAGCTGAAAGGTGGGGTACTGCTGGCGGAAATCATCAAGGTCCTCCCAGGTCGCCGAGGACGCCGGTTCGCCGCGCCAATGCACCAGGAGCTGGCGGATCCCGCAGGCCAAGCGTGTCTGCTCCACGCGTTCCGGCATCGGCACGACGGAGCCGTGGTGGATGTCCGGCAGTGGGGGAGGCGCGTCAGGCGGCGTACCGACGAACTTCTTGAGGGTGCTGATGTGGAAGACGTCATGGATCCTGGCCTGTGGCGGCAACTCGAGACGTACCGCAACGTCGTTGATGAGCTCGTTGACCCAATAGGGCCCTAGGTAACGCGCCTTGAGCTTGCCGATGGTGGACTGTGGCAGGGATGCGGCAGGCCGCTGGCGAAGACGAAGTAGCGCCCAGTCGCCCACCTGATAACGAACAGGGCGGTGGTGCTTGTCGTAGTGGTGCTTCTGAACGGCTTGGGCCTGCCGCAGGTGGTACCGCACATCAACGAGGAAAGCCTTGCGCTCCTCCATGTCGCGTGCGACGGCTGCAACCCGTGTCTCATCCGGCTCGTAGGAGCGGATCGTCGGAGGATCGCGCCCGTAGACCACGCGGAACGGCGTCTCCCGCAGAGATGACTGGTAGGCCGTGTTGTACACGTACTCAGCCCACGGTAACCACCGCAGCCACTGCCGGGGGCGATCACCGGTGAAGCACCGCAGGTACATGACGATGACGCGGTTGGCGGCCTCCGTCTGGCCGTCCGACTGAGGGTGAAAGGCTGTTGTCATGTGCAGCTTCGTTCCCATGAGGCGCATCAAGTCGCGCCAGAACGCCGACGTGAACACCAGGTTGCGGTCGGACACTATCGACTGCGGCATGCCATGGAGGCGCACTATGTCGGCGAAGAAGGCTTGCGCGACTGTTTCGGCGGTGTACGGGTGCGCCAGTGCGATGAAGTGGCAGTATTTGCTGAAGCGGTCGACGACGGAGAGGATGACCGATTTGCTGTTGACCCGGGGAAGAGCTTCGATGAAGTCGAGGCCGATATCTGCCCAAACGATGGTGGGAACGGGCAACGGCATGAGGAGCCCTGCCGGCAGGAGATGTTCTGACTTGTACCTCTGGCAAGTGATGCAGCGCCGCACAAAATCCTGCACAAGGCGCCTCATGTGGGGAAAATGAAAGTCCCTGCAGAGGCGGTGCAACGTACGCTGGACCCCTTCGTGTCCATCATCGTGGACAGCTGCGACGATTTCCTGCAAAAGGGGTGAGGCAGGCGGAATGTAGAGGCGGTCGTCGTAGAGGATCATGCCGTCCCGCACGGTCCATGGTGCCGTGCGCCTTCCAGCCTGGATATCGTCGTGGACGGTGGCCAGCGCGGGGTCGTTGACCTGGGCCTGTCGGAGCCACGTGATGAAGTCGAACCGCGGAGCCGACACCACGCGGAGCTCGTCCATGCTGTCCTCTTTGGTGTCGCGGCGAGATAGAGCGTCGGCAACGGTGTTGGAGACGCCCGACTTGTACTCGACGGCGAAATCGAAGCCGAGGAGCTTGCCCACCCAGTGGTGCTGCGGGATGGTGGCGAGGCACTGGTCGAGGAGATATTTGAGGCTGTAGTGATCGGTCTTGACGATGAATCTCCGCCCTCAGAGGTACGACCTCCAATGTCGTACAACGAGCACCAAGCCGATGAGTTCACGCTCGTACGCTGCGAGCGACCAATGCCGTGGCGCCACTGGTCTACTGAAGAAGGCGATCGGGTGGCCCTCCTGGATGAGCATGGCCCCGAACCCGTGGGTGGACGCGTCGCACTCGACGACGAACAGCTTGGTGAAGTCCGGCAACATCAGCACCGGCGCGGACGTCACGGCGCCCTTGAGCGTGCTGAAAGCCGCCGCTGCCTCGGCGTTCCACACGAATCCCTCCTTCAGGAGCGCTGTGAGAGGTGCTGCGATGGCGCCGTAATTGTGGACGAACTTCCTGTAGTAGCCTGCCAAGCCGAGGAAGCCCCGCACCGCCCGTGCTGATCGGGGCACCGGCCAATCATGGATGGCCTGGACCTTCGACGGGTCCATGGCGATGCCTGCCGCGGAGATGACGTGCCCAAGGTACGCGACGGATGGCGCGCCGAAGGAGCACTTGGAACGCTTGACGAAGAGGCGGTGGCGCACTAACTCTGACAGGATGACACAGAGGTGTCGCAGGTGATCCGCCCAGGTCTGATTGTAGACTAGAATGTCATAAAAAAAACAAGCACAAATTGACGCAGGTACGGCCGGAGGACGTCGTTCATGAGGGACTGGAATGTCGCCGGCGCGTTGCAGAGACCAAACGGCATGACGAGGAACTCGTAGAGGCCGTCGTGCGTGCGGAACGCCATCTTGTGCACATCCTCGGGCCGCATCCGGACCTGGTGGTACCCGAACCGCAAGTCCAGCTTGGTGAAGAAACTCGCGCCGTGGAGCTCGTCGAGCAACTCGTCCACGACCGGGATGGGGAAGGCATCCTTGACGGTGAGCGCGTTCAGCGCCCTGTAGTCGACGCAGAACCGCCACGTGCCGTCTGGCTTCTTGACGAGGAGCACCGGCGTTGAGAACGCCGAGTCGCTGCGGCGGATAATGCCCTGCGCCAGCATGGCGGCGCATTGCCGCTCGAGCTCATCTTTGTGAGCTGTCGGGTACCGATACGGCCGTAGAGCCACCGACTGTGCGCCAGGTTTGAGCGTGATGCTATGGTCGCGGCCTCGGGGCGGGGGGAGGCCGGTCGGCTCGGTGAAGACGTCGTCGAACCGCGCCAAGAGCTCCTCAAGCAGGGAGGTGCTGGCCGAGGTGGTGTAGGGACCGTGCGCGCCTGGGGCTGGAACGCCTGCCCAGCATACGGTGCGCCCCTCGTGCTGGAACGAGACGATGCCCACGACCAGGTCCCATACCAGCTTCCCCAGGGTGGCCATCCAGTGTGTCCCGAGGACGATGTCGTACCCTGCAAGAGGCATGACAAACAAATCGACAGCGAAGCCGAGGTCGTCGATGGTGAGTGGAGCGTGGCGCAGGACTCCTAGGCATGGTACTTTCTCGCCGTTCGCGTCCGTGGCCGTCAGGCGTGGCCGAGGCTGGACGGGCAGCCCGGTCCGGTGTGCGGCCTCTTCCCCGATGAAGCTATGGGTGGATCCCGTGTCGAGGAGGGCGATGAGGGACGTCGCGCCCACCGAGACGCGGATCTGCATAGTCTTGCCGACTGGCAAACCAGCGACCGCGTGGAGGGAGAAGACCGGGGCCTCCTCTCCGAGCTCTTCTGCTGCAGCAGTGCCGGCATCCGCGGCGTCGTCGATCTCCACGCCCTCGAGGGAGAAGAGGCACCGACAGAACCTATTGTGGCCACGGGTGTACTTTTCATTACAATTGAAGCACAGACCTTGACGGCGCCGCTCCGCCATCTCGTCGGGGGATAGAAGCCGTTGATTGCCCTCGCCGCGCCCTTGCGGGGAGGCCACCTGAGGGCCAGGGAGCGCCAACTGCTGCTAGGGCGCTGGGAGCGCGGGCCGGGGAACGGGAGCCTGAAGGAGGCCGCGCGGAGGAAGCCGAGGGTAAGGTGGCACCGTCCTGGCGAGCTCCATCAGCTCCACTTGGCGCGCCAGGCTCATGGCAGCCGCGAGCGTTTCCGGGTTGTGGATACGGACAACGTGGCTGAGCGGCGGCAGGAGTCCCCCGGTGAAGAGCTGAACGCGCTGAGCCTCATCAAGACGGCCCGCGCGAGGCAGAAGGGCCTGGAAGCGATTAGAGTACTCCTCCACGGATCCTGTACGCCGGCACTCGGCGAGCTCGAACTGCGGAGCCGAGCGGAGGGGCGGCCCAAACCGCATGTTCAGGAGGTCCTTGAAGCGCCCCCACGACGGCGTACCTTCGTCCTCCTGGAGTTGGATATACCAGAGTTGCGCGACGTCCTCCAAATTGTACGAGGCCATCCACACGCGCTCCTCCGCCATGGTGCGCTGTTGACGAAAATAGGATTCGCACTTGTTGACGAAGAGCAGCGGATCGGTCTTGCCGTCGTAGCGGGAAAAATCCAATTTTTGGAATTTCGAGGGGCGATCGAGATCGCGGTGCCCCTCCGTGCGGCCGCCGGCGCCACTGTCCGACGACGAGGAAGACTTCTCCTTCATGGCCGCCATGTCGACCTTCATGGTTTTCAACTCCGTGGTGACGGATTTCAACATCTCCATCACGTCGGCGATGGAGGGATCGCCCATGGGTGCTGGTTGTGGCGCGGAGGAGGAGGATGACCGCGGCGATGGTGGAGGGCTAGGGTGGTGGGCGGCGGCTGTGGAAGAACCGGTGGAGCGGGTGGGAGAGGATCGACGTGACCGTGATACCAGGTTGCCAAGGGCGTCAAACCCCTGACTGGCTGGACCGCGGCTACGTAGTTCGTAGCCGTCGGCCGTCTTCTCCTGTGAGGTTATGCCCCTCTACCGTAGGCTTGTTTGGAGAGAGAGAATTAGGGTAATAATCTTGCTTGCCTTCATTGTCTTTCGGTATTACATATATATAGCCAATCGGCCAACTAAATTTGGAAACAAACTCTAATCTTAGCAATTAAGGAAACCCAAACAAACTAATCTTATCAAATAAGGAAACCAACTCCTAAAATTAAGGCCAGCCCTTAGCCACCCGACTTGGCCTGGCTGCTGGACGTGGTGGCCTGGCTGCTGGACGCGGCTCCGCTCGCTGCTGCTGCGCGCGCTGCGGTTCGCCTGACGTCTCGGGCCCGCCGCTGACGTGTGTACGTGCGGCCCCACATGACAAAAAGAATATGACATCCTGGCAGCTCAGGCTCATTCATAATTTTCAGATCTTTTATCATCCATTATTTGATTATAGAGTTGAAAATTAATGTTGCTATATTTGCATGTCCACTATATAGTTTTGAGAGTTGCAAGACTTGATATAACCGTTGGCTTTGCGATTTCATCCACAGGGCTTTGTCATGCAAATGATGCAATAGAGCCTTTCAAATATGAGTGGAATGGAGGCTGCTTTAGCATCTGGACTGGTGAAAGTTGTAGGAAACAAGCTAGGTTCACTGATATCAAGTGAGTTTGCTGCCATAACTGGTGTGAAAAAAGACCTCTCTGAACTCCAGGGTGTACATGCAGAGATTACGAGTTGGCTGTCTATGCTTCATGACAGAGCAATAGAGAGTGACCCTTCGCTTCGATGGTTGCTGAAATTGAGAAATCTTCTTAATGACATCTATGATTTACTTGATGAAGTATACCTTGAAGATGAGAAACACAGGGTAGATAGAGACAATGACAAGCGTGCTATATCTGTCTGGTTTTCTGAGAAACCGAAGTTACTTCTGTTTCGATGGAAGGTGGCCCATAAGATCAGAGCAATCAAGGTGGAATTTGATGCAATTGTGAAGCAAAAAAGTGATGCCAATACTATACTACATAATTTACATTTGGATCAACTAACACAAAGCAAAAATAAGACAACTAGGGAGCCGTCCTTATTGAGTAATAATAAAGAGTCAAAAATACCATCAAGGGATCATGTGAAGAGTGAAATCATATTAGAGCTTGTGGAATCTAAAAAGGCTGGTTGTATAGTTTCTATTGTTGGGCTTGGTGGTTCTGGCAAAACTACTTTGGCCCAACAAATCTGCCATGACAACAAGATAAAGGGGCACTTCAAAGATACAATATTCTGGATCCATGTGTCACAAGACTTTTGCAGGGACAAACTTATAGGCAAGCTATTTGAAGCTATCATTGGGAAGAAGTCAGACCATCACGCTCAACAACACATGCTCCGTGTGATTTCAAACAAATTGAGCGGTAAAAAGTTTCTTCTTGTCTTGGATGATGCTTGGCATGAGGATAGGCATGACTGGGAAAATTTCATGGTGCTCTTAGATAATGGTGCACCGGAGAGCAAGATTCTTCTAACTACCCGTAATCAAGGTGTTGCAAAAGCAGTGAAATCTAAGGCTATATTCAAATTGGCATTCTTATCAGTGGATGAGAGCTGGAGCTTCTTTCTAAAGACTTGTGGTTGGGTAGAGGAAGATTTAGGCAATGCTTTTATTCCAGTAGGAAAAGATATCGTCAAGAAATGTGGTGGGGTACCACTAGCAATAAAAAGCCTCGGATCTGTACTCCAGGAAAGAAGGGGGATAAATACTTGGAGGGCCATAAGAGAGAGTAATTTATGGGATGAAGAGAACATAGAAGCTCGAGTGTTCACTTCCTTGAAACTAAGCTATATTTACTTGAAAGATCATCTGAAGCAGTGCTTTACATTCTGCTCTATATTCCCCAAAGGGTATAAAATCAACAAAGACTACTTGATTGAACAATGGATGGTCCATGGATTCATCAAGTTGAAGAAGAGCGAGCTAGCACAGGATATTGGAAACGAATACTTTGATTCCCTTATGAGAGCCGGTTTTCTTCAGGATCCAGTTGAAATTTGGCCACAAAGAACTGTAAAATGCAAGATGCATGACCTGATTCATGATCTCACTCAATATATTTTGCAGAATGAAGTGGTGACATCTCTACCAAACAATATGACTACAGATTGTTCAAAAAAATGCAGATATTTATCTTTGACATCTTGCAGTGGGAAGGTTGAAAGGGGCCAATTTTACAAGGTCCGTGCTGTATATGTGTCTGAAGGCAACCCATCATTTGATAATCTTGTTAAGAGTATCTACATCCGCAGTGTTGTTCTTGACTATGCAGTTGATACTCCGTTTCCATTATTCGTATTGAAGTTAGAATATCTTGCATATCTTGAGATACATCATGTTAGTTGCACAAAACTTCCAGAATCTATCTCAGGCTGTTGGAACTTGCAGTCACTCCATCTTATTGGTTGCAAAGGTTTTGTCACATTACCCAAGTCTATTGGCAAACTTAAGAAGCTACGGACTCTAGGGTTTAATAATATTACTGATCTTGAGACTTTGCCTCAGTCCATTGGTAACTGCCGAGATCTTCAGTCCTTGCATCTATATGATTGTGATAAGCTCAGAGAGATACCAAGCTCTGTGGGTACATTGGGAAACCTAAGGGTGCTTCATATAATTAGATGTTCATCTTTGCAACAACTATTGTTAGACTTCAATGGGGAGTTAAGCAACTTACAGACAGTCAGCTTACATGGTTGTCGGGTTCTCCAAGATCTACCAAGCACATTTGCCTGTCGTGTCCTGCATACTCTCGACCTTTCTGAAACCAAAATAACTGTGCTACCTCAATGGGTTACTTCAATTGGTACTCTAGAGCATATAGACCTTCGTAATTGCATGGAGCTAGTGGAGTTGCCTAAAGGTATAACTAACTTAAAAAATCTTGAAGTGTTGAATCTAGTGGGTTGCAGCAAACTACAGCGCATGCCTTCAGGGCTTAGACAGCTGACCCGTTTGACACGTCTGGGCCGGTTTGCTGTTGGATGTGGTGATGATGACGCGAGGATCTCAGAGCTTGAAAATCTTGATATGATAGGTGGTCATGTGGAAATTACCAACCTTAAATGTCTAAAGGATCCAAGTGAAGCAGAAAAGGCCATGTTGAAACGGAAGAATATATGGAGTTTGGAGTTGGCCTGGTCTTCAAGTGGAACCGAGGAAGAGTTAGTATCAAAAGTGGAACAAGACCAGTGCGTGCTTGATGCTCTTCAACCACCTTCTCAAATTAATTACTTGAAAATCAGCGGTTACGGAGGTCCCTGTTTGCCATATTGGATGATGAAGCAAAATGTTTCTTCTTGTTGTGCAGATAAAATGGTAAGGCAAACCAGCCTATGTCAGTTCCTTTCTCTAACAAACTTGACACTAGAAGGATTTCCAAACTTGAAGTATATACGAGGACTTTTGGTGTTCGGTTCGCTGAAGTCCCTGAACCTGCTCAAAATGGGTAATTTAGAGGAGCTATGGACTACGACAAGTGGTTTTGAAATTCAGGGGGAAGAATTTGGAGCAGAAGACTGTTTTCCTGTCCTCTCTGAGCTATGCGTAACGGGCTGCCCAAAACTGAATGTGAAGCCCTACTTCCCACCTTCATTGGAGACGTTGTCTTTTGAAGAAAGCAATGAGCAGCTGCTATCCCCAAGTAGCTTCTCCCATCGGCTTCCTCCAGCTGCCCGATGAATCCTCATCATCCGGCAACATGCATTCAGTGGCCCTTCGTCTCAAGAAACTACGACTGGCCGGATCATCATCTAGCTGGGAGCACCTGCAGCACTGCACTGAACTGGAGATCTTGCACATTGAGTGCTGCAATGACATGACAGAATTGCCTGAGATCCTTCGAAACCTAACCACCCTGCAGGAGTTGCACATAATGGAATGCCAGAACCTTGGCATGCTGCCTGACTGGCTTGGCGATCTGCGCTCTTTACGAAGGCTGAAGGTCTTTCTGACCCCATTAATTGACGACCTCCCACAGTCGACAAAGCAACTTACGTCCCTCGTCTCGCTGAGCATTTGTCGCTGGGACAATCTGAAGCAGCTGCCTGACGTGGTTCAGCACCTCACCTCCCTTGAGCACCTCAACCTGGTACTATGTGACGAACTGACTGTGCTGCCGGAATGGATTGAACAGCTCTCTGCACTTCGGCAGCTTTGGATCCAGCATTGTTGTGCCCTTCAGTCCCTGCCCCAATCCATTAAACGCCTTACTACTCTCGAGAATCTGCAGATTTTGGGCTGCCCTGATTTGGAAAGACGTTACAAGCGAGGAGTGGGGCCCGACTGGCACCTTGTGTCTCACATTACTAGTGTGAGAATAGGATATACATATGGCTAAAGGACCTGTTTGAGGGCTGGCACCTTCTCTCCCTGGACACACAATCATGGATTCATGGCAGCATCCAAACGCCTCGGTACATTCATCTCTAACTAATTTGTTAGTTCATCTTATTTTGCTAGACGTTTTATTATAGGGAAATTTTGTTGTATGACATTGTAAAAATACATAATATGCTGATAGACACCGCTAGGAGCAAAGTACGGAGCATCTCCACAAGGAAGGTTTTCTATTTCCCGACAAACCAAGTCACCATTGTTCCATACTATTTAGAGGGTGAGTCAAGTGTCCTTAGGCCAGGGCCGTCTCCAGAAATTTGAGGCTCCATAGCAAAATGTAAATTAAGCCCCTAAATTTTACAAAGTTTGTACGACCAATAAATTTAAGGCACACTTTCAAGTTCAGTTTTCTCGATTTCATTGAGTTTTTCTTGTGTCATAGTAAGCCGCAACTTGTATTTGAACGATTGAGCTTCGAAGAGCTACGTTGCCAAAAAAGAAAATGTATGCCATAGTAAAATTAGGATGAGGGGCCATACTTGTTAACTTCATAATATCTATGGGACCTATAGAATCCTTAAATTAACTACCTAAACAAATCTTGTCCATCGATACCTTGTTAATAATGATATGGCTACTTGGCTGGAGAAGAATAGATCTTCCCATCGCGGCCAGGACGGGAGGCCAGCCCAGGATCGGAATAGGGGCTTGATCGTGCTTTACTGCTCCTACAGTTCTATTCTATGATGGTGCAGCGTTAGCAGTTGGGTGTTAGACTGTCTCCAATAGAGAACACCCAAACACAAGACCTATTCTAGATTTTGGCTAGCACACAGTGGAATATCCCACCACCCAAAACTGAACTTCTCCAACACACGATGCAAATCCCCATTGCACACCACCGCTTCGCCCCGTTGACCCATGTGCCCCGCCGCTTCGCCCCGTGGACCCGTGCGACCACGGCGCTCCCCGCCGGATCCCCGCCGCGGGCTCCGTTCGCCGCGTCGGAGGCTCCCCGCCGTGGGCTCTGCTCGCCGCGCCGGAGGCTCCCCGCCGCGGGCTCCGCTCGCTCGCCGGAAGGGATGGAGCGCTGGCCGGAGGTGGGGAAGATGAACCGAGAAGCCGGAGGTGCCGCGCCGTCGATTTGGGTTGCGGAGAGAGGCAACGCTATTTTGGGGTCCCTCTCTCCTCCCACGCAAAATGCGTCTTTCAATTGCCTGCTCTGTTGGAGGGGAATTTTTCACTGTGCATGACGCAAAATGGGGATGGGTAGCGTTATAGGTTGCTTGTTGGAGTCAGTCTTAGGGAGGCCTAGTTGCATACTAGGGCCTGTTTGGTAGGGTTTCTGTCGTAGTTTCATAAAGCTACTTTTAGCTTCGATTATCAAACCGGTCTTTTCTCTCTAAAAGTTTTTTTAGATCCTCTCGTATGCAAATAAGTTTCCCAAGGGAAGCTGGGTGAAACTAGAAATCTAGAAATACTAGTGCCTTCTAGCTCTCCCCCTCTCTAATGTTATCCTCGAGAAGCTGTTTTACCAACGTTTCACTACGCCACAATGCTTAACCGCAGCGGGCGATTTTCATTTACCGCAGCGGGCAAAGGCATCCGCTGCTGCGGTGCTAAGGCCACGGTTAATCGTGGCAAGCGGTAAATATATTAACCGCAGCGGGCAACATAAAATGTCCGCTGCGGTTAATCGATTTACCGCAGCGGACACCTAAAGATGTCCGTCGTGGTTAATCATTTGAAAAACAAAAAAAAGAAAAAGCCCTAGACAGACCCGTTGAGCCCATCCACGGGCCCGTCGAGCCCATCCGGGGCTGCATCGCCGCCGTCACCGGATCCAGTCGGTCCACCGCTGGATCTGGCCGCCACGGGGCAGATGCGGGCCATCGAGAACCCGAGCCGCCATCAGATCCATGCACGCACCGTTGTTTAGGGCCCGCCCGTGGAGGTCGGTGCGTGCACCGCCGTGGTGGCGTCCCACTGCTTCCTCCTACGCCGTGGAGGCCGCGTGCCCCGCTGTGGAGGTTGGACCCCACCGTGGAGGCCGCGTCCCACGCCGCCATGGAGGCGCCCCATTGTCTCCTCTTATGTTGTGGAGGTTGCGCCCCGCTCGCCATGGATGTTGAACTCCGTCGTGGAGGCCGCGCCCCGCGCCGCCGTGGAGGCCGCGCCCCGCCCGCCATGGAGGTCGGACCACGTCATGGAGGGCGCTCCCCGCCCGCCGTGGAGGCTCGCCCAGCCTACCGTGGAGTGAGGGAGAGAGGGCGAGAGGGAGAGAGAGAGTTGGGGAGCAGCCTGGGAGAGGGAGAGGCTGAGAGGCAGACGAAGTCGGAGTGGAGGTGAGGGGCAGTGGGGAAGGCGACGCAGGAGGAGGAGAGAAGTTCGTGCGGCGGCTGAATGAATGAGAGCCAAACCCTAGCGAACACGTATATATAAGACGACTATCGGGCCTCGTCTTGGGCTGTTTTGGGCCTTAGTATTTTTCGTGGCGGGCCTTATAGTGTGCCCGCTGCGGTAAATAGATTTACCGCAGCGGGCATCTTAAAATGCTCGCTGCAGAAAATCAATCTTAAGATGTCCGCTGCAGTTAATCGATTTACCGCAGCGGGCAAAAGTTGACCATCACGGTAAATCAAAATTGTCCGCTGTGGTAAATCATGGGATCGCTGCGGTAAATCATGAGATTTACCGCAGCGGATAAAAAAAACGACCGCCACAGAGGGCAAAACTGCATCGCTGCGTAAATTCATTTTTGTAGTAGTGTTTATGAAATTACTTCTACAGATAAAGCTATTTTTGGAGACAACCAACAAAAATTGATTCACTAATGAAGTATGTTTGGAGACAACCAACAAAAATTAGTTCTACAGATAAAGCTGTTTTACCAACGTTTATGAAATTAGGTCTCCCTCTCTTGACCGATTAGGTTCCCTCAGACTTGCTTTTTGAAGATCCATTGTTTATTTGGTATAGGAGACGAGTGCTATGATTTTTTTATGGGTGCTCTGTACTTGCATCTGCATTAGTGGATTAATGAAGGCGTATCATTTTTTTAATGTGTACAGACCATGGATTTGTCAGACACACTGGCTGTGAGGTTCCATTTTGTGGAGAGTTTTTTTAAAGATGGCAAGATACTGCATTATTTTCGGGGAACGCTGAATGTCTTATATTGATCCAGACAAGATTTCTCTGCCAGAGGTTGTGGGACACCTGCGTGATCATTACAATGTAAATGATGGGGCTTTATTGCATTGGTTATTTCGTGGTAAAGAGTTGCATGATGGTTTGCGTGTACTGGTGGATGACAAAGTTTGCCGGTTCATGTCTGACTCCATTTTGGACAGTGGAGTAGCAAATATATATGTTGAAGAGCCATTTGTTCATTCATTGTCTGACAATGAGGGGAAGGGTACATACAAGAAGAAAGCCAAAGCAATTCAGGAAGAAGATTCAAGCTCAGGCTATGAGAGCATCTCCAATAGTTTAGAAACATGACTTGCTATCCTTGTTTTATTGAGAAAAGAAGAAAAAACGTTCTCTAACATATTGGTATATGACTTGCTAAATTTTTCCAAGTCGAAATCGAAGGCAACCTACTTGGTATATTTACCAAGTCAGCTTCACTTGCTATTCGGTGTTTCTTTCCCTTTTGCCGCCGCCGCCACTTCTCGCGCGCCTACTTTTCTATGTTTACTAAGCCCAATTTACCAAACTATTGGAGATACATGAAAAATTCATTTGCCAAAAGTTTTAGCAAGTTACTAAATGACAACTTTTCCTAAGTCAATTTTTCCAAATAATTGGAGATGCAGTGATTTCATAGCAGGAGATACATGCTCATCTGGACATGATGAAGAAGGTGCCGAGATTGTGAAGAAATTCAAAGAATCGAAGAAGTTGAATAAAGGAGAACATGCTATATTGTCTCTGGATTTTATCTTGTCTTTGACCAAATTTCTTTAGCAAAAATCACAATCTATGAGTGGAATACCAAGTAATTCCTTTGGATTTTATCTCGTATGTGTTAGTACAACATGATAACCTTTTTTAATTCCAGACTATACAATTGTATTCTATATCCTTATATGATAAACAAAAGAGAAAAAAAAAAGAAGTTTCGTGAGACTGAAAAGGAGAGAGAGGGCGTTATGTACAGAGTCTGGCTCCTGGAGCTTTACGGGCACGCCAGTCGCCTCCATCCCGGACACCACCGTCGAGCCTCTGGAGATGCACTCGTCCGTTGCCGCTGGCATCCATGCTGATGAAGCTAACCTGAGCAAGCGACGAGCTCAACCTCGCTCCTGGAGCCCACGGCCCACGCTCAGCTCCACCGCTTCCACCGCCCATAGGCTCGCGCTCAGCTTTGTCGCCGCCGCCGCCGCACAGCACCAACCTACTGCAGCTCACCGACTGCCACTCTCCGACCGCCGCCCCACAATGGAACCTGTACTGGGAACGCTCGATGCGGTCACGGGCACATTTTGACCGGCCTCAATGGCCTGGCAAGCGGGCCCGACCATGTCAGACTATTTACGTGGATCCACGTCAGATAAAACCACGGTGCTTTCGGTACAGGGAGGCTTCGTGCCCGGTTTTAATAGTTTAGGGAGTCTAAATACCCGGTTTTGGAGTTTAAGGAGGAAAAGTGAACTCGTCCAGTAGTTTAGGGAGGTAAGAAAGACTTCTTCCGAGTTTAACCGTGCTTTGCTGGACTATTAAGCGGCATAGATTGTGCCAGCCCGTTAAATCCAAAACATGTAAAAAAAAGGGAGAATTAGGTGTATGGCCTCGAAAAAACTTAGTTTAGGTATTTGGCCTCCTTTTTTTTAATTTAGTTCTATGACCTCAAATCAAATTTTATTTAGGTGTATGGCCTTCCGTTCATTTAGGCATGTAACGGTGTTAACTCGGGTGGTAAAAAGACCATATTACCCCTGAAAGATAAAAAAACCAGTTTTATTTATTTATTGTTGTTGTTTCAGGACCGCGTCCTTAAAACAGTGGGTTGTCACACGAACGAAAGCACAAAGCGAAAGCGGAAAACGAGCGGTAAAATGAGAAAATAGCTGAAGTGAACAGTGTTCTCCTCCTCCCTCCTCCCTTGGGAGTCTGGGAGCTTTTTATATTAATCCAGATCAATTTGAAAGTACAAGAATGCCCTTCCAACCACTCTGTTATAATTACAATGATGCCCTACTCAACTACTCCATGGTTGTACGCCGCCTTTTCCGGCGCGAGGGGCATCATCGTAACTTCGTCCTCTGACGGGCCCAGCGTCCCCCGGCTCCTTTTCCTGACCGGTGGGCCCGCTCCCTTTGACCCAGGCTTCCGTCGACCTGCGAAAACCTATGAAAAACCAAAGTCATGAATGACGAAGACTCTCGCCGGAACCGCCGGGCTCCTTTCGCGCGAATGCTTCCTTTCGCACGAAAACTCCGTCCTGCTCCGGTCCTGCGGACCGAAGGCGAATGCGTGCTTCCGCGCGAATGCTTCCTTTCGCACGAAAGCTCCGCCTTCCCTTGGTCCGCAAGCCGAAACGCGTGCTTCCGCGCGAATGCTTCCTTTCGCACCAAAGCTCCGTCCTACTCCGGTCCTGCGGACCGAAGACGAAACGCGTGCTTCCGCACGAATGCTTCCTTTCGCACGAAAGCTCCGCCTTCCCTTGGTCCTCAAGCCGAAACGCGTGCCTCCGCGCGAATGCTTTCTTTCGCACGAAAGCTCCGTCATCCTTCGGTCTTGCGGGCCGGTGGCGCCTGCGGTCTGGGTGCCGCCCCAACAATAGCCCCTTACGGTTGAATCTGCAGCTCGCGAAGTTCGACCGTGTCCTTTCGCTAGGCGCCTACGCCCGCCCAAAAAACCTTCGTTTGGTCCCGAAGCTGAGGGTTTTTTGAAGTATAGACGTATATATATTATTATTATTATTATTATTATTATTATTTATATTTTTGTTTTAAGTCGTGTCGCAAACGCCTTTTCGTCTTCCTCGAAAACCGTGTCATGATATAAAACCTCTGCGACGCTTCGAATCTTGTGCCCGGGCGCCTCTTCGTCTCCCTCGGAAACCGTGTCGAGTCTGATCGTATATAAAAGCTGAGGCTTCAGTTGGGGGGGCACTTGGTCAATCAACGCCTCCCTTCACTCGCCGCCTCTTTCGCGAAGCCTGTCGCTATTCGCTTGACGCCATTCGCTCTTCTTGGCGAAAGCTGTTTGTTGTTTGATTCTCATCATTCGCTTGGCGATAGTTCGTGGTACGCATGTCACTTCCCTTCTCTTTGTTTCCTTTAGACTTAAGTCCTGCAAATTTGGTTGTTTAAGGTTGCTTAATTTCGCTTCTATTTTCGTCCATTTCGTTTCTTCTCCTCGCTTGCATAGTTTGTTTATTTGTCTTTCGCGCCCTGTTAGATGGCGTCTTCCAGCTCGACGTCGACCTCGAGCTCGTCTAGCGAAAGTACGGGTGATACCGAGTCCTCCCGCCGCGAACTTAGCGCGGAAGTGTCCATCGGATCGGGGGTTGCTCCGCGAGTTCCAGAGCACAGCGGGAGCATGTCTAACGATGGGGACTCCGGTTTGGTTTCGGTCCCGACGGATTGTTCTTTTTATCTTGGCGTATCGCGAATGACGGCTGCCCGCTTGCAAACAATGGCCGAAGAAGGGCCTTTAAGGAGAGATCATCTTGCGAATTGCCGTGTCCCTGGAGACGAGGAAGTGCCTATTCCGCGACATAACGAAGCCATTGTCTTTCGCGACTACTTCGTAGCTGGTCTTGATTTTCCTCTCGAGGGATTCGTATCGGATGTTCTGTCAGGGTTCGAGATACAGCTTCACCAGCTCACGCCGAATGCGTTTGCCAGGCTCAGTGTTTTCGCACATGCAATGAAGATGCTAGATTGCACTCCGCGGGCAGACGTTTTCGTGCGGTTCTACGACATTCACCGTCGCCCGACGAAAGTGAAGGATCCCCTTCTTGGAAGTGAGCTACCCAGCGAGATTGGTTGCATCAACTTCGTTCCACGGAAAACACGAGGAAGTGTTTCCATTTCGCTTACGTACCGGAACAAATGGCCGGACTGGAACCGCTTTTGGTTCTACTATCGCGTGTGCTCGGACGAAAGCGTTGCTGCCGAACTAAGCAACGGGGCGAAGAAAGGTTCTCCACTTGTATCGGTTTTGGAGAAATGCCCTGGGAGACACCTTCCGCCTGTCGTTCTAATGGACCCGGAAGCCATTCGATCTAGGGATGCTTTCGCGCTCACTGCGCGGTTTCAGATTAGCCGGGATTTGGTTGAAGAGTGGATGGCCATTGGGATGAATCCGCTTTGCAGCGCCACTTCATTTGAAGACTTCACGGAAAAAGACAGATATTGGGGGCCCACGCTGCTGCTGGAGAGGCCTGCGGATTACCACGATGACGAAAAATATGTCAAACATATCGAAAAGGAGACCAGGAAGATTTGTGGGCCGTACTTACGCAAGAAGAGTGAATTTCAACTCAGCAACCTCGGCCGTAGTCGACGCCTGAACCGAGCTTTCGATGCTATGGGCGTTGAGTACGCCGAAAGGCCTCTAGTTGACGAAAGCAAGGATGAGGCCGAAAGTTCGAAAGCTAAAGGGAAAGGGGTAACTCGCCGTGGTGGGCGGAGCGGTGTGGTCCCCCGGCGAAAGGTCACCGAAGTCGGGGACATTCGCATCGGGCGGTTGATCGCCAAACCCTTGCTTACGAGCCAAGGGGGGGCACTGGAGTCGATCCCCGATGTTGATCCTTTCGATCATCCGAGGGCGGTTAGTTTCTTTCCCTTTTTTTTACCCGAGGTTTTCGCTCCTCCTTTCCTGGAATCCTCCTTTATGGTATTGACGATTTTTGCGTGTGACTTTGTTTTTGCTTTGTTGTTTGTTTTGCAGAGCTCAATTTTCGCTGCTGGGATGGCGCCGAAAAAGCCGCAAGCGCGCCTCTCCACGTCGGCTTTTGACGACGATGTCTCGGTGGCTGACCTCCCGACATTCGCGAAACCCGGTTCGCGAAAGGCCCTGGCGGACGCAGATCGGCCGGCGAAGAGGTCGAAAACACCGCGCGTCGAGTCTGCCGCTCGGAGCTCCGCCGAGCCTGCTGCTCGTGTCTCCGCCGGAGGGGCTGCCCCACGCGAAAGGAGGGCTGAATCCGAGGGAGTGCTGGCTCCCACTGCTGCGGATAAAGGTAAGTTACACCTTTCACCGCGACGCATTCGTCTATCGCAGGAGATGGTGGAAGGACAGCTTCTTGGCTACGGGCGATTGATTGTCGATGGGGTGCCTTCGGACTACAAGAACCCTTGTTTTTACACCGGCTTGAGTTCGTCGGGTGAGACCGACGAAGCGAGAGAAGAATCTTATCGGATTGCGCGTTCTTTGGGTGCAGCCTCCGACGCTCAGCTCGCCTGTCGGATCGACTTTCGTCGGGCAGGAATCCTCCCCGGCGGAAGCGATGACGCCAGTAAGCTCGTGGAATTTTCGCATAGGGCTTTCGCCGCGCCAGAGGTCGAAAGGGACCTCCTCAAGGTCGACAACGTAAAGCTTGACGATGCTCTGTCGTTTCACTTGGCTAGCGTAAGTTACTCGGGTTGCTTTTGTTGCACGTTTGATGTTCGCCTTTCCGCAACGGGGCTGTTGGTCTTTTGGAAAGTGCTAACCTTCGTCTGTCGATTTGATGCTATTCGTAGGCTGCCATCCTCGCCCGCAGCCGTCATAATCAAAACGACCTTTACATTCGCAAGATCGAGCGCGAAAAGGAGGACCTCGACATTCTGGCAAAGAAACTTACAACCGACTTGGAGGTGCAGGCAAAGAAAGCCGAAGATGAGCGCACCTCACGGAAGGCAAACCAAAAAGAGGTTGAAAAGTTGAAGCGCGAAGCTGGGGACCTCAAGCGGGAGCTTTCGCAGCTGCGAAATGCTCAGGCCGAGAAAGATGAAGTTCTGAAGACGTCTGCCGAGGAGGCTGTCTCCCGCTTCCGCGAATGCCTTCGTAGCATTGGCGTCGAAACGGATGGTCCTTCGGAGCGAACTGCTAACGGCCTTATCCGCTGGCTTCGTTCCGAAATGGAGTCACTTGAAAACCACATGGCTCTGGGCCGAGACTACGCCGCCGTCACCGGTATCAAGGCGATCGGCCACAGCCTGGTCGACGTCGGATGCTCCCACATCGCTGACCTTCCGGTCAAAGAGGTGGATTATTATTGGCGAACCCCGGAGGCGGCGAAAGCTCTGGGCAAAAGATTTTTTGAAGAATTCTGGCTTGCGGGTGGGAACGACATGTCACTGATGCAGTCCGTCGTGGGTCGCGGAAAGGTATTTTCTTCCTTCTGCTAGAGCTATCGCTTTACTTCCCTGCTGGCTATCGCTTTTTTATGCGGTGCCTTGTGGCTTGAGTAGTGAATTTTCTGGGCTATCACTTTGTTATGCAGACTCCTGAGGAGAAAACGCGCATTCGGCAGTTGTTTTCGGAGTATATCTCCGAAAAACGGGCACGCGAAACCGAGCCGGAAGACGAGGCGAGTCCGCCCGAGCCGAATGACGGGGCACCCGAAAGCTCGGCCGCCGCTGCTGCCCGCGACACGAACGCCCCCAAGACGCAGCGGTAGACGAGTGACCTTTTTAGGGCCCGGTTTTAATGTGTTGGCAACTTGTTGTTCTGGACCTCATGTAATGTTTTGGAACTTAAATTCGGATGTTGTATCTTGAACAGGGCGCGGATGCGGGAACGCCGGACGTTCTCGACATCTGCCCGTTAATGATTAGATCTGGCGGTATCTGTGTTGGTGGTGATTTGTGGAGGAGCTATCGCTCTAGATTTCCGATGGCGTCACTTTCGGCTTACATGAGAAAACGTGCTAAAAAGCTTAGATGCACGGAAGAAAGATTACGAGCTTTTTATGAAAGCTTCGACCCGCGCGAACTTGAGTCGAGGCGAATGAAGCGTGGAGCTTCGCGCGCGCCACCGGGCTTCGAGGGTGCCACATTCGTTAAGTTGGAGCCCGAAGATGCCGTGCCTTCGCCGGACGAAAGGCGCTATAACATTTTCCTTGGCCGCGAAAATAGTTCGCGGCCCTGAATTGAAATGTACAACCTTTATCTTAAGCCCGGTGTAATGAAAAGTGTCGCAATGTGTTCTACCTTTCGGTGTTAATCGTTATTTGCGAATGTGCGATTTTTTGTTATTTCGCTTGACGGATGAAGTTCTTTTGCCGAATGATTTAGCTGTTGTCACTTTACTAGTTCGCGCGATAGTGCTTTTTGGTGCGGGCCCCTCGGCAGGTAGCAAAGACGCACCCGCCCCCACTCAGTTAGGCGAGGGGCGGTAGCATTCGCACGAGGGAGCTTTCGGTGCGAGCCCCTCGGCCGATAGCAAAGACACGCCCGCCCCCCTCACTTAGGCGAGGGGCGGTAGCGTTCGCGCGAAGGAGCTTTCGGTGCGAGCCCCTCGGCCGATAGCAAAGACGCCCCCGCCCCCACTCAGTTAGGCGAGGGGCGGTAGCATTCGCGCGAGGGAGCTTTCGGTGCGAGCCCCTCGGCCGATAGCAAAGACGCGCCCGCCCCCACTCAGTTAGGCGAGGGGCGGTAGCATTCGCGCGAGGGAGCTTTCGGTGTGAGCCCCTCGGCCGATAGCAAAGACGCGCCCGCCCCCACTCAGTTAGGCGAGGGGCGGTAGCATTCGCGCGAGGGAGCTTTTGGTGCGAGCCCCTCGGCCGATAGCAAAGACGCGCCCGCCCCCACTCACTTAGGCGAGGGGCGGTTGCATTCGCGCGAGGGAGCTTTCGGTGCGAGCCCCTCGGCCGATAGCAAAGACGCGCCCGCCCCCACTCACTTAGGCGAGGGGCGGTTGCATTCGCGCGAGGGAGCTTTCGGTGCGAGCCCCTCGGCCGATAGCAAAGACGCACCCGCCCCCACTCAGTTAGGCGAGGGGCGGTAGCATTCGCGCGAGGGAGCTTTCGGTGCGAGCCCCTCGGCCGATAGCAAAGACGCGCCCGCCCCCACTCAGTTAGGCGAGGGGCGGTAGCATTCGCGCGAGGGAGCTTTCGGTGCGAGCCCCTCGGCCGATAGCAAAGACGCGCCCACCCCCACTCACTTAGGCGAGGGGCGGTTGCATTCGCGCGATGGAGCTTTCGGTGCGAGCCCCTCGGCCGATAGCAAAGACGCACCCGCCCCCACTCAGTTAGGCGAGGGGCGGTAGCATTCGCGCGAGGGAGCTTTCGGTGCGAGCCCCTCGGCCGATAGCAAAGACGCGCCTGCCCCCACTCACTTAGGCGAGGGGCGGTTGCATTCGCGCGAGGGAGCTTTCGGTGCGAGCCCCTCGGCCGATAGGAAAGACGCACCCGCCCCCACTCAGTTAGGCGAGGGGCAGTAGCATTCGCGCGAGGGAGCTTTCGGTGCGAGCCCCTCGGCCGACAGCAAAGACGCGCCCGCCCCCACTCAGTTAGGCGAGGGGCGGTTGCATTCACGCGAGGGAGCTTGATAACTCAGTTGACGAAAATGCATTTATGAAAGAAACACGGGGAGCGTACAATCGACTATGATTATGATATTGGTCCTGTTGTCATCTAGCAGCATGCTTGCTTTCGCTCGTCTCCTAGCCGCGGCTTGGGATGGACATGTCACTTGACAGGGCCTTCGCCTAAAGTTACTGGATTGGTGACGCTAGCTAACTGCGATGCTGACGACACAATCATCAAAGCGAAACCGCGATTCCTGGTGCTTCCTATTCGTACTTTGCTTCTGGGCTAAGTTTTTTTGGGACTGATGTTTGAAAAGGTTTGACAGCTTTGGATGGCTGGGAGGCTTGCATGCGGATGTCTATTTATATTGCTTCGCCCATGCTGTGAAAACACTGCATTTAGTCCCTTGGGTGTACTTTTTGGCGTTTGGTGGGTGAAAGAGTTAATGCAGCATTTGTACTCCTGCATCTACTGATGCTGTCCAGCTGTCCTTGTCGCCTGACAAGGGATGCTCGTCTTGCTTGCAGGCTTTGCTTGTAGGCTTTCGTTCCGCCCTCACGTTTTGTCGGAGGGCCGGTTTTCACATAGCCCGCAGGCTTTCGTTCCGCCCTCGCATTTTGTCAGAGGGTCGGCTTTTATATAGCCCGCAGGCTTTCATTCCGCCCTCACGTTTTGTCGGAGGGTCGGTTTTCACATAGCCTGCAGGCTTTCGTTCCGCCCTCTCGTTTTGTCGGAGGGTCGGTTTTCACATAGCCCGCAGGCTTTCGTCCCGCCCTCTCGTTTTGTCGGAGGGTCGGTTTTCACATAGCCCGCAGGCTTTCGAGATTGTCGTTGGGTGGAAGGGGTCTCTTTTGCCCTACCTCCTCGACATTCTCTTTTTATCACATTTTGTTGATGAATGTCTCAACCTTATGCTTGGTTGATTTCGTCTTCTACCGAGTCGCGTGACATTTTTGGGGAATTACGGCTACTTTAGTAATGTAGCGGTTACATTCGGCTGCCTCGTTAAAAAACCTCGCACCCCGATGAAGGGCTTCCCTGGCGAGGAAAAAGAGCACAGCCGACCTTTGATTACAAAAATGGTGAAAGAGAAAGAGAAATTACACCAAAGTTGAAAAAGAGATAAATTACGGGTAGAAACGGCGCAGATTGCTCGCGTTCCATGTGTGGGCTGATTCTTCGCCCTTGTCATTCATCAACCGGAATACATCGGGCGCTGCCATGCTTGCCACGACGAAAGGGCCTTGCCACTGCGATTGCAGCTTGCCTTGCTTATCTGGCTACCGAATGGTGACCAAGTCTCCAGGCTTGATGTCCTTTCGGACTATCGTCTTGTCCCTGTGATGCTTCGTTTCGGCGTGGTACTTCTCGAGGTTTTCTACAGCCTGCGATCTTATTTCTTCGATAGTGTTGAGCTCGAGTTGTCTTTGCTCTTCGGTGTTTGGAGCCATTTCAGTTCGAAAGGAGCCCAGCTTTACTTCTTCCGGGGTGACTGCTTCCTCGCCGTAAAGCAATCTGAACGGTGTGAAACCGGTAGCTCTGGATCGTGAGATGTTGTGGCCCCATACGGCTGTTGTTAAAGTGTTGGCCCACTTTCCTTTCGGCGAGTCATACAAAGTTTTCGATATTGCTGAAAAATTAGGCCATTGGCTCTCTCGACAGCCCCGTTCGCTTGCGGGTAATTTACTGAGGCGAAGTGAAGACTGATGCTGATCTCATCGCAGAAACTCCTGAATTCGGCACAATCAAACTGCTTGCCATTGTCGCAAGTGATGAAAGAGGGGACGCCGAAATGGCAGATTATCCTCTGCCAGACGAATTTGGTTAAGGAGGTGGAAGTTATGCTGGCGAGGGCTTTCGCTTCCACCCACTTAGTGAAGTACTCAAGAGCGACTACTGCGAAACGCAGATTACCCGGAGCTGCCGGTAGCGGACCGACTATGTCGATGCCCCACCTTTGCATGGGCCAAGTCGGCACTATCGGCGTGGTTTCGTTTGCTGGGGCTTTCTGGTTTTTGGCGAACATCTGGCAGCCTTTGCAACATTTGACCAGCTCTCTGGCGTCCGATGCGGCGGAAGGCCAGTAGAATCCTTACCTCATTGCTCTGTGTGCTATTTCGTGAGGCCCTCTGTGCGATCCGCACATTCCGGCATGCATTTCTTTGAGTAGCTGAATGCCTTCGCGCTTGCTTATGCATTTCAGAAGAGGAGCTGTTATCCCATTTTTGAACAACTGCTCTCCGATGATTGAGTAACCTTTCGCTCTGCTGGCCATTCTTTCGGCATCCTTCTTGGACTCTGGCTCGTATGTCCCATTTAGATAAGCGAATATCTGCGACCTCCAGTCATCACTGACGATAGCATGTACCGAACTTGGATGGTCTTCCTCCTCTTTGACTGCTTTGGCCGAAAGGATTTGACAGAACACGTCTGGTGGTAGAGGCAGATTTTGTGCTGCAGCCTTTGCTAATTCGTCTGCCTCCACGTTTTCGGCCCTTGGAATATGACGTAAGGTGAAACCCGTGAAATACTTCTCCATTCTTCTGATTGCGGCCAGATATTTGGCTAGTTCTGGTTCTCTTTGCGGATACATGGGTGTATGCCGGGTCTCTGAGTGATGAGTGATTGTCAACTGGGATGATGCGCATGTTCTTTGGCTTGTGTTGTGCAGGTGTCGAGCACGGATACAGTGATCGACGGCAAGGTGAAGGTCAAGTTGAGACGTGCCGTGCTGACGGACCGGGTGCGGTGAAGGATGGGCGTGCCGTGCGGCGGACGTGCCATGCCGAGGTACCGAGCGGTGAAGGGCAGACGTGAGGCTTGGACTGAGGGACCAGAGGCCTGAGGATCAGCTGTGGTGGCTGGCATCCTGTGACGACGACAAGTGAAGAAGTGCGGTCATGTGTTGCCTGAGTCGTAGACTCGGGGACACGTGTCGGTGGACGGGGTGCACGGGAGGTGCATCCCATCTACGACGTCGGTTTGGTGGTAGAGCCAGGGAAAAACCATCGGATGGACGGTTTCCAGGTTTGGGCCTCAAAACATGGGCGTGGACGGTTTCCGAGTTTGGCCACAAAACTCGGGCTGAGGGTTTCCGAGTTTGGCCACAAAACTCGGGCTGAGGACGGTTTCCCGGTTTGGGCCACAAAACCGGGGGTGCAGAGCGAGGGCGGCACGTGGCGGCGATCCGGAGGTTGCGTCGAGGCAACGCTTCGGTTTGTGCGGGCGTGGCCGTCGGATACACCTACCACTGAGTTGGTCCAGAATAACCCTAGGGTTTAGCTGGTTCGCTCTGTAGTTAGAATAGAGAGGGGTAGAGTAGGAAATAGACTTAGGCTAGTAGTAGTTAAATAGTCGGGAGACACCCCCCTCCCCATTATCTCAGTTAGACGTCTCTCATTTGCTCTTTGCACTTAGGGTTTCCTGCTCTCCCATCCCCTGCTGTAGCTAGCTGAGATCCGCAGAGAGACTAACCTCTGTGTACTGTTGATTGTGAGGAAAGGAGGCCGTAACCTCCTTGTCGTAGCGTGTGTTTGCGCTTCGGCTGCAAGATCGTGGTTGTGATTCTCGTTTTGTTTGTGTTCTTCGCGGAATCCTTTTTCTCCATGATTTTCCCGTCGCTTGATCTCTTTGCTTGGTTCATCTTTTTCAAATCCGTTTGAACCAAGTTGTTCTAGATCGTGAGGCACTTCTTTTCACCGAAGGAATTAATCTCTAACCTCACGGTCTAGGAGATCGAACGATTTTCGTGTTGGATCGGTTCTTGCTCCCTTGCACCGAATTCTTTCGATTCACCAATTTGGAGTTAGGTTCGAGCCATGATCTCTTAGGAGTAGCTCACTAACATCCTTGAGACTCCTCAGATCGAATTCTAGCCCTAGTGCTTTTGATTCGGAGGAGATCGAGTGAATTTCGCGGAAGAACTGTGCTGTTTCGGGGCCATCGGACGCTGAGTGCGTGACCATCGGACGTTGTGTTCATCCCATCGGAGCGTCCGATGCCACGTGTCGTCTGACAGTAGGTTTTAAGGAGCATCGGACGCTGACCATCGGAGCGTCCGTTGCCATCGGACGCGCCGGAGGCCAAGCATCGGACGCTACTGTTTCACTGTAGCAGAGTTCGATGTCCATGCATTGAGGTTCCAGTCTTGCACTGTTTGCATCGGACGCGTCCGTTGGCTGGGCATCGGAAGCTCCCAGCATCCGATGCAGCATCCGATGCCTATGCAGTAAGGTTTTAATTTGGTTCGTTTTGCATCGGACGCTGCAGAGGTTTTGGCATCGGACGCTCACCAACATCCGATGCTGCTGTGACTGCGCAGTCTCGTTCGCTGATTCGTTCGAGCGATTCTCGGATTTGGTTTCCGTCTTTTGCGTTGACTTTCTAGAGTTGTATAGTGTCCCGCTGTGCTTCTTGGAAGCATCCACCCTACATCTAGGGTCGTGGACACTTGCAAGCTCTAGGGTTTGCTTTTGGGGTGATTCCCGGGACAGTGGCTGATAGTTTCCGAAAGGAAATTTTAAAGCTCCCATTCACCCCCCCCCCCTCTGGTCGCTTTCTGGTTGCTTCTTGGTCCTTCAATTGGTATCAGAACGGGTTAAGGATCTTCCACCTTAGCCGGTTCCAGATCCACAGAAGGCGACATGGATCGCGGCGTGGGCAAACCGCCGTTCTTTGATGGGACGAACTATGCGTATTGGAAGATACGCATGTCGGCCTATCTCCAGAGCATGGGCTCTACTGTTTGGGAGATTTGCAACAGGGATGATTACGTTGTCCTGGCTACTCGTGTCACTCAGCTCCAGATCGATGAGCACGAGGCCAATAGCCGTGCACGTAACGCCTTGTTCTCCTGTTTGAGCATGTCCGAGTTCGATCGCGTTTCTCACCTCCCCACGGCTCGCGAGATTTGGGCGACCCTCATGCGTTTCCATGAGGGAACCACTCAGGTCAAATCCCGCCTCTACGAGTCGCACAAGCGGGAGTATGAGAACTTTTGACATATGCCTGGCGAGAGCATAGAGAGTTTATTCGCTCGCTTTCAGGTTATTTTCAACAAGATGAGAGCGAACAAGGAGCTGTTGCCTTTTGACGATCATGAGAGGGCTTTGAAGCTTTTGCACACTCTTGATCAGTCAGTGTGGGACTCAAAGGTCCAGGCGATCATCGAATCGTCTAACTATGAGACCCTCACCTGCGACGAGCTCTTTAGTAAGCTCAAGTCTAGTGAGATTGACGCCATGTCGAGGGCCTCTTATGAGAATCCTTCTGGCCCGACTATGGCTTTGGTTTCTGGCTCTTCTGCTAACCCCTCTGGAGGCTTTGCTCTTTCGTCTCTCTTTTCTGTCACAGAGGACCAGCTTGAGTCGTTGGGGGATGACGAGCTAGCGATGCTCGCCAACCGGTTCTCGCGGTTTCACAACAACCGCATGAACCGTCGCCGCAGAGGAGGACGCTCAGGATGCTATGAGTGCGGCGACCCCGACCACTTCATCGCCAACTGCCCCAAGAAGAACAAGCATTCGAGGAAGGGCGATCATGGGCACAAGTACGACTCCGGCAAGCGCAAGGAGAAGTACGTCCCCGCGAGGCACAAGCGGAGGGGCGGCTTCGACAAGGAGTACATCAAGAAGAAGTACTTGGAGAAGGCCCAGGCTGAGCAGCGTGCGTTCTTCACCACGCTCAGCGACGTCGACGGCTCGAATGACGACTCCGCTTGCTCAAGCGATGACGAGTCCGAGAAGAAGAAGAGGATCGAGGACAAGCTGAACGGCCTCTGCTTCTTCGCCGACGACGACGGCTTCTGCACCATGGCGCTTGGTGATGAGGTCGACGGCAAGCTGGAGCACACCCCTTGGGACGACGACGACGACGACACCTCCTAGGTATCCCTCACCCACGACGAGCTTTCTGCTGAGGTTGAGAAGCTTACTGCCGCGCTCCTTAGTCAGGACAAGTTGCTTAGGCGTGCCGCTAGAGAGAGCAAGCAGTTTAGGCAGAAGTGGGAGGACACGGTGAGAGAGCTTGAGTTTGCCAAGTCCACCGTAGTCGTGTCGGAGGAGGTTGAGTGTGAGATGTGCACCACGCACATGACTGACCTTCTCACTTTGAGAGGTAAGTATGTTGCGTTGGTAGGAGAGTTGGATGAGCTGAAGGCTAGACCTTCTCTGTTGGGTGCATGCAAGACTTGTCCTGTCTTGCAATCTGAGTTGGCAGAGAAGAATGCCAAGATTGTGTCTCTTGAAGAGGCCAACTCAGGTAGCACTTGTATGGCTAGGTGTGCTTTGTGCGAGGGTTTGGAGATGGAGATTGCAAACGTGAAGCATGACAAGATGCAAACCGAGGAAGAAAACACATACCTTCGGAACATCTTGTCATGGGTGTCTTGTGGTGAGCCGCAGCTCGGGATGATGATCTCCCAATTCAAGCGAGCTGCTGGAGGTCCCGGTGTAGGTTTTGCTCAGGGTGTTGATCTTTCTGCTTTTGGGAAGATTGGAGAGTCTAGTGGTTTGAACCCGAGTGAGAAGCCCAACTCCACCACTACTCCCAAACTTACCAAGCTTCCACCCAAAGAGCCTCTCAAACCTACCACCAAGGATGGGGTGTTTGAAGAACCTCCACGGGCTCCACCCAAGAACCAAGTGTGGCATCCCAAACCCAACCACTTAAAGAACAAGCTGGATACAATGCCACCTATCCAGGAGGAGTTGCCACAGAAGGGCAAAGTGAACCATACCCACAGCCATGAGTACCAACAACCCCCTTTGCGTGCGGTGAGGTACCATTGCGACTTCTGTGGGAGGGATGGTCACTTGAGAGAGTTCTGCTTTAGGCGCAAGAGAGAGGCACGCCGTGCTAGGGAGATGAACAACCCGAACATGTACCATCCTTTCCATGATGTACATGCGCCGAATGTTCAGAGGAGAGCTCCGAGATGTGCTGTTAGGCCCAGAGGTCCAGAACCTCAAGTTCCCAGGCCTAGGCAGCACAGAGCTCCAAGGAGAGACGCTAGGCCTAGAGGCGCAGTGCCTCAAGTTGCTAGGCCTAGGCCTCGTAGAGAGCGTGCCCGGCGGGAGCCTGCAGTTGTAGGCTATGGACCCCGTGGCGGAGGCTTTGTAGTTGAGCGTTTTCCCCCACCGCGTTTCGAGTATCGCGATGGACGCTCCTCCCTTAGCGGACCACGTTTTCCTCTACGTGGTGATCGCTCCTCTCGTAGACGTGCTAGGAATGGTTTTTCTGCTAACCGTTCTTTTGAGCAGCCGGCCCAACACTGGTATTCTTCCTACTTCACTAACCCCAGTGTTGGACCGTATGCTCACCCTATGCCTTTTTATTGATGTAGGTAAAACGGTTGGAGGACATTTGGTTGGTGGATTCCGGTTGCTCGAGGCACATGACCGGAAACGCCAAGTGGTTCTCCAGCCTTAGCCCTGTTGCCGGAAAGGAGTACATAACCTTCGGCGACAATAGCAAAGGTAAGGTATTGTCTCGTGGGTCGGTGCGAGTTAATGAGCACTTTGTGTTGCGCGATGTTGCTCTTGTTTCTAACTTGCATTTTAACCTTCTTTCTGTTTCGCAACTCTTTGACGACGACTATGAGATTCGTTTTAAACCGTATCTCAGTCGTATTTTGGATCCTCAGGGCAATCTTGTATGTTTGATTTCGCCCTTTGGAAAAGTCTTTCGTGCGAATTTCTCGGAGTCTTTTGGTACTTCTCGTTGTCTTGTGGCTGGACCTTCCTCCTCTGATCTTTGGAAGTGGCATAGGAGACTTGGACATTTGAGCTTCGACTTGCTTGCAAGGCTTAGTTCACTTGGCCTAATCCGAGGATTGCCCAAGTTGCATATGGACAAGGATCTTGTTTGCCACTCTTGTAGACACGGGAAGATGGTTGCCGCTCCCCACCATCCAGTGACTCAGGTCATGACCAAGCGCCCTGGAGAGCTTTTGCACATGGACCTTGTTGGTCCTGCTCGGGTGAGCTCGGTTGGGGGGAAGTGGTATGTGCTTGTGGTTGTTGATGACTTTTCGAGATATTTGTGGGTCTTCTTTTTAGCTGAGAAGACCGAGACTTTCTCCTTTGCTCGCAATCTGATTTTGCATCTTCAGAACGAGTTCCCTTTGAACTCGATGCGAGCAATTCGGAGTGATAATGGTTCCGAATTTAAGAATTCGGATTTTGAGAAGTTTTGTAACTCTTTGGGTTTAGAGCATCAGTTTTCTTCCCCCTACACACCTCCTCAGAATGGTGTTGTAGAGAGGAATAATCGGACCCTTGTTGAGATGGCCAGGACGATGCTCGATGAGCATAGGACTCCTAGGCGATATTGGGCCGAAGCTATGAGCACTGCATGCTACATTTCCAATCGCATTTTTCTCCGAGCCTTCTTGAAAAAGACTTCTTATGAGTTGCGTTTTGGAAAACTGCCCAAGGTGAGTTATTTTCTAGTTTATGGTTGCCATTGTTTTATACTCAAAAAAGGCAACCTGGACAAGTTTGAGTCTCGTTCATCTGACGGTGTGTTTTTGGGTTATGGCACTCACACTCGTGCTTATCGTGTACTTAACCTTGACACTAACCGAGTCATGGAGACATCAGATGTCACCTTCGACGAGACTCTCGTTTGTCCCTCTTCTCGTTTTGAGCGTGCAGGTGATCATGAGGTTGGTGAGCCTCTTTTTGATGACGAGGATGAGGGTGCTGAAGGTATGGATGATCCAGCACCCCCTCCACCTGCTTTGCCGCAAGGAGCGGCTTCTACGACGACTCACGGCCCCGACATCTCTTCTTCCTGGGGGGCCGTGGGATCCGCCACCCCGAGCGGTACCATTTGTACCCGGGGAGGCACCAGCTGCTGTTGAGGGGGAGGCTACTTCAGCTCGGGAGGCGCCACGACACATCCAGCGCCAGCACCCGCCTCAGCAGATGATTGACAACATCGACGAACGGGTCACTCGGTCCAGGTCACAGCAAATCTCGCACTTTGCTCATTCTGCTTTTGTTGCTAATTTTGAGCCCCGAGATGTTGGACACACTTTGACGGATCCGGATTGGGTCAATGCCATGCATGAGGAGTTAGAAAATTTTGAGCGAAATCGGGTTTGGGTTCTAGTTCCACCTCCTCCAGACTGTAAGCCTATTGGGACAAAATGGGTTTTCAAAAACAAGCAAGGAGAGGATGGCCACGTTGTTAGAAACAAGGCCAGGCTTGTAGCGAAGGGTTATAGTCAGAAGGAGGGGATAGACTATGAGGAGACGTTTGCTCCTGTAGCTCGTTTGGAGGCAATTAGGATACTCTTGGCCTTTGCTACATCCAAAGGTTTCAAACTTTTTCAAATGGATGTCAAGAGTGCCTTCTTAAACGGCTACATAGAAGAAGTTTATGTTGAGCAACCCCCGGTTTTGAAAATCCCAAGTTTCCAAACCATGTTTTTAAACTCCACAAAGCTTTATATGGTTTGAAACAAGCCCCTAGAGCCTGGTATGATAGGTTGAAAACCTTTTTGCTTGCTAAGGGCTTTAAAATGGGATGTGTAGATAAAACGCTCTTTCTCCTCAAGCAAGGCAAAGACACTCTCTTGGTCCAGATTTACGTGGATGATATCATTTTCGGTGGTTCTTCTCACGCTTTGGTTGCCAAGTTTGCAGATACTATGAGCAGGGAGTTCGAGATGAGCATGATGGGCGAGCTGACATTCTTTCTCGGGTTACAAATTAAGCAATCCCGAGAGGGGACGTTTGTGCACCAGGGCAAGTACACCAAGGACTTGCTGAAGCGGTTCGATATGGGTGAGGCCAAGCCTCTTCCAACACCCATGTCGACGACGACTGCCCTGGATGCGGATGTGGATGGAGAAGCAGTGGACCAGAAGGAGTACCGCAGCATGATCGGGTCGCTCCTCTACCTGACGGCGACACGCCCGGACATCCAGTTCGCGGTGTGTCTATGTGCGCGCTTTCAGGCGTCGCCGCGCACCTCTCACCGTCAGGTGGTGAAGCGGATTTTCAGGTACCTTCGTTTCACGCCTGAGTTCGGGATTTGGTATTCTGCTTCCTCCACCCTCTCCCTTTGCGGTTATTCCGACGCCGATTTTGCTGGTTGCCATATTGAGCGCAAGTCCACTTCCGGGACTTGCCAATTTATTGGTTCTTCTCTTATTTCGTGGTCTTCTCGCAAGCAGTATAGTGTCGCTCAGTCCACTACAGAAACTGAATATGTTGTTGCGGCTAGCTGCTGTTCCCAGTTGCTTTGGATGATGGCCACTTTGCGTGATTTTGGTCTGAGCTTTTCTCGCGTGCCCTTGCTTTGTGACAGCACGAGTGCTATTAGCGTCGCTAAGAACCCCGTGCTTCACTCGAAGACCAAACACATTGATGTGCGCTTTCATTTCTTGCGAGACCACCAGGAGAAGGGTGATATCGACCTTCGCCATGTCGATACTCATCATCAACTGGCGGATATTTTCACCAAGCCTTTAGACGAATCAACCTTTAGTGAGCTTGGTGTGTGTTTCCCCTTTTAGATGGGGGAAACATTTTGGATCTTGTATATTTGACTGACTCTTTTGTCTTTCTTCTCTTTTGCATTTCAGCATACGCATTTATATTCTGAGCTTCATGTTTATATTCACTAGAATGTACCTATGCTCTATGTAGTATGCTCCGATGCTTATTTTGATGCTTGTAGCTTATACTCTTTCTGATCACTAGTACATGTTGTGAGCTGAGCTATTTTGGAATGGTGAATTTGCTTATCGTATATAAAATCTGAAAATGTTCACCATTGAGATATGCAACTAGCATGTGTAGGATGTGTTGAGTCCATTCATGCTTCTCATATATGCAAGGTTGCTATGTCTCTAGTTCTGAGTCATTCACTTGCTTGGTCTGTTCATATTATGTTTAAAATTTGAACCAAGTTTTAGTGAATTGAAAAGATCGAGATGGGATTGCTTGTCAACACATCACGGTATCGAGACTGTTTCTCATTGCACTTTGAGTTAAACTTGAGCCGTGTAGTGTATGACCGAAACCGCAGCTTTAAGCTTCTGATTGCTTCGGCATAGGCTTCGCTCGGTTGAAAAGTTAGGCAATGACAAGCTTTCAACCTCTCGCAATCACATGCTGAATATAACCTTGTGTAATTTCACCGCTGCAACTCCGATATTAAAACTGAAATCACAAGTGTATGTTTCATTCCTATGCATGATGTTTGAACTTTGCTAGGGGTAGTTCACCTTGTATACATGTTTAGCACTCGTTTGGATTCCTGTCTATACATGTATAGTGCTATTTTGATGGTGACTATCTTTTTGGCTAAAAACTGCTCACATGCTCATATGTTCATATTTCGTATGTGTGATCAGTTAGAGCCTTTGCTAGCTGTGCTTACTTTGAGTCATTGGAGTTCTACTGTTTAGAGCATCTTTGCACTCTTTTGAATATATGCCTGAAGCTGCTAACTTGCATTTCTGACTTCATATGCATGTTGGAAGGGGGAGTTTCTTGCCTTGATGCCTTTTCTTGATTAGTGCATTTTCAACTAAGGGGGAGAAATTGCAAATCATATACTCCTGGATGTTCATCTAAGGGGAGTTTTCCTAGTTGCTTGCATTTGTCAAGGGGGAGTTTGCTAGTTGTGTTGAGCCTTTGCCTCTGTCTTGAGGAACTAGTAGACATTTTCAGGGCATTCTCTTTTCGATTGGCTCTCTTTTGTTTTGGAGACATTCCAATTGGGTCGGAGCGTGTTTGGCCGAAAGGCATTGGTATCGAGCTTTCTTTGCTAGTTGTGTTGAGCCTCTGTGCCTCTATCTTGAGGGACTAGCATTTTGCTTCGATTTTCATTCGGCTTCAATTGGTTTTGAGCTCTTTTCTCTGGAGTTTCCAATTGGTATTTGCTAGCGGTGTTGAGCCTATTCTACCTCTTCTTGAGGGCTAGCTTTGCTTTGCTTGGTTGCGTCGAGCCGTTGCCCATGTCTTTGGGGACCAAGTTCTTTCCCTCTTTCCACTTGACCTTCTTCAGCTTTGCTATGATTTGGGTCATTTGGTTGAGTTTTCTCCTTCTCCTTCCTCCTTCTTCCTTATTCTTCTTTTCATTATGATTTGTGTGAGTAGTTGACAATGCACTCATCAAGGGGGAGATTGCGGATACATGGGTGTATGCCGGGTCTCTGAGTGATGAGTGATTGTCAACTGGGATGATGCGCATGTTCTTTGGCTTGTGTTGTGCAGGTGTCGAGCACGGATACAGTGATCGACGGCAAGGTGAAGGTCAAGTTGAGACGTGCCGTGCTGACGGACCGGGTGCGGTGAAGGATGGGCGTGCCGTGCGGCAGACGTGCCATGCCGAGGTACCGAGCGGTGAAGGGCGGACGTGAGGCTTGGACTGAGGGACCAGAGGCCTGAGGATCAGCTGTGGTGGCTGGCAGCCTGTGACGAGGACAAGTGAAGAAGTGCGGTCATGTGTTGCCTGAGTCGTAGACTCGGGGACACGTGTCGGTGGACGGGGTGCACGGGAGGTGCATCCCATCTACGACGTCGGTTTGGTGGTAGAGCCAGGGAAAAACCATCGGATGGACGGTTTCCAGGTTTGGGCCTCAAAACCTGGGCGTGGACGGTTTCCGAGTTTGGCCACAAAACTCGGGCTGAGGGTTTCCGAGTTTGGCCACAAAACTCGGGCTGAGGACGGTTTCCCGGTTTGGGCCACAAAACCGGGGGTGCAGAGCGAGGGCGGCACGTGGCGGCGATCCGGAGGTTGCGTCGAGGCAACGCTTCGGTTTGTGCGGGCGTGGCCGTCGGATACACCTACCACCGAGTTGGTCCAGAATAACCCTAGGGTTTAGCTGGTTCGCTCTGTAATTAGAATAGAGAGGGGTAGAGTAGGAAATAGACTTAGGCTAGTAGTAGTTAAATAGTCGGGTGACACCCTCCTCCCCATTATCTCAGTTAGACATCTCTCATTTGCTCTTTGCACTTAGGGTTTCCTGCTCTCCCATCCCCTGCTGTAGCTAGCTGAGATCCACAAAGAGACTTACCTCTGTGTACTGTTGATTTTGAGGAAAGGAGGTCGTAACCTCCTTGTCGTAGCGTGTGTTTGCGCTTCGGCTGCAAGATCGTGGTTGTGATTCTCGTTTTGTTTGTGTTCTTCGCGGAATCCTTTTTCTCCATGATTTTTCCGTTGCTTGATCTCTTTGCTTGGTTCATCTTTTTCAAATCCATTTGAACCAAGTTGTTCTAGATCGTGAGGCACTTCTTTTCACCGAAGGAATTAATCTCTAACCTCACGGTCTAGGAGATCGAACGATTTTCGTGTTGGATCGGTTCTTGCTCCCTTGCACCGAATTCTTTCGATTCACCGATTTGGAGTTAGGTTTGAGCCATGATCTCTTAGGAGTAGCTCACTAACATCCTTGAGACTCCTCAGATCGAATTCTAGCCCTAGCGCTTTTGATTCGGAGGAGATCGAGTGAATTTTGCGGAAGAACTGTGCTGTTTCGGGGCCATCAGACGCTGAGTGCGTGACCATCGGACGCTGTGTTCATCCCATCGGAGCGTCCGATGCCACGTGTCGTCTGACAGTAGGTTTTAAGGAGCATGGGACGCTGACCATCGGAGCGTCCGTTGCCATCGGACGCGCCGGAGGCCAAGCATCGGACGCTACTGTTTCACTGTAGCAGAGTCCGATGTCCATGCAGTGAGGTTCCAGTCTTGCACTGTTTGCATCGGACGCGTCCGTTGGCTGGGCATCGGAAGCTCCCAGCATCCGATGCCTATGCAGTAAGGTTTTGATTTGGTTCGTTTTGCATCGGACGCTGCAGAGGTTTTGGCATCGGACGCTCACCAGCATCCGATGCTGCTGTGACTGCGCAGTCTCGTTCGCTGATTCGTTCAAGCAATTCTCGGATTTGGTTTCCGTCTTTTGCGTTGACTTTCTAGAGTTGTATAGTGTCCCGCTGTGCTTCTTGGAAGCATCCACCCTACATCTAGGGTCGTGGACACTTGCAAGCTCTAGGGTTTGCTTTTGGGGTGATTCCCGGGACAGTGGCTGATAGTTTCCGAAAGGAAATTTTAAAGCTCCCATTCACCCCCCTCTGGTCGCTTTCTGGTTGCTTCTCGGTCCTTCACTCTTGCTGTGAAATCCTTTTTGACGTGACTAACAACGACTTGGGAATCCGACTTGACTACGCATCTTCTCGCTTCGATTGCACGGAGCTTTCGTAATCCCAACAGCACGGCTTCATATACGGCTGTGTTGTTGGTCGTGAGGAATTGCAATCTTGCGGCGAATCTTACCTTCGGTCCTCTTGGTGGTGTAAGGATCGCTGAGATTCCGGCTCCAGCCATTCCCCATGCGCCGTCACAATTCACAATCCACACGGGCTCCTCGAATTCGAGTGCTGTGTCGAAAGCGGCGGGAGTCCAATTTGCTATGAAATCCGCCAACGCTTGCGACTTGATTGCGGATCGGTGCTGGTAATCGATCACATATTCGTTGAGCTCTGCCGCCCACTTGCCAATTCGGCCGATAGCTTCGTTGTTGCGGAACAAGGCTTCCAATGGCTGAGCCGATAGGACTATGATGTGGTGAGACTGAAAGTAGTGCTTTAACTTTCTAGAAGCCATTACCACTGTATATGCTATCTTCTCTAGCTCTGAGTAGTTTAGTTTTGCACCCGAAAGGGCCTCGGAAACGAAGTAGATCGGGAACTGCGTCATCTTGTTTCCATGCTCCTTCTCTTCCACCAGTACCTGCACTTACGGTGGTATGAGATGCTGCGAGATACAACAAGAGCGTCGCTTCCGGCGATGGTTTGGACAGCGTGGTTAGCTTGGTCAAATACTCCTTTAGCTGCTGAAAAGCTTGGTGCTGCTCTTCCCCCCAATCGAAAGGGTCGGAGCTACGCAGAGTTCGGAAGAAAGGCAGCCCTTTTTCGGCGGACCTTGCGATGAATCTGTTCAAAGAAGCCAGCCTTCCTGTCAACTTTTGCACTTGCTTTCGGTTTGAGGGTGGTTGCATATTGATGATTGTCGCTATCTTGTCAGGGTTTGCTTCAATTCCCCTTGCCGATACTAGACAACCCAGGAGCTTGCCTTTCTTGATGCCGAAAATACACTTGTCAGGGTTGAGCTTCAGACCGCTCTTTCGGAGATTGCCGAAAGTCTCGAGCAAGTCCGCTTGATGATCTTCCTGTCTATCGCTCTTGACCACTATATCGTCAACGTAAGCCAACAAGTTTTTCTTTTGCTTCTGGCTTTCGAACACTTTGTCAGTCATCCTTGAGAAAGTAGGGCCTGCATTCCGCAGCCCTTCCGGCATTCGCCGATAGCAGTAAGTACCCGTAGGGGTGATGAAACTGGTTTTCTCCTCATCGTCGGGATGAAGCCAAATCTGGTGATAGCCTGAAAAACAATCTAGCAAGCTCATTATTTCACAACCGGATGCAATGTCGACAAGCTTGTCGATACGAGGCAAAGGATACGGATCCTTCGGGCAGCACTTGTTGAGGTCGGTGAAATCGACGCACATTCGCCATTTTCCATTCTTCTTCTTCACCAAAACAACATTCGCCAGCCATTCGGGATACTGGACTGGTCGGATTACTCCCGCATCGAGTAATCTTTGCACTTCGGCTTTCGCCGCATCTGCTCTTTCGTTCGACATCTTTCTCAGTTTTTGCTTTCTGGGCTTAGTGCCGCTTGCGACGTTCAGACTGTGCTGGGCGAGATCCCTGCAGACGCCTTGCAAGTCGTTTGCTGACCAAGCGAAAATGTCGTCATTGTTCGCGAGGAAGGATGCCAGAGCGTTTCTTTCTTCTTCCGGCATGCTTGACCCAATGTGCACAGTTCTTTCGGGCCTGGAGGCCGCGAGCGGAATCTTTACGGTTTCCTCGGCTGCCCCGACCTTGCATTCCGTCGGGCTGGCGATAGCACGCTCTTCGGTGGTTGCTTGCGATTCATTTTTATTCGCCACCTCATTGATAAGGCTGTAGCCTGGGGTTGGCCTTCCCTCAATTCTTCTAGAGGCTTGCTGGTCTCCGTGTACAGTGATAATGCCGAAAGGAGATGGCATTTTCATGCACAGGTGGCTTTGCTTAATGACGACGTCAAACCTGTTGGTGAAGCCTCTGCCGAAAATGGCAGTGTAGGGATAGTCCATGTTTACTATGTCGAATGTCAGTGTTTCGGTGCGAACTCTTTCTCCTTCGGCGAAAGATACAGGGACTTGCTTTTTGCCGATAGCGTCAATTTTCCTGCCTCCGAACCCATACAATGAATTGTCGGCGGGGTCCAGACTGCGCCTGTCGAATCCCATTGCTTCGAAAGCTTTGATGAATAAGATGTCAGCTGAGCTTCCGGTGTCAATCAGAATATTGTGCAAGGTGAAACCGGCCACATTGGCCGTGGCGACGAAAGCGTCACAATGCGGGTAGTCGCGGACTTTGAAATCGGACTCATCAAAATATATCGGCGCTAGCGACCAAGCTGGCCTGTTCAGTGGAAGCCTTGGTGATACCGTCTGGACCCTTCGGTGATAGTCCTTCCTCACCCTTTTACTTTCGTGCTCCAAGTTGGATCCACCCGTGATGGCGAAAATGTGCCCTCTTGACGGAAGGATGTTGTTGATTGCGCTAGTTTCATTTTCCATCTCCTGCACCTGCTGGAAACCCGGCTGTGCTTGCTGCCCCTGAGGTTGGGTCTGAACAGGAAGTGCTGGCGGCGGCGTTGGCTGACACTGATAGTGCATAGGTGATGAAACTGCCACTGACTGTGGTGCGAAGATCGGAAGCTGGTAACTTTGATACGCCGGATTGTACCAATGCAAGTTTTGGGGATGCATGTACTGCGGGGGGTGCATAGGCGTGCTTGCGTAATTGCCGCATGCTGCTGCCGCTGCTGCCGGGTCTTGGGAATTATGGAAAACATGCTTGGAGCTTTCGGCAGAGGCTGAGGCTTGGTCTTTGTCTTTCAGCTCTTTCGCCATCTTGCTGTATTTGCAGTCACGGGTGGTGTGACCAAAATTGCCATCGCAAATGACGCAATATGGTGGCCTGGGTCCTCTTCCGCGGCCTCTGCCATCTCGACCGCCGCGTCCTGTCCTTCCGCCGCATCCTCCGCGGAAAGGCTGATCAAACCCTCTTTGGGGCTGAAAGTCGGCCATATCGGGCCTCACCGTACCTGCCGCTGATTGCGCTGGTTCTTCCTGTAAACTGTTGATTGACCGAAAGGGCCTAACAATTCTTTGATTTGGCACGGGCGGTGGTCGACTTGCTTTCGTCGCTTGCCTCTGCATCATTCGGGCAGCCTTACGTCGCCGAAAGTCGTCGTCCGACCTCGCGTACGCATTCATCACATCGAACAATTCCTTAACATCTTTCGGTGGCTCTCTCGACAGGTGAGCGGCGCACTGTCCGGTCCCCAAGCCTTCGATGGCTGCTGCGATCACCACGGCTTCCGGCACATTCGGCGCCTGGGCCTTCAGCTCGATGAAGCGTTTGAGGTACTCAGACAGGGGCTCGTCGTCTTGCTGGGTGCAATTCATGAGGTCCCTCGTGGTCTTGACATCCGGACGGAATCCTTGGAAGGTAGCAAGCAATTCGGCTTTCAACTGGGCCCACGAATAGATGGACAGTGGCTTGAGAGTGGTGTACCAATCATGAGCCACGTCTTCGACCGCCAAGATGAGAGATTTTGCTAGAGCCTGATTGTCTCCGCCTGCCGAAAAACAGCTGTCTCGTAGCTTGCCAAGAATTTGCGTGGATTCGCTTTACCGTCGAAAGTCGGAATGCGCGGCTTATAGCTGAGCGGCCACGGATGGGCTTGCAACTCCCTCGAGAGCGGAGAGGTTTCGTCGATGGCGTTGCCGAAAGCTGGCGGTTGCTCTTGCCTTGGTATGAATATATTTTCGTGGGCTATCGGGATTGGGTCCGCCCCAGCCCTCTGCAGCTCTTGAATTTCCCTCTCGAGTTGCCTTCTCTGCGCCTCAGCTCGCCGAATGGCGTTGCGAGTTTCGTCCTCTCTTGCTTTTGCTGCTAACCGCTGCTGCAGCTGATCTCTTTGCGACAACAGCCTCTCGATTTCGTCTTGCTGTTGTGCCAACGTCTTGATTGCTTGGGCGTGTCTTGTGATTTCGTCAGCATCATCATCCTCTTCGCTGAATTCGTCCTCGACAAGTCCTTCCGGTGTTCCATCTCTGCCGAAAGTACGCTGATCCTGGGGTTGTACATTCTGGCTCGTCGATGCTCTCGGTCCCTGCTGTGGCTGGGTCTCTATCGCTAGAGCGCCGCCGAAAGCTGGTGGCTCGGTGGCTGTGCTTGGTGGGACTTGGCTGGTTGGAACTGAAGCCGCGATGGTGCTGAAGGCATCCTTCCTCGCGGCGATAGTCTCCAGATTGTCGACCGCTTTCGGCGCTTTCGTTGGTGGCATGGTAAGCTCTGGCGACAACCACGGTGGGCGTCAATGTTGTTTCAGGACCGCGTCCTTGAAACAGTGGGTTGTCACACGAACGAAAGCACAAAGCGAAAGCGGAAAACGAGCGGTAAAATGGGAAAATAGCTGAAGTGAACAGTGTTCTCCTCCTCCCTCCTCCCTTGGGAGGCTGGGAGCTTTTTATATTAATCCAGATCAATTTGAAAGTACAAGAATGCCCTTCCAACCACTCTGTTATAATTACAATGATGCCCTACTCAACTACTCCATGGTTGTACGCCGCCTTTTCCGGCGCAAGGGGCATCATCGTAACTTCGTCCTCTGACAGGCCCAGCGTCCCCCGGCTCCTTTTCCTGACCGGTGGGCCCGCTCCCTTTGACCCAGGCTTCCGTCGACCTGCGAAAACCTATGAAAAACCAAAGTCATGAATGACGAAGACTCTCGCCGGAACCGCCGGGCTCCTTTCGCGCGAATGCTTCCTTTCGCACGAAAACTCCGTCATGCTCCGGTCCTGCGGACCGAAGGCGAATGCGTGCTTCCGCGCGAATGCTTCCTTTCGCACGAAAGCTCCGCCTTCCCTTGGTCCGCAAGCCGAAATGCGTGCTTCCGCGCGAATGCTTCCTTTCGCACGAAAGCTCCGTCCTACTCCGGTCCTGCGGACCGAAGCCGAAACGCGTGCTTCCGTGCGAATGCTTCCTTTCGCACGAAAGCTCCGCCTTCCCTTGGTCCTCAAGCCGAAACGCGTGCCTCCGCGCGAATGCTTTCTTTCGCACGAAAGCTCTGTCATCCTTCGGTCTTGCAGGCCGGAGGCGCCTGCGGTCTGGGTGCCGCCCCAACAATTGTATATCTTTTTTTTACATTGAGATATCCATATTTATATATATGGAAATGAGAATATTCTATATATATAATCGTATATATATTATGGTAACTGATACCCTATAACTAGCTACAAAATATTATTTATGATATCAACTAAGTACAATTAGATTCTTCATTAGTTATATTTTCATAATATACATATTTGATGTTATAAAACTTTGTGTTTCTTTCTATAATTTTGGTCAAAGTTGAAAAACTTTGACTCTCCAAGATTCTTGGAATGCCTTATAATTTGGGATGGAGGGAGTACCATATAATACTAAAGTTGTTACTCTAAAAATATATAAAAGTTATTATATAGTATGCACAAGTTGGAGGCAAAAAATATTAAAAAGAGCTACTACCATGCAATACTTCATTTACATCTAGGAAAAAAAAGAATCTTAGACATCCACAAAGGTAGGACAAAAAATTAACCATCATATAGATTGCAGGCTACTACCAAGTAGCCATCATGGAAACAATAAACTTTGCAAAATCATGCACACTTAAATTTAAATTGAAAGGCTCAATAATGAACTGAACCAAGTTGACTAACATGACTATCACAACAACTTCTGAGGGTACAAACTGCAAGTAACAACAACATAAAAAAATCTTTGTTTTTGGATTGACTAAAAGTAAGAAAGATCAGAAGCGTTTGAACTACATAATAGGTTTTCTTGTCTTCATAGTCCTATATTCCTGAGATAATACTGGCAACATCAAAATGGATGATTAAATTTTCTTAGCCACTTATGGAATTCTACTTGAATAGTCGAGGATCAAGGTCCTACATAAAACAAAAAAAAAAACTTAGAATAAAAATAGATAAGAAAAGGAAGAAATTAATTAACGATAAATAGAGCAAGAAAGACTGCCATTGAATACCTGCTCATAGAAACCATTTACTAAAGTCAACCAAATTAGTTGAGATAAAAATAATAAATTCACAACCTTCAATCTTATATTTTCTATATAAAAAAATTCAAATACCCGCCTAAAATCAATGATGGCATCTCATCTCTTCAAAAACATCTCAGAATAGATCCCACAATCATTACTACAGAGGGAGAAAAAACAATAAAACATATACACATGAAGCTATCTATGAACAAAGAGATAAAGCATTATTTAAACTTACAGGTGGCAAGTTATTACTAAATTGGAGCAAGTTATATCTCAAGCAAGTAGCAAGATATCGGGAAATGATAAATTCTGAGAATTATGACTTTAGTGGCAGGCTAACCTAGACCAGCAGTGGAGCCCTTATTGTCGTCGGGATGAAGACGACGATGTATTTGGAGCTTGGAGGAATGCGCACAAGTTTTGTAGCAAAAACACACAAAAAACATGTAAGGTCTTAGTACTGACTACAACCTTACACCCATGATTTGGAGAGAATGAAGTATAAGTTGTAAAAAAAAGGCCAGACAAAAGATGTATTTCTGCTACTGACAGCATGGCATTTATACAATTAATGAAACAAAAAAGGAAATAAAAAATTTGAAAACAAAAAATTTAAAACTCATAATAATGTACTTAACAAGAATGAAATTAAAAATGAACAAAACTGAACAATACTTCGGTTATACAATTAATGAAACAAAAAAGGAAATAAAAAATTTGAAAACCAAAAATTTAAAACTCACAATAATGTACTTAACAAGAATGAAATTAAAAATGAACAGAACTGAACAATACTTCGGTTAATCTGACAATACCTGCTGCACATAACTCAACTTGAAAACCAGAACCATGTATTTTCAATGAAACACTGAGCTGTAATTTTGGTTCTAGTAAAATTAAACCATAAGTTCTGTAATTCTAGGACTGAAATATAAAACTGAACTTCTATTTCACAAAAAGAAACAAAAGCATGTACTAGATGCTGAAAACTAAAGTTCTACTAGAAATAAACCATAAACCTGATCTCTATCCGACAAAACCAAAACCAAAACCAGAACCTAGGTCACTAAAAGTAAATACTTAAATAAGATAACTCAACCTAAACATGATTGCAAAACTGAACCTGAAACATTACTCAATATACTAGACTAAGACTAATAAACTAAACTAAACCTGGATCAGAACCTGATTGGTACAACTAAATTAGACTGAACCTGAACGTATGATGAATTAACACTAAAACTGAACTAATAATGAAAAACAATAAAGAGGAACTAAAATAGCTAAAACTGATATTAAATATGAACATTACTGGACAATACAAAAATAAAATACTTGAATCTAAACATATAATAAACTAACAGTGAAAATGACTATTAAAATGTAAAACTGAACTTCTATCGGACAGAAAACAATACGAGTATGTATTATAAATAGAGAGTGAAAATGAAATGTAAAACTGAATTTGTACCCAAAAAAACAACAGGAGCATGTACTAGAAGCAGAAAATGAACTAATAAAAAACTGAACTGATGATGAAAAATAATAAAGAGCAACTAAAATAGCTAAAACTAATACTAAATATAAACAATACTGAAGAATATAAAAATAAAAAAACTGAAACTAAACCTATAATGAACTAACAGTGAAAATGACTATTGAAATGTAAAACTGAACTTCTATCAAACAGAAAGCAATACGAGCATGTACTAGAAATAGCGAGTGAACTAACACTGAAACAGAACTAATGATGGACTCGAGGGGCAAATTATTAATTTAAACAAGCAAAAATACTGAAATAGTTGTCAATTATGAAAGACATTTGAACTTATAACTTAAAACGAAACGCTGAAATAGCTACCAACAAAACCCAAACACTAAATATTCATCTATGAAATAGATAATGAAACACTGAAATAGGTACGATACAATGAATAAATCAACAAAACACTGAAAATAGTTACTAATTACAAAAGACATTTGAACCTGAAACTGGCTACCAGAATAATAAAAATGAAACAATATGACTAAATCTCTAAAATAGAAAACATAACACTAAAATAGCTAAAAAAACTTAAACACTAAGACTTAATATATGAAATAGAAACTGAAATACTGAAATAGCTATATCTCATAGAACTATGATCAAGACTGCATGTAGCAGCTTGAAACAAGCAAATTATTTTGTAGTATAGCAATTCTTTATTCGATATTAAAATTGATATACTAAACAAACTTGTGGGAGAGGAGTATTTTGAATCTCAAAAATTGTTCTCTTCTCTTGAACCTAAAAAAAGAATAATGAAACCTATAAAGATGAAATAGGCAAAACTGAATCTCAAAACTCATAACAATTGAAACTAAAAGGAATAAACTGAAATTAAAAGAAAAAATGTATAAAAAAACTAAGACTAAAAGGATTGAAAAACTAATCTCAATACTCATGTCACTGAACCTAAAAGGCACATTGAAACAAAAAACTCAAATATTAAAAAGTAGGAAATATTGAAGACTAACTAATATATACTGTTGGAACTATACCTGCCTGACCCCGCGCGTGTACTAGGGTGACGCGATGGTGTCCAGTCGTCAAAACGATGAGCGAGGGTAAAATACAGCGGGTGGCAAAATGTCACAAGTGGTAAATTACTCTTCTTCCAAAATCCCTCCTTTTACACTGTTCATCCCCGGGTATTTATAGGGCATACCATGGGTCACTGTCTAATTTACAAAAGAGTACAAGAAAAATTCCCCGGGACTGAGCAGTGGAGGGGTAGAACTGTACAAACACAGAGAGCGCGGAAACCCTAGTTTTGCATTCTCCCTTCCGCCGCCACCGGGCGGCTGCGCACCTTCATGGGGTTGAGGGACCTGACCGCACTTTAGAGGACCCTCGCCGACGGGGCGAAGGCAAAGGCTTGCTTGTCGCTCGCCAAGTTCCCGTGCCGCGTCCTTCTTCCCTGTAAGCATGAAGAACGAAAAGAAGGGTTCCGAGGGTTGTGGAGACCTCGAGTGATCATGGTTTGATTTGGGGGAAAAGGGCGGAGGTTCTCCGCATAACCCGAAGGACCGAAGGTATTTAGAAAGGTTGTCTTCCGCGGGCTAGGTGTCGAGGGTTCCTTTCCCCAACATATACATTTGAACCTAAAAGGGAAAACTGAAACTCATAAATAATAAAACAGAAAGGGAGACTAGAAAAATAACTAATAGCTTAATAAGTTGAAACTAAAAGAGCACTACAAGCTGGATGACCTTGTGTGTGGCAAGTTTAATTTCAAATTATATAGCAAATTATATTTGAGCAAGTAGCAAGTTATCATGAAATGATAAAATCTGAGAATTATGACTCCCAAACACATGAAAATTAGGAATTGAAATGAAAGCAAACTAGACCTAAACCTATAATGAACTAACACTGAAGTTAATAGCACAAATTACAAAATGAAATTGTATAACTAAAACTTTAAAATAAAAAAAATACAAAACTGAAATCCCAGACATGTGAAAAATTACGACCTGCATTTTTTTGAAACTGACATCATTTATAGTAGCCAAGTGTTCGTTTATATTTCAAACTTTTCACACTAAAAACTAATAAAATAACAGAAATTCAGTCGTAGGCTCCCATATTCACCTAATGAATATAGATGCAGTCAAAGGCTTATAATAGTCAGGCAATACAAATATATGCAATCAACTAAACATGCCAACACGAGCACTGAAAAATACATACAACAAACAGATCCATACAGTGAGCTATTTTCAGATCTATAGCAGGGATACCAGAGAGGAAGGAAACAACAACTAGAAGTTCGGATTTCAGAGGTATTCGGAGTTTTATACAGAGCAACAAAACAATCTAGGGGAGGGAGGAGGTAGCAGAGGAAAGAAGGACAAGGGATAGCAGAACGCCATGCTTACCTGCAGGAGCAGGGGAAAGAGGAGCGGAAAGGACAGCGGCCGATGGGAGCGGCTGATGGGAGCAAAGCAGCAACCCAGTGCGCGAGGGGAGCATCGGCACGTGCACGGCGTGGAGGAGAGCAGCAACTCGACGTCGACGTGTCATACCCGGTACTACAGGATATATGGGCTGAGTTATAATTGGCTTTGGGCCTTCTGGTGGGCTGACAGATTACATAGAAGTACTGAGTAACAGGTATAAAGTTAAGAGGTGGAAGAGAGAGAGAGAGGGGACAAGAAAATATTCAGAAGAAGAACCGAGATTTGGAAGCCGAGCTTCCTCCTCGTTTTGGAGATCGCCTCCTCTGATTTCCTTCGTGATAGCTCACGTCGCTGGATTGATCTCACCAGCGGCCACGGGTTGTTACAGTGGTATCAGAGCCCATCTATCCTCGGAGTGGGCAGCGGGCTGCATATCAGCCTAGCTCCAACGCTAGTTATCAGGCGACGACGACTGTTGGCGCAGCGACGGCGGAACCAGGGTCCAGCGGTGATTTCATCGACTCGACGCGGATCCACTTATCCATCTTCATCTGGACCAGCGGCAGTGCGTCCTGGTGCAGTGGCTGCAGCGAATCTTCCCGATCCGTGCAGCGGCTCCATCGATCCGGTGTGGGTGACGAAGGCGACGCAAACTGTGGCGGCAGCATCACGCGAGGCGAGCAGCGACTGCGACGTGTAGGCCGAGCGCCGAAGGCAGCAGGCAGGCTGAGGAGCGGCAGAGGCGGACTGCGAGCTCTGGGGCACTGTCCTGTAGGCGCAACAGCAGAGGCGACACGCTGCTGAGGAGCCCCAAGGCGTCCGTGCACGGGGGAGGCAGTGGAGGTGCGGCCACAACTACTTCACCGAAGGTGTGCTGCAGCGGCTCCTTCAAGCAGCAGTGTATACTCTGGTGGCGGTAGACCTTCAGACCAGGAGACCTTCTTTGTGTTCTGCCCTAGGTGTTTGTGGAAATGTCACAACACTCAATGTTTGATGTACTGTCTCATTCAGCGGTGATTTGGGATGCAGAACTTCTGCAGTTAGATGGAGAGATGGATGGCGCAGTGCTGTTCAAGGAAGCACTGCTGGAGGCGCCAGTTATGTCCAACCATGCACCTGTGCTGCATGAGGGGGCTGCAGAGAAGGTGTTTGATGAAATGCCTTGTGTGGTTTTATGGGATGAGGATAAATCACCAAGATCTCTAGCTCCAGTGTCATGGAAAGGTACTACACTTCCCGTATTCAATGAAATACCTCAGTTGGAGGTGGTATGGGACGATGAGTTGTTGCAAGGGATTGATGTTCTCAACAATGATCAGCTCACTCATGGCAGTGACATGGATCCTGTAAATAAATTATTCAATGATATGCCTCTTGAGGTTAGATGGGATGAGGAGATGCAATTTGACATTGACTCACATGAAAGCTTGCAACAACCAGACTTGAGTGTGGATGATGAGAAAACAAAGCACACTATCAGGCTCAATGGCAGTCTAGTACTTACCCCTGTAAGCACCTCATCTCCTCTGGAGCGATGTATGAACTCTTCAAACCAAGAATTTGATGATTTTCCTAGCAAGGTTGTGGCCTGGGATGAGGAATTATTTCATGATCTCGATTCACAAGATGGCATACTGCGGCAACTAGCTTTTGACGGAAAGTGTTGGGATGGTCAGAAGATGCTCTGTATACCTCCCTCACCAGGTAACAAATGGTCTGATCCTTTTAGTGACATTGAGTCAGTGAAGCGGGAATTCAGTGTGACAAATTCCCAGGTTTCAGCATGTGCGTTCAGTGAGATAGTTGTCCTTGAGATAAAGGAAGAAACAATTGATGCTTCTAAAGTTCTCACTAAAATGCCATGTAAAGAGGACACACAACAACTAGTTGAGCAGGTCATGTCTGGGGTTACTGCGGTATCCGAAGGACCTGCACATGTATTGTGCAACGAAATATCTCTAAATGAAATGGCCGCAACACATCTAGAGCAGGTTGTCTTCAGGACACCGGGGGTGTCTAATGGTGATGTCGCTGAGGAGTCCGTTGAAATTTTTGGACAGGTGATATTTCTTGCAATACCTTGTATGGATGTGGTTTGGGATGATGATCTGCTAGCTGGCCGTGGATATTTAGAGCAAGTGGAATCTAAAACTGCAGCCATGAGCAGACTTGCCAATCAGAACAAGCAAAAATTGGTTGGATTGAGGAAGTGCAGCAAACTACAGGTTTATCTTGACGATAGTGAGGTGCTGGTTGAGTTGCAGAACAGAGTTGTGTGGGATTCCAAGATGCAATCTGACATGGACAAATATGAAGGTCTATTACAACAGATAACCTTGGGTGTGGATGTCAAGAAGGCCATATGCACGGTCGAGGTCAATTCCCATGTGGTACCTACACCTATCAGCAATCCACTTCACCTTCGCAAGCAATCTCAGGATGTGAAACAATTTCATGGAAAGAAAAGGATCGCAGCTGCTGATCAATATGTCGACAGTATAACCCTCTATGCTAATGCCTTATCACAGTATTTGGAGTCTGGAGTGGTGCTGCTTTTTGCAGGGTGTGCGGTAGGCCTCTTATCCAAAGAATATACTAACCATCTCTACAAGAGTCATTTGTACCATATATGTTATAGAACATATTCTGGTACGAGATGAAATATGGTTGCAATCACTTGGTTACCTTTGATAAAGAGCAAGTAATATGTGGTGCTCAGTATGTGATCGATGAAAGACCCCATGGAGACAAAGTGCATTTAGCCCAAGAAATGATGATAGGACTGCATGGAATCCAAGTGATTTCAGTCCCTGGAGTTCAGCTTCGCTTTTAATTGTTAGCTTTCAGAAATGGCACCACAATGACCAGTCTAATCACCGAGCTCTTGTTGTGAGCAAGTATGACATTGAGAGGATGCCCTGTTTAGGATGTTTGACTGTGCCATGGGATCCAGGTGGCAATCATGACTGCTTCATTCCAGCCATTGCTTGAGGACAAACAATGTTTTGTGGGGGCGGTAATGTCATACCCGGTACTACATGATATATGGGCTGAGTTATAATTGGCTTTGGGCCTTCTGGTGGGCTGACAGATTACATAGAAGTAGTGAGTAACAAGTATAAAGAAGGTAAGAGGTGGAAGAGAGAGAGGGGACAACAAGAAAATATTCAGAAGAAGAACCGAGATTTGGAAGCCGAGCTTCCTCCTCGTTTTGGAGATCGTCTCCTCTGATTTCCTTCGTGATAGCTCACGTCGCTGGATTGATCTCACCGGCGGCCACAGGTTGTTACACGACGCAGAGGGAAACCGGCAGATGCGGGCGCTGGATGTTCGGCGGCGGCCTTGCTTTCGCTCGGTGTGTCCTCTTCTCGAGTATGTATATGTGTGTGCCTTCTGTTTCCTATCCTCCCCGCACTGCAGTTTGGCATCTGCTGGGCCGGCCCGTTGCGGCCTGGCGTCGCGCACTGAAGTCACAGCGCGACCGGTCGCCTCATAGACTTTGCGCACAAAATACACGTGCACTTCACAGATCAAAGCAGAATCATCACAAATCAGAGAATGGAGGAAAAGAGGATCGTGCTGCTGCCCATGAGGCCCAGCCCATTTGGCCATCTACAGCTTAGGCCCAGCAAATAGTGTTTGCAATAACGGCCTAAACTGTTTCATGGTTCTTCTTCTTGGCAATCCTCTGTTCCTGGAGTGAGAAACTTTCCGTCTCCTCTGCTCTCCTTTCGCATAATCGCATCTCGTAGCTCCTCCGCTAGGCGCTAGCAGCACCGGCTCCCGCTACCTGTTCGACGGAATGCTCAAGAACGATGAGGGAGCATCTCATCCCACCGGCGCCCTCCCGCAACACGTGCTTTCCTCTCTGACTCTGCTGGAGGACGAGGCCGTGCCGACCTGCGCGCCCGTTCGCCGGCAGCTAGCGCGGTCTACGGAATGTGGAATGGAGGTCCACCGCCCTGCGGCTGCTTCAGTCTTCACCAACGCCGACGGATGGAACATGGAAGAGGGTCCAACGGCGCAACCATTGCTGTTTTGGTTTGTGGAGAAAACCCAACAAACTGTGGCACAGCGGCCTGCGGTGTGTTCGACAGAATGCCTCTGAGGGCTGCAGTGGCGGATCTGGGATGGAGACAAAGGGGAGGCTAAACAATAAGGATTTAGGACTTGAGCTTTAAATTAATGATGATTTGAGACTAAGTAACCATAAAGTAATGAAGAAATCAGGTTCAAAGGATCCGCCAGTGGAGGGCAGGGCATGCATCTAGCAGCAAGAAGACGGCTGCTGCTAGTAGGGCGTTAGCGTCCTCCCGGAGGATCCAATCCCATCCAGCAACTTCATCCACGAGGTTGTTTACTACTACTATCTCGCTACACATCGGTTGATGCTTTGGGCTCGTATGGCCAAGCCGCCAAGGAAAAGTGGAGAGGGCGATGGGAAATCCCTGTGCAAGTATAAGCAATCGAAAGGCAGTCACAAGATATTTCGTTGTTTTTAAAGTGCAAATTCATGTACATTTGCACACATTCAAATTGAAAATCTGGACAATGATTAAGAGATCGAAGGACTCAAGGAAGGCCTACAAACATTTGTAACATGGACGCGTCATTACTCCATTACTCTGCTTTCTATCGACAACAAGTACTAGCAAGAAGAGTGCTTTAGTAGTGGCGGTGCTGTCCATACCCCACCACTCTGATGCCCAGGTACGGTTTCAAACTTTTCTTTGGCAGCAAGTTTTGCTTTGCTTTCCTTCACCACTATTGACTAGACTTTTCTTTGGCAGAGAAGTTTCGCTTTGTTCACAGATTTTTTTGAGATGCCTCTTCCTCACTAACGTTATATAGGACACAAGTGTCCTTAGTAGTGCCACTGGAGCTACCAAAGGCACCATTTTTCTCTCTGCTATCTCGCTAAGCGGCAGCACTTACCGCTACCTTCTGCGGATCTGCATCCTGATTCCTGAACCCAGAAGTTCTGCGGTTTTTAGAGCATGAAATGCAGTGCCATGTCTCGAGTTATGGATTAGGAGAAAGAAGCTGTCTGATCTGAAATTAAAGGTACCTACTTTGATCCAGCACAATGTCTGATTAATGGTTCTGCACATCTTTCTCCTGTGGCTTGCTCAGTATAACCAATCGATTTTCCCCCTTCTGAATATTCTCAGTGAGTGCTGTCATACCAAACGTCTGGTTGCTGTTACTCTGATTTTCTGGAGCCTTTGGTATGCTATCTTTCCCTGTATTCTCACATGTATCCTTGTGGTTCGTGATGATGTTATATGAAATTGGCCTGCAAATAACTACACAGTGGAAGAGATTTCACAAATGATTCTCCGAAAGGAGAGATATACATACCTAATATGTGTCCACTGAGTTCGAGTATGTGAAACATAATCTCCAGACAGTTTTTTTCTTGAATACGTAGACAGTTATTTCATAACTTTATTCTCTGGTTGACAATTAATGTTTGTACATTAACAGTAGCAGTGCCTCAGGATCAGGAGATTGTAAAACTAAGTATGACTGTTGTTGGTTGCAATTTCATCCACAGGGACTTCACAAGAGAGTTTATGAAATATGACCGGACTGGAGGCTGCCTTAGCATCTGGACTGTTAAAGGTTGCAGGCAGCAAGTTATTTCCACTGATTTCCAGTGAATTTGCCTCCATAATGGGTGTAACAAAAGACCTCTCCGAGCTCCAAGATATGCTTGCGGAGATTACAAGCTGGCTGTTCACAGTTCGTGATAGAATAGAGAGTGATCCATCTTGTCAATGGATTTTAAAATTGAAAAATGTTGCTTATGATATTGATGATTTACTAAATGAAGTCTTGATAGAGGCTGAGAAACACAAGATGGGCATCAATGGCGATAATTGTTCTATAGCTGATTATTTCTGTGCAAAACCAAAGTCATTTCTATTTCGATGCAAGATGGCCCATAAGATCAAGGCAATTAAACAGAGACTCTCTGAGATTATAAAGCAAAGAAGCAATGTCAGCACAATACTTAATACTTTGCCTTCTGATCAGCATGTTCTGAGTAGGAGGAGGAGAAATGGGGAGTTGTCCTTGTTGGGCAATGTTGAACCATTGAAAATACCAATAAGGAGTCTAGAGAAGGATGACATCATATCAAAGCTTATAGAGTCTAATGAAGGACAGAATGGCTGGATAGTTTCTATTATCGGGTTAGGTGGGTCTGGCAAAACTACGTTGGCCAAACACATCTGCCATGATGACCAGATAAAACAGCATTTCAAATCTGCAATATTTTGGGTTCATGTGTCTAAAGAATTTGATGTTGAAAAGCTCATCGGCAAGCTTTTTGAAACTATCCTTGAGCAAAAATCAGATCTCCATGCCCAACAGCACATGGTCCATGCAATTTCAAGAAAATTGAGAGGCAAGAAGTTCCTTCTTGTCCTAGATGATGCCTGGCATGATGACCGGCTTGACTGGGAACAATTCATGGTTCATGTTAACTGTGGAGCACCTGGAAGCAAGATTCTGCTAACAACTCGTGATCAAAAGGTTGCAGAAGCAGCAAAATCTAAGAATATATTCAGCCTGGCGTTCTTGTCAGAGGTTGAGAGCTGGACCATGTTTCTAGAGAATTCTGGGTTAGTAGAGGATGATTTGGAGTCTGAGTTTATACAGGTTGGAAAAGAGATTGTGAATAAATGTGGTGGGGTGCCGCTAGCAATCAGCACTCTAGGTGGTGTCCTCTATGACAAGAGGGAAATAAACACTTGGAGGGCCATAAGAGCAAGTAACTTATGGAATGTTGATAGTATAAAAGACAGAGTGTTTGCATCATTGAAATTGAGCTACATTCACTTGCCAGATCATCTGAAGCAGTGTTTTACATTTTGCTCTATATTTCCGAAAGGCTATGAAATCACAAAAGACCACTTGATTGCCCAATGGATAGCCCATAGATTCATTAATCCAATGAATGAAGAGCTGCCAGAAGATATTGGAAGTGCTTACTTTGATTCTCTTACGAAACTCTGCTTTCTTCAAGACGCGCCAAGAAAAATCTTCACTTGTCAACTAGTGTACAAGATGCATGACCTTATTCATGATCTCACTCGACAAATTTTACAGCATGAAATGGCAACATCTCTACAGAAGAATATGACACCAGACTGTATTCTCAGATGCCGATTTTTATCTCTGACTTCAACTACCGAGAAGGTTTCCACTAACCTATTTGACAAGGCCCATGCTCTCTATGTCTCTGGCGGTAACATATCTTTTGACAAACCAATGAAGAAGTGTTGCTGCATCCGGAGTGTTGTTCTGGACTATACAAGTGATATGCCATTCCCACTATTCATACTAAAGTTTGAATTTCTTGGTTACCTAAGGATATGTAATGTTAATTGCACAGAATTTCCAGAAGCTATCTCAAGCTGTTGGAACTTGCAGGCACTTTATATTATGCAGTGCAAAGGCTTTTCAATGTTACCTGAGTCTATTGGCAAGCTTAAGAAGCTGAGAACTCTAGAGCTGTTGATGGTTACTGACATTAGGAGTCTACCTCAATCTATTGGTGATTGTCAAGATCTGCGATCTTTGCAGCTATATTTCTGTAACAAACTCATTGAGATACCCAGTTCCATTTGTAAGATTGAAAAGTTAAGTGTGCTTGGTATTGTTAAATGTGCATGTTTGAACAACCAGCTGCAAAACTTTACTTGGGAGCCTAGAAATCTGGATACAATTAATTTATCTGGTTGTCACAACCTCAGAGATCTTCCAAGTGCCTTTTCTTGTCGTACATTGCGCACTATGGATCTTTCTCGAACCGACATAACCTTACTTCCTCAATGGGTCACATTAATTGGTACTCTGGAATGCATAAAGCTTGAATATTGCACAGAGTTAGTGGAGTTGCCCAAAGGCATAACAAACTTAAGAAGGCTCGAAGTATTGTACTTAAATGGTTGCTCAAAACTCCGTTGCATGCCATCAGGGTTTGGGCAGCTGACTCGTTTGAGATGGCTTGGCCTGTTTGTTGTGGGATGTGGAGGAGATGATGCGAGAATATTAGAGCTTGAAAATCTTGATATGATTAGTGGTTGGCTGACAATTTGTAACATCAAATATCTGAAGGATCCTGGTGATGCCAAGAAAGCCTCCTTGAAGAAGAAGAATAACATACATTCACTGACATTGAATTGGTCTCGATGTGAAACAGAAGAAGAATTAGTGTCAAATAATATTGGAGAAGACCCGAAGGTGCTCGACTGTCTTGAACCACCGTCAGGAATTGAGTTGTTACAAATTATAGGTTCACTGGGTCCCCATTTGCCATGTTGGATGAGGAAGCAACGTGATTCTTCTTGTTTGGAATCCATCATGCCAAATCAAACCAGCTCACCTAAATTCCTTTGGCTAACCGAACTATCATTCGAACTGTTGCCGAACTTGAAGTGTCTGCAAGGACTTGAGGAGTTGCCGTTGTTAAAGAACTTATTGTTGATTGGAATGCCTAATTTGGAAGAGCTGTGGATTACAAATGATTTGGAAATTGGTGAGGAAAAGGCGGGAGTGCTGTATTGTTTCCCTGTGCTGAAAAATCTACATATAGAGCGCTGCCCAAAATTGTATGTGAAGCCCTGGTTGCCGCCATGCTTGGAGGTGTTGACATTTAAAGAAAGCAATGAACAGCTGCTGTCCCCAGGTAGTTTGTTCTCCTGTCCACCTCCTACACCTACAGTATCGTCCTCCTGCAGCGTGCTTGTGGCAGTTCCTTTGCTCAAGGAGCTGAGGCTACACAGAGTGACAGGCTCAGCGCCGGTTTGGGAAGTTCTACAGCACTTCACCTCCCTGCAGCTGCTGCACATCGTGCGATGTTCCACTCTTTGCATGCTGCCTGAGGGGATTGGACAACTGCCTGCACTTCAGTCACTGCATATCAGCGAATCTTCTGCACTTGAATTCCTTCCCCAGTCCATAAAACATCTTACAGCCCTGCAGAAATTGTCAATTTCTGACTGCCGTGGCTTGACAAGGCATTACGAGGAAGGAGTGGGGGATGACTGGAACCTTATCTCCCATATTCCTGATGTGATGATAGTTGATACGGAGCTGCTAGTTCAACGTCTCAGAGCATGTACATCTACTACCTCTTGAATTAGGTGCTATGGGTAATAATTCTCGTCATCTCTTAGCACTCTTTTAAAAGGTAATATGGTGCTTCAATAATCCTAATATAAATATTCGTTATTACTAAAATGAAATATTATAGTCATTCTAGCTTAATCACCCTTAATATCAGTATCTATTATCAACAGTGGCTAAATCATTTCTCACTCTCCAGTATCTTCCCTTTGGCATCATGAATCTTGATCTCATATCGTACGCATGAGTTCATGACAATGGTAATGTCCAGCCCTTGGAATGATCTACCTGTTACAGATTTGCCCTTTTTGCAAACATTTTAGGTTCGGTTTTTGTGACTCCTAGAATCACTCAGAAAATAAACTATGGCATTGGATTGGTTTCATATTTTTCAGGAGAACTCCAAATATATCAGATTTTTTTTTTGTAGTTTGCAAATTGATTTTAAATTTAGTAAATTGTTTTAGTTTCCAATGTTTAGTTTTTCTTTAAAGCTTCTGGGTCTGGCTGGTGTTTGTGTGAGTTTTTTTATTTTTATACAAACTTTGCTGAAAGTTTTTAATGTTTTGGAAATGCGTCAATATCTATTTACTCCTCTATTAATATGCAGAACCGAATTGACAGATCTCACAACTCTTCGACTGCTCAAATTAGCAGAATGTGATGCATTGACATTGCTTCAAGAGGGGATCGGACAACTGTCTGCACTTCGATCACTCCGTATCGAATGTTCTGCCCTTGAATCTCTGCCCCAGTCCATAAAGCGTCTTACAGCCCTGCAGAGATTGACCCTATTTGGTAGAGCTCAGCTTCAATAATAAAGCTGTTTTTTAATGTTTTAGCTTCACAAACAGCTTTTTTATTGAAGCTAAAGCTGTTTTAGAAACCCGTTTGGCGGGGACGTCCCTTGAAAATCGGAGGCCTGGTACGAAACTAAAAATGAGGCCTAGTAGTCTAGAAAAAAAAGACTAAAAAAGTAGTATACGATATAATGTGTTACATTGCGATAAGATATGTCAAGAATAGTACCTATTTTGTATCATAATTTTTACTTGTATAGCATAATTCTTTTTGTGTTCTTTAAAATAAAATCTTCCATAGCTCCTATCTGAGATTGGATTAAAGCTCATATTCTTTGTTTGCTTCTTATGCTTTACAAAACCTCGATTCAAATTTTCTAGACTCATTTGCAGAACGAAGACATGACTTCTATTTTTGAACACCAGTAGACGTGTTGAAGAAAATATCATAAGAACAAAAATTTAGAGATCGACCCGCTATTCTCTATTCACTTGAGCTATAAGCCGACTTTAATCCGTATAAATCAACCGTGGAATAGTATTTTTCTCTTATAATAAATCAGTTGTTTCAGCTTATTCTCGACTCATAAGTCCTGCCGAACAGAGGAGGCCGTCTCGATTAGGTGTCGTCAATCCGTAACATGATACACCGCTGATAGGACAATAGGAGAGGTCGAGACAAACAAGTTTGGAAATTGGGATCGATGGATTGAAAGGGTCGAGCGGAAGACAAAAGGACGTTCGTGTGTGTGGGTCGACCAGGAAATCATTTTCTATATATTGGACTAAAGGCTTAATGGCCAATGGTAGGCCAACCGTGAAGCAATTAAACAAATGTTGTGCTTATATATTTGGAGGCCTACAAGACTTGGAGGCCCTGTGCCGGCGCTCGGGCTGCACGCCCCCGGGACGGCCCTGCCGTTTGTCAAAACAACTTCATGTGGTAGACCAAAACATAAAATGACTCTACTGCCCTTTCTTTTTTTTTTGCTCGTCTCCTCACGGGCGCGTCTCATCTCCCTCTGTTGGCGGGATTCTTCGTCTGCGCGCGTGCGTCAGGAAGGATAGCGACGCGCGGCACGCTTAGAGGAGCAGCAACGCACGTGCACTAAGGATTACGGACACATCCTCCTTGTTAGTCACGGGTTCTCTTGCTGGGCTTCATAAGACCTATTTAACTGGTTCTATTCTCTAGCTTCATAAGGCCCATTTAGCGAGTTTAGTTTTCTCGGTCAATGAGCTATTTTGAATTTCTACAAGCTATTTTGTTCTCTTTCAGGATCATGAGTTTATGGGAGAAATAACAATTTTGTTCTCTTTCGGGATCATGGGTTTATGGGAGAAATAACAGGGCGGGGGTGGTTTGACATCCATATGGATACAAAAGTACTATTTTCAAAAATAATTTTTCTTATTATATATCATAGTACTTTATATAATATTTTTAATTCAAACAAAACATGGATAAACTTAAAAAAAACAACATCTTATACATATATCATTGAGAAAAAAACTAATATAAAAGTACATGTGGGTTCATTTTCTTCGACGCTAAAAAATAGTTCTTCTTAGTACTCTGAAAGAAAATAAGGCAAAAGTAAAAATATATTAAAAAATAAAATCAAGTTTTGTTGAACTTTACATTTGTGTATGTAAAAAATAATGAAAATAACACGAAAAATTAAAATTTAATTCTTGAAAGGATATCATACTGAGCTTTTTTTACTAAGCTTTTTTTAGCAATACCAGATTATACACGAAAAAAATCATCACTAAAAAATTGGACAGAAAAAGATTTATTTCAGAAACTTTAATTATAACATTACAAACTTTGTTAAATGCTAGATTCAAAAACTTTGAACCATATCATTATAAAACTTTACACTGCTATATTAAAAATATACTCAGAACTCATAAACTTTGAATTATGATATTTTAAACTTTGTGCCATTAGGATCATCATTTTCCACTCAGATCTTTAAACTATCACATTATAAACTTTAAATTACTATGTTTAAAAGTCATACATCAGATAAAACTTTGTATTCTTAGATTGAAAACTTTACACCCAAAAACTTGTGCTTTGAAACAAAAATCAAATCAGAAAACTTTGTAATGTAATATTGAAAAACTATGAACTACCACAATGCAAAATTTTATACTGCTAGGGTGGAAGAACTTTACAGTTAGAAAAATTTAAAAAAATAAAACTTTTGACTATAATAATATAAACTTTGTTCTCATACCTTCAAAATTTAACACTTATAAAAATATGATATATAAAAAATATTATAAATATGACAATACAAACTTTGAACTTGAAGGTTCAAAACTTTACACTTAGGATTTGCGTAACTTTTAACTGTGATATTGGAATTTTTTTATGATAGATTAAAAAACTTTAAACTATGATATTAGAAACTTTGTATAGCTAGATTCACTAAAAAAAAAATGAGACCTTTACGACGATCAGAGGGTTTACTATTGTCGTAAAAGGTCCGTCACTAAGGTCCTTCTGTGACAATTTTTATGACAAGTTTTGATCCATGACAATTTTTGTGATAATTACAGTTGTCGTAAATCACAAATTATCATAAAAATAGCTTATAATTGTCATAGAAGGTCCTTAGCGATGGACCTTTTACGACAACCGTAAACCCTCTAATCGTCGTAGAAGGTCTCATTTTTTGTAGTGATTTACAACTTTACTTTGAATTAATGAAAAACTTTGATATCACATTATAAAAACTTTGTAATAGTAGGTTAAAACTTTCAAATATCGTAATTATAAATTTTGTGTTGCTAGGACGAAAAAACTTTACATTCAGAATTATACACACTTTGAACTATAACATTACAAAACTTTATGATTTTAGGTTTAAAACTTTAAACTATAGTATTACAAACATTGTAGTGTTAGAAAGTTACTAGTCCATTTAAAACTTTATACATTAAGATTTAAAACTTTGTAATTTAAAACTTTACTTTTATAAGGAAGTTTATATTAGCATATTTTAAGTTTTGTAAATTTAAACTTTATACTTTAAATTCAGAAACTTTATATTACCATATTTAAAACATTATCCTTTGAAATTAAAACTTTTAATTTCAATTTTTTAAAAAAACCAAGGAACTTTATACTTGCACATTTAAAACTTTATATTTCAAGCTTTAAAACTTTGTAATTACAAACTTTGTATTAGTATATTTAAAACTATGTGTTTCAAGATTTAAAACTTTATTTTTAAAATTCAAAAACATTATACTATTATATTAAAAAATTTGTATTTTAAGGTTTAAATACTTTACATTTTAAATTTAGAAATTTATATCAACACATTTAAAACGATATAAACTTTATACTATTATGTTTAAAACTTTATGATTTTAAAACTTTATACTTAAATTTAGAAACTTTACACTAGTTATTTTAAAGTCGGTACTGACATGGTAAGAATCTTGTACACCTAAAGTGAAATTTTGTAATTTAAAACTTTGCATTAAGTGTGGAAAACTTTTTAGTACCATATTTAAAATTTTGTATATCTAAGCACAAAACTTTTAATCACATAAATTTTTTGAAATATATCCAACATGGATCTACTTTTATAGATCTCGTCGTAATAAAGATAATGGTGCAAACAAAATTTAAAATAGATGTTTTATAAGAAAGTTATCGTATTTTAAAGTTTGTATTTTGTTTGCAAAATGAAAAACCATATCTGACACACAACTCACGTGCCCCTCCGCTCACCACGCTTATCACCCAGTCGCGTAACCCAGCACTGCTACCTGATACAGCGCACGCGCGTTCAATAGTAATTTGGCTATGTCGGCTGTGTTGTGCATCTCTTTCTTCCACCTGATGCAGCACGTAAGCCCCAACCCCAAGAAGTCACGGCGGTGGAGCTCCAGCTCCTTCACGTGTGTGGCGTGCTCGATCCAGCCCATGGCCGCGGCCGCATGCTCCACGGCGGTGCTGGCACCGTGTCTCCTAGGGTCGCGTCAGCCACATCTGAGCAGCGCCAGCACCTCCCGGGCACATCCCAGCAGCCCCACCGCAAGATGTGCCTTTCGGCGCTCGGCGGCCCTGGCCCCGCGCCGCCGGACGCGCCTCCCTCGCCCGGCCGCTCCCCGCGGCGGCGGCGTCCTCGACTCTATGCCTCGGCGTGACGCCTCCCTCCACGGTCGGCGGTGCCCCGGCGGCAGCGGCTCTGCGCGTGGGAGCCTCGGTGACCGCGTCCCAAGTCTCAGATGTCGTGCCCACGAGCCCCGCTGGTCGCGTCCGAAGCCGCTAAGGCCGCACGCACCCAACAATCCCGGCGGACGCGTCCCAAGCCCCAGCGGTCGCGGCAGCGCCCGTTGGCCTCGAACTCCTAGCCCGATGCTCGCCCTCCCCGACGGTGGCGTCAGCCCTCCCGGTGGCAGCGGCGGCCTCCAGCGTCCGGTCCCAGCAACCTCCAGCGCGGCGAGCCCCTGCGGCGGCGCCCACCCAGCGAGCTCCGCCGCTCCGGCGTATGCAGTCTACCCGAGCAGGGGCACACGTTGTCTTTTGATATTCTAGGGCCCACATATGGCAGATGAATCTGTGATAAGCTATTTTTTTAGTTTTATGTCAGTTTATGGTTTTGTGAGAAGGAGAATAAAACAGCTTCATGTTCATGGGTGATGGCTTGTTTGGATGCATATGTATTTAGCTAAATCCACATGTATTGAAGTGTATTTGAACTAAGTTACACTCCAATCCATGTGGTTTGAGATAGATACATGTACATCCAAACAAGGCCTGAAACTATTTTGAAAAAAGTGTTTTGACAAAAAAAAAATAGCTTACAACAACTTATACCAACCAAACAGACCCTTTTTGGCTGCCGTGGCTTGACCAGGCGTTATGACGACCAAGACGGAGTGGGAGATGACTGGCACTTTATCTCCTGTTGGGCTCTATGTGTGTGTGTATTGGGCACAGCCCATGTATAGTGTACTGTGTATATATATATGTTGAGACAGTAATGAGACATTATTATATTACAGAATTTTCCCAAATCATCTCATATATTCCTGATGTGAAGTTAGTTGATTTGGAGGTGATAACTCAACGTATCTTAGCATGTGCATCTATTAGCTCTTGAGTTAGGTGCTATGTGGGTAAATTCTACGCCATCTTTAGCACTCTTAAAGGTAATGAGGTGCTTCTTGACTAATCTTGTCCAATAGTTTGGAAAAATGACTTGCTATCCTTGTTTTATTGGAAAAAGAAGAAAAAACGTTCTCCAACAATGTATATGACTTGCTAAATTTTTTCAAGTTCGAATCGGAGGCCATCTACTTGTTATATTTACCAAGTCAGCTTCACTTGCTATCTGGTGTTTCTATGTTATTTTTACCAAGTTGGAATCCACCGCCACTTCTCCCGCGCCTACTTTTCTATGTTATTTTTACCAAACTATTGGAGATACATGAAAAATTTACTTGCCAAAAGTTTTAGTCAAGTCAATTTTTCCAAACAATTGGAGATGCTTACATGTTCGTTATTACTAACATGAAATATTATAATCACCTGTAATACCTATATCTATTAGCAATAGTGGCTAAATCACTTCTCACTCTTCACTCTCCAGTATCTTTCCTTTGGCATCCATGAATCCATGTGGTCTCATATATTGTACGAGTTCATGACAATGGTAATGTCCAAGCTTGGTATATTACCTTCTTTTCCAAACATTTGGGTTGGGTTAACTCCTATAGAATCAATCACTAAGAAGATAAACTATGGGATTGGATTGGCTTCATATTTGTCAGGAAATATACTCCAAATACATCAGATTATTTTCTATTTTTTCGTGAAGTTTGCAAATTTATTTTAAAATTATCAAATCAATTTAGTTTTGAATGTTTATTTTTTAAAAACTCTTTAGGCATCTGGTGTTTGTGTGAGGTTCCATTGACATACAAACTTTGATGAATTTTTACTATTCTGGAAATCTACCAATCCCCATTTACTCTATTTATCTACATAACCAAATTTACGGATCTCACGACCCTCGAGATCTTGCAAGGAATATCCGAAGACTGAATGATGTTTTTCTAGCACGACAATGAGTTTGGCTGTCTCCTCGTCAGAGAGTTCATCGCTAATGGTTACAGGAGTTTGTTTGTTGCCATGCAAAAAAACATAGCGTAAGCCAGCGGGTAAAGGTTTTAGCTCAATCTGTGGTGGTGTCGGTACTTCCTCTTTTGGAAGTTCTATGGTTTCTTCCGAGCCGCTATTTTCGTGTACAAAGTGCTCAACATCTTTTTCTAAGGTTGACTAGGGAGTCTCGAAGGGTTCTACCGACATAGCTGTTTCGGGCTCATAGGAGGTAGAGAGGGGTTCTGCTACCGAATTTGTGGCTTGTAGGATCGATATAGAAAAGGTGTCCCTCCCCAACTTGACATCTAATTCCCCAGTCGTTGGAGGTTCTTCCAATAGTTTCCATAGGGGGAGCCCTATCAAGACATCAAAGTCTTGAATGTCGAAGACGTGGAAGTCTAGCATCAGCATGCTATCATCGTGCTTAAATGATATATCGTGAAGGATGCCTAGACCGTCTGCGACTGTTCTTGTGTCGAGCCTTAATTTCTTTCCGGCCGGGATGAAAGGCTCATGCGGGAACGTGTTCGCAAAGGATGCGGACATTATGTTCACCCCAACCGTTGGATTGTAAGGCACCTCAATCCAGTTCCACCCTATTCTGGCATGGATATTAGAACAAGCGGGGCTAATCTGAATTTCTTCGAGGGAGCATTCCGCTTCTTCCACCCATTCGCTACTCATGACTGAAGATAGTTCCTTTAGGGACTCTATTAGAAGGATTCTTCCGGAGGCTCTAGAGGAATGGGGGAACTGGTGGTTTATTCCTATATGCATACTTCGAGGTGTCTCTGTATTCATCAAGATGTTCTTCCTCGAAGAACGGAAAGTCTAAAGGAAGAAAGACTTCCTTCGGAGAATCCGTTAGCAATGAGGGTCTCTGAGTTTGAATTTCAGGTTCAATTTTAACCGAAAAGACCTCTTCATGTTGTGGTTCATTTTCCGGTAGGAGGGGATCAGGGGCGTGTTTTCTAGAATGAGATCTAGAAGGGCCTCTCCTTCCTCTGTGGTTTTGCACAGAAAGGATCCTCCGGCGGAAATGTCTAGCTGTAGGGCGGATTCCTTGTTTAGCCCTAACCCGAAATGTCATAGCATTACGTGGTTAGGGAGAGACAAGTCTGGGCCTGATCGTGAAAGAGTGGTAAATCGTTCCCAGGTTGCACCTAACGACTCTTTCTCATGTTGACGGTAGTTGAGTATCTCTTGTCGTAGTCGTAGGTTTGTGATACGAGATATAGGAAAGAATACAATACAGAATTTGTTTCGCAATTCCTTCCAATCTTCGTTGACTTTTCCTACATTATTGTTGTACCATTGCTTCGCTCTCAGAAAGACAGAACAGGAACAACTTCCAATGCAAAGTTTCTTGTGACATGCCCGCAATTGTCAGACATGCACAGAGTTGCTCAAACTCCCGTAAGTGGTGGTATGAGTTTTTGCTATCGAACCCCGAGAAGGGTTGTTCACGAACCATGGCTATGAAGCCAGGGCGGAGTTCATAGCCAGAAGCTGTGATTGGCTTTGATGATTGTGGTGGCTCGCAGAACTCAGCCCTTGGAGCGGATAGGTTTTGGACAGAGGTTGATGGCTCCATGTATTATAGGTAAATAAAAAGAAAGATAGAATGCAAAGGATACACGAGTGAACTAGGTTCGTAGACTAAAGGCGACAACCGTCCCCGGCAACAGCGCTAGAAATGCTTGTTGGTATTTCTTAGTGTAAGCAGCAAAAGTCCGCAAGCGCACGGAAGTACCGTTGTAGCACTTCACCTGGAAGTATTTCAGGGTATCGTATTTTCCACAGGGAACGGTGTGCTATAGTATCTGGGTATAGATCTCCCGGCTTAGGATGAGAAGAAGAATGACCTTAGGGTAACGAGGTTTTATCTAGGCAACGTATTCCTAAGTGATCTAGCCTTAACTAAGTGTAGCCTGCTTCGGTCAACGGGTGGAAACTGGTTTCCCAGTCTATGCCGATACAGCTCTACCTGGAATCCCGAACGTGGGTGGATTACAAAGGACGGATAGGGCTGTCACCATCTGCCGCCTACCTTCTCAACCGTGGAGACCCAGGCAACCAACCTTTAACCACTTAGACTAAACACCGCGTTTACGCTAAGGGCCACTACTTTAGCGGTAGCTAGGACTTGCGCCCTCTTACTAAAGCACCCGCCTGAAGGTGAACGGCCGGTCCAGCTAGCTACGAAAGTGATAACCTAGAACACGATAAGAATGCGTAAGCAAAGATAAACACAAACCTTAATACTCCAAATAGTATTGCGATTCGTCGAGGTACAAGTGAAGTCGTACCGACGATTCTGGTATTCCTTCCGCTAAGTATAGGAGTACAGTTGAGGAAGTAGCCGACAACCCCGACACTTCTCTGACTTGCACTCACTCGCTCCCTCTTCTAAATAGCTACTAGAGCTATGATACTTGAGGCACTACTTCTTCTCTAGAATGGATCCTTTACAAGGTGGGAATGGACTAATCTAAATCTACAATGTGTTGCTCTACACTTCCATGATTTCAAGAGAGCTCCACCCTTGGTTTTATAGTGCCATGAGGTTAGTTTGGGGGGAAAACATGGAAACCCTCTTGCACCGCCTTAGCATACCTCCATGCAACCGACCCCCGAAGGTGGGCCCGAGGGGGGGGGGGGGCAAGGTCGGTGCGGGCGCACCCCTGGCCCCACCTCCGGCCACCGCCTTTGCGTGGTGGACTGCTAGCTAATCCTGGATGCTTGTGATGTGGGTTTCTAGCCTAGTTGTGGAGTGTGATGGGCCTTGGGCTTCATTTCTCTTCATTTGGATGGGCCGGAAGTGCTCTGGGCTTTGACATGTTGAATTTGATATGCACTTTTGGCCCATCCCAAGTATGGTTTTCTCGTGATTCCTGCAAAACAATTGACACATCCAAAACTCGTGGAAATTGTGAGTTTAATATCTAATCCTAAGTTTTGGTCCTTGATATAGCAGGTTTTTGAAGAAAGTTGGCAGTATAAAATGTGAGTTAAGAGCCGCCAATAGTGGCTCACAAAGCATGTCACAAACTCCTGTCGGTCATGCATTACGAGGCTCGCATCCAGGCTATCGTGACATTCCATGGCCACTACCTTGGAGAGAAGGTCACGAAACGTGCAACAAGAAGCATCGTTGAACAAGGAACAATACATGATGGTAAGTATAGATCATTAATACTACTTTTCTGAGATTAAGTAACCTTAATTTGATCTTCTTATATGTCACATGCTTGATGTCGTGTAGGTCCCTCTGTGGTGGTGCAATGCACACCTCCCGTGCTGGGAGATGATGGTGAATAAGTGGTGCAGCGCCGAGTGGGTGGAGACGCACAACGCTTGCCGGGAGCGGCGTATGTTGATGCCAGGTCTAGCACACCATCAAGGAAGTCTTAGCCTCTCGGTCTACGTAGCTAGATGGGTAAGCCGAATCAATTTCTTTATTCTAATGCTCAATTTTGCATAATTTCTAATCATCCTAGTGTTTTTTTCGCAGTTGGCGTCACATGGTGGCGAGCAAGTCTCCACCTTCCAGGCATATGCAATAGCCCGCATGGGCAGGCGACATCAGACGTTCGCTACAACCCGGAGGACCCGTCCGGGGCTTACAACAACTTGTCCATCCACACCCGCCTCACTGAGTACACAACGATGGCAATGGAGGTCCATGGGCCAGAGTATGATCCCACCATGGAGAACATCGATGGAGAAGTCGTCATGAGGGTGGGAGGAGGGAAGAGGCGTGGGTGGTACTACATTGCCAACGACACACTCGACACGACCAGTACTCCCACTCGGTCCCAGATTCAAGCAAGGAGCACGAGCTCGAGCACGCCCATATGCCCGCAGACAGACATTACACATCACATGGTGCACGCTCTCCAAGTTATTTTTGTTTTTTTGCCATTCATTGTTTTGTACATACATTTGCTTTGCATTGTAATATCACAGTCAAATATTTAGGCCCAGCTGAATGAAGAGAGAATGCAAAGGGAGGAACTTATACAGAGGGCTGAGGTCGATCGGTAGAGGATGGAGGCGATGTTTCAGCATATTCATGGTCTGGGAGCAGCTGTCAGTCATAATCTGCCACCGCAAATATTCCCTCTTGCAACTCCTCCTGCAAACACTCCTGTGAGTTTGCTTTCTGTACCTTAAGTCCAAATCTCCAAGTTAGAGCACACTTTCAAGTTTTATAACCTTGTCTGACATGAATCTCTTCTCATTTGTGCAGAATCAATCGGTGGCGTCGAATGATCCGCCTCAATGTCCACAAGGATCATCGTGGGACGGTTGGAGTGGACAAAGGTAATTGGATGGCACTTGGACGGTTGTGATGCTTGAACTTGTGGCAGCACATGGATGAATTATCTGTGATGGTTGCAATTCTGGCGGCACTTCGATACATTACTTGTGATGTTATGGACTATTTGTGAGGACTATTGTGATGGGTTTTTAGCGCAAAGACCATGGGGGAGATCCCCATGGTGAATAAAATTTTATTAAGCTAAGGAAACAACAGAATAGGAGAGGAAACAAAATACTTACAGAAGGGAGAGAGAGAAGAAAGGGGGAAGAAGGAACCAGCTAAGCAGTACAAAACAGGAGACTAAACTGATAAACTGATAGAAGTTACAAAGCAGCAAGCCAAAGGCCTAATGATGGTTATGGATAATTTGTGATATTTGTGGATTATATGTGATGGATGTGCACTATATGTGTTTGTGTGATATATATGTGATTTCAATGGCTGGAGCGGAACAATTAAACAAAAAAGTCCCACCTTTGCCGAGTGCTACACACAGCAAAGGCACCCTTTGTCGAGTGCCATGGTCATAGCACTTGGCAAAGAGCCTGTTCCAGAGCATTCTGGGAAAAGCCTTTGCCGAGTGCTATGACCATGGCACTCGGCAAATTGCACAGTTATGCCGAGTGCCATAACCAAGGCACTCGGCAAAGAATTTTCAAAAAAAAATCCTTTTGCTCTTTCCCAAGTGCCCTGTCAGATAGCACTCGGTAACGATTTTTTTCTTAAAAATGCTTTTTCTCTTTGTCGAGTGCCCTGTCAGATAGCTCTCGGCAAAGCGGCCGTCAACCCTAACCGTGCTGTTAGGCACCTTTTTGCCGAGAGCCTCCCTAGGCACTTGGCAAAGTCTTCTTCGCCGAGTGCTCAAAAAAGGCACTCGACAAAGACTCCTTTGCCGAGTTGGCCTTGGCCGAGTGCACGTTGTCGAGTGCAACACTCGGCAAAGGCTATGCCGTGTGCATTTGGGAAAAGGGGGAGAATCCATGAGCGATGCGCACGAGGCGCTGGGGAGAGTGCACGACTGCGGTGGAATGCATGGTGATGCGTAGAAGGCGGGGAGGGCACAATCGCAGCTTCCTCGAGCATCAAGGCTCGGTTGTGGGGGGACCGGGTTTGGCGGATCGGTGAAGGAGAAGGGGAGCGGGAGGAAGGGGCAGATCAAGGCTTGGTCCGCAGTGGCTTGGAAGGGCGTGGGAGATCGCGAGTTGTGAGGAGCGCGACAAGCTCGGTCAGGCGCACGTAGCCGTGCGGTGGAGCAGTAGGCGCGAAGGGGAGAAGTGCAGAGGTGGAGGGAGCTGACGGGTCGGGTTCACCTGTCAGTGGGCGGTGGGCGGGACAAAGATTATGCAGCAGCGGGATGGGGAGAGCGGGTGCGGTGCTAGGCCAGAAGGCAGACCGTGGGCCAGTGCAGCGGTGCAGAGGGAGAGAAAGAGAGGGTGAGGAGTGGGGTTGGGCTGGGCCAGATGGACGGGGCGGGCCAAAGGAAGAGGGAGAGAGGGTGCTCAAGAGGGGAAGAAAATTACATGCAGGCTGCCTGCACGCCGTCTCCATACAGGCCCATCGTGGATGAAGGCCACGTGTTCCCAAGTGGCTAGGCAAGGCGCAGCTCTCCAGCGGGCTCCGGTCCTGAGCTGTTCGGCTCGCTTGCTCGGCTTTGGATGCAAACCACCTGCGACTCGGCTAGATATCGGTACTCAGGTACAGCCGCCTCTTTTACGTAAACTCAGGTACAGCCGCCTCCATCGCACAAACGCTTGAACCCTAAAAAACATGGAGAACCCAGATGCAGCTACTAGAGCACCACCGCCAATACCCAGCATGGCTGGAGATAACGACCAGACCACCGCTGCCTCTACCGTCGTCGCCGCTGCCGTGATGAGTACACCGGCTTCGGTGTCTTCGTTGGCAGATGATACAGCCGCCGGACTTATGGTGTTAAAGGATGACGCGATCACCAATAGTCATGGACAAGATGTGGTGCAGACAACACATGTATATTTTTTACCTATATTTTCTTTGATTATTATTTAATTGTGTAAATGGCATCTACTTAGTTCTTATTTGTGATGATTTGCTTAATTGTACAGACCATCGACACGATCGCACAAACCACCGAGAGGATCTCTGTAGAAGATGAGTTGGATGTACCCCCAATTGAGGTAGTAAAACATAAGCATGTGTTGCACTTTGTAAATAAGATATGAAAAATATGATATCTCGTATATAACTTCATTATCAATTTCTGTACTCTAGGTGGTTGACAAAGATGACCAAAAACCTATCGCTCCTGAAGTTGGAATGACTTTCGAATCAGAGGACAAAGCATATGAGATGTACAATGCATATGCCGGTAAGGTTGGGTTTAGCATTAGAAAGAGTTATATAAAGCGTAGAGCAGATAAAACAATATGTCAGAAATATATAGTTTGTAGCAACCAAGGACATCGAGAAAATGAGTCATCACAGAAGGACAATACAAGAACGGGTTGTGATGCTCGTGTTCAGTTTAGTGTCAGTAGAGAGGGGATATGGAGAGTGCAGAAGGTTGTACTTGATCACAATCATTATCTTGTTAGTCCAAATAAGTCACACAAGCTGAGGTCCCAACGACGTATTATAGAGGCGGACCGAAAACTAATTGGCCAAATGCGGCAAGCAGGGATGAAGCCATCCCAACTATATGAGTTCATGAAGGAGTTCTACGGAGGAGCAGATAAGGTGCCATTTTCTAAAATGGATAGCAATAATGAAATTGGTCGTGAGCGTAGGAAGTACTTAGAAGCTAATGATGCAGAAACACTGTTGGAATACTTAAAGAACAAACAATTAGAGGATCCTTCATTTTTTATGCTATTCAGATACATAAGGAAGATGGTCGCATAGCAAAATTTTTTGGGCAGATGGTCAATCCATCATGGATTACAAGTGCTTTGGTGATGCTGTGTCATTTGACACCACTTTTCAGACTAATAAATTTGAGATGCCTTTTGCTCCAATCCTTGGAGTCAATCATCATAAGCAGACAGTTATTTTTGGGGCTGCACTTTTATACAGTGAAACTATTGAATCATTTGTTTGACTCTTTAAAACTTTTTTAGCAGCAATGTCGGGTAAGCATCCTAGCACAATATTCACGGATCAAGATGCAGCCATGGCGGGAGCAATTGCATATGTATTCCCAAATACAAGTCATAGACTTTGTTTGCGGCATATTTGTCTAAATGCCGCTAAACATCTCGGCCATGTAATTCATGATTCAGATAACAAATTTCTAACTGATTTTAAGAGATGTGTGTACGAGGATAGGTCAGAGGCCTACTTCATTGAAAAGTGGAATGAATTGTTGAGGGAATACAAACTTGAGGATAACTCATGGATGCAAAACCTGTACAGTTTACGGGCAAAGTGGGCTGCTGTATATCGTGACTCTTTTACGGCGGATATGAACTCAGGGTCTTAACTGTATAACAAATTTCTAACTGTATATTTTATAGGTCTATTGTGCAAGCATGCACTCAGGGTCTTAAATATGAATGGAGTTTATAATTTGCCATCTGAATATATACTAAATAGATGGACAAAATATGCAAAAAGAGGATTTTATGTTGAGAAGCAAGGAAGTGAGAAGGAAGATTTGAAAACACATGCTGCTCTTATCTCTCGAAATGCGACATCTATTGCATTGAAATGTTCAGTGTCAAAAGAACTCCTTGATGGTTTCCAAAAAACTATAGAAAAGTTTGACTTAGAGGCAGATGCTCATCTACGGAAGATGCAAGAAGAATCCAATAATATTGCGCCAGTTGTGAATGAACACGACAATGATTCTTTAAATGGTACAATAAGCTTTAGAGTTCCCCAGCGCTTCAAAAATGTTATTGAAAAGAACTCAGAAAAGAAGAAAAATAAAAAGACTAATAAGAAAGGTATAGATCATATCCATTATATTTATTTTTCTATTATGCTTACGTCTATAGTAATTCTTTTGGTGTATTACTTATAAAACTAACTATAGGAGAAGATCCTAAAAATATTACAGAAACCAGAGATGAAAGTGATGATCCAAAAGAAAAGAAGAAGAAGAAGAAAAAGACTAATAAGAAAGGTACAGATCATATCAAATTATCAATCCTAATTATTTTTCTCATTATGACTACTTCTATAGTAATTCTTTTTATTTCTTACTTACAGAACTGACTATTGGAGAAGATCCCAAAAATGTTACAGGAAACAGAGATGAAAGTGATGATGCAAAGCAATTCATCATAATATACATGACTTGGGCTTTTTATTTGGTTTTCCTATTTTATTTACCTACCAGCAATTTTTTTAAAAAATCATATTATGTATACAGGACCTTCAAGCTGGAACCATTGGCAACAACAGTGCAATGTCAGTGTTTGCAAATGAAGTGTTTGGGCAATCTTCAACTATGGATACTTCGTTTATCCAAGGTGGACAAACTAATGTCACAATGCCATTATTTATGAATGATATGTATGGGTCATCTTCGAACATTTCGACTCCTATCTTCCAAGGCGGACTTACTGGTCTTCTGCTTGGAGTTGAACAAGATGCCACGTTGTCCAAATCTGCTAGAAAGTTACACTTCAATGAATAATAGTTATTTTGGGTCACTAAATTGTACTCTAGTTTGGCTTAATAGCACTCTGTAAGACCTAGTTGCATTATTCTATTTTAATGCAGTTTAAATTATGTGGCATATAAACATTCAGTCATCAGTGCTTTTGTTTTGTCAATGCAAATGTTTGAGTTTCTACAATATATGGAATGCCCAGATGGTGTGTTTGAGAACATCGAGAAAACCACTATAATCATTTGTGGTCTTCATTGCTTAAATTAAGTGAATGGTCAGTAAAGAAACTTACATTCAGCAATGGGTCAGTGAAGGTGGAGGATTCTATAATTAACTAAGCACTGATTGACTGGAACTAAATGAATGGTCAGTGAAGAAGAAACTTACATTCAACAATGGGTCAGGCATTCCACGAGCATGTCGTGGACAGCTTATACCGAAATAACGGAACGAAATAACATGGGGAAGACAGCCTGCATGCGGAGCTTCACCTGGCGTCCTCCTGCCTCCCTCGCATGTCAGGCCGACCATCAAATGATGCCAGGCTGAGGTTCGTTGTCGTCATAACTAGCGCCGAAAACTGAGGCCACGGCAGCGGCGAGTACCGAGGTGACGGCGATGGCGGACATGGGTAAACTTCTGGCCGACTAGCAGGTGTTTGGAAGCCGAGCTCTCGAGCCGAAGAGCTGGAAGAAAGGAGCCGCAAAGAACTTTTGGAGAAAAAAGAAGCCGCATGAGAGCCGCAGCTCGCGTCCTCGCCTGGACGCTTGATGCATCTTAGGAACACGTGGCCTCCATCTACGATGGGCCTGTATGGAGATGGCATGCAGGCAGCCTGCATGTAATTTTCTTCCTCAAAAGGAGGCCCTTTCTCATTTCCTTTTTTTCTCCTTTTGCAAATTCATTTTTAAATTGAAACCATATCAAGGTTGCAAAATTTTGTAAATATTTTTCTAGGTTTTGGAGATAAACTTTGATTTTATTTTCACAATATATTTGCAAACATTTTATTTATTTTTCTAAATAGAGCAAAATCGATCTGCCTCTAATTCGAATTTAAAAATTTCTTTTCATCCAATAAAAATATACAATAGAATAAAAGCAACAAGAATAATTAAATTCTATTTTTCGTTCACTAATTATTTGACCAATTTCTAATTTAGTTTCTACTTAATTTTAATAGAATGTTACAGGTTGGGGTTGAGCATAGGTAGAAACTGTGCTCGACTGTTTGTCTTCTGCTAGGTTAATGGCGAACGATAGTCTGCCACCTGACTGCGGATAGTCCACCGACAGTTTTTTGTTTGCTTTGTGCAGTTGAATTGCGAACAGTCCGCAACCTCTCAGTCACGAATAGTCCGGGATCTGTCGACAACTATTTTAGAATAGTTCAATTTCTAGGAATTGAACTGCGGACAGTCCAGTGCAGACCCCGGACAGTCCGACAAGCCTTCCCGAAAAGTCTGCGGGCAGACCCCGGATAGTCCAAGCCTGTGTAGTTTTCTTAGGCTTTGGTGTTCTGCTTTGCGCTTGTTCTTGGTGCTTCTCCGGTAGCCCCGTTGTACCTCTAGAACATCTCTTAATGTATCCAACCGCCAGTTAGCTCGTGGATTTGCCGCTCACATGTGTGTTTGCTTTGGGGTTGAATTTGGGATAGTGGTCGATCATTTCTTGAAAAAGAAATTTGCAGCTCTCATTCACACTCTCTAGTTGTCGTTTCCGGTCCTTCAGGTCCCTCTACAAAAACTACGACTCTAGCCGTTGGGCAGGAAACTTTAGGCCCAGTTGGAGGCTCCAACCGGCTCTAATCCCTTCAATAGTACTGAGCCGAAAAATGACCGGGACTAAAGCCTAAAACCTAAAATATGTTCTCTACTAGTGCATCGATGGAGCTGTAGTTGCATGTGGCTAATTTAGGAGCTGATTCTAGGAAGTTTGGACTACTTCCATGAATACTTCATGTCGTGACCAGAAATTTTCTAACTAAAAGGTATTTGGATGAGGAATTTTTGTGCTCATAGCTTTGCACATGAACGCAATAAGCGTTTGCACAGGTTCACCATTCTTAATTGGGTGCTCTAGTTTGATCTTCTATTAGGAACTAGAGTAGTATTCCATAGTGTAAGCATGGTGCTTATACTATAGTTTACTTATGTTTGTGGTATGCTCCTTAGACAGAGGCGGACCGACCTATAGGGCGAACTCGGGCGGCCGCCCTAGGTCCCCTCCGACGAGCACCACTAGTAGCCCCTGTTCTCCGGCAGGCGGCAAGCGACGAGCGATGGCGTTCGTCCGAGCGAGCACATCCGATGCGGACGGGAGCCGCCGAGCGAGTCAGCGAGAGGTTGAAGACATAATGCTTGGCCATCTGGACATTAAAAAACGGCCCATTTTCTGGCCCATTTGGCCCTTAGGTCTAATTAGAGGTTGCGGCTCCGTGCTTGGACTCGGCTGCTCGACCGGCGGCGGCGCTCTAGCAGCTAGCAGACAAGGAGCAAGCGGCGGCACGCCGCGCGCGGCAGACGGGCGGGCAGTGCGGTGGCGCCTGCGCATCGCGCCCTCGTGTCACGAGGAGTGAGCAGCGGGCGGCAGCACGCGGCAGCAAACGGGCGGGCACAGTCGCGCAGAGGCTAGGCGGGCGGCAGCGGCGGCGCCTCGCGAGGAGCAAGCGGCCGCTGCGTCTGCGTGGCTGTGCTGCGTGCTGTCGACTGGCCTGCGGCCTGGACTAGCCAAGCAGAGGCCAAGGCCAACAGGGCAACAGGCGCTGAGACACAATGAATGGGGATGAAGCTAGAGCCAGCGATCCGTCTAACACGGCAAGGAGGCCGGCAGCTCCAACTCCATTGAGCAAGAAACGGTACAAGAAACTAGGTACTGCTTAATGCCTTAATCCATTAAATTTTTTTAGTCAATTAAATTGATTGAGATTGGTCTCTGATTAGTGAAATCAATTGAATAATTAATTGATTTTGCAGATTTGACAAGCTTTTTTAGTAGTACAAATTCCGTAAGTGGAAGCAACTCGGGTCCAAGGTTACTGTTGCTGGATCTGAAGGACGAGAAGAGCTAGGAGATTCAGAGCCACATCCAGTAGAATCTGTAAAAGGTGTTGAACATCAAGAACCATTGTCATATGAGCAAGATGTTGAAGGTATTAAGGTTTTTAACCCGGATTCAGAAGATTCAGAAGGACCTGTGTGCAAGTTTTGCGAGGGAGATAAAGGAAGTCATAAAGAAAGAGATTGACAATAAACTTTTTTCAGTTCTAATTGATGAATCTCGTGACATCTCAATAGCAGAGCAAATGGCTGTGATTGTGAGGTTAGTTTCTATTTAGTTGTTGAGTTCTAATTGATAATAACTATTAGAAACTATTAATTGTGTCTCTTGGTTTGCAGGTTTGTCAACAATAAAGGAATGGTAGTGGAAAGATTTTTGGGTCTTAAACATGTGGAGGACACAATATCTCTCTCATTGAAGAAGGCATTGCTTGATGTCCTTGATGAATATGGTTTATCTATTGATAGACTTCGAGGTCAAGGATATGATGGGGCATCTAATATGAGAGGTGAATTCAATGGTTTGCAAAAACAAATTCGTGATGAAAACCCACATGCTTTTTATGTCCATTGCTTTGCTCATCAATTGCAGCTAGTAATTGTTGCTGTTTCAACTTGCTGTTCATCGTTCTCTGATTTTTTTCAACTATGTGAGTTTGATTGTGACTAGTGCTAGTTCATCTTGTCGAAGGAAAGATAGCTTGATTGCTGAACATCGTAATACGACTGTCCTTAGATGTATGGTAGCTTGGTGGTGGTGACAATCCAACCTCATCTAGTCTCTATAGTCCATCATGTGTTTTGGCAAGTTCTTAAAGTGTAGGCTCGAAGACGTAAGAAAACAAGTTATCTTTTACACTGCTTCACCAAAACAGAGCTCCAAAGTACATGGTGTGTGATTATTAATCTTGTTATACTTGGTGGATTGCTAAGTGTTGTCTCGAGACCGAGGCCCCGAAACAGCAGGTTATCACACGAGCGAGAGCGCAGAGCGAAAGCGAGAGTAGACGTAGAGCGAAAGCGAGGCCCCGAAATCAGTGTTCTCCCCCCTTTCCATGGGAAGCCGAGAGCTTTTTATATTAATCCAGATCAGTTTGAAAGTACAAGAATGCCCTTCCAAACACTCTGTTACAATTCAATCATACCCTACACAACTACTCCGTGGCTGTTTGCCGCCCTCAGCGACCCAAGGGGCGACTTCGTAACTCCGTCCATTGACGAGCCCTGCGCCCCCCCCGGCTCCTTCTCCTGCGCCACAGTTGTTGACTTCCAATCCTCCTCCCACTAGACTAGGACACAGAGGGCTATCGTGTGCGGGTAACATCCGCATCGATATCGAAACCGATATCGAAACCACAGTGGCCACGTCTTAGGGCTAGGGTCAGGAGCTAACGCTCGTAGCACTACAAGGCCAACCAAACAAACAACCACGACTATGAGGGACGAGTTACGCTCGGCGTCACGGTCACGGCGGGACGAACCCACGACCGTAGCGTTCGAGCGAGTTACGAACCCTCGACCGGCTGGAAGGCACGGTCCACAGACAACGAACAAGGACCGGCTGGAAGGCACGGTCTACCACCAGCGACATAAACGCAACGACGACTATCACACGACCACAACCATAGAGTAGCACATATCCATAGCATAGGGATAGACCGGCACGAAGGCATGACACAGACAAATATAGAACATATGATAGAGTGTGAACGACAAGGTATGAAGATGATGGAAAAATAAATGAGAGTTGTGTCGACATCGACGGTGGCGTCGATGGGAGTTCGAATGTTCGACCTTGACAATTCGGAGGAAGGTGGGGCTTCAGCGAAGCAGTATCGGGGCAGGAAGCGCACCCTTGGTCGAACGACAGCACGCCCTCGACCGGACAGCAGCGCTGCCTTGGCGGAACTGCTAGCGCTCGTCTTCGTGGTCGTCGTGGCTACTGCGGCTTGTTGCAGATTGCAGAAGCTGGCTGCTGTTGGCCAAGCGCAGCTGCGGCCAGCTAGAGGTGGCAGCAAGTGACCCGGAGGATGGCGGAGCTCTGGCGAAGGCTCCGTGGCATGGCCAACCTTCCTGCACAGTGGAAAACATGGCACGAAGGCCCATCTCAGACTCGATCATCGTCGAAACGGAAGAAAAAGGTGGGGGCTTTGGGGTCGTGGAGCTCACCGACGATGCAAGGGAAGCTTGGGTGAAGTTGGTGAGGGAAGCCGACATGTTGTGGTCAGCCAAGAAAGGCTGTGGCCAGCTGGTGGCTGGCCTTGGCTAGCCGTTGCACGCTCCGGTCTGCTGGGTGTGGCGCGGCTGGCTAGCTCGGTGTGGCCACGCCCACGACCACGGCGTGGCTTGGCGCGGCAAGCGCACACGGCGGGGGTAGGCCGACGTCCTGGCCAGGCCTGGTGGAGGCCGAGCAACAAGGCACGGCCGGCTGACCACGACCGCGCATAGGATGGGGCACGCCGGGCTCGGCGAGGTCGGTCATGGGTGATGTCGGGGAAGAGGGTCCGGCGTGCTCGGCCGAGGCGTGCCGAGGCCGGCTCGGCGAAGATGACGAGGTGGAGACGAAGCTCGGCGTAGCGGTTGTCACCGCCCCGACGCGACACGGTCTTGGCCGGCGCGACGTGGCCACTTCCTTGGCCGGCACGGCGCGGCCACGGCGCGGCTGCGGCCTTGACCATGGTCGCGTGGCCGGTGCTCGGTGCGCGCGAGGCAGAGCAGGAGAGGGTGCAGGAGGGCGATGGCGGCGCTGTTGTGGCGTGGAGGAAGAAGGGGAAAAGGAGTGGCGGCGGCCATGGCTTTATATAGGAGCACCGGCTAGGGCTTCAGGAGCTGTAGGCCATCCTCGTCGTCCGTGCAGGCTCCGGGACACGCGGCGTCCATCTCGCGGGCGGTGGTACGGACGCCGAGGCGTGGATGGGGCAAGGAGCGGCGGCGGCTCTTGGGAGCATGGGTGTGCGACCCCGCTAGGGTTCGGCCTCAGGGGCGCGAGGGAATGGGGGTTTGCCCATTTGGCTAAGGAAAAGAGAGGGATTCAATTAGGAGTTCGGGGAAGATTCTTGTGAGGAATTTAAATGGGATTCGAAAGACAAGTTTTGAGACAAATCCTAAAGAGAGTTTGGGAAAGATTCAAAAGAAATTTAATAAAAGGGATTTGGGACAAATTTAGAGGGAAGGTTGCCTGATCCATACCGGGAAACACATGGGGGGTCCAAAAGGGAATGCGACCGGTTGGGGGTGAACCCAAAGGATAAATTGGAAAGATTCGGAGAGGATATTTGGAGTGGTTTCGAGAACATGGGTTTGAAAAGAATTGGAGTAGATTTGAAAAGGGGATTTGGAAAAGATCCAAATGGGGTATGCAAGGAATTTAGAAGACAAGTTCGATGGAATCAGTATCAGCGGTTTGAAGGGGTTCTGATAAACATTTGAGGGAAACTCGAGAGAGGTTGGGTGGAGTCCAAAGGAGTTTGGAAAAGAGTTGAAGGATGTTGAGAGAGACGAAGGAGGATATTCGACGGAGGATTTGAAAAAGACATTGCTATGGGTCTGTGCTCTCCGACTCTGACACAACTAAGAATCCTAGACCGACTCAGGATCACAGGCACACAACTACAAGCAAATCTATATGATTGCAACGTTTTGTAGGCAAACACTCCCACATTTGACCTAGCGGCTATATGCTCCACACATTGTAGAAATTTTTTAAAAAGATCGTATTTTTGGTTGTTGGAAAACCAGGGATGTTACAAAAGGGGAGAAGAAAGCCTCTCCGCTTGTGTCGGTTTTAAAGAGATGTCCCGGGAGACATCTTCCGCCCGTCGTGTTGAGTGACGAAGAAGCCATTCGCTGTGGAGACGCATTCACACTCACTGCTCGGTTTCAGATTAGCCGAGACTTGGTCGAAGAGTGGATGGCTATTGGGATGAACCCGCTCTGCAGTGCAACCTCTTTCGAAGGTTTTTCTGACAAGGATGGGTGTCGAGGCCCCCTTCTACTGCTTGAGAGGCCTGCGAATTTTGCTGATGATGAACTTTACGTGAAGCATATTGAAAGGGAAGCGAGGAAGATTTGCGGGTTGTATTTGCGAAAGGAAAGTGAGTTCCAACTCGGCAACCTCGACCGAAGTCGTCATTTGAACCGGGCTTTCGACGCTATGGGTGTCAAGTACGCCGAAAGGCCTCTAATTGACGAAAGCAAAGAAGAAACTGAGGATCCGAAGGCGAAGGGCAAGGCCGTGGCCCGGCGTGGGGGGCAGAGTGGTGTGGTCCCCCGGCGAAAAGTTTCCGAAGTTGGGGATATCCGCATCGGGTGTTTAATCGCCAAACCTATGCTTAAGAGCCGAGGGGGAGCATTGGAGTCGATCCCCGATGTTGATCCTTTCGATCACCCGAGGGTGGTTAGTTTCTTCGCCTCCGTTTCGGCTTGATTATGCTTTTTGTCTTTCCTCTCATAGAGTTGTTGTCGTTCTTAAGGCTCACGCTGTGCGTTTAATGCGTCTTGTTTTTGGCGTGTTTTGCAGAGTGCATCTTACGCTGCTGAGATGGCTCCGAAAAGGCCGAATGTGCGCCTCTCGCACTCGGCGTTTGATGATGATGCCTCGGTTGCTGAGCTCCCGACTTTCACGAAGCTTGGCTCGTGGAAAGCTTCGGGTCCGCTGGATGCCTCGGAACGCCAGGCCAAAAAGCCGAAGGCTGCTCGCGCCAAGCCCGCTGCTCGGGCCACCGGCGAGAAGGCGGCTCCTGGCGGGAAAGGGACCGGATCTGGGAGCATACCGGCTCCTGCTGCTGTTGATAAAGGTAAGTCGCAGTCTTCCTCGTGGTGCATTCGCCTGACACAGGAGATGGTGGAAGGGCAACTTCTCGGTTACGGGCGATTGGTTATCGACGGGGTGCCTTCGGACTACGAGAACCCATGTTTTTACACTGGCCTGAGCTCGTCGAGCGAAACTGATGATGTGAAAGAGGAGTCTTATCGCGTTGCTCGTTCTTTGGGTGCAGCCTCAGAAGCCCAACTCGCCTGCCGAATTGACTATCGTCGGGCGGGGATCCTTCCTGGCGGAAGCGAGGAGGCCGTTAAGTTTGTGGAGTTCTCTCAGAAAGCTTTCATCACGCCGGAGGTCGAGAGAGACCTCCTTAAAGTTAGCAGTGCGAAGCTCAACGACGCTCTGTCATTTCACTTGGCTAGCGTAAGTGTTTGGTTTCACTGTGGACCTCATGCCTCTTTCGTTTTCGTCTCATTTTTTAACTTTTTGCCTTTGATTTGTTGATATTCGCAGGCTGCTGTCATCGCTCGCAGCCAGAGCAACTAGGGTGACCTCTACATTTGCAAGGTCGAGCGTGAGAAGAAGGATCTTGATACTCAGGTGAAGAAACTTGTCGCCGATCTGGAGTCGCAGACCAAGAAAGTCGAGGATGATTGCACCTCCCGAAGGGCGAGCCAGAAGGAGGCTGAAAATCTCAAAAGGGAGATTTCGCAGCTGCGGGCTGCCCAGGCTGATAGGGAGAAGGCGCTTCTGACTTCCGCTGGGGAAGCCGTATCCCGCTTTCGCGAGTGCCTTCGCAGCATCGGCGTCGAGGCGGAGAAGCCCTCAGAGCACAACGTCGATAGCCTTATTGGCTGGATTCGATCCGAGATGGAATCGCTGGAGGGGCACATGGCCCTCGGCCGGGACTATGCTGCCGTCACGGGCATCAAGGCTATCGGTCATAGCCTTGTTGACGCCGGCTGCTCCCACATCTCGGACCTTTCGGTCAAGGAGGTAGACTACTACTGGTGAACCCCTGAGGCAGCGAAAGTCCTGGGCAAGAGATTTTTCGACGAATTCTGGCTAGCGGGTGGGAACGACATGTCCCTAATGCAGTCTGCCATGGGCCGCGGGAAGGTACTTTCGAGTGGCTGTTTTTGCTTTCGTTTTGTCCTTCTTTTTCGACTTACAGCATTGGTGACGCTTCTTCTCGCTTACCCCTTTTGATGTAGACTCCAGAAGAGAAAGCTCACATTAGAAAGGTGTTTTCGGATTTCATCTCTGAAAGGCGAGCGCTCGAGGCTGAGCCGGAAGATGAAGTGAGCCCCCCTCAACCGAATGAGGAGGTCCCCGAAAGCTCAGGTGCCGCTGCTTCTCGCGACGCGAGCGCCCCCCCAAGCTGCGGTAGACGAGTGACTAGGACATGCTTTTATGTACATCGGTTGTATTCGTAAAAACTTGTCGTTGTTTTGTGACTTTGAACTTAGTCTGTAATGTTGCTTTGAACAGGACGCGGCTGCAGGAACGCTGGACGTTCTCGATATCTGCCCGTTAATGATTAGATCCGGCGATCTTTGTGTTGGAGGTGATCTTTGGAGGAGCTTTCGCTCTAGGTTTCCGACCGGATCGCTTTCGTCATATTTGAAAAAGCGCGCTAAGAGGATTGAGCAGACGGAAGAGTGCTTGCAAGCTTTTTATGAGAACTTTGATCGACGCGAGCTCGAGGCGAGGCGGAAAAGGCGCGAGTCTTCGCGCGTGCTACCAACTTCCGAGGACGGTCTGTCCGTTAAAGTGGAGCCTGAAGACGCCTCATTTTCGCCAGATGAGCGTCGCTATAGTGTTTTCCTTAGGTCGCAAAAGTAGTTTCTGCATTTGTCATTGGTTTGTTTGTGTTGTACAAAATTTGCAATGAAATGAAAGAGATCGGGTTGCTTTCTAACTCAATTTCTATCTTGCCGCCCAAACGTGTCTATAGTCGAGGGGGCGGTGGCTTTTGGCCCTAGGGCACTCCCGTTGTTGGCACCTTGGCCGGTAGCTAGGACGCGCCCGCCCCCATGCACTTAGGCGAGGGGCGGTAGCATTCGTGCGAGGGTGCCTCTGTTGCGAGCCCCTCGGCCGATAGTAAAGACGTGCCTGCCCCCAAACACTTAGGTGAGGGGCGGTAGCATTCGCGCGAGGGTGCCTCAGTTGTGAGTCCCTCGGCCGATAGTAAAGATGCGTCCGCCCCCACACACTTAGACGAGGGGCGGTAGCATTCGCGCGAAGGTGCCTCCATTGCGAGCCAATTGAGGTAGTAAAACATAAGCATGTGTTGCACTTTGTAAATAAGATATGAAAAATATGATATCTCGTATATAACTTCATTATCAATTTCTGTACTCTAGGTGGTTGACAAAGATGACCAAAAACCTATCGCTCCTGAAGTTGGAATGACTTTCGAATCAGAGGACAAAGCATATGAGATGTACAATGCATATGCCGGTAAGGTTGGGTTTAGCATTAGAAAGAGTTATATAAAGCGTAGAGCAGATAAAACAATATGTCAGAAATATATAGTTTGTAGCAACCGAGGACATCGAGAAAATGAGTCATCACAGAAGGACAATACAAGAACGGGTTGTGATGCTCGTGTTCAGTTTAGTGTCAGTAGAGAGGGGATATGGAGAGTGCAGAAGGTTGTACTTGATCACAATCATTATCTTGTTAGTCCAAATAAGTCACACAAGCTGAGGTCCCAACGACGTATTATAGAGGCGGACCGAAAACTAATTGGCCAAATGCGGCAAGCAGGGATGAAGCCATCCCAACTATATGAGTTCATGAAGGAGTTCTACGGAGGAGCAGATAAGGTGCCATTTTCTAAAATGGATAGCAATAATGAAATTGGTCGTGAGCGTAGGAAGTACTTAGAAGCTAATGATGCAGAAACACTGTTGGAATACTTAAAGAACAAACAATTAGAGGATCCTTCATTTTTTATGCTATTCAGATACATAAGGAAGATGGTCGCATAGCAAAATTTTTTTGGGCAGATGGTCAATCCATCATGGATTACAAGTGCTTTGGTGATGCTGTGTCATTTGACACCACTTTTCAGACTAATAAATTTGAGATGCCTTTTGCTCCAATCCTTGGAGTCAATCATCATAAGCAGACAGTTATTTTTGGGGCTGCACTTTTATACAGTGAAACTATTGAATCATTTGTTTGACTCTTTAAAACTTTTTTAGCAGCAATGTCGGGTAAGCATCCTAGCACAATATTCACGGATCAAGATGCAGCCATGGCGGGAGCAATTGCATATGTATTCCCAAATACAAGTCATAGACTTTGTTTGCGGCATATTTGTCTAAATGCCGCTAAACATCTCGGCCATGTAATTCATGATTCAGATAACAAATTTCTAACTGATTTTAAGAGATGTGTGTACGAGGATAGGTCAGAGGCCTACTTCATTGAAAAGTGGAATGAATTGTTGAGGGAATACAAACTTGAGGATAACTCATGGATGCAAAACCTGTACAGTTTACGGGCAAAGTGGGCTGCTGTATATCGTGACTCTTTTACGGCGGATATGAACTCAGGGTCTTAACTGTATAACAAATTTCTAACTGTATATTTTATAGGTCTATTGTGCAAGCATGCACTCAGGGTCTTAAATATGAATGGAGTTTATAATTTGCCATCTGAATATATACTAAATAGATGGACAAAATATGCAAAAAGAGGATTTTATGTTGAGAAGCAAGGAAGTGAGAAGGAAGATTTGAAAACACATGCTGCTCTTATCTCTCGAAATGCGACATCTATTGCATTGAAATGTTCAGTGTCAAAAGAACTCCTTGATGGTTTCCAAAAAACTATAGAAAAGTTTGACTTAGAGGCAGATGCTCATCTACGGAAGATGCAAGAAGAATCCAATAATATTGCGCCAGTTGTGAATGAACACGACAATGATTCTTTAAATGGTACAATAAGCTTTAGAGTTCCCCAGCGCTTCAAAAATGTTATTGAAAAGAACTCAGAAAAGAAGAAAAATAAAAAGACTAATAAGAAAGGTATAGATCATATCCATTATATTTATTTTTCTATTATGCTTACGTCTATAGTAATTCTTTTGGTGTATTACTTATAAAACTAACTATAGGAGAAGATCCTAAAAATATTACAGAAACCAGAGATGAAAGTGATGATCCAAAAGAAAAGAAGAAGAAGAAGAAAAAGACTAATAAGAAAGGTACAGATCATATCAAATTATCAATCCTAATTATTTTTCTCATTATGACTACTTCTATAGTAATTCTTTTTATTTCTTACTTACAGAACTGACTATTGGAGAAGATCCCAAAAATGTTACAGGAAACAGAGATGAAAGTGATGATGCAAAGCAATTCATCATAATATACATGACTTGGGCTTTTTATTTGGTTTTCCTATTTTATTTACCTACCAGCAATTTTTTTAAAAAATCATATTATGTATACAGGACCTTCAAGCTGGAACCATTGGCAACAACAGTGCAATGTCAGTGTTTGCAAATGAAGTGTTTGGGCAATCTTCAACTATGGATACTTCGTTTATCCAAGGTGGACAAACTAATGTCACAATGCCATTATTTATGAATGATATGTATGGGTCATCTTCGAACATTTCGACTCCTATCTTCCAAGGCGGACTTACTGGTCTTCTGCTTGGAGTTGAACAAGATGCCACGTTGTCCAAATCTGCTAGAAAGTTACACTTCAATGAATAATAGTTATTTTGGGTCACTAAATTGTACTCTAGTTTGGCTTAATAGCACTCTGTAAGACCTAGTTGCATTATTCTATTTTAATGCAGTTTAAATTATGTGGCATATAAACATTCAGTCATCAGTGCTTTTGTTTTGTCAATGCAAATGTTTGAGTTTCTACAATATATGGAATGCCCAGATGGTGTGTTTGAGAACATCGAGAAAACCACTATAATCATTTGTGGTCTTCATTGCTTAAATTAAGTGAATGGTCAGTAAAGAAACTTACATTCAGCAATGGGTCAGTGAAGGTGGAGGATTCTATAATTAACTAAGCACTGATTGACTGGAACTAAATGAATGGTCAGTGAAGAAGAAACTTACATTCAACAATGGGTCAGGCATTCCACGAGCATGTCGTGGACAGCTTATACCGAAATAACGGAACGAAATAACATGGGGAAGACAGCCTGCATGCGGAGCTTCACCTGGCGTCCTCCTGCCTCCCTCGCATGTCAGGCCGACCATCAAATGATGCCAGGCTGAGGTTCGTTGTCGTCATAACTAGCGCCGAAAACTGAGGCCACGGCAGCGGCGAGTACCGAGGTGACGGCGATGGCGGACATGGGTAAACTTCTGGCCGACTAGCAGGTGTTTGGAAGCCGAGCTCTCGAGCCGAAGAGCTGGAAGAAAGGAGCCGCAAAGAACTTTTGGAGAAAAAAGAAGCCGCATGAGAGCCGCAGCTCGCGTCCTCGCCTGGACGCTTGATGCATCTTAGGAACACGTGGCCTCCATCTACGATGGGCCTGTATGGAGATGGCATGCAGGCAGCCTGCATGTAATTTTCTTCCTCAAAAGGAGGCCCTTTCTCATTTCCTTTTTTTCTCCTTTTGCAAATTCATTTTTAAATTGAAACCATATCAAGGTTGAAAAATTTTGTAAATATTTTTCTAGGTTTTGGAGATAAACTTTGATTTTATTTTCACAATATATTTGCAAACATTTTATTTATTTTTCTAAATAGAGCAAAATCGATCTGCCTCTAATTCGAATTTAAAAATTTCTTTTCATCCAATAAAAATATACAATAGAATAAAAGCAACAAGAATAATTAAATTCTATTTTTCGTTCACTAATTATTTGACCAATTTCTAATTTAGTTTCTACTTAATTTTAATAGAATGTTACAGGTTGGGGTTGAGCATAGGTAGAAACTGTGCTCGACTGTTTGTCTTCTGCTAGGTTAATGGCGAACGATAGTCTGCCACCTGACTGCGGATAGTCCACCGACAGTTTTTTGTTTGCTTTGTGCAGTTGAATTGCGAACAGTCCGCAACCTCTCAGTCACGAATAGTCCGGGATCTGTCGACAACTATTTTAGAATAGTTCAATTTCTAGGAATTGAACTGCGGACAGTCCAGTGCAGACCCCGGACAGTCCGACAAGCCTTCCCGAAAAGTCTGCGGGCAGACCCCGGATAGTCCAAGCCTGTGTAGTTTTCTTAGGCTTTGGTGTTCTGCTTTGCGCTTGTTCTTGGTGCTTCTCCGGTAGCCCCGTTGTACCTCTAGAACATCTCTTAATGTATCCAACCGCCAGTTAGCTCGTGGATTTGCCGCTCACATGTGTGTTTGCTTTGGGGTTGAATTTGGGATAGTGGTCGATCATTTCTTGAAAAAGAAATTTGCAGCTCTCATTCACACTCTCTAGTTGTCGTTTCCGGTCCTTCAGGTCCCTCTACAAAAACTACGACTCTAGCCGTTGGGCAGGAAACTTTAGGCCCAGTTGGAGGCTCCAACCGGCTCTAATCCCTTCAATAGTACTGAGCCGAAAAATGACCGGGACTAAAGCCTAAAACCTAAAATATGTTCTCTACTAGTGCATCGATGGAGCTGTAGTTGCATGTGGCTAATTTAGGAGCTGATTCTAGGAAGTTTGGACTACTTCCATGAATACTTCATGTCGTGACCAGAAATTTTCTAACTAAAAGGTATTTGGATGAGGAATTTTTGTGCTCATAGCTTTGCACATGAACGCAATAAGCGTTTGCACAGGTTCACCATTCTTAATTGGGTGCTCTAGTTTGATCTTCTATTAGGAACTAGAGTAGTATTCCATAGTGTAAGCATGGTGCTTATACTATAGTTTACTTATGTTTGTGGTATGCTCCTTAGACAGAGGCGGACCGACCTATAGGGCGAACTCGGGCGGCCGCCCTAGGTCCCCTCCGACGAGCACCACTAGTAGCCCCTGTTCTCCGGCAGGCGGCAAGCGACGAGCGATGGCGTTCGTCCGAGCGAGCACATCCGATGCGGACGGGAGCCGCCGAGCGAGTCAGCGAGAGGTTGAAGACATAATGCTTGGCCATCTGGACATTAAAAAACGGCCCATTTTCTGGCCCATTTGGCCCTTAGGTCTAATTAGAGGTTGCGGCTCCGTGCTTGGACTCGGCTGCTCGACCGGCGGCGGCGCTCTAGCAGCTAGCAGACAAGGAGCAAGCGGCGGCACGCCGCGCGCGGCAGACGGGCGGGCAGTGCGGTGGCGCCTGCGCATCGCGCCCTCGTGTCGCGAGGAGTGAGCAGCGGGCGGCAGCACGCGGCAGCAAACGGGCGGGCACAGTCGCGCAGAGGCTAGGCGGGCGGCAGCGGCGGCGCCTCGCGAGGAGCAAGCGGCCGCTGCGTCTGCGTGGCTGTGCTGCGTGCTGTCGACTGGCCTGCGGCCTGGACTAGCCAAGCAGAGGCCAAGGCCAACAGGGCAACAGGCGCTGAGACACAATGAATGGGGATGAAGCTAGAGCCAGCGATCCGTCTAACACGGCAAGGAGGCCGGCAGCTCCAACTCCATTGAGCAAGAAACGGTACAAGAAACTAGGTACTGCTTAATGCCTTAATCCATTAAATTTTTTTAGTCAATTAAATTGATTGAGATTGGTCTCTGATTAGTGAAATCAATTGAATAATTAATTGATTTTGCAGATTTGACAAGCTTTTTTAGTAGTACAAATTCCGTAAGTGGAAGCAACTCGGGTCCAAGGTTACTGTTGCTGGATCTGAAGGACGAGAAGAGCTAGGAGATTCAGAGCCACATCCAGTAGAATCTGTAAAAGGTGTTGAACATCAAGAACCATTGTCATATGAGCAAGATGTTGAAGGTATTAAGGTTTTTAACCCGGATTCAGAAGATTCAGAAGGACCTGTGTGCAAGTTTTGCGAGGGAGATAAAGGAAGTCATAAAGAAAGAGATTGACAATAAACTTTTTTCAGTTCTAATTGATGAATCTCGTGACATCTCAATAGCAGAGCAAATGGCTGTGATTGTGAGGTTAGTTTCTATTTAGTTGTTGAGTTCTAATTGATAATAACTATTAGAAACTATTAATTGTGTCTCTTGGTTTGCAGGTTTGTCAACAATAAAGGAATGGTAGTGGAAAGATTTTTGGGTCTTAAACATGTGGAGGACACAATATCTCTCTCATTGAAGAAGGCATTGCTTGATGTCCTTGATGAATATGGTTTATCTATTGATAGACTTCGAGGTCAAGGATATGATGGGGCATCTAATATGAGAGGTGAATTCAATGGTTTGCAAAAACAAATTCGTGATGAAAACCCACATGCTTTTTATGTCCATTGCTTTGCTCATCAATTGCAGCTAGTAATTGTTGCTGTTTCAACTTGCTGTTCATCGTTCTCTGATTTTTTTCAACTATGTGAGTTTGATTGTGACTAGTGCTAGTTCATCTTGTCGAAGGAAAGATAGCTTGATTGCTGAACATCGTAATACGACTGTCCTTAGATGTATGGTAGCTTGGTGGTGGTGACAATCCAACCTCATCTAGTCTCTATAGTCCATCATGTGTTTTGGCAAGTTCTTAAAGTGTAGGCTCGAAGACGTAAGAAAACAAGTTATCTTTTACACTGCTTCACCAAAACAGAGCTCCAAAGTACATGGTGTGTGATTATTAATCTTGTTATACTTGGTGGATTGCTAAGTGTTGTCTCGAGACCGAGGCCCCGAAACAGCAGGTTATCACACGAGCGAGAGCGCAGAGCGAAAGCGAGAGTAGACGTAGAGCGAAAGCGAGGCCCCGAAATCAGTGTTCTCCCCCCTTTCCATGGGAAGCCGAGAGCTTTTTATATTAATCCAGATCAGTTTGAAAGTACAAGAATGCCCTTCCAAACACTCTGTTACAATTCAATCATACCCTACACAACTACTCCGTGGCTGTTTGCCGCCCTCAGCGACCCAAGGGGCGACTTCGTAACTCCGTCCATTGACGAGCCCTGCGCCCCCCCCGGCTCCTTCTCCTGCGCCACAGTTGTTGACTTCCAATCCTCCTCCCACTAGACTAGGACACAGAGGGCTATCGTGTGCGGGTAACATCCGCATCGATATCGAAACCGATATCGAAACCACAGTGGCCACGTCTTAGGGCTAGGGTCAGGAGCTAACGCTCGTAGCACTACAAGGCCAACCAAACAAACAACCACGACTATGAGGGACGAGTTACGCTCGGCGTCACGGTCACGGCGGGACGAACCCACGACCGTAGCGTTCGAGCGAGTTACGAACCCTCGACCGGCTGGAAGGCACGGTCCACAGACAACGAACAAGGACCGGCTGGAAGGCACGGTCTACCACCAGCGACATAAACGCAACGACGACTATCACACGACCACAACCATAGAGTAGCACATATCCATAGCATAGGGATAGACCGGCACGAAGGCATGACACAGACAAATATAGAACATATGATAGAGTGTGAACGACAAGGTATGAAGATGATGGAAAAATAAATGAGAGTTGTGTCGACATCGACGGTGGCGTCGATGGGAGTTCGAATGTTCGACCTTGACAATTCGGAGGAAGGTGGGGCTTCAGCGAAGCAGTATCGGGGCAGGAAGCGCACCCTTGGTCGAACGACAGCACGCCCTCGACCGGACAGCAGCGCTGCCTTGGCGGAACTGCTAGCGCTCGTCTTCGTGGTCGTCGTGGCTACTGCGGCTTGTTGCAGATTGCAGAAGCTGGCTGCTGTTGGCCAAGCGCAGCTGCGGCCAGCTAGAGGTGGCAGCAAGTGACCCGGAGGATGGCGGAGCTCTGGCGAAGGCTCCGTGGCATGGCCAACCTTCCTGCACAGTGGAAAACATGGCACGAAGGCCCATCTCAGACTCGATCATCGTCGAAACGGAAGAAAAAGGTGGGGGCTTTGGGGTCGTGGAGCTCACCGACGATGCAAGGGAAGCTTGGGTGAAGTTGGTGAGGGAAGCCGACATGTTGTGGTCAGCCAAGAAAGGCTGTGGCCAGCTGGTGGCTGGCCTTGGCTAGCCGTTGCACGCTCCGGTCTGCTGGGTGTGGCGCGGCTGGCTAGCTCGGTGTGGCCACGCCCACGACCACGGCGTGGCTTGGCGCGGCAAGCGCACACGGCGGGGGTAGGCCGACGTCCTGGCCAGGCCTGGTGGAGGCCGAGCAACAAGGCACGGCCGGCTGACCACGACCGCGCATAGGATGGGGCACGCCGGGCTCGGCGAGGTCGGTCATGGGTGATGTCGGGGAAGAGGGTCCGGCGTGCTCGGCCGAGGCGTGCCGAGGCCGGCTCGGCGAAGATGACGAGGTGGAGACGAAGCTCGGCGTAGCGGTTGTCACCGCCCCGACGCGACACGGTCTTGGCCGGCGCGACGTGGCCACTTCCTTGGCCGGCACGGCGCGGCCACGGCGCGGCTGCGGCCTTGACCATGGTCGCGTGGCCGGTGCTCGGTGCGCGCGAGGCAGAGCAGGAGAGGGTGCAGGAGGGCGATGGCGGCGCTGTTGTGGCGTGGAGGAAGAAGGGGAAAAGGAGTGGCAGCGGCCATGGCTTTATATAGGAGCACCGGCTAGGGCTTCAGGAGCTGTAGGCCATCCTCGTCGTCCGTGCAGGCTCCGGGACACGCGGCGTCCATCTCGCGGGCGGTGGTACGGACGCCGAGGCGTGGATGGGGCAAGGAGCGGCGGCGGCGGCTCTTGGGAGCATGGGTGTGCGACCCCGCTAGGGTTCGGCCTCAGGGGCGCGAGGGAATGGGGGTTTGCCCATTTGGCTAAGGAAAAGAGAGGGATTCAATTAGGAGTTCGGGGAAGATTCTTGTGAGGAATTTAAATGGGATTCGAAAGACAAGTTTTGAGACAAATCCTAAAGAGAGTTTGGGAAAGATTCAAAAGAAATTTAATAAAAGGGATTTGGGACAAATTTAGAGGGAAGGTTGCCTGATCCATACCGGGAAACACATGGGGGGGGTCCAAAAGGGAATGCGACCGGTTGGGGGTGAACCCAAAGGATAAATTGGAAAGATTCGGAGAGGATATTTGGAGTGGTTTCAAGAACATGGGTTTGAAAAGAATTGGAGTAGATTTGAAAAGGGGATTTGGAAAAGATCCAAATGGGGTATGCAAGGAATTTAGAAGACAAGTTCGATGGAATCAGTATCAGCGGTTTGAAGGGGTTCTGATAAACATTTGAGGGAAACTCGAGAGAGGTTGGGTGGAGTCCAAAGGAGTTTGGAAAAGAGTTGAAGGATGTTGAGAGAGACGAAGGAGGATATTCGACGGAGGATTTGAAAAAGACATTGCTATGGGTCTGTGCTCTCCGACTCTGACACAACTAAGAATCCTAGACCGACTCAGGATCACAGGCACACAACTACAAGCAAATCTATATGATTGCAACGTTTTGTAGGCAAACACTCCCACATTTGACCTAGCGGCTATATGCTCCACACATTGTAGAAATTTTTTAAAAAGATCGTATTTTTGGTTGTTGGAAAACCAGGGATGTTACAAAAGGGGAGAAGAAAGCCTCTCCGCTTGTGTCGGTTTTAAAGAGATGTCCCGGGAGACATCTTCCGCCCGTCGTGTTGAGTGACGAAGAAGCCATTCGCTGTGGAGACGCATTCACACTCACTGCTCGGTTTCAGATTAGCCGAGACTTGGTCGAAGAGTGGATGGCTATTGGGATGAACCCGCTCTGCAGTGCAACCTCTTTCGAAGGTTTTTCTGACAAGGATGGGTGTCGAGGCCCCCTTCTACTGCTTGAGAGGCCTGCGAATTTTGCTGATGATGAACTTTACGTGAAGCATATTGAAAGGGAAGCGAGGAAGATTTGCGGGTTGTATTTGCGAAAGGAAAGTGAGTTCCAACTCGGCAACCTCGACCGAAGTCGTCATTTGAACCGGGCTTTCGACGCTATGGGTGTCAAGTACGCCGAAAGGCCTCTAATTGACGAAAGCAAAGAAGAAACTGAGGATCCGAAGGCGAAGGGCAAGGCCGTGGCCCGGCGTGGGGGGCAGAGTGGTGTGGTCCCCCGGCGAAAAGTTTCCGAAGTTGGGGATATCCGCATCGGGTGTTTAATCGCCAAACCTATGCTTAAGAGCCGAGGGGGAGCATTGGAGTCGATCCCCGATGTTGATCCTTTCGATCACCCGAGGGTGGTTAGTTTCTTCGCCTCCGTTTCGGCTTGATTATGCTTTTTGTCTTTCCTCTCATAGAGTTGTTGTCGTTCTTAAGGCTCACGCTGTGCGTTTAATGCGTCTTGTTTTTGGCGTGTTTTGCAGAGTGCATCTTACGCTGCTGAGATGGCTCCGAAAAGGCCGAATGTGCGCCTCTCGCACTCGGCGTTTGATGATGATGCCTCGGTTGCTGAGCTCCCGACTTTCGCGAAGCTTGGCTCGTGGAAAGCTTCGGGTCCGCTGGATGCCTCGGAACGCCAGGCCAAAAAGCCGAAGGCTGCTCGCGCCAAGCCCGCTGCTCGGGCCACCGGCGAGAAGGCGGCTCCTGGCGGGAAAGGGACCGGATCTGGGAGCATACCGGCTCCTGCTGCTGTTGATAAAGGTAAGTCGCAGTCTTCCTCGTGGTGCATTCGCCTGACACAGGAGATGGTGGAAGGGCAACTTCTCGGTTACGGGCGATTGGTTATCGACGGGGTGCCTTCGGACTACGAGAACCCATGTTTTTACACTGGCCTGAGCTCGTCGAGCGAAACTGATGATGTGAAAGAGGAGTCTTATCGCGTTGCTCGTTCTTTGGGTGCAGCCTCAGAAGCCCAACTCGCCTGCCGAATTGACTATCGTCGGGCGGGGATCCTTCCTGGCGGAAGCGAGGAGGCCGTTAAGTTTGTGGAGTTCTCTCAGAAAGCTTTCATCACGCCGGAGGTCGAGAGAGACCTCCTTAAAGTTAGCAGTGCGAAGCTCAACGACGCTCTGTCATTTCACTTGGCTAGCGTAAGTGTTTGGTTTCACTGTGGACCTCATGCCTCTTTCGTTTTCGTCTCATTTTTTAACTTTTTGCCTTTGATTTGTTGATATTCGCAGGCTGCTGTCATCGCTCGCAGCCAGAGCAACTAGGGTGACCTCTACATTTGCAAGGTCGAGCGTGAGAAGAAGGATCTTGATACTCAGGTGAAGAAACTTGTCGCCGATCTGGAGTCGCAGACCAAGAAAGTCGAGGATGATTGCACCTCCCGAAGGGCGAGCCAGAAGGAGGCTGAAAATCTCAAAAGGGAGATTTCGCAGCTGCGGGCTGCCCAGGCTGATAGGGAGAAGGCGCTTCTGACTTCCGCTGGGGAAGCCGTATCCCGCTTTCGCGAGTGCCTTCGCAGCATCGGCGTCGAGGCGGAGAAGCCCTCAGAGCACAACGTCGATAGCCTTATTGGCTGGATTCGATCCGAGATGGAATCGCTGGAGGGGCACATGGCCCTCGGCCGGGACTATGCTGCCGTCACGGGCATCAAGGCTATCGGTCATAGCCTTGTTGACGCCGGCTGCTCCCACATCTCGGACCTTTCGGTCAAGGAGGTAGACTACTACTGGTGAACCCCTGAGGCAGCGAAAGTCCTGGGCAAGAGATTTTTCGACGAATTCTGGCTAGCGGGTGGGAACGACATGTCCCTAATGCAGTCTGCCATGGGCCGCGGGAAGGTACTTTCGAGTGGCTGTTTTTGCTTTCGTTTTGTCCTTCTTTTTCGACTTACAGCATTGGTGACGCTTCTTCTCGCTTACCCCTTTTGATGTAGACTCCAGAAGAGAAAGCTCACATTAGAAAGGTGTTTTCGGATTTCATCTCTGAAAGGCGAGCGCTCGAGGCTGAGCCGGAAGATGAAGTGAGCCCCCCTCAACCGAATGAGGAGGTCCCCGAAAGCTCAGGTGCCGCTGCTTCTCGCGACGCGAGCGCCCCCCCAAGCTGCGGTAGACGAGTGACTAGGACATGCTTTTATGTACATCGGTTGTATTCGTAAAAACTTGTCGTTGTTTTGTGACTTTGAACTTAGTCTGTAATGTTGCTTTGAACAGGACGCGGCTGCAGGAACGCTGGACGTTCTCGATATCTGCCCGTTAATGATTAGATCCGGCGATCTTTGTGTTGGAGGTGATCTTTGGAGGAGCTTTCGCTCTAGGTTTCCGACCGGATCGCTTTCGTCATATTTGAAAAAGCGCGCTAAGAGGATTGAGCAGACGGAAGAGTGCTTGCAAGCTTTTTATGAGAACTTTGATCGACGCGAGCTCGAGGCGAGGCGGAAAAGGCGCGAGTCTTCGCGCGTGCTACCAACTTCCGAGGACGGTCTGTCCGTTAAAGTGGAGCCTGAAGACGCCTCATTTTCGCCAGATGAGCGTCGCTATAGTGTTTTCCTTAGGTCGCAAAAGTAGTTTCTGCATTTGTCATTGGTTTGTTTGTGTTGTACAAAATTTGCAATGAAATGAAAGAGATCGGGTTGCTTTCTAACTCAATTTCTATCTTGCCGCCCAAACGTGTCTATAGTCGAGGGGGCGGTGGCTTTTGGCCCTAGGGCACTCCCGTTGTTGGCACCTTGGCCGGTAGCTAGGACGCGCCCGCCCCCATGCACTTAGGCGAGGGGCGGTAGCATTCGTGCGAGGGTGCCTCTGTTGCGAGCCCCTCGGCCGATAGTAAAGACGTGCCTGCCCCCAAACACTTAGGTGAGGGGCGGTAGCATTCGCGCGAGGGTGCCTCAGTTGTGAGTCCCTCGGCCGATAGTAAAGACGCGTCCGCCCCTACACACTTAGACGAGGGGCGGTAGCATTCGCGCGAAGGTGCCTCCATTGCGAGCCCCTTGGCCGATAGTAAAGACGTGCCCACCCCCACACACTTAGACGAGGGCGGTAGCATTCGCGCGAAGGTGCCTCCGTTGCGAGCCCCTCGGCCGTTAGTAAAGACGCGCCCACCCCCAAACACTTAGACGAGGGGCGGTAGCAATCGCGCGAGGGTGCCTCCGTTGCGAGCCCCTTGGCCGATAGTAAGGACGCGCCCGCCCCCACACACTTAGACGAGGGGCGGTAGCATTCGCGCGAGGGTGCCTCCATTGCGAGCCCCTCAGCCGATAGTAAAGACGCACCCGCCCCCACACACTTAGACAAGGGGCGGTAGCATTCGCGCGAGGGTACCTCCGTTGCGAGCCCCTTGGCCGATAGTAAGGACGCGCCCGCCCCCACACACTTAGACGAGGGGCGGTAGCATTCGCGCGAGGGTGCCTCCGTTGCGAGCCCCTCGGCCGATAGTAAAGACGCGCCCGCCCTCACACACTTAGACGAGGGGCGGTAGCATTCGCACGGGGGTACCTCCGTTGCGAGCGCCTCGGCCGATAGTAAGGACGCGCCCGCCCCCACACACTTAGACGAGGGGCGGTAGCATTCGCGCGAGGGTGCCTCCGTTGCGAGCCCCTCAGCCGATAGTAAAGACGCGCCCGCCCCCACACACTTATACAAGGGGCAGTAGCATTCGCGCGAGGGTACCTCCGTTGCGAGCCCCTCAGCCGATAGTAAGGACGTGCCCGCCCCCTGTAGATGGTCCTTAAACACCTATTTTACCATCAACATTTTACCCTAAATTTACCAAAAAGGCATGAAATGTAGTCAAATAGGTTTCAAACTAACCGAATTCCACATGTCCATAGATTTTGATTTGAATGCAGGATTTGAACCAAATTTGGATATTGGAACCACCAAAGGCCAAGCCCACTCAGCAGGGCCCAACTGGGCCTCAAGGGGGTGGCGCCCGCCACTTGAGTTGGCCCAAGTCCACTCCCTGCCACGTCACTGATCCGTGTGACCACCCTAGGGCCAAATCTTGGCCCTTGGTCACTAGGTCAGTGGCATCGGACGGCTCAGGAGGGGAGTGGCATGGATCATGACCGAATGACGGTTATATGGACATGCAACTGACTTAACCACCACCTTGGAGGAGTCCCTGGAGGCCGTAGGATCAATGACGGTGCATCCAACGGCCAGGGGGGTGGCGGCCGCCACCTAGGGCTGGCACCCGCCACTAGGGTTTGCCCTAGGTCGGCTGGCTGCCCCCTATAAGTACCCCCCTCACTCACTTGGGCTATAAATACCCCCCTGGAGGTGTCACTTCAAATCAAGCAAGAAAGCAAGGAAGAGAGGAAAGCAAGCAAGGCTAGAGCTAGAGAGCTAATAGCTTAGGGTTTAGCCAAGCTTAGGCAAGTAGGTAGCTAGTAGAGCAAGGCATCCTTGCCTCATTGCCCTCGCGGAAGCGCTGCTCAAGGCTTAGCTCAAGAGTAGAAGCGTGCGAGTGGTCGGTCCTGGAGCTAGGAAGGGTCTTCCTTCATCTCCAGTTCAGGTTTTGCTCTTGTATCTCAAGCATTTTACTATATTCTAGTTCATCATTTCAAGTATTACTTTATTCTACTTATCAGTATTGAGTAGTATACTTGATTGATTACTTGAGTGCCTAGCTACCCTACAGTTCAATTCACTTAGCCATAGTAGTTAATCTCTAGTGAGCTTAGTGTTTGATCTTTGCCAATAGGTTGCTTAGTTAGTTTAGTGTTTATCTTATTAAGTCAAGTATTTGCTCTGGCGTCCGCAAGGGTGTCTCTATTCAAAGCTAGGGTAGAGATAGTTAGAATATAATTAAGCGTGGTGCTTAGTTATAGACTTACCTTCAGATACGGCTGGACCCCTAGATAGTTGTGGTAGCAAGCAGGTGGTGACAGCCCTGTGCGCCTTGAATTCCACCACGTAGTTGGCCCAGTTTAACAGTAAGGCTCATTGTGCTAGCGTTCAACCTAAGTCAGTGGTAAAGGCTAGTACGCCTCGGTACTTGATAAGATAGAAATAAAACTATACTTAGCTTGGTTGCTTGTTTGGCATTTGCCTATCTTGCTTCGTAGTTATCTTGCTTCATAGTTATCTTGCTTCGTAGTTATCTAGGAGTAGTTTGTAGTTACTAGTTAGTTATATTAGTTATCCTTAGTTATCTATTCCCCTTATCTACCTATCCATCCACCTTACCTTACCATGCATTTCATCCTTACCTATCCACTCATAAATTCTTTCTAGCCTTTCATCTCTTCTCTCCTTTTCCCTTTCTTATTCTTCGACTCTCATCCCCTCCTTGACTCGACTCATACACCACCCTAGCCTTCCCTTGGGATCAAATAAATCGACACCTGGTACTCCCAGGTGAAGTGCTACTACGATAGTTCTGTGCGCTTGCAGAATCTCCTCCTGGTAGATTTCAATCTCTCTAGCTAGCTCCTACTAGTGTCGGGATTGACAACCCCATTTGACATTAGTAGATAGCTGCTTTAGCTTCACTCCTTTAGATATAGTGACTGGACTTGCTACAAGCATTTCCAGCGCCGTTGCCAGGGGTAGATTCCATAAGTCTACTCTGAGAACATATATGATGAATGATTGACTTTGATGAGGAAGGTTTGAGGCTTTTACCCGGTTAAGTCTATATATCGCTATGCGCTTATTGTTTATGACTAACTGGTGGCATGAGTTGTGTTGTGTTTATGTGTTGGCGTGTGTGTGCAACATGTGTCTCTTGGCTGTGTTGATGTGCAGGTGTGGAGCTCGGATACAGTGGTCTATGGCGAGGTGAAGGTCAAGTAGAGACGTGCCGTGCCGACGGACCGGGAGCGGTGAAGGATGGGCATGCCGTGCGGCGGACGTGCCATGCCGATGTACCCAGAGCGGTGAAGGGCGGACGTGAGGCTTGGACTGACGGACCAGAGGGCCAGAGGACCAGCTGTGGTAGCTGGCACGTAGCATCAGCGAGCGAGAGCACATGGGGATGTGCGATGCATCGACCGAGTCAGGAGGAAGACGTGGCGTCGTGACACTTGGCGGGAGGTCGGACACGGGCTTGCGTGCGGCGCAAGTGCCGTCGGCCGAGTCAAGGAGGATGGCGAACGCGTTGTGCCCAGCGTGGAGGCTGGACATGCATCGGCATCGGTGCCGGTGGTCGGGGTGTGCGAACCACATCCCGTCTACGGTGCGGGTTCGGTAGCTGAGCCTCAAAAAGCTACCATCGACGGTTTCTAGGTTTGGGCCTCAAAACCTGGGGTGGACGGTTTCCAGGTTTGGGCCTCAAAACCTGGGCTCGCGGGTTTTCGAGTTTGGGCCTCAAAACTCGGGGTGGACGGTTTCCAGGTTTGGGCCTCAAAATCTGGGCTGGCAGGTTTCCCGGTTTGGGCCTCAAAACCGGGGGAAGGTCCAAAAGGACGGTCGACACGTGGCGGCGTGGAGAGGCTGGCGCGGCGGCGAAGCTATCCACGAGAAGGCGTGGTGGTCGATGGTGGTGGCACATGGCGGCATCCTGGAGCTTGCGAAGCGAAGGATGAGAAGGCACGTGGCCGTCGGATGGAAACTGTCAAGTCTGGACGGTTTTACCCCTAGGGGGTATTTGGGTTGAGTGCTTCATGTGAGGGCGTTTTGGTCTTCGGACGTGCGCCTATATATATGAAGGGGGCTGGTTAGGGCAGCCCATCCTTGGAGGTGTCACTCTCATTTTGTTTAGGTGAGAGGAGGCTAGGGTAAGAGGAGAGACCGGCTCTTGTTATTGAGCTTTTCGCCATCCGCGTTTTGTACTGCGAGGAGTGGCTTGTAACCCGACACAAAGTGCTACACAATTCATCATCTAGTAGCAATCCAAGGATCAATTTCTCCCCTCCTTTTTGTCGGCTGAAATTTGGATCGAATCACGTTTTTGTTCTTCGCGTTTTGGTTTTTCCCCTCCCGAAGATTTGCCTCGTTCTCCCTCTCCGAGCGACGATTTGCGATTCCATTTGAATCAGATTGTTCTATGTCGTGAGCTCCTTCTTTCTACCGAAGGATTTCTTCTCTAACCTCACGAGCTCGTAGATCGGGTCAAAATCGCGTTCGTTCTTCGTTCTCCCCCCTTTTCTAGTGTTCTTCGGATTTCTCATGGATTAGTTGGATTGAAGCGATGATATCCTAGGATTAGCTTCCCAACACGTAGAAGAACACTTGGGAGAGGTTTGGTTGCAGCCCCGTTCGATTTGGTTGAGTTCCAATCGAATTTGAGTTTGATACGGGCTGTTTTTAGCCTTTCTGGGCATTCCCGGACTGTCCGGGACTTATCCCCGGACTGTCCGGGGGTCGGGGCTGTTCACGGGCAGCGAGGTCGCTGTTTTCATTTTTGAATGGCGGACTGTCCGGGCCTCATTCCAGGACTGTCCGGGGTTCAATAGCGGACAGTCCGCGGTTCACTAGCGGACAGTCCGCGACTGCACAGTTTTGCTGATTTCGTCCGTATCTTTTGCATACGAGCTCCGATTTATGATCCGTTTGTTGCGTTGGTTTCCTAACTTCTTATGGATCGTTCCAAAGTACTTTTGCCACCATTGGTCAAAGTATTTTTGGTCGGACACTTCCTTCTTCTCCATAGGAGTTAAGTGTTCCGCTTTCGGAGTTTCGTTTGTTCTAGCGGCCGTATCTTTTGCGTTCGAGCTCTGATTTGAGATCCGTCTGTTGCGTTAGTTTCCTAACTTCATAAGGATATTTCCAAGGTGATTTTGCCACTAGTTGGCCTAAGTAGTTTTGGTCGAACACTTTCCTCTTCTCCATAGGAGTGGGGTGTTCCGTTATCGGAAGTTCGATTGTTCTAGGAGCTTGCTTGTGCAGTTTTGCCCTGTTGCTTTGGTGCTTCGTTTTGGGGGTTCTTTGGTAGTTTTGCTGTACCTCTAGGACATCTCCTAGGGTATCCACCTATTCATAGGTAATGAACTCACCGGTTGTTTGAGTCTTTGTTTTTGGGGTGATTTTCTGGGACAAGGGCCATCATTTCTCGAGAAAAAATTTGAGGCTCCCATTCACCCCCCCTCTGGTCGCCAATTCGGTCCTTCAATTGGTATCGGAGCCAGTTAAGGATCTCTCTACTTTAACCGGTTCCGGATCCGCGAAGGCGACCTTTTGAGAAGCGGTTGTGTTTCCGACTTTGCTTGTCGAGGTGTTGAGTTTGTGTTTTGGCTAACACTAACGGTGCTTTTGGAAATGGCACCAAGTTCTTCTTCCAGTGTGTCTTTGTCCTTAGGTTTGAGTCTTGGACATGTGATCGAGGATGACACTTTGGCAAGAAGAAGGAGTACGGCTCTAGAGGCGGAACGCGAGGTGGATGCTTTGCTAGGCTTCCTAGGAGATGATGAGCATTCAACGAAGGATTGTATACGCGAACTTGGCAAGGCCAAGAAAGGTATTCTCGCTCCTTGTCTTGGGATTTTATCCCAACAATTTGAAGCTTGTTGTGATGATAACTTGAGATATGATGAGCTTTGTGATACCTTGCATAGAAAGATCAAAAAGTTGAATTGCTCCATCTCTAGGCTAAAAAATGGTCTTTTTCATTGGAAGTCTAGGCATCTTTACCTTGCACCTCTTGTAGTGACATGGTTAGGAAGAATAATGAGCTATGCTTTTCGCTTGCTAGGTTAGAATCTGAAAATGAAATATTGAAATCAAATGCTTCCATACCATGTCTTGTTTGCTTTGACTTGCGCAAGGACCTTGTTTATGCTAAATCTGAAATAGCCTTGCTTAGATCAAAAGCTTCTTTGCCATGTGGTTCTTGTGAGTTTTTGCATGCTGAAATTGATAAACTAAAATTGACTCACACCACATGTGTAGATGAACTTGAGCATGCTAGGGCTGAAATTATTGAGATAAATGCTACAAGGCCTAGCATTTATCTCAATAATTTCAGCCCTAGCATGAGCTACAAGGCCTAGCATTTATCTCAATGGTGATGTTTCTTTGCTTCTTGTGCTAACCATGATTCTTTGCTTGATGTGAATGGTGATGTTTCTTCCACCGATTTTATTTGCACATCTTGCATTGATTTAGAAAAAGAAGTTTTGGCTTTGAAAGCTTTGCGCGATGATATGAGCGCCAAGTTGGTTGAGCACAATGATATGAGTGCCAACCTTGAGAAGGAAGTTGAGCTCTTGCGTACCACATATGCTGAGTGCATTGAAAAGGAGATGGAAAACTTGAGAAACACTCCTTGTGGTACTTGTGACCGCCTCATGTTTGAAAATGAGGTTTTGGCCAAAAGATGCAAGAGCCTTTGTGCCAAGTCATTTGAGTCACGCATTTCTTCCAACTCCGATGTTGATATTTCTAAGTTTGCATCTTTGCAACCGGAGTTGAGTTCTTGTGTTGCGCGTGATTCTTTTGACGGTAGCACTTGTGCCAAGGTTTCGGATAGCTCTTTCATAGCTACTCCTAACCTTGTTGATTCTTCGAGTGATGTCCAAGGGACTTCTCTTGGCAAGGGTGCTTCTCATATTTTTGGGACTCGTGCTCCCAATCCGGTTTTCCATTGCACCTTTTGCAAGAAGGATGGACACTCATTCGATTTTTGTTTCCGCCGTGTTAAACACGAGCGACATATTCGAGCTAAGGCTTTTAGGAAGCCACGTAGCCTTTCCCATGGCACGTGTGCTCCTAGCGTTGGCACCAAGTTGGTTGTTGATGCTTCTTGTTCTAAGACCCAAGGGACTTCTCACTTGTCGGAGAATGGTGTGCCTTCCGATAGGCCTTTGTACCATTGCTCTTTTTGTGAGAAAGATGGGCATCAAGAAAGCTTTTGCTATCGGCGTGCCAAACGTTTGCGCCAAGCTCGCTCTTCTAGGAAGTTGGTGGTTCATAGCCCTTCCCATGGCATGAACGCTTGTGTTCCTAGTAAGAAGCCCCTCTTTGTTGATGGGTTTTATGACTCCTTTTCTAGTGGGTTAGGTCATGATCGTGGACATGCCTCTAGTGCTTCTTCTCTTGGTCCACGTCATGCTTCTCATGGTGCTTCTATTGGTTCTTCTACAAAAACCTTGGAAGATGTTTGCCTCTTTTCCCATGGTACGACTCGTTCTTCTCCTCGAGTTGTTATTTTGAGGAATGCTTCCAAGGGTGTTTCCAAATTGCATTTGAACCAACATTTGCATAATGCTAACCCACCAGATAAGTTGAGATTTGTGACCAAGTCTTGGGTTCCCAAGTACATGCTTGCTAACCCTTTGGGATCCAAGACTCGGGTTGCTTTGTCTTCTTGTGTGTAGATATGAGGACGAGGGGTGGAGAACATGCGCCTGATGGAGCTTGATCTTTTAGATGTGATCAAGATTTGATGGTTCTCTACACCCCGCTTAGAATTGCCTCCAAAGAGGCTTTTGCTAGTTGGTGAGCTTTCTTTTACACTCATACCTTGTACATTCATGGTCTAATTCTTGTGGTATGAGATGGACTGTCATGTGCTCACTTGTATAGTTCTTGCATGTACATTTTCTTGTGTATCATGTTTTGTTTTAGTCTAGCATGTGCTATCTTGTATATCATGTCATGCTAGCCTTGTGTATAGCTTGGTGATTTAGTCACTTTTCATGCTAGTTTGTGATCCTCATGAACATTGCGCCATGTTTTACCATACTTCTCCAGGGGCTTGATTTGTAGTGGTATGATGTTCATTAGGTGTCACTTTTCAGGTGCTAGTTTTGTGTAGCTACATGTATCCTGTTGATATGATTAGTTCGAGCACTAGCCTTTCCACAATTTTATCATGTTACGTGCTTTTGGATCTATTGCTATCATTACCTTGCATTATAGCATGTGTTGAGGTTTAGGCTGTGTTTAGGTTGATCATGTCTTTAGGTTGCTTTTTGCTATACAGTGCTTTATCCTGTTGCATGGTAGTCTTGACTAGGTTGAGTTCAGATCTCCTTGCGGTATCATTCATAGGTAGATCTCTTTTTGTTGAGAGTTCACCTTATGCTTATTATATGACTAACCGTTTTTGTGGAGACCTTGAGGTCACACTGGACGAGACAACGCCTTGTGTTTCTTCTGCTTTTGAGTGTGCAGGAGAACAGGAGCCTGGAGAGAGCATTTTGGCTCGCGGACCCGATCCCACTTCTTCCATGTCTTGGGGTTCCGTTCGAGCAGTTCTCCAACGAGCACTAGCTGCACCTATGGGAGCGACAGCATCAGGCGAGGGGGAGACGACTTCGGCGAGGCAAGAGCCCCGAAGATTTCAGTAGATTCAGGCGTCCCCTCGGGTATCACACCAGCAGGCGGTCATGTGCATCATGAGGTACCCCTGACACCCTTCTGAGTTCGGGCTTGGTACTCTTCCTCTTCGACCCCTCTGATGTGTGGTTTTTCCGAAGTGGATTTTTGCTGACTGTCGCTTGAGCGTTTCCTGGCTCTTCGCTTGTGAGTTTGATGTGTGTTTCCTTTTTTAGATGGGGAAGCATTTTGCCTGTTGTATCATAGTTTGACTTCTCCGATACCCTTTTGTTTTGGGTTTTCCTTTTTAGGCTAGTTTTGCTTTGTCTTTGATAGACTAGCTTTTGCATGCATTTCATCATGTATATCTTGCATTTTAGAGCTTCATGAATATAGTAATAAGAATGAGATTATGCTCTTGTTGGTATGCCCTGTCTATTCATGATGATGCTTGTAGCTTAGGCTCTTTTTGATCACTTGATACATGTTATGAGCTAAGCTATTTTTGCAAATGGTGAACTTGACTAATCAACTATGAAACCTTTAATTTGTTCACCATTGAGATTGGCCACTAGCATGGGTAGGATGTGTTGAGATCACTTGTGCTATCTTTTGTATGCTAGGTTGCTATGTCTCTTGCACTGAGTCATTCACTTGCTTGGATTGTTCATATTTACATTGTGCTTAAAGATTGATCCAAGTATTAGTGAAATGAAAAGATCGAGATGGGATTGCATGTGTCAGCACATCACGGTATTGAGACTGTTTCTCATTGCACATTTGAGTTAAACTTGAGCCGTGTAGTGTAAGACCGAAACTGGTGCTTTAAGCTTCCAATTGCTTTTCTTGCATAGGCTTAGCCCGTTTGAAAAGTTAGGCAATGACCATGCTTTCAACCTCTCGCAATCACATGCTGAATTTAAACTTGTGTAATTTCACCGCTGCAACTCCGATTACAATCTGAAATCACAAGTCTATGTTTCAGTCTATAGCATGATGATTGAACTTTGCTAGGGGTAGTTCACCTTGTATACCAGAGTTAGCACTTGTTTGATTTCCTGTCTATTCATGCTAAGTGCTATTTTTAGTGGTGAACTGCTTTTGAATGGCTTAAAACTGCTCATGAGCTTAATTGTTCATATTTCGTATTCATTTGATCAGTTTGAGCCTTTGCTAGCATTTGTATTGATTACTACACTTTCAGGGCAACACCCTTTTGAGCATCTTTTCATCCTGATTGCTATACACTTGAAGCTGTTGCATTGTGCATATCATGCATTTTTAGCTTAGTGTACATATCCCCCCAGCTCCGATACACTTTGTGGTCTCCTTCAATGCTTTTCATAGCCCCTATATGCTTTTGTTTGATGACTTGTCTTGTGTTTGTGTCAACTTTGTGAAAAATATTAAAACCCCTCAGCATGTTCCCTTTTGTCAAGAGGGAGAAGCTGTTTGCAAGGGGGAGCTTATGTGTTGGCACAAAGGGGAGAGTCATGCATTTTGGGGAGAGCTTTGAGCTAGGGGGAGTTTAGTTCTTTTATGTTCTTCTTCACTCGGTATAGCTCTTTTATGTGTTTCAATTAGTATCCATCTTTTGGTATGGAGTGTAATTGGTGTCACGAGCTTTGGTGCATAGCTTTTGTGTATAGGCTTGCTTTCAGGGGGAGTCGCTTTTGCTTTGTTGCTTCTCCGCGTGCTCCGAGTGTTTGTGCTCCATTCGACTTTGAGCTTCTTTTTGTGATTTCTCAGTCGGTATCGAGCCTGCTAGTCGTGTTGAGCCGTATTGCCTCTATCCTGAGGGACTAGCAGTTTTTGCTTGGTATTTTCGATTGGTTTGGAGCCTCCAGCTAGTTGTGTCGAGCCTCTTTTCCTCTGTCTTGAGGAACTAGCTGTTTTTCACCAATTTTTGGCTGCTTGTGATTCGTATCAAGTCTTCTGCTAGTTGTGTTGAGCCTCTGTGCCTCTATCTTGAGGGACTAGCAGTTTTGCTTTCTAATGCGTTGGTTCAGCCTCAATTGGTATCGAGCCTTGAGCTAGTGGTGTTGAGCCTCTTTTGCTTCTTCTTGAGGGCTAGCTCATTTTTGACTTGGTTGCGTCGAGCCGTTGCTCATGTCTTTGGGAACCAAGTCTTTTGCTCTGTGTGATCGAGTTTTGCTCTTTGATGAGTTATTGCTCCGATCCTTTGCTTGGTTGCATTGAGCTGTTGCCCACGTCTTTGGGGACCAAGTTTTCAGTTTTGGTATCTCAAACCATCTCTTGTGCCTAGTTTTTGTCAATTCAATCATCAAGGGGGAGAAAGAGAAAGAGAAAAAGGGGGAGAAATCTCGACCCAAGTGAATCCAAGTGGATAAGTACCTTGGTTTCTTTTGTGATGATTGTTTGACAATTTTATTTGAGATTGGTTTTCGAGTACCTTTTGGGATTTCATGAAACTCTTATTTCTCTTGACTCTTCGGTTGTGTGGAGGCTTTGCCCGCTTTTCCCGTTTCTTTCGGGACCAAGAGCTTTTGTTTGGAGTTTTCATGATCCTTCCTTATCTCAAGTAGCCTTGTGTTTGCTTTTGCTTGGCTTTTGGGCACTTGAATGAGGCTTGCCTTCAAACCCTTCCTTTTTGGTTTTATTGTTAGTCAATGCATTCATCAAGGGGGAGATTGAGAACATATATGATGAATGATTGACTTTGATGAGGAAGGTTTGAGGCTTTTACCCGGTTAAGTCTATATATCGCTATGCGCTTATTGTTTATGACTAACCTGTGGCGTGAGTTGTGTTGTGTTTATGTGTTGGCGTGTGTGTGCAACATGTGTCTCTTGGCTGTGTTGATGTGCAGGTGTGGAGCTCAGATACAGTGGTCTATGGCGAGGTGAAGGTCAAGTAGACACGTGCCGTGCTGACGGACCGGGAGCGGTGAAGGATGGGCATGCCGTGCGGCGGACGTGCCATGCCGATGTACCCAGAGCGGTGAAGGGCGGACGTGAGGCTTGGACTGACGGACCAGAGGGCCAGAGGACCAGCTGTGGTAGCTGGCACGTAGCATCAGCGAGCGAGAGCACATGGGGATGTGCGATGCATCGGTCGAGTCAGGAGGAAGACGTGGCGTCGTGACACTTGGCGGGAGGTCGAACACGGGCTTGCGTGCGGCGCAAGTGCCGTCGGCCGAGTCAAGGAGGATGGCGAAGGCGTTGTGCCCGGCGTGGAGGCTGGACATGCATCGGCATCAGTGCCGGTGGTCGGGGTGTGCGAACCACATCCCGTCTATGGTGCGGGTTCGGTAGCTGAGCCTCAAAAAGCTACCATCGACGGTTTCCAGGTTTGGGCCTCAAAACCTGGGGTGGACGGTTTCCAGGTTTGGGCCTCAAAACCTGGGCTCGCGGGTTTCCGAGTTTGGGCCTCAAAACTCGGGGTGGACGGTTTCCAGGTTTGGGCCTCAAAACCTGGGCTGGCAGGTTTCCCGGTTTGGGCCTCAAAACCGGGGGAAGGTCCAAAAGGACGGTCGACGCGTGGCGGCGTGGAGAGGCTGGCGCGGCGGCGAAGCTATCCACGAGAAGGCGTGGTGGTCGACGGTGGCGGCACATGGCGGCATCCTGGAGCTTGCGAAGCGAAGGATGAGAAGGCGCGTGGCCGTCGGATGAAAACTGTCAAGTCTGGACGGTTTTACCCCTAGGGGGTATTTGGGTTGAGTGCTTCATGTGAAGGCGTTTTGGTCTTCGGACGTGCGCCTATATATATGAAGGGGGCTGGTTAGGGCAGCCCATCCTTGGAGGTGTCACTCTCATTTTGTTTAGGTGAGAGGAGGCTAGGGTGAGAGGAGAGATCGGCTCTTGTTATTGAGCTTTTCGCCATCCGCGTTTTGTACTGCGAGGAGTGGCTTGTAACCCGACACAAAGTGCTACACAATTCATCATCTAGTAGCAATCCAAGGATCAATTTCTCCCCTCCTCTTTGTTGGCTGAAATTTGGATCGAATCACGTTTTTGTTCTTCGCGTTTTGGTTTTTCCCCTCCCGGAGATTTGCCTCGTTCTCCCTCTCCGAGCGACGATTTGCGATTCCATTTGAATCAGATTGTTCTATGTCGTGAGCTTCTTCTTTCTACCGAAGGATTTCTTCTCTAACCTCACGAGCTCGTAGATCGGATCGAAATCGCGTTCGTTCTTCGTTCTTCCCCCTTTTCTAGTGTTCTTCGGATTTCTCATGGATTAGTTGGATTGAAGCGATGATATCCTAGGATTAGCTTCCCAACACGTAGAAGAACACTTTGGAGAAGTTTGGTTGCAGCCCCGTTCGATTTGGTTGAGTTCCAATCGAATTTGAGTTTGATACGGGCTGTTTTTAGCCTTTCTGGGCATTCCCGGACTGTCCGGGACTTATCCCCGGACTGTCCGGGGGTCGGGGCTGTTCACGGGCAGCGAGGTCGCTGTTTTCATTTTTGAATGGCGGACTGTCCGGGCCTCATTCCAGGACTGTCCGGGGTTCAATAGCGGACAGTCCGCGGTTCACTAGCGGACAGTCCGCGACTGCACAGTTTTGCTGATTTCGTCCGTATCTTTTGCATACGAGCTCCGATTTATGATCCGTTTGTTGCGTTGGTTTCCTAACTTCTTATGGATCGTTCCAAAGTACTTTTGCCACCATTGGTCAAAGTATTTTTGGTCGGACACTTCCTTCTTCTCCATAGGAGTTAAGTGTTCCGCTTTCGGAGTTTCGTTTGTTCTAGCGGCCGTATCTTTGGCGTTCGAGCTCTGATTTGAGATCCGTCTGTTGCGTTAGTTTCCTAACTTCATAAGGATATTTCCAAGGTGATTTTGCCACTAGTTGGCCTAAGTAGTTTTGGTCGAACACTTTCCTCTTCTCCATAGGAGTGGGGTGTTCCGTTATCGGAAGTTCGATTGTTCTAGGAGCTTGCTTGTGCAGTTTTGCCCTGTTGCTTTGGTGCTTCGTTTTGGGGGTTCTTTGGTAGTTTTGCTGTACCTCTAGGACATCTCCTAGGGTATCCACCTATTCATAGGTAATGAACTCACCGGTTGTTTGAGTCTTCGTTTTTGGGGTGATTTTCTGGGACAAGGGCCATCATTTCTCGAGAAAAAATTTGAGGCTCCCATTCACCCCCCCTCTGGTCGCCAATTCGGTCCTTCATACTCCTAGTCACGACGTTGGCAAGTGTCAACAAGCATTTCTGGGCCGTTACCGGGGATAGTTGCCTAGCTCTATCTTTAGTGAAGTTAAGAACTACCAACACCCCCACACACTTATATGGGGGGTGGTAGCATTCGCGTGAGGGTGCCTCTGTTGCGAGCCCCTCGGCCGATAGTAAAGACGCGTCTGCCCCACACACTTAGACGAGGGGCGGTAGCATTCGCGCGGGGGTACCTCCGTTGCGAGCCTCTCGGCCGATAGTAAGGACGCGCCCGCCCCCACACACTTAGACGAGGGGCGGTAGCATTCGCGCGAGGGTACCTCCGTTGCGAGCCCCTCGGCCGATAGTAAGGACGCGCCCGCCCCCACACACTTAGACGAGGGGCGGTAGCATTCGCGCGAGGGTGCCTCCGTTGCGAGCCCCTCGGCCGATAGTAAAGACGCGCCCGCCCCCACACACTTAGACGAGGGGCGGTAGCATTCGCGCGAGGGTGCCTCCGTTGCGAGCCCCTCGACCGATAGTAAAGACGCGCCCGCCCCCACACACTTAGACGAGGGGCGGTAGCATTCGCGCGAGGGTGCCTCCGTTGCGAGCCCCTTGGCCGGTAGTTAAGACGCGCCCGCCCCCACACACTTAGACGAGGGGCGGTAGCATTCGCGCGAGGGTGCCTCCGTTGCGAGCCCCTCGACCGATAGTAAAGACGCGCCTGCCCCCACACACTTAGATAAGGGGCGGTAGCATTCACGCGAGGGTATCTCCGTTGCGAGCCCCTCGGACCGCGCGTTGCAGAATCCTTTGCTAGCGGTTTGCTGTACTTGAAAGTTGGTTGATGAAAATAGCTTTACAAGTTTGACGGGAGGGGTTGCAACTGGTCATGCCCGCGATACTGCTCTCGTTGTCATCTAGCAGCGTGCTTGCTTTTGCTCATCTTCTAGCTGCGGTTTGAGATGGGCATGCTACTTGATGAGGTTCTCGCCTAAAGTTACTGGATTGACGGTGCTTTCTGAAAGCAGTTTGGATGACACAATCATCAAAGCAAAACCTTGGTTCCTGATGCTTCCTATTCGCACTATGCCTCTTGGGTGAGCTTTTTAGGGTTTACATTTGAAAGGATTTGGTAGTTTTCGATGATTGGGAGGCTTGCATCTTGGTGTCTATTTTTATTGTCTTGCCTTTGTTGTGGGAGGCCTGCATTTATTTCCTTGGCTGTACTCGTGAGCTTTTGATAGGTGAAAAGTTAAGATGGCTTTTAAGTTTTTGCAGCGACTGAGGTCTGCTAGTTGTCCTTCGTGTCGCCCTACGAGGGCTACTCAACTTGGCCTCTGCTACCATCCTCCCATTTTGCCGGGGGGTCGGTTTTGCGGCATTGACAGGCTTTCACTGCGCCCTCGCTTTTCTTGAGTGTCGGTCTTGCTTTTCCCGCGGGCTTTCGTTCCGCCCTCTCGTTTTGTTGGAGGGTCGGTTTTGTACTGCCCGCAGGCTTTCGTTCCGCCCTCTCGTTTTGTCGGAGGGTCGGTTTTGTTCTGCCCGCAGGCTTTCGTTCCGCCCTCTCGTTTTGTCGGAGGGTCGGTTTTGTATTGCCCGCAGGCTTTTGTTCCGCCCTCTCGTTTTGTCGGAGGGTCGGTTTTGTATTGCCCGCAGGCTTTTGTTCCGCCCTCTCGTTTTGTCGGAGGGTCGGTTTTGTACTGCCCGCGGGCTTTCGTTCCGCCCTCTCATTTTGTCGGAGGGTCGGTTTTTGAATTGCCCACATTCTTTTGCTCCGCCCTCTCATTTTGTCGGAGGGTCGGTTTTGTACTGCCCGCGGGCTTTCGTTCCGCCCTCTCGTTTTGCCGGAGGGCCAGTTTTTGAATTGCCCGTAGGCTTTTGCTCCACCCTCTTGTTTTGTCGGAGGGTCGGTTTTTTGAATTGCCCGCAGGCTTTCGAGATTGTCGGTGGATGTAGAGGATCTCTTTCGCCCACCCGACCGACATTCTCGTTCATCACATCAGAATGACGAATGTCTCAACCTTATGTTCGGTTGATTTCGTCCTTTGGGGTGCCTCATAATGTTTTTGGGGAATTACAGATACTTTCATAATGTAGCAGTTACATCCAGCTGCCTCGTTAAAAAACCTTGCACCCCGATGAAGGGCTTCCCCGGCGAGGAAAAAGAGTGCAGTCGATTTTTAATACAAAAAGGTGAAAATAAAAAACAAGGAAAACCTTTCATCAAAGTTTGAGAAGACAAACTATGGGTAAAAGCGGCACAAGTTGCTTGCGTTCCATGTGTGGGCTGATTCTTCGCCCTTGTCGTTCAGCAATCGGAATACTGAAGGACCGAGAATGCACTAGCAAGGCGACCAGAGGGGGGGTGAATGGGAGCTCAAAAATTTCTTTCGAAACTTTGGCCGATTGTCCCCAAATCAACCCCCAAAAGCTACGACCGAGAACGTGATGCCCACGACCCTTGGAAGAGGGTGGATGATCTCTACGATCACAGCGAGGCACCACAAAGCGATAGCAAACCGAACGGCAAAAGGACCGACACAAGTTCGGCCCTCAAAAACCAAGTCTCGAACGTAGATAGACGGCTACGTTGAGAAATCCCCAAATACCGATGCTAACAAGTAGCAAAGATACCTAGAGAGGTTTCTTGGTCAACTACGAGGCCAAACGAGAGGTCCGGAAACCAAGCGAAGAAGCCGGGAGAGCAAACGCACTAAACCGGAACAAACAGCCGAATCCCGGACTGTCCGCCGGTATAGTCTCGGACTGTCCGGGCTAACTGCGGACTGTCCGCCATAGAAGCTCGGACTGTCCGCCGGCCAAATGGACAAAACAACAATGTTGCTGAACGTCCCTGGTCGACTCCCGGACTGTCCGCCAAGAACAACGGCGGACTGTCCGCGGTTCAAAAACTCGCCTGCACAGCAGCGCGGAGTCAGGCCACTGGTCTGGCCGACCCCGACACGCGGACTGTCCGCGACCCAGACGGCGGACTGTCCATGGATGACCAGAGAGGGCGATTTCAATCGCCTCCTCTCCAAATCTCTCCAAATTCGATGCAAATCAAAATCCCATGTTCCCAAACTTGGAGAAGATGATCACAGGGTAGTTAGGAGACTATCCCCAAGAAATCATCCGCTCAAATCAATTCAATCACCGGGAAATCGAAAGGGGAAGATCAAGAATGAAAAAGCGCCACGAAAATGAAATCAACCCGATCTACTTGTTCGTGAGGAGTTAGATGAATTCCTTTGGTCGAAATGACCTCCTCTCAAATACGAACAAGTTTATTCAAACGGATTTCGCAAAGACGCAGTATGGAGAGAGATCGAGCGACGGGAAAAACGCGGAGAAAAGAGGAACGCGAAGAACACGAACCAAAATGCGAATCAACACATCGATCTGCAACCGTGTGGCTACCACACGCTACAATAGTGAGGTTACGGCCTCACTTCCTCAAAATCTCCAGTACACAGAGGTATGGTTCTCTGCGGATCTCAGCTAGCTACAGCAGGGGATTGGGAGAGCAGGAAACCCTAAGTGCAAAGAGCAAATGAACTGAGATAGATGGGGAGGTGGGTGTCTCCCCCTACTTATCCTAATTCTAACTATTCCTAATTCCCACTCTACCCCTAACTACTTACAGAGCGAACCAGCTAAACCCTAAGGTTATTCTGGACCAACTCGGTGGTAGGTGGATCCGACGGCCACGCCCGCACAACTCGTAGCGTTGCCTCGACGCAACCTCCCGATTGCCGCCACGTGCCGCCCTCGCTCTGCACCCCGGTTTTGTGGCCCAACCGGGAAACCAGCCTTTCCAGCCACCCCCGGTTTTGAGGCCCAAACCGGGAAACCAGCCCACCAGCATCTGAGTTTTGAGGCCCAAACTCAGCAAACCCGCAGCACCCAGGTTTTGAGGCCCAAACCTGGAAACCGTCCGCGCCCAGGTTTTGAGGCCCAAACCTGGAAACCGTCCACCCGATGGTTTTTCTCTGGCTCTACCACCAAACCGACGCCGTAGAGGGGATGCACCGCCCGTGCACCCCGTCCACCGACATGTGTCCCCAAGTCCACGACTCAGGCAACACATGACCGCAAGTCTCCGCTCGTCGCTGTCCCAGGCTGCCAGCCACCACAACTGATCCTCGGGCCACCGGTCCCTCAGTCCAAGCCTCACGTCCGCCCTTCGCCACTCTCGGTCCATCGGCACGGCACGTCTCTACTTGACCTTCACCTTGCCTTTGATCACTGTATCCGTGCTCGACACCTGCACAACACAAGCCAAAGAACATGCGCATCATTCCAGTTGACAATCACTCATCACTCAGAGACTCGGCATACACCCATGTATCCGCAATCTCCGCCTTGATGAGTGCATTGTCAACTACCAACACAAGTCATAATGGAAATAGAAGGAAGAAGAAGGAGAAGAACTCAACCAAATGACCCAAAAGCATAGCAAAGCCGAAGAAGGTCAAGTGGAAGGAGCAAAACAACTTGGTCCCCAAAGACATGGGCAACGGCTCGACGCGACCAAGCAAAGCAAAACTAGCCCTCAAGAAGAGGTAGAATAGGCTCAACACCGCTAGCAAGAAAACTTGACACCAATTAGAAAATCAACTGAACATCAAGCAAAACAAAACTAGCCCTCAAGAAGAGGTAGAACAGGCTCAACACCGCTAGCAGATACCAATCAAAAAATCGAAGCAAATGCTAGTCCCTCAAGACAGAGGCACAGAGGCTCAACACAACTAGCAAGGAAAGCTCGATACCAAAACCTTACGGCCAACAGGAAGCAGCAAAAACTCCCCCTTGAATAGTGCAATCAACCAAGAAAGCTCCTCCTTAGTTCAATCGGAGGATAAAGATTTGCAATTTCTCCCCCTTAGTTGAAAATGCACTAATCAAGAAAAAATGCTTCCCCTCAGAAGTGCCAACCAGAGAGGTTCTCCTACCTACAAGAGAAGTTCTCCCCCTTCCCAAATGCATAGGAGTCAAAATGCAAGTTAGGAGCTTCAAAGAGAGTATACTCAAAAGAGTGCAAAGATGCTCTACAGAGTTCTGATCCGATGACTCAGAAAATGCACAGAATGCTAGCAAAGGCTCAAACTGATCCACTAAGTCTGAAATGAGAGCAAAAGAGCAGTTTTCAGTCAAAAAAGTATTCACCATCAAAATAGCACAAGACATGTATGGACAGGAAGTCAAACACGTGCTAATCATGTATACAAGGTGAACTACCCCTAGCACAGTTCAAACATCATGCTGATATAATTAAAAATGAAGCATACACTTGTGATTTCAAATTTTAATCGAAGTTGCAGCGGTGGTGAAATTACACAAGTTCAGAAATCAGCATGTGACTGCGAGAGGTTGAATGCTTGTTATTGCATAACTTTTCAACTGTGCGAAGCCTATGCATAAGCAATCAGAAGCTTTAAAGCAACAGTTTCGGTCATACACTACACAGCTCAAGTTTAACTCAAAGTGCAATGAGAAACAATCTCAAAACTGTGAGGTGCTAACAAGCAAACCCGTCTCGATCTTTTCAATTCACTTAACTTGGTTCAGATTTTAGACAGAATATGACATACCAAGCAAGTGAATGACTCAACACTAGAGACATAGCAACCTAGCATACATAAATGGCATAAGTGACTTCTACACATTCTACACATGCTAGTTGCATATCTCAATGGTGAACATTTGCAAAATTTAAGTTCATTAATCAGATTCACCATTCAAAAATAGCTCAGCTCACAGTATGTATCAGTGATCAGAAAGAGCATAAGCTACAGCATCAACATAAAGCATCGGAGCAAAGACTACATAGAGCATAGTTACATTCTCAGACATATTCATGAAGCTCAGAATGTAAAAGCGTATGCTGAAATGCAAAGGAAAACAAAAATAAGCGAAAAAGAGTCAGTCTATCATACAAGAGTCAAAATGTTTCCCCCATCTAAAAGGGGAAACACACACCAAGCTCACCCCTCAACCGATTAAAGGTTGATTGAAAGGACCGAATCAGCCTAGAGGGGGGTGAATAGGTGATTTTTGACTATCTGAAACTTCACAATCTATAAGATGTAGTTAGATAGTAACCGGAGAAGCCGATTTGTTTGGGTAGGTACTATCGGGTGTGAAACACCGGTACTACCGACACAAACAAACGACACAACCGGGATCCTAAAAGAAACTACAATCCGATGAATGTAAGCTATGAAGATAATACAAGTTTCTAGCCCACTTTCCTAAGAATGATATATGGAAAATCTACTCTCACAAAACCTTGGTTGCTCCCCTTGATGTAGATCGAGTCTTCCCAACCTAAGAAAGAGATAGAGATAGGAAGAACACGAAGAAGAACACAATAACAAGTGAAGTAGAGAAAATAGAGACAACAACAACAAGCACACGGGACACGCGATTTATCCCGAGGTTTGGCCAATCCACTAAGGAGTGCCTACTTCCTCGTTGTTGAGGTGACCACCAAGGTCGGAGTCTATTTCACCTCCTCGCCTCACTCAAGCAACCACAAAGGCTACGAGAGTATCTCTACTAGAAATCTCAGGGTAATACAAACGCTTCGGGGAGCCCTCACAAGTAAATCAATACGGGCTACCACGAAGAACACCTAACCGGCTAGAGCTCAAAGAGCTCAAGAGTAAAAGACACAAAGCAAGCCGGCAAGATGGAAACCAAGTGCTCAAGTCGAAGATTGATGCTTCCCACTCTCGAATCTCACTTCCCTAGCTCAAATCTCACAAGGGAATGAATCCAGGAGCAAGGGGGAGAGAGAGAGGTGAGTCAATGCTTGGAGAGTGTTTGTCTCGAGTTAGGTCAGTAATAAGTGTATCGAGTGAGTGGGTGACCGTGGAAAGTGAAGAGGGAAGGCATTTATACTCCCTCAGTCCCGAGGCTGGTCGGTACCACCGACCACCCCTGGCCGGTACCACCGACCAGTACACAACGGTCGAAAGAATCCAGATCTGACCAAACAAGCAACCACCGTCCTCACGTCGGTACCACCGCGGGCGGTAGTACCGAGGTTATGGCGGTACTACCGCCAGGCCAAATTGGCCGCGAACAGAGAACATCTCACAAAGGGACTTGGTCCCTCGGAAACTACCGCCCAAAGGTCGGTACCTCCGAGGTCGGTGGTACCGAGGTTATGGCGGTACCACCGCCAGGCCATTTTCAACTCAACACAGAGAGCTTCGCGAAACCAAGATACTACCGACCTCGGTCGGTACCACCGCGGGCGGTACTACCGAGGTTATGGCGGTACTACCGCCAGGCCATTTTCAATTCTACACAGAGAGCTCTGCAAACTTGGTTACCACCGGCCTTGGGTCGGTAGCACCGGGGGCGGGGTACTATGAGGTAATGGCGGTACTACCGCCAGGCCAAATTCAGCGCGGACAGAGAGCCTTGCAAACTTGGAAACTACCGGCTATGGGTCGGTACCACCGCGGGCGGTAGTACCGAGGTTATGGCGGTACTACCGCCATGTCATTTTTGACCAACACAGAGAGGGTGTTTGAGCGCTGCGCAGAGAAGCCGTGGTCGGTACCACCGACCACCCATGGTCGGTACCACCGACCATATGAAATTACCCTCTACGTGTTCGTGATTGTGCGGTGTCTCTCAAGCGAACTAAGGTTAGTCGATTTGAGCACTTTTCTCCACATCTAGCCAACTTACTTTGTGACCCTCTTCATAGTCCGGCTTACCTATAACTCAAGTTTAAAAATTGAAATTTTAAACTACCACTTGAGCTAGGCATCTTTATGTCCAAAAGTATCCTACGTGCTTTGTTCACGAGATTTCAACGTTTCAAATCTTTCAAAGGACTAACACCTGCATACAAGCTTTTATAAACTGGTTAGTCCCTAATTTGATTGTCATTAATTAGCCAAAACCCACATTGGGGGCGAATGCACTTTCAAACTCCCCCTTTTTGGTAATTGATGACAACCAACTTAGGCTTACAATTAGGGATAGAAAGAATTGAAGCTTTTGAATTCCAAAATTTAGTTGAAGCTCCCCCTTAGTGTATGCTTTGGATATGAATTTCAAACCTTGATTAGAAAGCAAGGTTGCATACACAAGAACAAGAGCTCCCCCTAAATTTTGCAATCCGTGGGGTGTTTAAGTGTGTGACAACATCAAATATATCAATTTGTGATGCATAAACGGTATGACATGGTGATTCACATAACAATGTAATAAGAAAAGCGAATGGCTATTGAAGAAAGAAAAGAACTCAAATCACATAGCCATATCGAAAACAACAATCACCATGACAAGAGCATCAATAATAAGGATGAACCAACATGAATATAACATTAAGCATAAATGTTTTACATCCTCAGCACATCACAAATAAAATACAGCATACCACACTTAGTTCTCAAAAAAAAATTACCTCTCTCTCACAGCTAGCTATTAAAAAAGATAAGCCTAACACTCCCCTTTGGCATCAAGTACCAAAAGGGTAGGCCAAGATAAGCAAAGAGCTAGTAATAGCTGCTGGAAGATCCACCATGATAAGAATTACCAAAAAGAGAGGAAGAAGGCACTGGCACCGACATCACCACCTGGATAGGACGACGAAGGAGCAGAAGGATCCGGCGGTGGGAGGAGTAGAGTCGCGAGGACCACCACTCCCAGCTGGATTGGTCGGGGCCAGCAAAGCCCATGTACGAGCCACCACCCCCACCTTGATATGATGTGGACCGCCAGCAAAGGACGTGCCCATACCATAGTCAGGGAAGAAGGGATGAGGCTGGTACTGAGGTGGTGGCGGAGGATAGAACTGATGGGGCGAATACAGCATGGAGCTGTAAAAACCCGCCTCACCACCACCTGGAAACTGGGGCTGTTGCTGGGGAAGACCACCACCATCACCATCATCATCATCATCATCGTCACCGCGCCGGGCCTGAGCATCGTACTCAGCAAACGGATCTGGATGGGGTCGGACCGGAGAGCGCGGAGGAGACCGAGATGCTGACACACCTCCTGCTGATGTCGCTCGTCGCGATCGGCCCGATAGCACATCCACTCAAAGATCTTGCCAAGGGCGGAGCGAATACCACCACTCCTACGCCCTCACGACGCGGAGGAGGAGCGGTAGCACGGGGAACATCTCCACCACCGGCTGAGCCTCGCCAGGCGCTGCTGCATCTGCTGGGACCTCACCACCTTCATCAACTTTTTTTGTCCTTGGAAGGAGCCGAGGTGAACTTGCGAACACTGTACTCCTTCATGGTGCGATCATACTCGAAGGTGGCGCCAACCACATGCTCAATGATATGCATAAGGTATGGAGCATATGGCAGGGCCTTGTGAGGATCATTATATACATCGAGATCTTTTGCCAAAGAAAGTGAGAGATGCTAAACCGTCCATCTGGCAGAGCAAAGCGGACTAGGACCTTGGCAGCATCATCTCTCAAGTTATCTTGATCTCCAATTTTGGGATCCAGAGTCAGGCGCATGATGTTGTTGAGGACATAGTAAGCGGGCTTCAGGCCATGGACCTTGAAGGTCGCCACTGCACCATCCAAATAGACCTGAGCTCTGCAACTGCTCTAAGTACATACCCCCTCCATACATCTCTGAAAGACGAGGAGCATCTCTGTCCACATGATCGAAGCCCAACAACCAAGCAAATGTGACAAAACACATCTGTAGTGGACCCTTGGGTCATCCAATGCAGCACGCGAGCTTCCTGATCAATGAACAAAGTTGCCCAGAACTGGCAAAGAATCTCCTGGTTGAAGCTGCGCTCGCCAGAGATCAGCCCAAAAACTCTCCACTCCTCTAACCTCTGCACCAGGGCCTGAATGTCCTCAGAATCTTTGTCGGTCAGAGAGGAGAGAGAACCCAGTCTCTTATGAGCAAAAAGAGGAGGATGTCCCTTAGCACAAAACCCTTCCAGCACACTGTCACATAGAAATCTTGCTGGAACCTGGACCAGAACCTCCTATCTACAGAAGCATCTCTAACAAACAGATAGGGGTTCTCCTCACGCTGCCTCCTCATCAAGTTACCCCGCTTTCTATCGGGTAATCCATGGGATTTCCAAGAAGAGCGCGAGGAACGGGGACATGACATTTGGCTTGGCTTGGTGCAGTGTGCATGTCAAAGCCCGTTGATTAGCATCAACCCTGAAGTCGAGGGGATGCCGGTCCAACTTGAGGATCGATGGATCGACCCTCACGATCGAGACCAGCTGAAGGCACTCCTTCCACAATGACGCTGTGCAGGCGCCCAGCCAGACCAGCGACAGGAGGCGGAGAAGGTTGAGGAGGCGGAGGAGGCGAAGGAGCAGCATGCCCACTGCCACGGGCATGACCGCTCCCGCCCCCTCTTGCGCTATCCATGCTGCGACGGCCCGTGTGGCCTGCGGACGAGCGTCCACGGACCTGACGAGAGGAGTCATCCATACTCCCAGACCGAACACGGCGCCCGGGGATTGCGACGCGGCGGCGCCCCTTGCCATGACCACCTTGCTCCAAGGCGGCATACTCCTCATCATCATCACTAGGGGAACGAGCACGAGAGGGCCTCCGGCTCATCTAGACAAAGATAGCATAGACCAACATGAGACAAAGATGATGGAAAGATTACTTCAAGGATGTAGCAAATAAGACGATCGAAATCAGGAAGGAGAACGGCTCGCTGCGCGCGGGCGGTACTACCGACCCCTGGGGGCGGTACTACCACCGCACAGCAGCGTGCGGTTTCCTTCAATCCAATCTACCAAATCGCTATGAACTTGCTAACCATACATCCTAGAAGCATCTTCATACTAGATAGAAACAATCCTACCAAAAGAATCGACCTAGAACAAAGTACATTGAGAGAATCGGGCATGAACACCCTAGTACCTTGCTACTCGTGGAAGAAGAGGTCGAAATCCAATGAAGGAGGAAACTTTGGGCTTCAAGAACACCACCACGACGATCTCCAACCTTCAAAGCACCTTTCCACCGAAGGGATTTGGATTTGGGTGGAGGAGGAGGGAGATCGAGGAGGACGAACGGAGCGGCGCAAGGGCTCGGGGGCTGGCACGGCGGAGGCGGGCAAGGCAGGAGGCGGTGCGGTCAAACGATTGACTAGGGTTAGAAAAGATTCACCGCGCCCCTTTTATACTGGGTCAAACCCGGTCGGTGGTACCGCCATAGGGCCGGTACTACCGACGTCGGTACTACCGCCCTATGGCGGTACCACCGACAGCACAAAAAACAGAGAGGACAGAGAGGGATTTCAAGAGAGCCTTGTGTGTATACTACACATACTTCAAACATGTCCAGATTTCATATAACCAATACATAGCCATGGACATAAGTGAAGTATGCAAAATAGATTTTGAAATCACACACAATATTTTGTCAAACCATTTATCTAGGTCTCTAGGTGAAAACAAATATGTGCAAGACATCAAGCCACGTTACGAGAATCAATGATATTTAGTTCACTCCTCAAAGCACAAAATCTTGACTCATCTAAAGGCTTTGTGAAGATATCGGCTAGTTGTTTTTCGGTGCTCACATGGCGTATTGCGATATCTCCTTTGGCTTCATGGTCTCTCAAGAAATGGTGTCGGATGTCTATGTGTTTTGTGCGAGAATGGTTTACGGGATTGTTTGCTAGTTTGATAGCACTCTCATTGTCACACAAAGGTGGAATTTTGGTTTCCTCACATCCGAAGTCCTTAGTGTTTGCTTCATCCAAAGTAGTTGAGCACAGCAAGCGCCGGCCGCACATACTCGGCTTCGGCGGTGGATAGGGCAACACTATTTTGTTTCTTAGAACTCCATGACACCAAAGACCTCCCAATAAATTGGCAAGTCCCGGTAGTGCTCTTTCGGTCTACCTTGCAACCGGCATAGTCCGAATCGGAATAGCCAATAGATCGAAAGTGGAGCCCTTGGGATACCACAAGCCAAGATTCGGAGTGTGCACTAAGTATCGAAAATTCTCTTAACGGCCATAATATGACATTCTTTCGGATTAGCTTGAAACCTTGCACACATGCACACACTAAGCATAATATCGGGCCTAGATGCACAAAGGTAAAGTAATGAACCGATCATAGAGCGATATACCTTTGGTCCACTGACTTACCATCCACATTTAGATCAAGATGTCCATTGGTAGGCATAGGGGTCTTGATGGGTTGGCCTTGTCCATCTCAAACTTCTTTAGCATGTCTCTTGTATACTTGGTTTGACTGATGAACGTGCCATCCTTGAGTTGCTTGATTTGGAATCCAAGAAAGTACTTCAACTCACCCATCATGGACATCTCGAACCTTTTGGTCATGATCCTACTAAATTCCTCACAAAAGGCAACATTAGTACTACCAAATATTATGTCATCGACATATATTTGGCACACAAAGATATCATTATCAACTTTGCGAGTAAATAAAGTAGCATCGGCCCTTCCTATCTCAAAAACCCTTTTTGAGTAGGAAGTCCTTAAGACAATCATACCAAGCTCTAGGGGCTTGTTTAAGCCCATAGAGCGCCTTGTCGAGCTTGTAGACGTGGTTGGGAAACTTTGGGTCCTCAAAACCCGGTGGTTGCTCCACATAGACCAATTCGGAGAGGGGGCCGTTGAGGAATGCACTTTTCACATCCATTTGGTATAGCTTGAAATCATGGTGAGTAGCAAAGGCAAGTAATATACGAATTGACTCGAGCCAGCTACAGGTACAGGTGCATAGTTTCCCAAAATCCAAACCTTGATTTGAGTGAAACCTTGAGCCACCAACCGTGCTTTGTTCCTTGTCACCACGCCATGCTCGTCTTGCTTGTTGCGGAAGACCCATTTGGTTCCTATCACATTTTGCTTGGGCCTTTCCACCAAGGACCAGACTTCATTCCTGGTGAAGTTGTTCAGCTCTTCTTGCATAGCCATCACCAGTCCGGATCGTCAAGTGCTTCTTCCACCCTAAGAGGTTCCAAAGAGGAGACAAACAAGTAATGTTCACAAAAATTTGCTAAACGAGAGCGTGTCGTTACCCCACGCCGTATGCTCCCCAATATGTTGTCAACGGGATGATCCCGTTGAACTGTATGATGAACTCTTGGATGTGGCACAAGTGATCTTCGTTGGATGGGTCCATCTTCATCATCTTCATCATATGCATTGATGTCCCCATCTTCTTGTCGGACTTCATGTTGAGCTTGTGTTTGATCATCAACTTGATGTATCACTTGAACATCACCCACACTACCACCATTCGGAGTTGCGGAAGCTTCATCATGCGCATTTGGATGCACATGATGGATATGAGAATCTTGTGGAGTGTGTGATGGTTCATCTTCATCATCTTGTATTTCAACGGGCCTCACATCACCGGTTGCAAGCTTCTTGATAGCTTCGGATGGAGGCTCGTCATTACCTACAAGCTCATCATTGACTTGCTCCTTTTGAGAGCCGTCGGATTCATCAAAAGTCACGTCTACCGTTAACTCAATAGTGCCGGTGGCATTATTGAATACACGGTAGCCATGTTCGTTAGTACCATAACCAAGTAGAAAGCCTTCGTGTACCTTAGGTGCAAACTTTGAACTTTTGGCCCTCTTGTTAGTATGAAACACTTGCAGCCAAAAACTCGAAAGTAATGCACCTTTGGTTTGTTACGGTTAGAAGCTCATATGGCGTCTTCCCTCTTAGCTTGTGAAGGTAGAGGCGGTTGATTGCATGACACGCCGTGTTCATTGCCTCCGCCCAAAAGCCATGGGAAGTCTTGTACTCATCCAACATAGATCTTGCGGCTTCAACAAGAGTTCTATTCTTCCTTTCCACAACCCATTTTGTTGTGGGGTATATGGAACGGAGAACTCATGCTTGATCCCTTCTTCATCAAGATACTCTTCTATGTTGGTGTTCCTAAACTCGGTCCCGTTGTCGCTTCTCACTTTCTTGATCTTGATGTCGAACTCATTTTGTGCTCTTCTAGCAAACTTCTTGAAATGCCTTGCGTTTCGCTTTTATCTGCTAAAAAGAACACCCAAGTGAAACGAGATAGTCATCAACAATAACGAAAACCGTATTTGTTACCGCCGATGCTTTGGTAAGCAACGGTCCGATGAGGTCCATATGCAATAGCTCCAATGGTCTTGTGGTCGACACAATGTTCTTGATTGGATGCTTTGCTCCAACTTGCTTTCCGGCTTGGCACGCACTGCAAATCCTATCTTTCTCAAAAGAAACATTTGTTAGTCCAAGGATGTGCCCTTCTCTTTGAAGTTGGGCCAAGTTCCTCATCCCAACATGAGCTAGTCGGCGATGCCACAACCAACCCATGCTAGATTTTGCCATTAGACATGTTGTAGGTTCTACCTTACTAGTTGAAAGTCAACTAGGTAAAGTTTTCCCTTCAACACGCCTTTAAATGCAATAGAGGAATCCCTTCTTCTAGAGACGGTCACACCTTATCCGTAAAGAGACAATCGTAACCCATTTCACAAAGTTGAGAAACGGATAACAAATTGTAACTCAACGAATGCACAAGTAATACTTAGATATGGAATTGTCAGTTGAGATAGCAATTTTACCCAAACCAAGCACTTCTCCTTTACCATTGTCACCAAACACAATGTTGTTGCATGAGTCGTTGCTTGGTTGAAAGGAGGAGAACATATCTTTTGCCCCCCCGTCATATGATTGGTGCATCCACTACAACACCCAACTTGACCCACCGGAGGCATATTCCTACAAAACAAGTTTATGTTCTAGATTTAGGTACCCAAACGAGATTGGGTCCTTGGGGGTTAGTCATAAGCTTTTGGCACCCAAACATTTCTCATAATTCCCTCTTCTTGAGGGCACCAACATACTTGACAACTATTTTGCCATCATCACCCCAACAACACAAATAATCACATGTATAGCTTCTTGATATGGGCTTTTGTTGCTTGGGAGCCTCCACTTGCTTCTCCTTGTTGATCTTACCATTAGCAAGTGGAGCCTTTGGATTGGCAATCTTGTTGGCCTTGTTCATTAGGTCAAAGAGAGGAACCCTTTGTTAAAGTTAACAAAAGGTACCCCATTGACCATCTTCTACCATTGGCCTTACCACCATACCTATTGTACCCAATTCCATCCTTGATGGATGGGTGCCTTGCGGTCTTGAGGATATCTTTTGGTTGTTGCACCTTACACTTGCAACCATTCCTCAAGATCATGTTCAACCTATGAATCTCCTTGTCTTTCTTTCTATCTCAACAAGGTTAGTTGCACAAGCATTTATATCAAGTTATAGCATCTTTTGCAACCATTACTAGTTGAGGCATTAGATTGTCGGAATCCTTAGGAGTAGTTGAAGAGGTACTACTCCAAAGAGTGTTGTAGCTTAGTTCAAGAGTTTGATACTTATTTTGAGAGCTTGTGAGGCTCTCTTGAACCATGCTAACCTCATTCTTTAGGCTTGCAATTGAGTCATTGCTCATGGAACACTCCTTAGCCAACTTCTTGTTGGAGTCATTGGCTAAAGATAGTTCCACGGTCAATTTCTCAACCTCAACTTCTCCTCGGCAAGAGAGGCTTCCAATGCACGGTTCTTTTCTCTCTCTTGAGAGATCAAGTCCCCTGCATTGCAAGACTCTCATTCCGACTCTCTAATTTAGTGAGCAATTTTATATTTTAGTTCCACCTTTCTTGCCAAACTTTCTAATTAGCTAAGCTCAAATTCATCCATATCATCATCACTACATTCATCACTAGAACAAGTAGGAGAGTTGGATGATACCTTCTCATTCTTAGCCATGAAGCAAGAATGAGTGAAGTCATCCTCGTCGTCGGAGAGGTTCTCGAACAAGGGTGACGAAGTTGTCGATGTAGCCATGTTGGAGAAGAGGCTTGGAGAAGAGGTCTTGTGTATGGCAATGTTGGCCGCTCCCTTTCCTTCTCCTTGCTCTTGCTTCTCTTCATCACTTGAGTCATCTTCCGAGAACCACTCCTCACCAAGATGAGCTTCACCACCTCTTTTCTTCTATGCTTCTTGTCATCACTCTTGCTATACTTGTTCTTGTTCTTCTTTTGTGGACAATCGGCAATGAAATGATCATCCGCTCCACACTCATAGCAATTCCTCTTCTTTGACTTCTTGAAGTAACCACCTTTGCCCTTCTTGTGCATCTTCTTTCTCATGAATCTTCTAAAGTTCTTCACAATAAGGGCCAACTCATCATCGGAGTCTTCACTTCCTTCGCTTGAAGAGTCATCTTGGGCTTGCTTCCTTCTTTTTGATTAGCCTTGAGTGCTACCACCTTCTTGTGGCTGCCTCTTGATCTTCTATATCTTCATCATCCAAGACTTATGATGCTTTATCTTGGCAAGCATCTCATGAGGTCCCATGCTCTCATAGTTAGGTCTCTCCATGATGATTGATGCAAGGTTCTTGTTCCTCTTTCTATATGCTCTTAATAGCTTTCTTCCAGGAGTAGATCCCACTTTGTGTCTCCGAGAGCTCTAATCTGATTGACCAATGTCATGAATCTATCAAACATTTGTTGAGTGGTCTCACTTTTCTTGATTGCAAAGTTCTCAATCTTCCATGAAGAAGCTCTATGTTGCACTTCCTCACACTCGCATCACCCTCATATGATATCCTGAGGGTATCCCAAATCTTCTTGGCATTCTCCATTCCATGTACCTTGTTGCTTTCTTCAGGCTTAAGGCATGATAGGATCAATGATGCGGCTTGAACATTTTGTTGAAACTCAAACACATCATTGTCGGTGAACTCTTGACCTTCAACATGACTTGGTCCATTGTCAACAATCTCCCAAACTCTTGCGGCAAGAAGGTGTAGCTTCATCTTGTGTGCCAATCATTGTGTTGATTCATCAAAGGCGGCGGTTGTTTGCCTAGATTGACGCTAGGCAATTGCATGACCTTGCCCATTGGCTATAGTCATATGGCACTCTAGTGAACTCGGTGGTCTTTCTTGCCTTTCTCTTCATCTTCCTTCTTCTTGTCATCGCTTCCGGATGATTTGGCTTTGTTGTCCAAAGCTCGCCTCAAACTCTCCATCTCATCTCTCATCCTCTTCATCTCATCTTCATGCTTCTTTGCTTGATTTTGAATTACCTGAGCAGTAACCTTCTTGACAATCTCATCAAGTTGTTCTTGACTCATGGTAGACATGATTCTCCCTTACGCGGTGAAGCGCTAACACAAGGGTTAGGCTCCGATACCAATTGAAAGGACCGAATCAGCCTAGAGGGGGGGGTGAATAGGTGATTTTTGACTATCTGAAACTTCACAATCTATAAGATGTAGTTAGATAGTAACCGGAGAAGCCGATTTGTTTGGGTAGGTACTACCGGGTGTGAAACACCGGTACTACCGACACAAACAAACGGCACAACCGGGATCCTAAAAGAAACTACAAATCCGATGAATGTAAGCTATGAAGATAATACAAGTTTCTAGCCCACTTTCCTAAGAATGATATATGGAAAATCTACTCTCACAAAACCTTGGTTGCTCCCCTTGATGTAGACCGAGTCTTCCCAACCTAAGAAAGAGACAGGGATAGGAAGAACACGAAGAACACAATAACAAGTGAAGTAGAGAAAATAGAGACAACAACAACAAGCACACGGGACACGCGATTTATCCCGAGGTTCGGCCAATCCACTAAGGAGTGCCTACTTCCTCGTTGTTGAGGTGACCACCAAGGTCGGAGTCTATTTCACCTCCTCGCCTCACTCAAGCAACCACAAAGGCTACGAGAGTATCTCTACTAGAAATCTCAGGGTAATGCAAACGCTTCGGGGAGCCCTCACAAGTAAATCAATACGGGCTACCACGAAGAACACCTAACCGGCTAGAGCTCAAAGAGCTCAAGAGTAAAAGACACAAAGCAAGCCGGCAAGATGGAAACCAAGTGCTCAAGTCGAAGATTGATGCTTCCCACTCTCGAATCTCACTTCCCTAGCTCAAATCTCACAAGGGAATGAATCTAGGAGCAAGGGGGAGAGAGAGAGAGGGGAGTCAATGCTTGGAGAGTGTTTGTCTCGAGTTAGGTCAGTAATAAGTGTATCGAGTGAGTGGGTGACCGTGAAAAGTGAAGAGGGAAGGCATTTATACTCCCTCAGTCCCGAGGTTGGTGGGTACCACCGACCACCCCTGTCCGGTACCACCGACCAGTACACAACGGTCGAAAGAATCCAGATCTGACCAAACAAGCACCACCGTCCTCACGTCGGTACCACCGCGGGCGGTAGTACCGAGGTTATGGCGGTACTACCGCCCGCCAAATTGGCCGCGAACAGAGACATCTCACAAAGGGACTTGGTCCCTCGGAAACTACCGCCCAAAGGTCGGTACCTCCGAGGTCGGTGGTACTGAGGTTATGGCGGTACCACCGCCAGGCCATTTTCAACTCAACACAGAGAGCTTCGCGAAACCAAGATACTACCGACCTCGGTCGGTACCACCACCGCGGGGTACTACCGAGTTATGGCGGTACTACCGCCAGGCCATTTTCAATTCTACACAGAGAGCTCTGCAAACTTGGTTACCACCGGCCTTGGTCGGTAGCACCGGGGGCGGTACTACTGAGGTAATGGCGGTACTACCGCCAGGCCAAATTCAGCGCGGACAGAGAGCCTTGCAAACTTGGAAACTACCGGCTATGGGGTCGGTACCACCGCGGGCGGTAGTACCGAGGTTATGGCGGTACTACCGCCAGGTCATTTTTGACCAACACAGAGAGGGTGTTTGAGCGCTGCGCAGAGAAGCCGTGGTCGGTACCACCGACCATATGAATTACCCTCTACGTGTTCGTGATTGTGCGGTGTCTCTCAAGCGAACTAAGGTTAGTCGATTTGAGCACTTTTCTCCACATCTAGCCAACTTACTTTGTGACCCTCTTCATAGTCCGGCTTACCTATAACTCAAGTTTAAAATTGAAATTTTAAACTACCACTTGAGCTAGGCATCTTTATGTCCAAAAGTATCCTACATGCTTTGTTCATGAGATTTCAACGTTTCAAATCTTTCAAAGGACTAACACCTGCATACAAGCTTTTATAAACGGGTTAGTCCCTAATTTGATTGTCATTAATTAGCCAAAACCCACATTGGGGGCGAATGCACTTTCATTGATTCGTCTAAAGGCTTGGTGAAAATATCAGCCAACTGATGATGAGTATCGACATGGCGAAGGTCGATATCACCCTTCTCATAGTGGTCTCACAGAAAATGAAAGCGCACATCAATGTGTTTGGTCTTTGAGTGCAGCACGGGGTTCTTAGCAACGCTAATCGCACTCGTGCTGTCACAAAGCAAAGGAACACGAAAAAAGCTCAGACCAAAATCACGCAAAGTGGCCATCATCCAGAGTAACTGGAAACAGCAGCTAGCCGCAGCAACATACTCAGCCTCCGTGGTAGACTGGGTGACACTAGACTGCTTGCGAGAAGACCACGATACAAGAGAAGAACCAATAAATTGGCAAGTCCCAGAAGTGGACTTGCGCTCAATGCGACAACCAGTAAAATTGGCATCGGAATAACCGCAAAGGGAGAGGGTGGAGGAAGCTGAATACCAAATCCCGAGCTCAGGTGTGAAACGAAGGTACTGGAAAATGCGCTTCACCGCCTGACGGTGAGAGGTGCGCGGCGACGCCTGAAAGCGCGCACACAGACACACCGTGAACTAGATGTCCGGGCGTGTCGCCGTCAGGTAGAGCAGCGATCCGATCATACTTCGGTACTCCTTCTGGTCCACAGCTTCTCCATCCTTGTCCGCATCCAGGGCCGTCGTGGTCGACATGGGTGTTGGAAGAGGCTTGGCCTCACCCATATCGAACCTCTTCAGCAAGTCCTTGGTATACTTGCTCTGGTGCACAAACGTCCCTTCTCGGGATTGCTTGATTTGCAACCCGAGGAAAAACGTCAACTCCCCCATCATGCTCATCTCAAATTCCCTGCTCATAGTATCTGCAAACTTGGCAACCAAAGCGTGAGAAGAACCACCGAAAATGATATCATCCACGTAAATTTGGACCAAGAGAGTATCAGTGCCTTGCTTGAGGAGAAAGAACGTTTTATCTACACATCCCATTTTAAAACCTTAGCAAGCAAAAAGGTCTTCAACCTATCATACCAGGCTCTAGGGGCTTGTTTCAAACCATACAAAGCTTTGTGAAGTTTAAAGACATGGTTTGGAAACTTGGGATTTTCGAAACCGGGGGTTGTCTAACATACACCTCCTCTTCAATGTATCCGTTTAAGAAGGCACTCTTGACATCCATTTGAAAAAGTTTGAAACCTTTGGATGTAGCAAAAGCCAAGAGTATCCTAATTGCCTCCAAATGAGCTACAGGAGCAAACGTCTCCTCATAGTCTATCCTCTCCTTCTGACTATATCTCTGGGCTACGAGTCTGGCCTTGTTTCTCACAACATGGCCATCTTCTCCCTGTTTGTTTTTGAAAACCCATTTTGTCCCAATTGGATGACACTCAGAAGGTGGAGGCACTAGAACCCAAACCCGATTTCTCTCAAAGTTTTCTAACTCCTCATGCATGACATTGACCCAATCCGGATCCGTCAAAGCGTGTCCAACATCCCGGGGTTCAAAATCAGCAACAAATGCAGAATGAGCAAAGTGAGAGATTTGCCTTGACCGGGTGACGCATTCATCGATGTTGCCGATCATCTGCTGAGGCGGGTGCTGGCGCTGAATGTGTCGTGGCGCCTCCCTTTCCGAAGTGGCCTCCCCCTCAACAGCAGCTGGTGCCTCCCCGGGTACAAAGGGTACCGCTCGGGGTGGCGGATCCCACGGCCCCCAGGAAGAAGACGTGTCGGGGCCGTGAGTCATCGCACAAGCCGCTCTTTGCAGCACAGCAGGTGGAGGGGGTGCTGGATCATCCATACCTTCAGCACCCTCATCCTCATCATCAAAAAGAGGCTCACTGACCTCATGATCACCTGCACGCTCAAAACGAGAAGAAGGACAAACCATGGGCTCGTCGAAGGTGACATCTGATGTCTCCATGACTCGGTTAGTGTCAAGGTTAAGTACATGATAAGCTCGAGTGTGAGTGCCATAACCCAAAAACACACCGTCAGAAGAACGAGACTCAAATTTGTCCAGGTTGCCCTTTTTGAGTATAAACAATGGCAACCAAAACTCGAAAATAACTCACCTTGGGCAGTTTTCCAAAATGCAACTCATAAGAAGTCTTTTTCAAGAAAGCTCGGAGAAAAATGCGAATTGAAATGTAGCATGCAGTGCTCATAGCTTCGGCCCAATAACGCCTAGGAGTCCTATGCTCGTCGAGCATCGTCCTGGCCATCTCTACAAGGGTCCGATTCTTCCTCTCTACAACACCATTCTATGGCGGTGTGTAGGGAGAAGAAAACTGATGCTCTAAACCCAAAGAGTTACAAAACTTCTCAAAATCCGAATTCTTGAATTCGGAACCATTATCACTCCTAATAGCTCGCATCGAGTTCAAAGGGAACTCATTCTGAAGACGCAAAATCAGATTGCGAGCAAAGGAGAAAGTCTCAGTCTTCTCAGCTAAAAATAAGACCCACGAATATCTCGAAAAGTCATCAACAACAACAAGCACATACCACTTCCCTCCAACCGAGCTCACCCGAGCCAGACCAACAAGGTCCATGTGTAAAAGCTCTCCAGGGCGCTTAGTCATGACCTGAGTCACTGGATGGTGGGGAGCGGCTACCATCTTCCCATGTCTACAAGAATGGCAAACAAGATCCTTCTCCATGGACAACTTGGGCAATCCTCGGATTAGGCCAAGTGAACTAAGTCTTGCAAGCAAGTCGAAGCTCAAATGTTCAAGTCTCCTATGCCACTTCCAAAGATCAGAGGAGGAAGGTCCAGCCACAAGACAACGAGAAATCCCAAAAGACTCCGAGAAATCCGCACGAAAGACTTTCCCAAAGGGCGAAATCACATAAACAAGATTGCCCTGAGGGTCCAAAATACGACTGAGATTCGGCTTAAAACGAATCTCATAGTCGTCATCAAAGAGTTGCGAAACAGAAAGAAGGTTAAAATGAAAGTTAGAAACAAGAGCAACATCGCGCAACACAAAGTGCTCATTAACTCGCACCGATCCACGAGACAACACCTTACCTTTGCTGTTGTCGCCGAAGGTGATATACTCCTTTCCGGTGACCGGACTAAGACTGGAGAACCACTTGGCGTTTCCGGTCATGTGCCTCGAGCAACCGGAATCCACCAACCAAATATTCTCCAATCGTTTTACCTACATCAATAAAAAGACATAGGGTGAGCATACGGGCCAACACTAGGGTTTGTGAAGTAGGGAGAATACCAGTGTTGGGCCGGCTGCTCAAAAGAATAATTAGCAGAAAAATCATTCCTAGCACACCTACGGAGGAAGCGATCACGACGTTTAGAAAGACGTGGTCCGCTGGGGAAGGAGCGCTCACCGCGATACTCAAAACGCGGTGGAGGAAAGCGCTCAACTACAAAGCCACCGCCACGGGGTCCATAGCCTATAACAGCAGGCTCCCGCCGGGCACACTCTCTACGAGGCCTAGGCCTAGGAACTTGAGGCACTGCACCTCTAGGCCCAGCATCTCTCCTTGGAGCTCTCCTCTATCTAGGCCTGGGAACTTGAGGTTCTGGACCTCTGGGCCTAGCAGCTCTCCTCGGAGCTCTCCTCTGAACATTCGGCACATGTACATCATGGAAAGGATGGTACATGTCCATGTTGTTCATCTCCTTTTTGCACGGCGCGCCTCTCTCTTGCGCCGAAAGCAAAACTCACTCAAGTGTCCATCTCTCCCACAATGCTCACAATGGTACCTCACTGCTCTCAAAGGGGGTTGTTGGTACTCATGGTTGTGGGTATGGATCACTTTGCCCTACTGTGGCAAACACTCCTCCTAGATAGGTGGCATTGTGTCCAGCTTGTTCGTTAGGTGGTTGGGTTTGGGATGCCACACTTGGTTCTTGGGTGGAGCTCTCGGGGGTTCAACAAAGACCCCATCCTTGGTGTTAGGCTTGAGAGGCTCTTTGGGTGGAAGCTTGGTAAGTTTGGGAGTAGTGGTGGAGTTGGGCTTCTCACAAGGGTTAAGACCACTCGACTCTCCAATCTTCCAAAAGCAGAAAGATCAACACCCGGAGCAAAACCTACACCAGGACCTCCAGCAGCTCGCTTGAATTGGGAGATCATCATCCCGAGCTGCGGCTCACCACAAGACACCATGCAAAGATGGTCGAAGGTATGTGTTTTCCTCCTCGGTTTGCATCTTGTCATGCTTCACATTAGCAATCTCCATCTCCAAACCCTCACCAGTCACACAGCTATAGTCCAAGAGCACAATCTTGGCATTCCGATGTTCCACCTCTCGGTCTCCATCTACATCTCTCTCAGCTCTCCATCTCCCTCCCTCACCACAGCACACATCACTACCCATCATCCACTTCTCACTCCACTCTTCCACTCTCAACATCTTCGCACGCACCTAACAACATGGGCCTAGCCCGGACTCATCCGCCAACCAAGCAACATACTTACTTCTCAAGTGAGAAGGTCAGTCATGTCTGGTGCACATCTCGCACTCACCTCCTCAGACCGACCATGGTGGACTTCGCAAACTCAAGCTCCTTCACACCGTGTCCTCCACTTCTGCCTAAACTCCTTGCGCTCTCTAGCGGCACGCCTAAGCAGCTTATCCTGACTAAGAAAGGCGGCAGTAAGCTTCTCAACCTCAGCAGAAAGCTCATCATGGGTGAGAGATACCTGGGAGGTGTCGTCGTCGTCGTTCCGAGGAGTGTGCTCCAGCTTGCCGTCGACCTCATCACCAAGGGCCATGGTGCAGAAGCCGTCGTCGGCGGCGAAGAAGCAGAGACCGTTCAGCTTGTCCTCGATCCTCTTCTTCTTCTCGGACTCATCATCGCTTGAGCATGCGGAGTCGTCATCCGAGCCGTCGACGTCGCTGAGTCGTGGCAACGCTCCTGCCCTCTCGTCTCCGTTCGACCTGGGCCTTCTCCAAGTCTTGGTCATGTACTCTGTCGAAGTCGCCCCTCCGCTTGTGCCTCGGGGGGACATGCTTGTCCTTGCGCTTGCCAGAGTCGTACTTGTGCCCATGATCGCCCTTCCCAGATGTGTGCTTCTTCTTGGGACAGTTGGCGACGAAGTGGTCGGGGTCGCCGCACTCATAGCACCCTGAGAGTCCTCCTCCACGGCGATGGTTCATGCGGTTGTTGTAGAACCGCGAGAACCGGTTGGCGAGCATTGCCAACTCGTCATCCCCCAAAGACTCCAGCTGGTCCTCTGTGACAAAAAAGAGTGAAGAGAGTGCAAATCCTCCAGAGGGGTTAGCAGAAGAGCCAGAAACCAAAGCCATAGTCGGGCCAGAAGGATTCTCATAAGAAGCCCTCGACATGGCGTCAATCTCACTAGACTTGAGCTTACTGAAGAGCTCGTCGCAAGTGAGGGTCTCATAGTTAGACGATTCGATGATCGCTTGGACCTTTGAGTCCCACACCGACCGATCAAGAGTATGCAAAAGCTTCAAAGCTCTCTCATGATCGTCGAAAGGCAACAGCTCCTTGTTCGCTCTCATCTTGTTGACAATGACCTGAATGCGAGCGAATAAGCTTTCTATGCTCTCGTCAGGCATGTGTCGAAATTTCTCATACTCTCGCTTGTGCGACTCGTAGAGACGGGTTTTGACTTGAGAGGTTCCCTCATGGAAACGCATGAGGGATGCCCAAATCTCCCGAGCCGTAGCGAGGTGAGAAACGCGATCAAACTCACTCATGCTCAAACATGAGAAAAGAGCATTACGTGCTCGGCTATTGCTCGTCGTGCTCATCGATCTGATGCTGAGTCACATGAGCAGCCAAGACAACGTAATCGGCAGAGTTGCAAATATCCCAAATGGAAGCACCCATACTCTGCAGAAAGGCCGACATGCGTATCTTCCAATACGCATAGTTCGTCCCATCGAAGAACGGCGGTTTGCCCACGCCGCGATCCATGTCGCCTTCTGTGGATCTGGAACCGGCTAAGGTGGAAGATCCTTAACCCGCTCCGATACCAATTGAAGGACCGAGAATGCACTAGCAAGGCGACCAGAGGGGGGGTGAATGGGAGCTCCAAAATTTCTTTCGAAACTTTGGCCGATTGTCCCCAAATCAACCCCAAAAGCTACGACCGAGAACGTGATGCCCACGACCCTTGGAAGAGGGTGGATGATCTCTACGATCACAGCGAGGCACCACAAAGCGATAGCAAACCGAACGGCAAAAGAACCGGCACAAGTTCAGCCCTCAAAAACCAAGTCTCGAACGTAGATAGACGGCTACGTTGAGAAATCCCCAAATACCGATGCTAACAAGTAGCAAAGATACCTAGAGAGGTTTCTTGGTCAACTACGAGGCCAAACGAGAGGTCCGGAACCCAAGCGAAGAAGCCGGGAGAGCAAACGCACTAAACCGGAACAAACAGCCGAATCCCGGACTGTCCGCCGGTACAGTCCCGGACTGTCCGGGCTAACTGCGGACTGTACGCCACAGAAGCTCGGACTGTCCACCGGCCAAATGGACAAAACAGCAATGTTGCTGAACGTCCCTGGTCGACTCCCGGACTGTCCGCCAAGAACAACGGCGGACTGTCTGCGGTTCAAAAACTCGCCTGCTCAGCAGCGCGGAGTCAGGCCACTGGTCTAGCCGACCCCGACGCGCGGACTGTCCGCGACCCAGACGGCGGACTGTCCGTGGATGACCAGAGAGGGCGTTTTCAATCGCCTCCTCTCCAAATCTCTCCAAATTCGATCCAAATCAAAATCCCACGTTCCCAAACTTGGACAAGATGATCACGGGGTAGTTAGGAGACTATCCCCAAGAAATCGTCCGCTCAAATCGATTCAATCACCGGGAAATCGAAAGGGGAAGATCAAGAACGAAAAAGCGCCACGAAAACGAAATCAACACCGATCTACTTGTTCATGAGGAGTTAGATGAATTCCTTTGGTCGAATGACCTCCGACCTCTCTCAAATACGAACAAGTTGATTCAAACGGATTTTGCAAAACGCAGTATGGAGAGAGATCGAGCGACGGTAAAAACATGGAGAAAAGAGGAACGCGAAGAACACGAACCAAAACGCGAATCAACACATCGATCTGCAACCGTGTGGCTACCACACGCTACAACAGTGAGGTTACGGCCTCACTTCCTCAAAATCTCCAGTACACAGAGGTATGGTTCTCTGCGGATCTCAGCTAGCTACAGCAGGGGATTGGGAGAGCAGGAAACCCTAAGTGCAAAGAGCAAATGAACTGAGATAGATGGGGAGGTGGGTGTCTCCCCCTACTTATCCTAATTCTAACTATTCCTAATTCCCACTCTACCCCTAACTACTTATAGAGCGAACCAGCTAAACCCTAAGGTTATTCTGGACCAACTCGGTGGTAGGTGGATCCGACGGCCACGCCCGCACAACTCGTAGCGTTGCCTCGACGCAACCTCCCGATTGCCGCCACGTGCCGCCCTCGCTCTGCACCCCCGGTTTTGTGGCCCAAACCGGGAAACCAGCCTTTCCAGCCAACCCCCGGTTTTGAGGCCCAAACCGGGACACCAGCCCACTAGCATCTTAGTTTTGAGGCCCAAACTCAGCAAACCCGCAGCACCCAGGTTTTGAGGCCCAAACCTGGAAACCGTCCGCGCCCAGGTTTTGAGGCCCAAACCTGGAAACCGTCCACCCGATGGTTTTTCTTTGGCTCTAGCACCAAACTGACGCCGTAGAGGGGATGCACCGCCCGTGCACCCCGTCCACCGACACGTGTCCCCAAGTCCACAACTCAGGCAACACATGACCGCAAGTCTCCGCTCGTCGCTGTCCCAGGCTGCCAGCCACCACAGCTGATCCTCGGGCCACCGGTCCCTCAGTCCAAGCCTCATGTCCGCCCTTCGCACTCTCGGTCCATCGGCACGGCACGTCTCTACTTGACCTTCACCTTGCCTTTGATCACTATATCCGTGCTCGACACCTGCACAACACAAGCCAAAGAACATGCGCATCATTCCAGTTGACAATCACTCATCACTCAGAGACTCGGCATACACCCATGTATCCGCAAATACATCCGGTGCCGCCATACTTTCCACGATGAAAGGGCCCTGCCATTGCGACTGCAACATACCTTGCTTGTCCGGCTGCCGAATGGTGACCATGTCACCAAGCTTGATGTCCTTCCGGACTATGGTTTTGTCTCTGTGGTGCTTTGTTTTCGTATGCCATTTTTCGAGATTGTCTACTGCTTGCAGCCTTACCTCCTCAATGGTGTCAAGCTCGAGGTGCCTTTGCTCCTGAGTTCCTAGGGCCATTTCGGTCCGGAAGGAGCCCAATTTTACCTCTTCCGAGGTGACTGCTTCTTCGCCGTAAAGCAAGCGGAATGGAGTGAAGCCGGTAGCTCTGGAAAGTGAGATATTGTGCCCCCATACCGCTGTCGTTAGGGTGTTGGCCCATTTGCCTTTCGGCGAATCGTACAAGGTTTTTGATACTGCCGAAAAGATTAGTCTGTTCGCCCTCTCGACAACCCCATTTGCTTGCGGGTAGTTTACTGAAGCGAAATTGAGCTGGACGTTGAGTTTGTCGCAGAAACTCCTGAATTTGGCACAATCAAACTGCTTTCTGTTGTCGCAAGTGATGAAGGAAGGGACGCCGAAATGGCAGATTATCCTATGCTAGACGAACTTGGTTAAGGAGGTGGAAGTTATGCTTGCGAGGGCCTTCGCTTCTATCCACTTGGTGAAATACTCGAGTGCGACCGCTGCGAAACGAAGGTTGCCCGGAGCTGCTGGTAATGGTCCGACTATGTCGATGCCCCATCTCTGCAATGGCCAGGTTGGGACTATCAGCGTGGTTTCGTTTGCCGGGGCTTTCTGGTTTTTGGCGAACATCTGGCAGCCTTTGCAATGTTTGACCAGCTCTCTGGCGTCTGATGCAGCGGAAGGCCAATAGAATCCTTGCCTCATTGCTCTGTGTGCTATCTCGTGAGGACCCCTGTGTGCTCCGCACATTCCGGCGTGCATTTCTTTGAGTAACTGAATGCCCTCATGCTTGCTTATGCATTTCAAGAGGGGGGCTGCTATTCCATCTTTGAATAGCTGCTCCCCGATAATTGAGTAACCTTTCACTCTGCCTGCCATCCTTTCGGCATCCTTTCTAGACTCCGGCTTGTATGTTCCGGCTAAGTGGGCGAATATCTGCGACCTCCAGTCGTCACTGGCGATAGCATGCACCGAACTTGGGTGGTCTTCCTCTTCTTTCATAGCTTTGGCCGAAAGGACTTGGTAGAACACATCTGGTGGTAAAGGTAGATTTTGTGCTGCGGCTTTGGCCAATTCGTCTGCCTCTGTATTTTTGGCTCTTGGAATGTGGCATAGAGTGAAACCTGCGAAATATTTCTCCATTCTTCTGACTGCTGCTAGATACTTGGCTAGCTCTGGTTCCCTTGCTGTGAAATCCTTTTCGGTGTGGCCAGCAACCACTTGGGAATCCGACATGACTATGCATCTTCTCGCTCCGATTGCTCGGAGCTTTCGTAAACCCAGCAGCATGGCTTCATATTCGGCGGTGTTGTTGGTTGTGAGGAACTGCAGCCTTGCGGCGAATCTGACTTTCGGTCCTCTTGGCAGGGTTAAGATCGCCGAGATTCTGGCTCCAGCCATTCCCCAAGCGCCATCACAATTTACTGTCCATACGGGCTCCTCGAACTCAAAAGTTGTGTTGAAAGCCGCGGGAGTCCAATCTGCTATGAAATCCGCTAATGCTTGCGACTTGATTGCGGATCGGTGCTGAAAGTCGATCACGTATTCGTTTAGCTCCGCCGCCCACTTGCCAATTCGGCCGATAGCCTCGTTGTTGCGGAACAGAGCCTCCAATGGTTGGGCTGATAGGACTATGATGTGATGAGATTGAAAGTATTGCTTTAGCTTTCTAGAAGCCATTAACACCATGTATGCTATCTTCTCCAGCTCTGAGTAGTTCAGCTTCGCTCCTGACAGGGCCTCAGAGACGAAATAGACTGGGAACTGAGTCATCTTGCTTTCGTTCTCTTTTTCTTCCACCAAAACTGCGCTCACGGTGGTGTGAGATGCTGCGAGATACAACAAGAGCGTCGCTTCCGGCGACGGTTTGGTTAACGTAGTAAGCCTTGTCAAGTACTCCTTTAGCTCTTGGAAAGCCTGTCGCTGCTCTTCCCCCCCAATCGAAAGGGTTGGAGCTACGTAAAGTTCTGAAGAACGACAATCCTTTTTCGGCGGACCTTGCGATAAATCTGTTTAGAGATGCCAGCCTTCCTGTCAACTTTTGCACTTGCTTTCGGTTTGAGGGAGGCTGCATGTTAATGATTGCCGCTATTTTGTCGGGATTTGCCTCAATTCCCCTTGCCGATACCAGGCAGCCTAGGAGCTTGCCTTTCTTGATGCCAAAAATGCACTTGTCTGGGTTGAGTTTCAGGCCGCTTTTGTGGAGATTGCTGAAAGTCTCCAGTAAGTCTGCTTGATGATCTTCCTCTCTGTCGCTCTTGACCACTATATCATCAACGTAAGCCAACAAGTTTTTCTTCTGCTTTTGGCTCTCGAAAACCTTATCGGTCATCCGCGAGAAGGTTGGGCCTACGTTGCGTAGTCCTTCCGGCATCCGCCGATAGCAATATGTGCCGGTTGGTGTAATGAAACTAGTTTTCTCCTCATCATCGGGATGAAGCCATATCTGGTGATAACCTGAAAAACAATCTAGCAAACTCATTATTTCACAACCGGCTGTGATGTCGACAAGCTTGTCGATGCGCGACAAAGGATATGGGTCCTTCAGACAGCATTTTTTGAGGTCGGTGAAGTCGACACACATTCGTCATTTTCCATTCTTCTCTTTCACCAAAATGACGTTTGCCAGCCATTCGGGGTACTGAACTGGTCGGATTACTCCCGCATCCTGCAACCTTTGCACTTCGGCTTTCGCCGCGTCTGCTCTTTCGTTTGACATCTTTCTCAATTTCTGCTTTCTTGGCTTAGAGCCGCTCGGGATGTTCAAACTATGCTGAGCGAGATCCCTATTGACGCCTTGCAAATCGTTTGCTGACCAGGCGAAAATATCACTGTTATCCGCGAGAAAAGATACCAATGTGTTTCTTTCCCCTTCTAGCATGCTTGACCCGATGTGCACAGTTCTTTCGGGCCTTGAAGATGCAAGTAGGATTCTCACTGTCTCTTCGGCTGCCCCGGCCTTATATTCGGTCGAGCTGACGGCGGCGTGCACTTCGACGGTTGCTTGCGTTTCGTCCTTTTTCGCCACTTTGTTTATGAGACTGTAGCCTGGGGTCGGCCTACCTTAGATTCTCCTAGATGCTTGCTGATCTCCATGCACAGTAATGATGCCGAAAGGTGATGGCATTTTCATACACAAGTAGCTTTGCTTGATTATTACATTGAAAAGTTGGTGAAACCTCTGCCGAAAATGGCGGTGTATGGGTAGTCCATGTTCACTATTCAAACGTCACCATCTCGGTACGTACTCTCTCTTCCTCGGCGAAAGATACCGGGATTTGTTTCTTGCCGATAGCGTCGATCTTTCTTCCTCCAAATCCGTACAAAGAATTGTCGGCGGGGTCCAAACTGCGCCTATCCATTCCCATCGCTTCGAAAGCCTTGACGAACAAGATGTCTGCTGAGCTTTCAGTGTCAATGAAGATGTTATGCAAGATGAAACCGGCCACATTGGCCGTGGCGACGAAAGCGTCGCAATGTGGGTAGTCATGAACTTTGAAATCCGTTTCGTCGAAACATATCGGCGCTAGCGACCAAGCTGGCCTGTTTAGCGGGAGCCTTGGTGATACCGTTTAAACTCTTCGATGATAGTCCTTTCTTGCCCTTTTGCTTTCGTGCACCAAGTTGGATCCGCCCGTGATGGCGAAAATGTGGCCTCTTGACGGAAGGATGTTGTTGATTGCGCTGGTTTCGTTTTCTATCTCCTGCCCCTGCTGGTAACTGGGTTGAGCTGGCTGCCCCTGGGGTTGGGCTTGAGCCGGAAGCACTGGTGGCGGTGTTGGCTGGCGCTGATAGTGCATGGGCGACGAAACTGCCACAGACTATGGCGCAAAGACTGGGAACTGGTAACCCTGATACGCCGGATTGTACCAGTGCAAATTCTGGGGGGCATGTACTGTGGGCATGCAGAGGTGTGTTTGCGTAACTGTTGTTCAATGTGGCTCCTGTTGCCATGTCTTGTGAATTATGGAAGACATGCTTGGAGCTCTCGCCAGAAGCTGAAGCTTGGTCCTTGTCTTTTAGCTCTTTCATCATTTTGTTGTATTTGCATTCTTGGGTGGTGTGGCCGAAATTGCCGTCGCAGATGAAACAATACGGAGGTTTGGCTCCTCTTCCGCGGCCTCTACCGTCTCGGCCGCCACGTCCTGTCCTTCCGCCACGCCCTTCGCGGAAGGGTTGATCGAGCCCTCTTTGCGGTTGAAAACTAGCTGTGTCCGGTCTTTCCATGCTCACCATCGAAAGCGCTGGTTCTTCCTGCAGGGTGTTGATTCGGCACCGGTGGTGGGCGGCTTGCTTTCGTTGCTTGCCTCTGCATCAGGCGGGCGGCCTTGCATCGCCAAAAGTCATCATCTGACCTTGCATATGCGTTCATCACATCGAACAGTTCCTTGACAGTTTTCGGCGGCTCTCTGGACTAGTGAGCGGCACACTACCCGGTTCCCAAGCCTTCGGTGGCTGCTGCAATTATCGCGGCTTCTGGTACATTGGGAGATTGAGCTTTTAGCTGGATGAAGTGTTTGAGGTACTCAGATAAGGGTTCGTCGTCTTGCTGGGTGCAGTTCATGAGGTCTCGCGTGGTCTTGACGTTCGGGCGGAATCCTTGGAAAGTGGCGAGCAATTCGGCCTTCAACTGAGCCCACGAATAGATGGATAGCGGTTTGAGGGTGGTGTACCAATCGTGAGCCACGTCTTCGACTGCCAGAATGAGAGATTTTGCTAGGGCCTGATTGTCCCCGCCTACCGAAAAAACGGCTGTCTCATAGCTCGCCAAGAATTTGCGTGCATTTGCCTTGCCGTCGAAAGTCGGAATGCGTGGCTTGTAGTTGAGCGGCCACGGGTGGGCTTGCAATTCTCTTGAAAGCTGAGAGGTTTCGTCGATGGCCTTGTCGAAAGCTGGTGGTTGGTCTCGCCTTGGAACGAACATGTTGTCTTGAATTATTGAGATCGGGCCTCCTTCGGCCCTTCTAAGCTCCTGAATTTCCTTTTCTAGTTGCCTTCTCTGCGCCTCCGCTTGACGAAACGCGTCGCGAGTTTCATCTTCCCTTGCTTTTGCCGCAAGCTACCGCTGTAACTGATCTCTTTGATGAACCAACGTTTGATTTCTTCTTGCTGCTCCGTCAGCATTCTGATTGCTTGGGCGTGCCTGGTAACTTGAGCATTGTCGTCGTCTTCATCGCCGGGCTCGTCTTGGACGTTCCCTTCCGGCGTACCATCTCTACCGAAAGGCTGCAAGTCATGGCTTAAGGATGCTATCGGCAGTAGCTGGGTTCCCATCAGGAGCGTGCCGCCGAAGGCTTGGGTGTTTGGGGCTGTATTCGGTGGTATTTGAGTGGCTGTAGCGGATGGCGCGACTATGTCTTGGCCATCCCTATTCGCGGCAACCGTTTCGAGATTGTCGACCATCTTCGGCGCCTTCCTCGGTGGCATGGCAAGCTCGGGCGACAACCACGGTGGGCGCCAATGTTGTCTCGAGACCGAGGCCCCGAAACAGCAGGTTGTCACACGAGCGAGAGCGCAGAGCGAAAGCGAGAGTAGACAGAAGAGAGTGGGAAATCGGGTGAAGTGAACAGTGTTCTCCCCCCTTTCCATGGGAAGCCGGGAGCTTTTTATATTAATCTAGATCAGTTTGAAAGTACTATAATGCTCTTCCAAACACTCTGTTACAATTACAATCATACCCTACACAACTACTCTGTGGCTGTTTGCCGCCCTCGGTGACCCGAGGGGCGACTTCGTAACTCCGTCCATTGACGGGCTCTGCGCCCCCGGCTCCTTCTCCTGACCGGTGGGCCCGCTCTCTTTGACCGAGGCTTCCGGCGATCTGCGAAAACCTATGAAAAAACGAAGCCGTGGACGACGAAAACTTCCGATGGAGGCATCTGGCCCCTTTCGCGCGATAGCGAGACGCGCGGCGGGATCGCCCAGCCGCCGCTGCACTCCCGCGCGAAAGCTGCCGCGAGCCCACGCCCGGGCCGCTCGCTCTCCCCCTTCTTCTGCGCGAATACGCGCTTCCGCGCGAAAGCGTACTTTCGCACGAGAGCTCCGTCTTTCTTCGACCTTGCGGGTCGGAGGCGGATGCGTGCTTCCGCGCGACGACGTGCTTCTGCGCGAATGCGTACATCCGCGCGAAAGCACCGTCTTCCTCCGATGTTGCGGGCCAGAGGCGCCAGCGGTCTGGGTACCGTCCCAACACTAAGCTATAGATAAGCTAAACCCTTTGTGATGGAGGACTTAAGAAACTCTTGCACTTTCACTATATCTTTCTAGAGTGGTATTTCTATGTGTCACACTACCGTTTATATTATCGTTACGCATAACTAGACTCTGTTGGTTTGTTAGTCGATATATAATCAAGTGAATCTATTTCTCAATACTCTTAGCCACTACTTTCCAAGAGGATGACTTATGGTTTTAAGAAAATCAAGGTTACCTAGAGCCAAAATATTTTTTGAATCTTGCATTTTGGAACTAGGTGCAAACTGTCTATATACATATTTATTCAGTTGTGTTTCTAACTCCTAAACACTATTGCATTAGTCCTTAATTCTAGTAACAGATCAGATGTAAATTTCTTGCGGTCTCGGTTTACACCAAACCATGTTTTGATTACGTTGTTCGCGAAGTCATCTTCCTCGAACAAATCCTCTTCATGCAGCAATTTGGAATGAAAACCAGCACATCCTAAGAAAGGATAATGAAAAGGAAACTTTCTGTGCAAAACCAAATTTCTTCTCCAAAACAGGTCCACTACTACTTTTGTTTATGTCTAATTTGGCAAGTAATTCTGCATCATAGGATAAACGCATCCACACCGGGGGAATATTCTGTGTAAATTCAAAATTGACAATGTGAAATGTTTCGTTGGATTCAAAGTATAAGTCGTTTTGGCTCTTCTAGATACAATTTTTTTACCATGTATCTAGACATAGTGTATTATCTAGATACTTAATAAAAATAATGCACCTAGAAAAGCATTTATGACTTTACTTTAGGTAGGCTCATTTCCTCCCGTTTTATATCCATTTCTAGACTGGGGCAACGGTCAACCGGATAAGCATGAATCTCCCCCCAAAAAAATTGGAGGCATTAAATAAGTAGAATCAAAAGGTTTTTTCCTGGTGGTTACCATGGAATTGGCTGTCATGTGAATCGAGCACAACAGAGATCCCTCGTTATAAGCGGGTCACATCACCTCAGGCCAAGTACGTCAAGCAGAGAGAACGGTAGAGTCGACCACGGACATATCTAGCTCATCGGAACATACATTAGTGCATCTGATCTAGCAGCACAAAAATGGAGTTGGCTGTGCTGATCGTCGGCGCTGGCCCAGCTGGACTGGCAACGGCGGCATGCCTTGGCCAGCGTTCCATCCCCTACCTCATCGTTGAGCGTGAGGACTGCAGCGCATCGCTGTGGCGCTACCGCACCTACGACCGCGTCAAGCTTCACCTGTCCAAGGAGTTCAGCTCCCTGCCCTACATGCCGCACCTGGACGACATCCCGACCTACATTCCCAAGGAGGAGTTTCTCAAGTACTTGGACCGCTACACCGAATGTTTTGACATCAAGCCCAGGTATTGCACTTCCGTTGTGTCGGCAGCATACGATGAGGGAACCGGCCGCTGGGTCGTCGCCGCGCGTGACACGGTTGTCGGCACAGAAATCCTGTATGCCGCCAGATTCCTGGTCGTGGCCACCGGTGAGAATGCAGTGGGGAGGATTCCGGAGATCCTGGGTCTAGAGAGCTTCCACGGGGAGGCTATCCACTCTTCGACCTACAAGTCAGGGAGTAGCTATGCTGGGAAAAGGGTTCTCGTGGTTGGTGCTGGAAATTCCGGGATGGAGATTGCCTATGATCTTGCAAGGCATGGTGCCGACACCTCGATTGTTGTTCGCAGTCCGGTATGTATATGTTTTGTGTTTAATAAGTAATGTGTTCATATTAGTCAGAGTAGTTTATTATGTCATGTAAATGGATCGGAGTCTTATAAAACATTTATATGCATATTATATTATGATCTGTGTAGTAAGTAATGTGTTCATATTAGTCAGAGTAGTTTATTATGTCATGTAAATTGAGTCCTATAAAACATTTATATGCATAGTAAGTAATGATCTATGTTAAGTAATGCAAGTACATATTAGTCAGAGTAGTTTATTATATCATGCATGCATGTATATATGTCATGGAACTGGGCCTTTGTGGATGAGTTCCTCTTCTTTGATATATTGGGCGATGCATATTCTTTTATTGTTTATTGTTGAATACTTGGAAGGGATTTTTTTTCCGGTGTTTCTTTAACCTTCCATTTTTTATTTGAGTGTAGGTACACATTATGAGCAAGGATTTGATCCGTCTGGGAATGACATTTGTCCAACATATACCAATTACAATAGTGGATACTTTTATAGTGAAAATAGCCGATTTTATATTTGGTGATCTATCAAAGTATGGCATTGTGCGGCCAGAATTGGCCCCCTCCTACTCAAATCTAAAACGGGTAGATCCTCTGTAATTGATGTTGGGACAACAGAGTTGATCAAGAAAGGCATCGTCAAGGTATGTGTTACTATTACCTTTAAATAATAGTCCTGGTAATAAGCATGTAGTCGATCGAATATACAGTAGATTTCTTACGAAGGGGTGTGGTGCTATAATATTATGTTTCTGCTTAGGTGTTAAAGGGGATATCGAAGATCACTGGAAACAAAGTTCAGTTCGAATGCGGGAAGGACTGCGAATTTGATGTCATCGTGTTTGCAACAGGTTACAAAAGCACTGTGAATTTGTGGCTCAAGGTACGCAGAAAAGACTGTACGTACTGTTTGAACTGTGTCTCTAGTCAAGTTTCGTAATCCGCTGCCTCGGTATGGCTTCTATCCTTACAGTTAGATTTATGTTTTCTCTTACATGGCACATAGGACGACAAGTGCATGCTGAACAGTGACGGACGTCCAAACAAAGGTTATACCAATATTTGAAAAAGTGAAAATGGCCTCTATTTCTCTGGGTTTGCGAGCATGGGATTGGCTGGTATTTCCAAGGATGCTTACAATATTGCCAATGACATTGTGTCTGTCTATTGAGGATTTCTTTGTCTCGTTTGGTTAAGTCAGGGTAAATCTATGTTAGCTCGGTTCCTTGCACCATACAAGCTAGTGTATGAAATCCGTAGAAGTGCATTGGCTTCTATGCCAACCTATTGTCCTTCCCATTGTTCCTTAACCTATGAGATTGTCTGTATGTAAACAATGTCTTCTTTTGGCATCTCAATTAGCTCTCAGTTGTTTCGATGCATTCAAATGGGCTGAGCATGTAAACCTCTCGTAATATTGTGTAATCATCCTAAAAGGAATGCAATTCTTACTTTCCAAGGAGGAGTCAAATAATTTAATGTTTAACAAAATCTATATAAAAAAGTTACTAACAATTATCGTACCAAACAAGTACTAGTAGATTAATTATACAATATACTTTTCATAGTTAATCTACTTGAAGACATAAGGTTGACATTTATTAATTTTTCTATAAATTTGGTCAACCTTGGGAAATAAGTTTGACATTTCATTAGCATATCAAAAATTTGTCCAAAATTATAAGGTATTATAGGTGAATTAACTCCCAAAAACTACCAATCATAGCTAGGTCAGAGGAGAGGAGGGTCACGATGGGAAGGACAAGGTTGAGTCGATGTGGAGTTGAGCCATCTGTCGATGTACAGCCAATGGGAAGGACAGGGCCGGGTCATTTATTACTGCTGTCGATGGAATGAGCGTCCACGTGGCATCGATCGGGCATGTGGTCACTAGGCCGATCGCCTATACAATATTTTTCAAGTTAGGAGGGGTGTTGCTGAAATCTATTTGTGGGTCTTGTAAATAATGAAATGAAAAGATTATGTTGACGCCAATTCAGGTCACACACCGATAGGGGCTAGATCGCCCGGAGGCCGCACACGACCTAGCACTCGACGGAGGGAGATCCCAACGGCGAAGCCGACCAGCAGGTCGACGAGGCCGATTAGATGCTCGTTCTTCGCCCGATAAACCCACGAACGCCTCCCGGGAAGACCCGTCAGGGAGACGCACGGTGGGGGTGTTCTAGGGTCGGCAAGGCCACCTAGAACGCCAACGAATCTCGTCGAGAGATGCGCTGAACAGCAAGGGGGTTGGAAGAGCTTGGGATAGGAGATAAAAGTAAATAGATGTGTTTTTGACGATTGGATAGATGAGATCTCAATCGGCCGTGATCCTCTCATTTATATAGAGGGGGTGGTCTTATCCCAGTAGGAAACAACTCCAAAACACGTTCTCCAAGTTTCCCACGTCAAAAATATACCAAAAACCGATTTGGAAACCAAAACGGTTCAGAAACAGGCAAAAACCGACTTAGTCGGCTTAGGATGCGACTAAGTCGGTTTGTGCGGGCTCGGCACAGCAGCTACGAGGAGATCCGACTTAGTCGGCTCTGAGAACCGGCTAAGTCGGCTAGACCCAACTTAGTCGGATCAGGATCCGGCTAAGTCGACTCAGGGGACCCGACTTAGTCGGCTCAGGGACCCGGCTAAGTCGGTTCTAGAGGTTCAGCAACTTACTTTGTTCTTCACTTAATTTTTTGATACTTTGCTTTCACCACTTGATCACCAACACATATATGTTGTGCAAAACTTGTTGATGACACCTATGATCCACCATGAGACACCTTGGGGTGAATAGAACGAACCGAGGCAATATTTTCGGACTTTGAACAGGGGGAAGTCGGTTTAGTCGGGTCTCGGACCCGGCTAAGCCGACTTGGCAGCAGAAAAATCAGGCAATAATCTTCTGAAATTCATAACTAATTCATCCGAACTCCAAATGAGACAAACCATATATGTTTTTCGATCAGCTCGACGAGAGGAACACAATGGTGAAGTTCGTTCTTGCATTTGAGGAAGTTGACAAAACCGACTTAGCCGGTTTAGGGACCCGGCTAAGCCGACTCTGGCTGATTCAGCACCCAAAAAACTATTTTCTTCACCTGGACTCCAAACGTGATGATCTAAGTGTGCTTTCCGGTCATTTTGACGACAGAAACATGATGGAGGAGTCCATTATATGCTCGGGACCTTTTTGAGTGTCAACATATGCCCCCCTGTTTTCAGGTGAATGTGGCATGATCCTGAAAACACAATTCAAAACCAAATAGCATCGATACCCATCTCATCGGCTATTCAGCGGCTAAGGACGATGTATACATCGACTATTTTGTTCTAAGGGCGATACATATATCGGCCATTTGCCCAATGCAGTTTTATGCCTACTGGAGCTTCTTACAACGGGCACGCTGAAGCTTGCGTCGTTGTGTCTTGGTTAAACCTGATGGACACCACCTTGGTTGGAAATACTTGGACTCAAAATTGCTACTATCAACATTATCTTTACTCGTAGCAATCCCTCCCTCTTCTTTTTGTATAGAGGATTGAGCCAGATTTTTAACAACAATCGGCTCATCAACACCATCAAGCGGGACTTCCATAGAGCCTATTAGAATTGATGTTTGTTTGATGGCCTTCATCGGAGCTGCAATAACTTACTTACTTCTTCTTAGGCACATAATTTGTCTAGGAAGTGACCAGACTTCTTTTTTTATGGCCGATTCACCGAATCGGCCTTTTGTTTGGTGTATTTATTCAAAAGACGGTCAAAAGCTGATTGTAATTGTACCTCTTCACTAGAACCCCTGACTTTACTGGTCATCCAAGTTCCATCCTTTGGTTGTCTTAGTTTATAAGTGTGTAGGTACCTTTTGTTTACCTTTGTTGGGCCGATTTGAGAAATCAACCTTGCTGTTTTTTGCTGGTTACTGCCACGAACAACAGCAATAGGATCTTCTTCTTTCTCTTTAAAAAGAGTTTTCGCGTGCCCCCCGAGCCTAGAAGACTTAATGACGACTTTAATGTTCTCTCGGCCATCCGCGAGCTTCTCAAGCATGATTTCATGACCCCGAAGTCTTCTCAATCTTGTCGCCAACCCTCGGATCACCAATTATGACATCTTCCCCGCTACAAGATTCGGCTTGATTAGGCCGAATCAAAATAGCTGGATTCTTCAATTCTAAAGTGTTAACCGGGAAGGGTATTGTATCCACCTGCATCCCTAATAAACTCAATCGGACTTCATTAATAGCCGATTGAATTTGCCGCTTAAAACATTGCAATCATTAGTAGCATGGGAAGCTGAATTATGCCATTTACAGTATGCATGACGCTTCAATTCATCGAATGGTGGCAACGGATGTGACAATTTAATGTATCCATTCTTCAACATCTCATCAAAAATACGCTCACATTTGGATACATCAAAAGTAAATTTTATCTCCTCTCTTGCCGATTCTTGTGAATCGGCTTAAGGGAAGAACAAGAAACTGATTTAGCTTGTGCTGGCCAAACAAATTCAGCAAAAAAACAACTTGATGTTTCATCGTCTGTGTCATCTGATTGACATTCAATAGTATGCATATTAAGACGATGCGACTTTTGAGGTTCTCCAACATTACTTCGGCTCTCAACTGCCGAAGTTTTATGTAACAATTGATTAATAGAGAGAAACTCAAAGTGCTCTAGCTTTTCTTTGATGTTAGAGCGTAAGCCAACAAAAGCCAAATCAGCAAGATCTTTTTCAGAAATTGACAAATTAAAACATCATTTTTTAACATCTCTGAATCTTTTAACAAAATCAAGGACTGACTCATCACGCCCTTGTCTAACCGATATCAAATTAGTCAATTTAAGCTCACTGGTTCCATCATAAAAATGTTCATGAAACTTTTCTTCTAATGGTACCCAAGAACCAAAGAGCAAGATTGAAGTGAAGAATACCATGAAAAGGCGGGTAAGAAGAATAAGAAAGAATCATATGATTCTCGCGTTCTACCATAATGTACGTCTCATATTGGTACCAGCTTCACCTAGTTGAGACTATACATGCTATATGCTCCTTTGTGGTCTTATTATCTTCACCACTGAATTTATAAAAGTCGGGTACTTTCCAACCATCGGGAGCTTTCATATGGTCAAAATATGAAAGATAAGGCTTAGCATAACTCCCGGTTGTTCTAAAATGCACACCCAGACTTTTTTCTAAATCTTTATCCAAATTTTCTTTAAATCGGCTTAGAGCTTCATCCCATGGGGTTGGGTTGCCAATTTGTGAAGTACTTGCATAAGCATTAGCCTGTTGACTCCTAAACGGTGGTTTAGGAGGATTTGACAACACTGTATTATGAGGAAAAGAGACATGTGGTGCTGCTGAACTGCTATTGGCTCGTGTGGTAGAAACCGATGACTGCGCAAAGGTATTGGCATAGTAGTACCAACCCGCCTAAATTGGCCATATCGGTTTCTAGCGCCGAAGAGGCCAATTTAAGCTGGTTAGCCGATGCATAATCTGTTTGTCCCTCGAAAAAACCGAACGACATCCCATATTGTGGTTGGCTAGCAATCGGAGCCGATCCGCCAATAAATATATCTTGAGGTAAAACAAAAATTTCAGATTTCTTTCCCTCCCCCTTATCATGACTATCCATAAATTTGCTAAGATTTTCACTCATACGAATTTCAAAAAGCTTAGCTTGATCGGCAATCATTGCAGCACACTCATCGTGTGTTATGCCAAATCTAGGGAGAGGTTGATCTATTTTTACCTCAGATGTAGATGTAGTTGGAAGAGGATCGAAGTTGATGTCTTGGATCTTCTTGATAGTTCCCCGCTGATCCACCTCAAAACATGCTAGGGCATGCTCCAGATCAGCAACGGCTCGCGCCTTCGCCCTCTCCTCTAGCATCTCGCGAATCTCCTCAGGAAGTTGATCGACCGAAGGCTTGATGATGTTGCCTTGATTCTTCGGATCGGTCTTGTCGTTAGGCATTGTTGTAGTAGATTGATTTGCTTTCGTCCCCAGCGGAGTCGCCAAAAAGTGTGTTGACGCCAATTCAGGTCACACACCGATAGGGGCTAGATCGTCCGGAGGCCGCACACGGCCTAGCACTCGACGGAGGGAGATCCCAACGGCGAAGCCAACCAGCAGGTCGACGAGGCCGATTAGATGCTCGTTCTTCGCCCGATAAACCCATGAACGCCTCCCGGGAAGACCCGTCAGGGAGACGCACGGTGGGGTGTTCTAGGGTCGGCAAGGCCACCTAGAATGCCAACGAATCTCGTCGAGAGATGCGCTGAACAGCAAGGGGTTGGAAGAGCTTGGGATAGGAGATAAAAGTAAATAGATGTCTTTTTGACGATTGGATAGATGGGATCTCAATCGGCCGTGATCCTCTCATTTATATAGAGAGGGGTGGTCTTATCCCAGTAGGAAACAACTCCAAAACACGTTCTCCAAGTTTCCCACGTCAAAAACATACCAAAAACCGATTTGGAAACCAAAACGGTTTGGAAACAGGCAAAAATTGACTTAGTCGGCTTAGGATCCGACTAAGTCGGTTTGTGCGGGCTCGGCACAACAGCTACGAGGAGATCCGACTTAGTCGGCTCTGAGAACCGGCTAAGTCGGTTGGACCCGACTTAGTCGGCTTAGTGGACCCGACTTAGTCGGCTCAGGGACCCGGCTAAGTCGGTTCTAGAGGTTCAGCAACTCACTTTGTTCTTCACTTGATTTTTTGATACTTTGCTTTCACCACTTGATCACCAACACATATATGATGTGCAAAACTTGTTGATGACACCTATGATCCACGATGAGACACCTTGGGGTGAATAGAACGAACCGAGGCAATATTTTCGGACTCTGAACAGGGGGAAGTCGGTTTAGTCGGGTCTCGGACCCGGCTAAGCCGACTTGGCAGCAGGAAAATCAGGCAACAATCTTCTGAAATTCATAACTAATTCATCCGGACTCCAAATGAGACAAACCATATATGTTTTTCGATCAGCTCGATGAGAGGAACACAATGGTGAAGTCCGTTCTTGCATTTGAGGAAGTTGACAAAACGGACTTAGCCGGTTTAGGGACCCGGCTAAGCCGACTCTGGCTGATTTAGCACCCAAAAAACTATTTTCTTCACCTGGACTCCAAACGTGATGATCTAAGTGTGCTTTCCGGTCATTTTGACGACAGAAACATGATGGAGGAGTATGGAATTATTGTCACAAAATTGAAGTTTCTAAGGCATAATCATGTCATCCAGCTGACGAAATCTAAATGTCAAAAAGCCAGCGTCACAAATGATCATGTGACGTTTGTATATGTCATAATGTATGGAATTATTGTCACAAAATTGAAGTTTCTAAGGCATAATGTCATAAATCTTATAATTTATGTCATAAATTGGATAATGTAGTGACGTTATGATCTTTTGTCATACTAAAAATGTCAAAAAGCCACGAATGTCTTGTAGTGTTAATGGAGGCTGGGCTGCTAGCCCAGGAACTGCCTCGGTTAATAAGTTAACGGAGGCAGATGTCATAAGGTAACCGCCTCGGTTATTTGTTATTAACTGAGGTGGTTGCCCTAGCGCGACCACCTCCGTTAATGTGTTAACTGAGATGATTGCCCTAATGCGACCACGTCCGTTAATCTTACTAACCAAGGTGGCTCTGTTATATCGCCCACTTATTGACGGTCCTTATAGTCAATATTATACCATGCATGAATTAACATCAAATGAAACATAAAACATAGTTGAAGGGTTTATTCTAACGAGTTCCACGAGTTTTGGTGATCTTCGTTATTTTACAGGATATTGAATTTTTCACTGAGTAAAAGTATGTCAAATGGCGAATTTGAGTACACCATTGCGTAGAGCTCGTCGCGCTGAACGAAATAGATATATTATTTGCTATTTTTGGAGCAAGCAATAAAAAGATATAAAATTTTCCAAATTAAAAAGGAGTGGTACGCCCTTGAAGTCAGCGCAGGAGACAGGCAGGAGACAGCGGCAGGCGCTGTCCCGGCCTGAAGGGGACAGGCGACCAGCCTCCGCCAATAGGGCGTTGACGCGTGGCCTAGGCAAGGGCAATTCGCGCACGCGCAAGCGCAACCGCGCGCTCGGGCGGGAGCACTTTCGCCCGTACATCCGGACGCGTGGCGGCCAAGGATTGGAGCCCGGGGCGATGACGAGCGCATCAGCGCGGAAGCGCGCGGGCGGGAGCAAGTCGGATGGTCCAGGGACAGGTGGCGCCTGCTGAATGGAGCCTGAAGGCGGTGACGCGGTTCAGACGGCCGCTGAGTGGTCAGACCTGCCGAACCGGTCGGTTTAGCTCAAAATGGGGATGGTTGAACCACGGATCGAACCGCCACCGATCCAGCGATCCATTTGACCGGTGGTTAGTCCATTTAAAATTTTTTGTTTGCCCCGCCTGCCCCAATGGATATCGTGGTTTGATCCACTATTTAACGTGTGCATACAGACCTGGCTGCTGGAGTTACTTACGTGAATAGACCAAGTAGAGATTCAAATAACAAGCTAAGCTGAAACAAGGTCATTTAACGTGTACATACAAGTTTCTCAATGCATCATTCAAACAGAGAGAGAAATACTGCATGAATATAAATGAAACACATAGACATATTTCTATGAAAATGTTCTATCTTCTCTAGATTAACTCAAACAGAAAACTAATTAAAAAGCAGCCGCCCCTAGCTACTTCCTGTGTTTTCCTTTTCCTCATCCTCTCCAACAAAAACCTGGACGGTGACATAAATTATTTTGGTCAGTTTTATTCCTAGGCATGTCAAAATAAATAGTGCAAAAAAAAGCAACAATTGCAAGCCAAATGGAGATTCAAATAACAAGTTAAGCTGGTGATGAGAAATTAATAAAAAAGGCTATGCTTTGGACTTCAGTGAAAAAGACAAATGCTGGAAAAATGTCTGCTACTGTAGACACTTTCAGAAAGTGTAAAACTAGGAAGTATACTCATATCCTACACTAGGCACTGGATGTGTGCAGCTCAACAGTAATAACAATTGTTGATATTGTATGAAAAAATAACAATTATACAGTGATTGAACTAGGAAGTATAAATTCTCTGAATGAACTTGATATTGTAAGAAAAAAGTCTAGGTTCAGTAATAACAATTATACAGTGATTGAACCTCACCTTTTCATCCTCTTTCTTCTACACTCATGATTGATTTTCATCGAGGAGACAATGATCAATAGACTCCATACAGAATTGAGTTGAACCTATAATAAAATTGAGATGTTACAACTATACTATACTCATTGTTCCCTTCTACCAGAAGCTAAGTAAATAAATTTTATTAAAGGAAAAGAATATACCAGAAGTGCGGAACCAGTCTTGTAGGCATATTAACTCTTCCACTGTTTTAGGAGTTAAGCGGCTTCGAAAATCTGATAAAATTCTCCTTCCAAGGCTGAATGCTGATTCAGATGGAACTGATGAAGCAGGGGCCACCAAAACATCTCGAGCTATACGGGAGAGAGTTGGATACTCTAGGGCATTGTTCTTCCACCAACCTAGAATATCAAAATCATCACTTCGAGGGATCACTTGCTTTGACAAGTATGCTTCAAGCTCTGAAGGTACTTCATTGGTAGGCTGGGTACTGAGACTCACATGGTTATCCCAATCAGCGTATCTTCCGCTTGAATTTGTTTCTACACTAACACAAGGAGCATGTGTTATTTCTTCACCAACCGAGTAAGTAATCCTAAACAGCTCCAGCAAGGTCTTCTTTATAGTTTCAATTTTTGACTCAGACTCACTCCCAAAGGCTTGTTTCAATCGAAAGTCATGAATGCAAGTTTAAACCGTGGATCAAAAATGACAGGAAATGAGATTTGCATCCATGTCAACTTCCAGTACCTTCTGAACTTTCTTTGCATATACTGAATTGTCTCGGTAAGGTCTGCATCTGCCTCACGCACTTGTTTCTCCAAAACCAATCTGATTTCTCAAATCTCATGAAAATGCAAATTTGATGTTGGATAGAGTGATCCTGAGACAACTACAGTTGCATCAAAGAAGGTCTTCAACAATTGACATACTTTTCTTGCCATTCCCACTCTTCAGATGTGGGTGCAAAGGTATATTCTTGATCTTGTTGTTCTAATGACTCAAAAGCTCTCTTGAACTCAAAAGAAGTCTCCAACATAAGGTACGTTGAATTCCAACGTGTACATGTATCAACCTTTGGCTGCTTTCGACAAGGGATAGATAGTTGCTGAATCATTTCTTCGAACTTTTGTTTTTGTGATGTGGACCCTTGAATATAATTCACACTTTCCCTTACCTTATGCACAATTGTATTGATAATTTGAAATCCTGCTTTGCATATCAAATTCAGAACATGTGCTGCACATCGCTGATGAAGCAACTTTCCTTTTCCCAATAGCATTTTCTTCTCCAACAGATTAGCCTTCAAGAGCTTCATCATTGCATTATTTTTGCTTGCATTATCCAAAGTGATTGCAAACAACTTATTTTCAATGTTCCACTCTTGGAGAAACTTCAGAAGAGTATTGAACATTGCCACACCAGTGTGTGGGGTCTTCATAAATGAAAACTTCAAAATCCGCTTGTGCATCTTCCAATCATCATCGGTGAAGTGACATGTGATGCACATATATCCCAAGGTTTGATTGGATGTCCACATATCCATTGTCAATGAAACTCTACTTTTGGCATTTTTAGAACATCTAGCAGAACTTGTCTTTCCTCTTGATATTTCTTCGAGCAATCATCGGAGATTGTCCTCCTTGACACCATCTTGAACACAGGATTTAAGCTAGACACAAACCTTCTAAAGCCATCATAATCTACAATAGATAGTGGTAATCCATGAACACATATCATTCGACAGAGCTCTTTCCTAGAGACATCTTGATTAAATCTCCAATCCTTCAAGCTGATTCCCTCTGGAGACATGACGGTGGATTTTAGCTGGCTCACTACTTGTGTGACACTTAACCTCACTTTACACCTCTTCAAATGTGTGGCCATAGCGCTTGTTCCTGCTCCACGCTTGGCACTGATCTCTATGTTGCAGTGCACACATTGACCCTTGGTAACTACACCAGCAACACGGATTTTGGAGAATTCATTCCAAACTTTTGGTCTGAATTGTCTATTATTTTCACCATGTAGGAAGCCATCGACCATATGTGGCTCAATTTGCCCCTCAACAACATAGCCTCTGTCAAATTCATCTGTATCTTCACCTCCATAACCATATTCTGACCAACCATCACCAATTTCACCATCCAAGCCAGCTCTTAGATCCTCGTTGTCATGACGATCACCCACATTCTCCTCAGTCGCATCATTATCAATCATTTGTTCTGCTCTTTCATCTTCGGGCATGCGAATTGGACGGGGAGTTCTCTTTCTCTTTGATCCACTGCAGGTAAACAAATTAATCACTAGAAATCAGATCCACTGACATGTTAAAAGGGGCTGAATGAACTGCAATGCATAGCAGTAAGACTTTGTCAGCCAAACTTTTCTCCTGAGGGACTGTGACATTGGTGTTGAAGCAGCAGCGGGCTGCAGGACGTCGGGTGGTAGAATCTCATACCCAAAGGTAGGGTATGGCCCCTCACCTGCTTCAATCCTACTCTGGTTCTTTCTTGGTTCCTGTCTCTCCTGTGGCTCCATTCCCTTGAGAGTCCAAATAAAATTTACAAATAAAGACAGTAAAATGGACTACCACAAGAGATACATGGATGATGTGAGTGCATATCCATTTTAGTAGTAGGCTATGTCGATGAAGAAAAATATACAAAAAATAAAACCTATTGTTAGCATATATTTTAGTTAAAGCTGCTGGGCCCTGAAAAATGTACACAATAGCTGATTCCTCAAAGCAGTATAATAAATTCCATGTAAGAGGCTATCATGCAATAAAAAGTTTTGGGCAGTAATCCTGCTGAAGCTTTTGTTTACATTTTAAAGCATGTTTTGATCAGCCACGAAGCATCATTCAAGTTATGGTATGAATTACTGAATGATGCTTATGAAGAAAAAAAAAAGGTTTGAATGTACTTCAAATATCTAATTTATGAAATTTTATAAATATGATCTATCAGTTATCAGATGAGTATCTAAGAAACGTAAACAACACATAAGGGTATAATTGTGCTTCATAATTCAAATTTATCAGATATTATTATTTCGTTTACCATCATAAGTTGCACCCCAGCTCCACCAACAACAGAGGATGTTGTGGCAGTTGAAAGACACTGAAATTTTATTAATAGCATCATGGGTGATTGCTACAACTCTGAAAACTGATAGATCATGATTCAATTATTAATTATGAACCAGCATAAACTTGTTGTCTAAAAATGGCAAGATGAGAGCATTCCTAGGATAAATAACTATGGTCCAGCTTTTGCAGGAGTAAGCAATAAGCATATTACTTTCAAGGAGACTACTTTCGATAAGGAAATTGCCTCCCTACCACTATCTGCATCTCTCAATCGCTAGCTTCTATATAGAGACAGAAGGGTCATTTACTGCTGTTGTCCAAGCTACAGAGATCACAAACATCTTACACACCACACGTACGCGCTAAATAATCACACGATTAGAAATGTCGATCCCGGCGGCGGCCAGACTGACGGAGCTGATGTCTGAGGCGAGCCAAAACGGCGGCAGCGGCAGGCATTGCTGTGGTTCTCCATCTTGCCTTGCCTTGCCTTGCCTCTCGTGTATGTGGTTGCGTTGGGATGGATCGGTCAGGCTAATGCTCGTTACAGCCAAAGAAAAATCTTGAACTGTGCTAACAGATCGAGATGGTGAGTGACCTGGAAAATGACGCGGGCGAATCCGAGGTTGTGGTTGGAGGCGTGGTCGGAGATGGATGCTTCTTGGAGCTCAGCGATGGGTCCCTGTGCTCTTACTCTCGCCGTGCTGGCCGCGCCGCATGTCTCCCGTCCTGTGTGCTCCCTCTCGCTGCGCTGAGGGCGCCGCACGAACGGGAAGCAAGGAAGCGGTGGCTCTAAGGGTGCCGCCACCGCACGGACGGGAAGCAGGGGAGTCGCGGCTCTGAGGGCGTCGCGCCGCCGCCGCCGCCACCGCACGGAGGGAAGCAGGGGTCGAACCACTCGACCCTAAGGTTCGAAGGTTCCTGATCCAGAAATCCAAAGCGCTTTCGTGGGTAGTATTTGGGGCCCAATAGGATCGTTTTTCTGGGCCGGTTTGCCGAACCTGTGGGCCAAACCGAACCACCCCCATTTTGAGGTTTAGCTGCCCGGAACTTCCAGAAACACAGAACATCGCCCAGTTTCATCGGTTTAGCTCCGGTTCAAGGTCTTCCCCACTAGTTCTTGCCCGGTTTCCTTCGCAGAACTGTTAAGGAATATTATCCCACGATGCCCAAGAGTCCCAACATCCATCCAAGGTCGGCGTATGGATCCAACGGAGAGTTGTAGACGCAATCCAAGATGAATTCCTTGCCCCCTACTCCATCCAGGACTATATAAAAAGACCTAGAGGCGCCCCCAAGAGGCATCTTCATCTTCATTATTCATCTCCACATCAGAATCTAGGGTTTCAAGTAGAAGTAGAGGTCCCTCTAGATGAATCTCTTCTAGTTCATCTAGATCTAGATCCAGTTCTTCTAGTTCTAGTTCTAGTTCTAGTTCTAGTTGTCTAGTTCATCTAGTTGTAATTAGAGATCAGATTAGAGAGAGGAGAAGGAGAGAGCTGAGGAGGAGCGGGTCTTTCGGATCTTCCTTGACATTTTACTGATGCAACATCCAGTTGTCTTCAAGTTATCTCCAAGTTCTTCAATTACTAATTTCAGTTCTTGCTTTATTTTATTTACTGGATCTCCGCTCGTATCGAGTGCTCTAGTTATCATATGTAATTAGAGTAGTAGACGTTAGTGTAGACGTGGTGTCTAGATTAGGGTTTACCTATATTGGCGCAAAATGTGGTGCACCGCGCCTCACACACAACATGCCGGAAAGCGTGACTTCAATCGGGTGCCCGGACAGTTTGAAATCCGGAGACGTGTCAGTCGGTTTGACCTGAAAACCAATAAGGGATAAAACTGTGAGAATAAAACTGGAACATACCGGGTGAGACCAGACAGTTCCATATTTACGGCCCTGAAGCCATTTATGACGGCATACAGCTATAGAAGCTGTCTGCCAACAGGTTTAAAGGTTGTTCGGCTAACTCTAAACATAAACATATGTAAATAGCTGGTTGCCGAACACACATACATGAAAAAGACATGCTTGGACGAGTAAAAGACAAAATATGAATTAATGTGTAACCAAGCTCGGCAAGTTAGCCGAGTTGGGGTCCATGAGGAAGGAACATACAAACAAACATGATCAAACCAATTTAAAACCTGCATCTGCCGCACGATACCTAGTTTTATCTAAGCTCGAACATAATTGATATGCATGAACCCACAACATGTAACAATCTAGATTAGAAATTAATTCGGCCATCATAATCATGTAATTTATAAGAGATATCATGAAAAACAATGATTATTGGAGCGTAAGTAAACTTGTAAAGCGAGGCCGAACAAAGATCAATCTAGATTGGGCAAAAGAGTGTTACAGAATAATTAAAACATATAACACATGATAACTTGATGAATCTATTAGATCTGCCAAATCCAATAGAGCCGATAACTATCTCGCTTTTGCTAAACATATGAATAAACGTCTGCCGCACGGTATTTGCCCATAAGCAAAGCATAAGCAAAGACTTCTTGATCATTACCAAAGATCCGCCGCACGACCTTTGGAAACAAACAAGACTACTTGCATCATATCTAAATCCACCGCATGATACTAGACATGATAACAAGGTTGCCGGTACTTACAGAGGTCGATGGATCGATGATTCCTCTCGAAGAACTCGACGACACGACTAAGGACTCAAAGGTGGCACGGGGCCGGTTTGTATTGATATGGTTGTGAACAGATCTCTTTACAATGGCCGGGGGTTTATATTTATACCCTGGGCAGAATACGAGTCCCAAAAGACTACGACTTATAAAAAATACTAAACAAAACTTGGAAACTACGACTCCTAGATCTAATTCTCTTCGGAGTCCTTTTATTATTACAACTTTATTCTTTGAATCGGCTTCACTTGCCATCTTTCGCTTCCCGAATGGAATCACCGCCTTCTGAGATAGCCGACCGCATGGGCGTCTATCGAATCACTAAGGTTTAACCGACTGTTCGCACGTTTGCCGAATGCCTTTCTAGCTGTATGCGGGCCCACCTGTCATCTTCTCAATGTTGACCAAAATCCAGTGTTAACACAGGCCCCCCTAGTTCAGAGTATGAATTGTCATGCTTCGAACTATTTGATCTCTGTTGGTCTTCTTCAGAAAGCCAAGAAATCTATTGATAGCAATAATATTTTCTCACCATGTTTCCACAATTTTGCCTATAAAACAATAATTCTCCAATACATGTGGAAACAAGTTAGTTACAAATGCATATGTGTATAAATATCATAGTTCTTCCATTTTATTGATCAGAAAATGCTGCAATGCCGACTACATCTCAAAAGTATCATATTTTATAACCAAGATTTCTTTTAAACTTGAATAAAATGGTACCTTACTCATCCATCCGTCTCTTTAATTATGGGGCTTTAGTTCTCACTGAGTCCTCAGGCGGTTGCAAAACAGAATAGCTACAGAAATGCTTATCTTTACCCCTTGATCACTTTTCATCCGGAGTTTTTATCATTATCTTTATATAAAATCGTATCACATAATATTGCAAAGTCAAAGACTCGACCATAAGGAGATACAAGACATAAACCTAGATCAAGAAGTGCAAGTGAATATTTTTATTACTTTTTCTTTTGTATATGTCATTTTCCCTACCCTTTTAAAATTATGAGGCTACTGGGCCTTCGGTCATCTTTTATTTTATTTGGCGGTCACTTGACCTTCTTTTTCATATTTTATTTGGGCGGTCACTTGCCCTTTTTCTTTCTCAGTTCTGGCAGACACATGTCCGTCGTTTTTATTTCTGAGATTTATAAAATAGCCTCATATTTTTAATCAAAGAGAAAATGCACATGCAAAACACTTATTAGTTTATAACGTGTACGTGAATCTTGATCTTGAGAATATGACTATAATCTCAACTAGTAGTCAAAATGATTTGACAGTGCTCAATATGACATTAAGTAAATTTTATTATTTCATTAAATCTCCAAATTTCAATTATCTCTCAGAATAATGTCATAGCAAATTCTACCTCTATTCATATCCCACAACTACTTTCAGACAAAGTTTAAATTTTATGCTACCCACAAATTTCAGAGACTTCAAGATAAATATAATAACCACTAGACCTAAATCTTAAAGAAATCAAAGCTATAAACCAGACACAGGTGAAACATGAAACAGAGCATCTATTTATCATTTCAACAATGGATAAACCAAAATATTTATATCACATATTCATAGAGTGGATTTTTTTTGTGTGGAGACGCAACATGAGAGGTTTCGCTTTTAAATGATTTTAATTTTAAGCTCTGAAACTATTAGAGAAGCGAGGGTAAAATTACACAAACCACCGTTGAAGATGAAGTAGTCATTCGTCTTGTCCTTATTCACGATGGATCGCTCGATGCTGTACGATGTGTGCGTGTTGATCTCAGGCCCCCTAACACGTAGTCACAGCAGCGTAATCATAAACGTCAATCCTTCTTGTGCAAATGACTGGCTGCTTCAGATCTTGTAGCTGTTCTGACTATAAGTGAACTTGTCAGCGTTGCATGTGTCTTGTTGGCACCACCTTATTCAAGGCCATCAGTAAAAGTATCTCTTTCAATATGAAGTGTGCTGAAAACATTTTAGCCGATGGTCTTCTATCGACCGTCCGGTTGCTAACGTCCTTTGTGCCTCTGATGTAGCCTTTCGTAACCTTATCACCAGATTGAGCTTTGCGTTACTCAGGGAAAGGTAAAGTCATATTAATAGGAGCTAAAGGTTCTGTCTTATCGGCTTTTGCTTAGTATGCCTTTGACTTCCTTCTTGTTGAGGAACTGGAATGCTTTAGGTGAGCATGCTGTCAGGTAACTCACGGTAGCTTCGAAGAACGTCATTTTTGATGAAGTTGAGTGTGCCGTAGAGGATGAATACGAGCTCGGCGGTGCATGGATGCGTGCATGATGAGGCTCAGTCCCCCCAGTGTAGTTGATGTAGGAATTTGAGCATGTTCACCTGATGTTTTTTCTTCTCATCAGTTCTTCATATCTGCGTGTACACTCTTCCGCTCCAAGCCGATAAGTGTTCTTCTTGGAATATGTGTATAATAACACTTTCATCAGTGTGCTTATCGGCTGCTGCATCTAGAATTCTTGTATGCTTCTGTAGTGCTGCTTTCCATGCTAACATTGGTCTTCAAACATGCCCTCCAGATATTTAACTGACGTAAATGTAAATTGGGCATCGATCTTGAATGTATGCAATCTTTTGGTGCGGTGATCAGAACTATTGCTATCGGCCTACCCTTTCAGCCAATGCTTCCAAAAATTAGCCGATTGTATCATCCCATATATGTGTGTGATGCTTCTTAGTTAATCATCCTCGTGTCTGCTTGGCTGATTGGCTTTTGGTGTGTTGGCCTGACCTTGACAGCTGATTTATATCCACTAGTTAAGAATTGATTTTTCCTTAACTGAGTTCTTACAGTGCTGGATCTGGAGTTCGATTTGAGTAACACCGGCTGTGTAACATCGTCAGGGTCCAAACAGCTTTGATCGGCCTGATATTTTTGTCCGAGTCTGTCAGCTTACTCCATCGATCATATCTAGCTTCTTTATTCACCAACAATAGATTCTCCACTTCTTTGTGAATACTAAAAATGGATCGACTGTTGCCTCTTTGTCGATATTGCAGAGGCTGCAGGTTGCAACAGTCTTGCGAGGCTCCGCGTAGCCGATCATGAAGTGTGAGATGATGTTATACTCTGATGAATGGTTAATGGTAGCTTGGATGCATGATGACAGATTGGTGATGATGGTGAATGTTAAGGTAAAGAACGCCCTTTACCACAACAATAGTACTTCATTTTTCATCTCGTGACGTTGCCAAATTTATTCCCAAAGAATAGTGAACTGTATTGTTGTGGGTCTGGCAATATTATCTCAACTCCAAGAATTGCAGCGCAGGATCAACGTGATTATGGGAAATCACGCTTCAAAATTATCATTAGTCTCAATGTTGATATTACTCTAAAATAATTAATCCGGTCAGCTTTGTTTGTTTCCTCTGTAGATAGCAGAAAGTTTTCTATGCTGGAGGTGTGCCGACGGGACAATAGGCTCTTGTGCTGATCAAATCATTTATTTCTAAAATAATTTGTATCAACATTGTAAATAATGTTCTGAACCGGTGGATCAATTTTGAGGCCGACTGAGACGTCTAGTATGAGACATCGAACCTCTTCTGAGCCGGCCATTGCATAATCCGGTGACTGCTGCGATTATGGTTACTGAAATTGTCCATCATTCGACTATATTGGGATCAATAGAAACCCTTCTCGATAGGTTTCCCTCAAAGAAAACGCATATGCTTAGATGTCCGAACCATGGCTTGCATGCACATGCCTTTTCCGTAATTATTTTGCTTTCCTTCCCCTATGATTATTAGCCGATCAGTTTTTCGAATCAGCTTATACTTATACATTGCTGGGTATATGTACGCATACTGCCTTCAACATCTGATATTCTGAAATTACGCCACATGGAAACTGATAGAACTAGTGCATCATGTTCGGATCATCAGTTCCGCGTACGTTTGTGGTTCACCTGGTCGCTTGATACTCAATCTCTTTTCTTTCATTACGCAGCCATCAGGTAACCAGGACTGTGATGCATTTGGACTTGCAATCATAGTTTGACGCTTGTACAATCTCCGTGTTTGTTGCTATCGAAGTTTCCTTCTGTTTCCTTGATTAAACATGCAAGTGCGGCAAACATGTAGGAGCTGGATAGTTCTGGATTAGAATCATCATTGGCTACTTTTTGCGTCTTAATTTTAAACCAAAAGAGCCGATGTCCTGCTGCTGCTTTACCAGAACCAATATCTCATCGGTTTTATTATGTCTGGTATTCTGAACAGCCGATTCTTATCTTCAAGAGTCGATTACCCCTATCACTGCATAATGACATATTTCCATGAGTACCGAATTCGATCGCATTTATGATGCTTCCGGATATGCAAACTCTCCATCTTTCCATTCTTCTTATATACTGGAACTATGTTTGAAATCCACTCTACATATCTACACGACCGAATGAAATTTGCTTTCAATAATCTCTCAACTTCTTTTTTCACGTCGGCCAGCACCTCTTCTTTAAAAATCTTCCAAGGAGGTTGTTCGTAGAGGTGATACCCAGGTTTGATCGGTAATCGATGTTCAACAATAGAACGATCTAGTCCGGGCATCTCTGTGTAATCCCAAGCAAAGAAATCCTTGAACTCTTTCAAAAGGTTTATCAATTTTAATCTATACTCTGGATCCAAATTTGTACTGACATATACTGGTCTCGTTTCGGCTTCATTACCAACATTTACTTCTTCCAACTTATCAGCCGACATGAAACCTCGTCCCAACTTTCCTTCGTTACCATCAATTGGATTATCCATTCAAAAATTGCTCTGAGAGCCGACTGCTTGGATCGGCTGTTTGTCCCGCTGGGCGTGCCAAAAAATGTGCTGGTGCAAAATGTGGTGCACCGCGCCTCACACACAACAAGCCAGAAAGTGTGACTTCAATCGGGTGCCCGGACAGTTTGAAATCCGGAGACGTGCCAGTCGGTTTGACCTGAAAACCAACAAGGGATAAAACTGTGAGAATAAAACTGGAACATGCCGGGTGAGACCAGACAGTTCCATATTTACGGCCCTGAAGCCATTCATGACGGCATACAGCTATAGAAGTTGTCTGCCAATAGGTTTAAAGGTTGTTCGGCTAACTCTAAACATATAAACATATGTAAATAGCTGGTTGCCGAACACACATACATGAAAAAGACATGCTTGGACGAGTAAAAGACAAAATATGAATTAATGTGTAACCAAGCTCGACAAGTTAGCCGAGTTTGGGTCCATGAAGAAGGAACATACAAACAAACATGATCAAACCAATTTAAAACCTGCATATGCCGCACGATACCTAGTTTTATCTAAGCTCGAACATAATTGATATGCATGAACCCACAACATGTAACAATCTAGATTAGAAATTAATTCGGTCATCATAATCATGTAATTTATAAGAGATATCATGAAAAACAATGATTATTGGAGCGTAAGTAAACTTGTAAAGCAAGACCGAACAAAGATCAATCTAGATTGGGCAAAAGAGTGTTACAGAATTAATTAAAATATAAACACATGATAACTTGATGAATCTATTAGATCTGCCAAATCCAATAGAGCCGATAACTATCTCGCTTTTGCTAAACATATGCATAAACGCTTGTCGCACGGTATTTGCCCATAAGCAAAGCATAAGCAAAGACTTCTTGATCATTACCAAAGATCTGCCGCACGACCTTTGGAAACAAACAAGACTACTTGCATCATATCTAAATCCACCGCATGATACTAGACATGATAACAAGGTTTTCGATACTTACGGAGGTCGACAGATCGATGATGACTCTCGAAGAACTCGACGACACGACTAAGGACTCGAAGGTGGCACGGGGCCGGTTTGTATTGATATGGTTGTGAACAGATCTCTTTACAATGGCCGGGGGTTTATATTTATTCCCTGGACAGAACACGAGTCCCAAAAGACTACGACTTATAAAAAATACTAAACAAAACTTGGAAACTATGACTTCTAGATCTAATTCTCTTCGGAGTCCTTTATTATTATGACTTTATTCTTTGAATCAGCTTCACTTGCCATCCTTCGCTTCCCGAATGGAATCACCGCCTTCTGAGATAGCCGACCGCATGGGCGTCTGTCGAATCACCGAGGTTTAACCGACCGTTCGCACATTTGCCGAATGCCTTTCTCGTTGTATGCAGGCCCACCTGTCATCTTCTCAATGTTGACCAAAATCCAGGGTTAACAACCTGAGTTTGCACCCAGCCCCACGGATAGTTGTGGTAGCTGTTGATGGTCCTTAAACACCTGTTTTACCATCAACATTTGACCCTAAAATCCACCAAAAAGGCATGAAATGTAGTCAAATAGGTTTCAAACTAACCAAATTCCACATGTCCATAGAATTTTATTTGAATGCAGGATTTGAACCAAATTTGGATATATGGACCCACCAGAGGCCAAGCCCACTCAGCAGGGCCCAAATGGGCCTAAGAGGGGTGGCGCCCGCCACCCCTAGGTGGCGCCCGCCACCTCTAAGTGGCACCCGCCACTTGGGTTGGCCCAAGCTCCACTCCCTGCCACGTCACCACCGTCCATCTGTGTGACCTCCCCGAGGCCAAATATTGGCCCTTGGTCACTAGGTCAGAGGCATCGGACGGCTCAGGGAGGAGTGGCGTGGATCAAGGCTGAATGGTGGTTGCTAGGACATGCAACCGACCTCCAAACCGCCTTGGACAACCACCTGGAGGCCGTAGGATCAAAGCCGGTGCATCCAACGGCCAGGGGACTGGTGGCCGCCAGTAGGGGGTGGCGCCCGCCACATGACCTAACCCTAGGTCAGTTGGCTGCCCCCTATAAGTACCCCCTCACTCATTTGGGCTATAAATAACCCCCTGAGGCATCACTTCATTCATATCCAACACAAGAGAAGCAAAGCAAGTAGAAGCAAGCAAGTGAGAGCTCAGAGAGCTTAGGCAAGTAGGTAGCTAGTAGAGCAAGGCATCTTTGCCCTCGCGGTCGGTAGCGCTGCTCAAGGCTTAGCTCAAGAGTAGAGGCGTGCGAGTGATCGGTTCTGGAGCTGGGAAGAGTCTTCCTTCATCTCCAGTTCAGGTTTTGCTCTTGTATCTCAAGCACTTTACTATATTCTAGTTCATCATTTCAAGTATACTTTATTCTACTTATCAGTATTGAGTGGTATACTTGATTGATTGCTTGAGTGCCTAGCTATCCTACAGTTCAATTCACTTAGCCATAGTAGTTAATCTCTAGTGAGCTTAGTGTTTGATCTTTGCCAATAGGTTGCTTAGTTAGTTTAGTGTTTATCTTATTAAGTCAAGTATTTGCTCTGACGTCCGCAAGGGTGTCTCTATTCAAATCTAGGGTAGAGATAGTTAGAATATAGTTAAGCGTGGTGCTTAGTTATAGACTTACCTTCAGATACGGCTGGACCCCCGGATAGCTGTGGTAGCAAGCAGGTGGTGACAGCCCTGTGCGCCTTGAATTCCACCATGTAGTTGGCCCAGTTTAACAGTAAGGCTCGTTGTGCTAGTGTTCAACCTAAGTAAGTGGTAAAGGCTAGTACGCCTCGATACTTGACAAGATAGGAATAAAACTTTACTTAACTTAGTTGCTTTATTGTCTTTTGCCTGCCTTGCTTCGTAACTATCTTGCTTCGTAGTTATCTTGCTCTGTGGTTATCTAGGAGTAGTTAGTAGTTAGTAATTAGTTAGTTATCTTTAGTTATCCCATTCTATCTATCTAGTTATCCACCTTACCTTAGCCATCCACTTCATCCTTACCTATCCACCCATATATTCTTTCTAGCCTTTCATCTCCTCTCTTCTCCCTTTTCCCTTTTCTTTTCTCGACTCTCATCCCCTCCTTGACTCAACTCATACACCACCCTAGCATTCCCTTGGGATCAAATAAATCGACACCTGGTACTCCTAGGCGAAGTGCTACTACGATAGTTCTGTGCGCTTGCAGAATCTCCTGGTAGATTGCATTCTCGCTAGCTAGCTCCTACTAGTGTCGGGACTGACAACCTTGATTGGCATTAGTAGATAGCTACTTTAGTTACCCTATCCTAGGTGTAGCTAAGAAATACCAACAGTAGCCCTAGGTGGTGACAGCGCTGATGGCCGACGTAGTCCACCACGTTCGGGTTGGTGTTTGTAGGACCGTAGTCTAAGCTTCCTAGCCCCTTTCTCATCCCTTTCTATGGCTAGTGTTTTGATGTCCCAAAGTAAGTAAAGTATAGTGAGCCTTTAATTAGATAGACCTGCTTAGAAAACCCTAAATCTCTCTCTACCCACATTACCATTCTTTTCTTGGACGTTCTTGATTCTTCTAGTACACTTCACGTTCCCCATGGAAATCAATACCCTAGAATACTCCCGGGTGAAGGCTAAATCGGTATCCGTGCGCTTGCGGACTTTTTCTATGTGCGTTTAAAATACCCAACACCACCTCAGTTAAATTTTAAGGGAGACGATTTATCGTAAACTCAACTACCTCAGTTAATATAATGTTAATGGAGATGATTTCTTTATGTTGCCCGCCTCGGTTAAGTCTGCTCTATATAAGCAACAACCACCAACCTTCTTTCCCTCGGGTCTTCCTCTATGTTTTAGGATTCTGAGCTCAAAACCCTAAAATTAGCCATTTTAGAAGTGGAAGGTTTTGCCCTAGGATTTGGTGAAGGGGAACCGCAAGAGATAGATTTTTACTCCTCCAACTCTCATCTTCTATCTTTTACATCATTTTGGTGTTTTTTCTCTAGATCTAGATCTAGATCTAGATCTAGATGCAGGAGAGAGAAAACTAGATCTAGAGGTACTAGGATGCTTTTTTCTCTATTTATACACCTTTAATTTCTCGTTGCGCATGCAAGGTCTCACGGTCATGGATAGGGAAGAGTGGGTATACAAGTCAGCAAGGGTCGGCAATGATCTGTCTTTCCTGGGTCATGTGAGAAAGCTTGTTGCCGCTGCAAAAAAGCATCGTCTAAGTCTGGGTTGGGAGAGCACCATTTGTCCGTGTAATAGCTGCAAGAACAACCTTCTCCAGAAAGGTAACATGGTGCAATCTCACTTGATGTGGCATGGTTTCATCAGGATTACAACATTTGGATGTATCACGATGATGTAGATCCCAGTGCCACCTTCGGAAGCTCGTCGACAAGACGACGGTGGCGATGAATGATGGAGCACAACAACCCTCATCATAATCAGCAGAGAGCAGGGACATTATGAATCATGATACCATCAACATTAATGATCTTCTCCAAGATACAAAGAACAATGATGGTCGTGGGGATGGTGAGTAGGGTGATGTGTTGGGGCCCAGAAGTGGCAGGAGCTTTTTGAAAAACCGATGCTAATTGTATGGACCAAGATGATGACGTTCTGTTTGGGAATCTGAAGTGGCTGGAGAATTTCAAAGAGATGAAGCAGATGGTAATTGATCCCCTGTATAAGGACTGTCTGAAGCAATGGACAATGTTGCATTTTAACCTTCAGTTCTGATGTTGAAGGCTTGCCATTTGGTTTGGTTTGGTTGCTGAATGTGTTGGGTCCTTAGTTAAAAAACTCAGCCAGTGGGGAAAAACCGTCCCACTATTTTTATACTAAGAAGAAGCAGTCAGTACATCGATGGAGAAAATCCCTAACTCTGGCCTCACCCAGGAACATACCATATAATCTAGGCCGACGACCATGATCACAACCACCCGAGTGGGCTGCATTGTCATTACCTAGGCTGGTGATCATCGCCACAACCCTTGCTAGGGTCTTTAAGTTTATTCACCGATTTCCTTGCCACTTGATCGAAATTTTTTTAGTTTTTTATATATGTTATATATACTATACAGGAGTAAAATCCCTATAGAGGCATGAAGTTACTCAGGATTTAGTAATCCAGCTGTTGACGCTAAATTAGGTCACACACTCGATAAGGAGCTATATTGCTTGATGTAGGACCAAACCGACTTTTAGGTCGGCCGACGCCTAGGTTTTGTCCGCACCCGGACCTTGTGCCTCTAGCGATGAGCGCGATACGCAAGACACGTCATTGGAGGAGCCTCGCTGGGAGAGCGATACGCAAGACACGCCGGCAAGGTCTCTTGAGACGAGAAACCCTACACGCCCGATAGGGACCCCGTCGGGGCGTGTAACGGCTATGGGCTGCTCTAGCCGGCCTGGGGAGGGACCTCATCGGGGTGTGTCATCGTCGATCAACCGTCCATGCAGCACCGAGGAAGAACAAGGAGAAGTAGAAAGAAAACGAGGGTAAAAAAGAGAGGTAGTAGATGTGTTTTTGACGATTGGATAGATGGGATCTCAATCGGCCATGATCCTCTCATATATATAGAGGGGGTGGTCTTATCCCAGTAGGAAACCCTTCTGAACCTTATTTTCCAAGTTTCCCACGAGTTTGGAATGGTTCGAATTGGAATCCAAAAGGCCAGATCCGAACAGGTGTTTAAAATAGGCTTCCCGGAAGTTTCGACTCCCGGGGCGGAACTTCCACCTTGGGAGTGGAACTTGCGCTCTGGGGGACCGGAACTTCTGCTCTGGTGACGGACCAGAATGTCAGAGATATCATCCAAAGATAATTACTCAGACTAAGTCCTGAGAAGTCGAGGAAAGATCCGAAGACATGATACAGAGTGTACATGGATTAGGATTCGCATTGTAATTTAGTCAAGCTACTAAAGGAAGTCTTGTAATAAGAATAGAACTCCTCTGTTGTATTCGACTAGGACTCGGTATGTGACGTACTTCACCCAATTATAAAGGGGAAGTAGTCGCACACCCCCATCATTGAATCTCAGATCATAACACAAGGCACACGCCGCCACTGTACATAAGGTGTTACGCTATTAAGCGGCCTGAACCAGTATACATCGTTGTCTCTGTGTACTCGCCGAGTTCTACAAACACCGATCCCCACCGAACAAATCGTCTGGGAATCCCCAAGACGAGTTGCTGGTTAACAAACACCGACAGTTGGCGCGCCAGGTAGGGGCTCTCGGCGATTCTACAATCAAGGGCTCGACGAACCGCTTTAACATGTTCTCGGCGGGATCAATTTTTGTTTTTGGCACATGGACTTGCATCGCGGATGATCAAGGGAAATTGCATTGACACCTTCAACCTGAATCAGAAACACAAGCCACACCAAAGATGGATGATCTAGCCTGAGATCTAGAAAATCTCACAATCCAAAAGTTGCAAGGATCTGGGGACCAGGCCGGAGCCTCTGACTCCTACTCAGACACGAACTCTCGGTCAGAACAAGACTCGGATTCCAAGCACCGTATCCCCTTCGGACTGCACAATTCGACAAAGACCTTCTAAGAGTTGATTGGATCAAACTTTAAAAGGCTTCAGCAGATCCCCCTGACAGGAGCCCAACAGAGACTCGTTTTTAGTTCAACCAAGGAAGGAAACATCGTCCACTGGCCAATACAACCAGCCCCGGCTAGGTTGGTTGGCACAATCGACCAACAACTCCCTTACCAATACGGACATCAGCTCCCCTTTCAGGATAACGACACCTCAACAGAGCTAATCTGCAGCGCTTCCACCTTGGAATCAGTTACACCGGGATCAATAAACCAAGGCTACACTCGCGAAGTCTTCATGGCAGGACATCAGTCATCACTATGACCTCCAACTCCTCCAGATGTCTTTCGTGATGATGAAACCTTGAGCATGATATCTGATGACGATCCAGAAGGACCCGGTGAAACCGAGACCTTAAAGGCAGAAAGACTATGGAAGAATCTAGCCAAAGAGGCTCATAGAAGGCGAGCGACTCATCACAAAGAGGCAATAGAGCGATATCAAGTATGGCTAGAAGAGTATAATAGTCGCAGACGCCTGGAAGAGGCAACTGAGCTTCAAGCTCGTAACCAACACAATCATGACATTCAGTCTCAAAATGATCACAATCGACGACGCGTTGATTGCTCACGCAACCTCAAACCTGAGTTCATGAGGGTCGTTGGCCATAAAGTATACTAGACACCCTACCAGAATATCATGGCTTTAGCTATGGAGATGGGAGCAAAGGAGAACCGGATGCCAGAAGAGGAGCGTCGGTTGATCATGCTTCAGTCTACCGCACTCCAACTGAAAGGTAGAAACCTTGAGTCCCTAGCCGATGCTCAGGACTCATCCCATCCAAGTCAAAGACGACCCGTCCATGAGCGGCTCGGCCGGGTCCCAGCCAGGAGTCGCCTGGGCAACCGAGTCCCTGACCAGGCAGAAGGAGCCAAATCATCATATCGAGGAGTCGACAACCTGGCCTCTGACGTCGTTGATCGCTTCCCCTGCTTTTCCCAGCGGCTTCGAGCAGTCCCGTTTCCCCGCAAATTCAAACCCGGAAACTACTCCAAGTATGATGGGAAAACAGAACCAAAACGGTGGCTCAGACTATATGCACAGGCAATCGAGCTGGCAGGAGGAAGCAACGATGTCAAATCATTATTTTTACCCATGGCTCTAGAGACAATGCCCCTTGCATGGTTCGGTAGACTTAAGCCGGAGTTAATCGACTCCTGGGAACAGCTCCATCGCATCTTCATAGAAAACTTTGCGGGTGTTCCCGAGAGGTCAGATCCTTGGACTAAGCTCAGAACTTGCAAGCAGCAGAAAAACGAGACCATGCGAGAATACTGGAGATGTTTTTCTGAGATTCGTTCCACAATCTCAGATATAACAGATAGAGAAGTAATTGACCTTTTCGGCAACGGAATTTGCGAAAGGTACAATTACAAAGACTTCATCAAGTATGACCCGATCACTGCAGATGACTTCCATCGAGCAGTAAACTCCATGATGGCAACAGAAGAACGCACACAGGAGCGCTTCCCCAAAAGGAACACGCAGGGTGATCGAGGAAATAATCAGAGAGGAACTTGGACCCATCATGGCAACAAAAGAACGCACACAGGAGCGCTTACCCAAAAGGAACACTTGTTGCTCAACAGAATACTCGTAAGAGGATCGGGGACAACACTGTAGCAGCCATGGAACCTCAGAAGAAAGGGAACATGCCTTCAAGCATCGACGACCACCTAGACGGCCCATGCCCCTTCCATCCGAAAGGAGGACACCCGGCCAGGCACTGTTGCTAGCTTAAAGAGCGAGGTTTGAACTCCGACTTCAACAAAAACAAGAAAGACAAGGGTAAGAAGGTAGCTGACGACCCATAACAGGGCGCTGGCGGTTTCCAACACCCCAAAGGCACTATCAATGTCATATTTGGAGGAGTAGCCACCAACGACAGCAAACGCCTCCAGAAGCTTTCTTTGCGAGAAATTATGTCTACCGAACCAGCGACTCCCAGATATCTCGACTGGTCCGAGCATCCGATCAATTTCTGTCGAGCAGACCAATGGACCAGCGTCTCCAATGCAGGACACTATCCGCTAGTCCTGGATCCAACGGTCGCCGGGTTCAAATTGGGAAGAGTACTTATAGATGGAGGGGCAGGACTCAATGTCATCTTCGCAAGCACCTTACGCAAGATGAACTTGGACCTAGCAACTCAACTTACACCATCAAGCGCCCCCTTCTATGGCATAGTACCCAGAAAGGCGGCAATACCAATCGAAGGATAATCCTACCCATCACTTTTGGAACTCTAACTAATTACCGAACAAAGTACATCAGTTTCGAGGTAGCCGACTTTGAATCATCTTACCATGCCATATTTGGACGACCAGCTATCGCCAAATTCCTGGCAGTACCACACTATCCATACCTCCTGCTGAAGATGTCGGGTCCTAAAGGCATCCTAACTTTCAAGGGAGATTTGAAGCGATCTTTCAAATGTGACACAGAAGCTGTCCAAATTGCTGAAAAAGCACAACTTGCCTTGGAGGTACAAGAGCTCGCCCAGATGGTACATAACGCCAAGCCTGGAGATTCAGAGATCCTAGCTAAAAAGGCAGGAACTATCCAGCCACCAGCAGAAGTATCCACAAAAAATATTGACCTGGAAACCGGCGATCCCGCGAAGACGGCGGTTATCAGCGCTCACCTATCTGAAGCATAGGAACTCGCGCTCACCAAGTTCCTTAGGGCAAACAAATACATATTTGCCTAGAAACCAGCTAACATGCCAGGTGTTCCAAGGAACTTGGATGAGCACAAATTAGAACTAAAAGAAGGTTCTAGACCCATCAAGCAAAGGTTACGACGATTCTCACCAGATAAAAAGGAAGCAATCAAGAAGGAAATAGCCAAACTACTAGCAGCCGGGTTCATCAAAGAAATTTTCCATCCAGAATGGCTGGCCAACCCAGTACTAGTAAAAAATAATAATTCTGCTGAGTGGCGCATGTGTGTCGACTACACAGACCTCAACAAACATTGTCTAAAGGATCCTTTTGGATTACCGAGGATAGATCAAATAGTTGACGCCACCGCAGGTTCCTCCCTATTATCCTTTCTAGATTGTTACTCGGGGTACCATCAGATCGCCCTCAAAGAAGAAGACCAGCCCAAGACATCGTTTATAACTCCTTTCAGCACCTACTATTACAAAACCATGTCCTTTGGGCTGAAGAATGCAGGAGCCACCTATCAACGAGCTATCCAAGATTGCCTAGGCGACCAGATCGGCCGCAACGCGGAAGCTTATGTTGACGATGTGGTCATAAAGACAAAGGATCCGAATACCCTCATAACAGACCTAGAGGAAACTTTCACCCGCTTACACACCTACAAGTGGAGGCTAAATCCCACAAAATATGTATTCTGAGTACCCTCAGGACAATTACTCAGATTCCTGGTTAGTCATCGAGGCATTGAGGCTAGCCAAAAGAAGATCAAGGCTATCACCAGTATGTAGCCACCAACTTCAGTCAAGGACGTTCAGAAGCTCACCGGGTGCATGGCAGCACTTAACAGATTTATCTCAAGGCTAGGAGAAAAGGGACTACCTTTCTTCAAGTTACTCAAAGCCAGTGATAAATTCCAGTGGACAGAGGAGGCTGATAGGGCCTTTGAACAACTCAAGGGATACCTAACCAACCCTCCTATCTTATCGCCGCCAGAACCCAGGGAACCAATGATGTTATACATCGCAACTACCACACACGTTGTAAGCACAGCAATAGTGGTGGAGCGCAAAGATGAGAAGCACGTCTACAATATCCAACGACCAGTATACTACATCAGTGAGGTACTTTCTGACTCAAAGGTCAGGTACCCGCAGGTTCAAAAATTGTTGTATGCTTTACTTATTTCGTCAAGGAAGCTACGGTACTACTTCGAGGCACATGAAATCACAGTTGTTATGGATTTTCTGTTGGGAAAAATCCTTCACAACCACGACGCTATGGGTAGAATTTCTAAGTGGGCAGTCGAATTAGGCGCCCTCAATGTCAAGTTCACTCCAAGGAAGACAATCAAATCTCAAGTCCTAGCTGATTTCATTGCTGAATGGACAGAATTCCAGCAGGCTCAAGATGGTTCCATTCCAGAACATTGGAAGATGTACTTTGACGGATCTCTAGAACTTGGTGGAGCAGGCGCCGGAGTCCTACTTATATCACTCGTAGGAGAACAACTCAAGTACATTCTGCAAATCATGTGGCCAGCTACCAATAATGAAGCAGAATATGAGGCATTACTACACAGGTTAAGATTAGCAGTCACATTGGGTATTAGGCGACTATTAGTCTACGGTGATTCTTCCGTGGTGATTCATCAAGTCAACAAAGATTGGGATTGCACCAAGGAAACAATGGACGCCTATTGTGCTGAAGTCCGCAAGCTGGAGAAAAACTTCTCGGGGCTGGAACTCAATCACATTACACGAGATCTCAATGTTGTCATTGATGTTTTAGCAAAATTGGGATCTGACAGAGCCTCTATTCCAAGCGGCATCTTCGTTCATGAGCTATCTAAGCCATCTATCCAGCAGAAGGAAGAGCTTACCCCGACACCCTCCACGCAGATCCTAACATTATCACCCGACTAGACTAAGGTTTTCATTGACTACTTCAAAGAGCACAAGCTGCCAAGTGACAAAGCCATAGCAGAGCAAGTCGCGAGACGTAGCAAGAACTACGTTCTAGTTGGGGATAAGTTATATCGACGTGGCACCTCATCAGGAGTCCTACTAAAGTGTATTTCTCCAGAGGAAGGCAAAGAAATATTGGACGAAGTTCACTCGGGGTGTTGCAGTAACCATGCAGCGTCAAGGACAATACTCGGAAAAAATTTCAGATTCGGGTACTACTGGCCCTCTGCTCTAAAAGATGCGGAAGACTTAGTCCGTTGCAGCCAAGCATGCCAGTTCTTCGTCAAACAACATGTCCCTGCCCACGAGTTGATATGCATCCCTCCATCATGGCCATTTTCATGCTGGGGACTCGACATGGTGGGCCCTCTAAAGCGCGCACCAGGTGGATTTGAATACATCTACGTGGCAATTGATAAATTTACCAAGTGGATCGAGTACATGCCATTGGTGAAATTCAACGCATCAAAGTCAGTACAATTCATGCAAAGCATCTTTCATTGCTTTGGGATGCCACATAGAATTATCACTGGTCTTGGCTCGCCCTTTACGGCAATCGAATTCAAATCATGGGCCAGCGACTATGGAATAAAGATAGACTACACATCAGTAGCTCACCCGCAGTCAAACGGCCAAGTCAAAAGAGCAAACGCCATCATCCTAGCTGGCTTAAAACCAAGACTGTTTGATCTTCTAAAGGACCACGACGGGAAGTGAGTGGAAGAGTGTAACACCCCTGGTGTTTAAACTGTAATTAACTTGACATATCATCATTATCATCATTAAGCATCTTGATCATGATTTCATGTGTATGCATTTACTAAGTGTATCATTTTATGTGAAGTACCTCTATTGCAAAAACCCTAAAAGCCCTAACCTTCCTATAGGGGCAAAACAGTAATTTCACCTCTGTGGCTATGCTTGGTGTATTTCTTGTTCCTTTGGTGTATTGAAGTTTTGTTGTGTTGACCAAAGTTCAAAAACCAAAAATCAGATTTCAAACTCCTTGCAAAATCCTGATTTCCAAACCCTGGGTTTTAACCCTCTCTTTGTAATTTAAAAATTATTCAAAATTTGGGGTTGGTCCAAAAAGCAAAGTTGTAGATCTGGTCAAGACCCAAAAGGGTTATGATTCCATCTGGGTAATCGTGGATCGTCTCACAAAGCAAGCTCACTTCCTGCCAGTGAAAACCAGCTACACTGTTCCCACATATGCCGCTTTGTACAAGAACAACATAGTCAAACTCCATGGCATACCCAAGAGCATCATCTCCGATCGTGGTACCCAGTTTGTCGCAAAGTTTTGGAAAGCGTTCCATACCTCACTTGGAACCAAGCTCTTGCATAGTACAGCATATCATCCACAAACGGATGGGCAAACTGAGCGAGTCAACCAAGTATTGGAGGATATGTTGAGAGCCTGTGTGCTCACCTTTGCAGATACTTGGGATAATTGTTTGCCCTTGGCGGAATTCTCATATAATAACAGTTATCAAGAAAGCATCAAGATGGCACCCTTTGAAGCACTGTACGGTCGTCGTTGTCGTACACCTCTCAGTTGGTCTGAACCTGGAGAAAGAGAACTCTTTGGAGTGGACCTAGTACAAGATATGGAAGAGAAAGTCAAGCAAATACAAGAGAATATGAAGATTGCACAATCTCGACAGAAAAGTTTCTGACAAGAGACGTCGACCTCTGCAGTTTGAGATCGGGGATTACGTGTATCTAAAGGTCTCACCCACCAAAGGAGTCACTCGTTTTGGAGTTAAAGGGAAATTAGCACCTCGCTATATTGGTCCCTTTGAGATTCTGGATCGCTGTGGCAAGGTCGCTTACAGGCTGAGTTTGCCCGATCATCTTTCAGCAGTTCATAATGTGTTTCACGTCTCCCAACTCAAGAAGTGTCTCCGAGTGCCCGAGCATGTGGTTGAAGTTGAAGGTGTTGAGCTAGAACCTGATTTGTCTTACTCTGAGTATCCAGTTCGCGTGTTGGATCACAAAGATCGTGTTACCCGGAGGACTACCACAAGATGGTACAAGATCCAGTGGAACCAACACTCTGAAGAAGAAGCCACTTGGGAATCAGAAAGACTTCTTAGCAAAGAACTATCCCGACTTTCTCAATACTCTGTAGATGTAAGTTTTGTCTTTTCCTTCTTAAAACGTAGAATCTCGGGGCGAGATTTCTTTTAGGGGGAAGGCGGATGTAACACCCCTGGTGTTTAAACTATAATTAACTTGACATATCATCATTATCATCATTAAGCATCTTGATCATGATTTCATGTGTATGCATTTACTAAGTGTATCATTTTATGTGAAGTACCTCTATTGCAAAACCCTAAAAGCCCTAACCTTCCTATAGGGGCAAAAACAGTAATTTCACCTCTGTGGCTATGCTTGGTGTATTTCTTGTTCCTTTGGTGTATTGAAGTTTTGTTGTGTTGACCAAAGTTCAAAAACCAAAAATCAGATTTCAAACTCCTTGCAAAATCCTGATTTCCAAACCCTGGGTTTTAACCCTCTCTTTGTAATTTAAAAATTATTCAAAATTTGGGGTTGGTCCAAAAAGCAAAGTTGTAGATCTGGTCAAGAGAAACAACTTTGGTATTTACAAATTTTCAAGTTGCAGTACAAAATTTGGAGTTAGTTCAAATTCATTCAAATTCCAACTTTTGTCCCCTTTTTGGTTTTCAAAATTAGTTTGAAAACTAATGAGGTTCAGAAGAAGTGCATAATAGCAAAGTTGTAGGTTTTGATATAAGGAACAACTTTCATATTTGCAGATTTTCAAGTTTATATGTAAAATCAAAAGTAATTTTGAATTGATTCAAATTCCAAAAGTATTCCCTTTGCTGTTTTCAAATATAGTTCAAAAACTATTTGGAATTTGAAAATGTTCATATTGACAAAGTTGTAGATCTCATTTTTCTGAACAACTTTGATGTTTTGAGTTTTTGTTGCACAGTTCAATTTTTTGGAAGAGTTTTGCGGAATACAGAAGCCAGCCAAAAGTCAAACCCTATACCTAGCACTGTTCCTCTTCTTCGTAGGGCCAGGGGGGGCCGGCCATGGCGCCCCGCCGTCGCCGCGTGCGCCGCGCACTGTCTGCTCCCGACCAGTCCCCGACCTGTCGCCGTCAACCGCGGCATCATTCTCCTCCCTCACGCGCACAGTCGACTCCTCTCCCGTCCCCTACAGTGCTCAGAACGTCGCCGCCGCGTGGTCGCCGCCGGCGAGCGCACGCCCAGGCCCGGGGTGCACGCCTGTACTTCTGCCGGTCTGCAATCGCACGCGCACGTTTTGGCCGAGCTTTTCCACTCCATCCCGTAACTCTACCGCTCCGTCCGCGCCTATAAAAAGGGTCGCCGGTGAGCCGAAGCTCTCATCGCCTCCGCCACCGTGGCCAGAGCAAACCAGAGCTCCCCTTGCTCAACCACCTAGCCCTAAAGCTCCGCCGTGGTCTCACGCAGCTTCACCGCCCTCAATTTGGTCGCTACCGCCTCCATTCACCCGGCGTAGCTCGCCGTTGTCATCTCCGGCGAAAAAACCGGTGAGCTCGGATTCGGGAAATCCTCTCCTCTCCGGCCTTGATCATCCTCCACTGACCCCCGCATCACCTTCCTCACTCCTTTGCGCCTCTGCCTGACCCCTTGCGGTCGCTTGTGTCGCGCAGGGTCGCGAGTCGACGATCGCCGCCGCGAGCTTTCCGCCGGTCGCCGTCGACCACCTCCCTCCGTCCATCCCCTTCCCTCGCCGAGCAGCCTAATCAACGCCGGTGAGCTCCCTGTTGCCTTCCGTGCCCTCGGTTTTCGCCGCGGAGTGCCCGCAGTGGCCGGCGTAGCAGCGCCGCCGCCGTCCGGTCGCCGGAGCGCGCGGGGGAGATAAACAGTGCCCCTCTTTCTTTTTTTCAGATTTATGTGAATAGTGTTCAAATTTCATATTTTTGTGTGATTTCTGTGATGCTTCAAAAATTCTGAAATTTTGAGGATAGACTCTTTGTACCCTGAAGTATTTTATAAAAATATAAAACTTGACCTTTCTGCAAAAATTTGAAAATGAAAAATCTCCCATTTCATTAATAAATGGATGGTTTTGGATTTTTAGAAAAAGATTTATAACTCCAAAAATTTTGAGATAAGTTTTTGTGAGCTCCTTATGCCATGAAAGTCTCTGGTGAAATTTTGAAGTCTTTTGGAACAAGTTGATTTTTGGGCATTTATTTTAATTCTTGAATAGTGACTTTTGTTAATTAATCTCTAGATTTATTATTGAGCACCTTAATGACCTCCAAAAATTATGAAATTTGTTTTGCCATATACTTGTACCATAATGAACTTATGAGATTAATTTGGTAATTTTTGGGGCACCTTCATAAAATGACCTTTTTAAATAATTAAGAAAAATAGAAAAGTCATTAGGGTTTGATGTTGAATGAAAGTCTTATGACGTGACGTTGGGATTGATTGATGTTCATAGACCCCTACCCTTTGGTCTATGATGTTTGTGGGTCTTGATATGTCCATGCTTAGGTTTAGTAAAGGTTGTCTAGAAAGGTTGACTAATGTTGCATAAAATGATGAGTCATTTCATGTCCTTGGCTGTATCATAGTTGTGTCCAATGCATTTTGTTCATGATAGCATACTCATGTGCATGCATCATTGCATTCGTATAGTTACCGAAGGAGGAGTCAAAGTCGAGACCGCCGCCAACGAACCAACTCCCGAGGCGATCCCGGACTCTGACCTCTGCACCACTTTTCCCGAGTCTGCCGTCTTCACTTTCCAAGGCAAGCCCCGGTGCATCCACCTTTCCTTGGATTTATAAAATGTTTCCTTAATGCTTTTGAGTAATTACTGCATTATTAAGTTATAGGAGTTGAGTGCTATCCTAATTGGTGCATTGTCCACCTTGACCACTGATATACCCGACACCTGCTTTTCAAAAGTATTTGGAAAATGCTTAGCAATGCTTATCGACTTAGACTTTGCAATAAAAATGCCTATTTCAAAAGTGTGATCACTTTAAAGAACTTGATGGGAATTTTGGCTTTACTTCCCGACTGTTGGCTAGGTAACTGGCCGTGCCTAGTCAATAGCGAGAAGAGGTTGTCCGCGCGTACGGTGCCGTCATGTTGTAGTCCGAGACCAACAGTTGACACCGACCGGGACAGGGTTGAAAAACTGACAGGACTATTACGCTTGGGTGAGATATGACCAAGGTGTAGTTCCTGGCTGGAAAATAGGGACCATCCGTATGGGGGCCTGCTGGTCAAGACTTGTAACTATTCACATACTACGGAAAGCTCTGGCTCCGAGAAATCCTTGATTGAGGCCGACAACCGCGCACTAGGAGTGGAGAGATGGCGGAAGTAGCATGTACCCACGTGGGTTAGAGGCCCGGATTGGAGTGGTGTACTGTACTTCCGGGTGGCGTAGGACCGGTCTAATCTTGGAGGAATCGTGGTAGACGAGTTGGCATATGCAAGCTTGGGTGCTACATATGCAGTGTGGATAGGGATCCTCAGCTGAGTATTATTTATCCGGATTAACGTTGCTCCTCGGTTATGGAGACTTGGTCCACTGACTGTCAACGGAGAGTGGTTCTCAACTAGGAATGTTTTGAAATGTAAAATGAATCATGAACGGTGAAGAATTGAGGAATACCGAATCTTTCAAAAGTAAAATAAGGTTTACAAAATGCTTTTCTGCAAAATACTTGATCTTGCTTAAGCCTTACCTTGACTACCCTAAGCCTTCATTCCTGAGTCTCCTCCCCTTTTTCTTTAGTCGGTTAAGTCTTGTTGAGTACCCCAGTACTCAGGGTTTGTTACCCATGCTGCAGGTATGCCTGAGCATCCGATGTGTCTAGACCCCTGCTGTGTGACCTTCGTTCAGGAGGAGGCCGATGAGGCCGAAGATTAGTTGTGCACCCTCGGGCTGGGTGAACTATCTTTATGATTGTCGAACACTGCTACACTGTCTATTTCGAACTATCAGAACATGGTCTGTAATATTCGTACCTTTAATCCATTTGAAACCTTGGTTTGTAAAACTATTGTTATTTAAGTCTTCCGCTCTTTATTCCGATGTTATTTGTAAAAATTATGAAATGCTGTAACCGAATTGTGAGATGATCCTGCGGACAATGGGCGCTGATGTAGCCCGGTGATGAAAAGGTCTTAATCACATGGAACATGAGTTCGGCTGTCAGAGGTTGACAGGGACACGTGGGCCATGGGATTAGGGCCGTTCCGTCACAGAGTGGTATCGGAGCATCTCACTTTAACGTTGCAGTGTTTTTGCGAAAACTTCAAAAGATTTTTGAGTCCAAACAAATTAAACTTGACTATTTTGAGTCCAAACTGCTTTTTCATCTTGTCTTCTATTGGCAACATTAGTAGCAGGACAACGTGTCTTAAGCCCTATATATGTTATGTATCTTGCATTGCCTTGTATCGTAGGAACGATTCATGCATCATATCATATTCACTAAAGCTAACTAAGTTCTTTTGGGGTAGTATGTCTTTACCTGTTCTTGCTAGCCTTTCTCATCCTATCTTCTCTTATCCAGACATGGCTCTCATCAAGCTGACTGCTCGCAAGTCGACTGGACCCAAAGGGTGTGCCACGCCACCAGCTGGCACCTCGCGTTGGAGAAGAGACTGGAGAATCTTCCAATGGTCGTCGCTTTCCCCGCCGCACCCGCAAGAATCTGAAGGAGGAAATCAAGAATCTGAAGGCTGAGATAGAGAACATGGAGCATGACTTCTACCTTTCCCGCCTGGAGTTTTATGAGGCACGAGCTTCCCTGGAGCAGGCCAATCGGAACACGGTTCGCGCTATCGAGCAGCGCAATGATGCTTGGACCCGCGAGGACGTTACCAGAGCCCAGCTCCACGGACTGCAGCAGTACACAGCTCAGATTGAACAGTTTAATGATATGCTTCATGAGAGGAAGTGCATCAGCTGTATGCTCAACTCCACCCCATGGTACCTCCAGTCATGGAAGACCCTGAGGACGGAGTAGTGGAAGAACCCGAAGTGGAGCAAGTCCCAGAAGTGGACAACGAGATTGCACCCGCTGAGGATGTCCATGCTGAGGACGAGGACGAGGAGGAAGAGCCTGAGCTCATCCTCGAAGAAGAAGACGACGACGAGGACATAATCATCATCGATGAAGACTAGGCTCGTCGCTAGGAGATGGAGATCCCGTGTGTCTGTACCACCTGCTTACCTAAAACCTTAGTCTAGGTTTGGGAGCGTTAGTTTTAGTTGAGTCTGTATCTTTCTTTCGTACCTTTTTCCCCTTATCAGTCAGTTGACACCTGTCAGTATCTGTATCCATCAGCTACCTTTGAATCAATGAAGCTTGTCAGTCAGTTGTTTTCAAAGCTCTATCTATGAATGCTAAGTTCTAAGTTGCTTAACAGATGCCTGTGAACACCCGCACTGGAGCTGGAGGTTCCGGAAATGCCAACCTTCCCAATCCTCCACCAGTACCAGCCACTCTTGCAGATGCCATTGCAGCTTTGGCAGCCGCTGCTAACCTGATGGCTCAGAATCAGGGGCAGCAGAACATTGCTCACCGTGGTCGTCACGATGCCAACCGTGAGACTACCTATGCAGACTTCACCGAGACCCGACCACCGGTCTTTACCAAGGCCGATGAACCCCTAGAAGCTGACGATTGGCTCCGCACCATGGAGCAGAAGTTTGGTCTGATCAACTGCACCAATATCCAAAAGCCCCGTTTCGCTTCTCAGCAGCTTCGTGGACCAGCAAGTGCTTGGTATGCTAATCTGGTAGCTGCCCAGCCAGAAGGTCACCAGTTGACCTGGGAGGAGTTCCGTACTGCTTTTCGTGCTCATCACATCCCTTCCGGATTGATGAAGATGAAGCTTGATCAATTCCTGGCGCTTCAACAGAAAGACTCCACAGTCATGCAGTATGTGGGTCAATTCAATCATCTCAGTCAGTATGCCTCTGAGTATGTCAACTCAGATGCGAAGAAGAGGGATTGTTTCCTCAGAGGGCTACATCCTAAGATCCGCAGAAGCTTGTCCAATAACTTGACGGTTCTTATCATGATGTTGTTGACCGGGCTGTTGCTTTTGAAGAAAAAGCAATCGCCAGTACCAGGAAGAGAAGAAGAAGAGAAGCAGGGTCCAGCAGCTTCTCTGGCAATCATAAACGCCAGAGGGTCATCTATCACCCAGCCACCACCACCAAAATCGCCTACCTTATCCCCACCAGCAAGTGGTTGTCCGTACTGCGGCTACCACCCACAACGCCAACCAGCAGAGTGCCACGCAGCCGAACGCCCCCAGGTGTTCGTATATCCAATCCGCAAACAGCTTACAATCATCCCTGCTACAAATGCGGCCAGACTGGCCACTGGTCTCGTGATTGTCCGAAGCCAAGAAGTATGCACAGAACTTTCAGAAGGGTCCTGGAGGACCTCAGCAGCAGCAGCAGCACCGTGCCCCGCAGCAGCACGCTCAGAAGGGCAAGTTCGTCAAGAAGCACGGGCAAGTCTACTACACCACCGTCAGTGATATCCCAGAGGGAGCCCGTCATGATCGGTAGGTTTCCCGTTGCCAACCATCCTGCAGTGTGTGTTTGATTCTGGTGCATCGCATTCCTTCATCAGCCGTACTTTTGTCATCAAGCATGAGATATCAATTGAAGCTTTAAAAGAAAATTCTGCATATTTTCACCTGGAGGGCGTATAAGCACTAAGGAAGTGGTTCGCAGTATACCCGTAATGTTGGGGGACATTCATTTCCCACCACTATGATAGTACTGCGTGATCAAGAGATAGATGTTATTCTAGGCATGAACTGGATGTGTCAGTACAAAGCCATGATCGACATCCTGAATAGAGTTGTGAGAGTGGATATTCCTAACAGTACCTCCAAACTCCTTCTCCAACTTCCAATGCCTCAAAAACCAGCAGCCACTCAAATAAAACCACCTATGTTCTGGAAACCAGAGACATCCCCGTGGTCTGTGAATCCCTGATGTTTTTCCAGAAGATTTACCTGGTCTACCTCCTGACCGTGATGTTGAGTTTGCCATAGAGCTAAAGCCCGGGACTGCTCCTATATCCCGCAGAGCTTATCGGATGCCTCCCAGAGAGTTGGCAGAGTTGAAAACTCAGTTACAAAAATTGTTGGACAAGGGTTTCATTCGCCCGAGCTCGTCTCCTTGGGGCTGTCCTGCAATCTTTGTAAAGAAGAAAGACAAAAGTCTCAGATTGTGTGTTGACTATCGTCCTCTCAACGAGGTCACCATCAAAAACAAATATCCTTTGCCTCGCATTGATCTCCTCTTTGATCAACTAACTGGAGCCAAGGTGTTTTCCAAGATCGACCTCAGATCTGGCTATCACCAAATAAAGATTCGTCCAGAAGACATTCCTAAAACAGCTTTCACCACCAGATACGGCTATATGAGTACTTGGTCATGTCCTTCGGCTTGACCAATGCCCCTGCTCACTTCATGTACCTCATGAACTCTGTTTTCATGCCGGAGCTTGATAATTTTGTGGTCGTGTTCATTGACGACATTCTTATCTACTCAAAAACCCTGAAGATCACGCCAAGCATCTTCGTATCGTTCTATCCCGTCTCAGAGAACATCAGCTGTATGCCAGTTCAGTAAATGTGAGTTCTGGTTAGATCAGATACAGTTCCTTGGTCATGTATTATCCGCTGAAGGTGTGTCAGTTGATCCCGAAAAGTGGCAGATATTCTGGATTGGAAGCCACCTACCACTGTTCACAAGGTCCGCAGCTTTATGGGAATGGCTGGATATATCGTCGGTTCATCCCAGATTTCTCAAGAATCGCCAAGCCTATCACCGCGTTGTTGAAGAATGATGTGAAGTTTGTCTGGTCACCAGCCTGTGAGCAAGCCTTTCAAACTTTGAAGAAACTGTTAACTACATCACCAGTGCTAGCCCAGCCGAACATCGAGAAGCCCTTTGATGTCTATTGTGATGCATCTGGAACTGGTTTGGGCTGTGTGTTGATGCAAGAAGGTCGAGTAATCGCTTATGCCTCCCGGCAGCTTAAGCGACATGAGGAGAATTATCCCACTCATGATCTTGAGTTAGCAGCAGCAGTAGTGCATGCCTTGAAGATTTGGCGTCATTATCTGTTGGGCAGTACTTGTAACGTGTACACTGATCACAAAAGCCTGAAGTATATCTTCACTCAGAAGAGCTGAATATGAGACAAAGAAGATGGCTTGAGTTAATAAGGACTATGATCTCGAAGTGCACTACCATCCGGGTAAGGCGAATGTGGTCGCCGATGCACTCAGTCGCAAGTCGCATTGCAATCATCGGATGATGAAACCCAATGTTTCTTCTCTGTGTTATGAGCTAGAAAAGCTGGGTATTAAGTGATTCCGCAAGGAGCTCTAAATAATATCAGAATAGAGACCCTATCAGAGAGCAGATCATCGCTGCACAGAAGGATAACCCTGGAATCAAGCACATCCTCGAAAAGGTCCAAGCCGGAAAGGCTAATTGCTTCAGGATTGATGACGAGGGAGTGGTATGGTTTAAGAATCGGTTAGTAGTTCCTAAAGTGCCTGAATTGAGACAGTTAATCCTTGATGAAGCACACTTAACTAGATTCTCTATCCACCCCGGCAGCAACAAGATGTACCAGGACTGAAACAAAGGTTCTGGTGGACAAAGATGAAGATCGAAATCGCTCGCTATGTCGCTCGCTGTGATACTTGTCAGAAGGTCAAGGCTGTGCACATGAAGCCTGGAGGAGAGCTACAACCCTTACCTGTACCTGCCTGGAAATGGGACGATATCAGTATGGATTTCATAAATGGGCTGCCCAAGACCCAAAAGGGTTATGATTCCATCTGGGTAATCGTGGATCGTCTCACAAAGCAAGCTCACTTCCTGCCAGTGAAAACCAGCTACACTGTTCCCACATATGCCGCTTTGTACAAGAACAACATAGTCAAACTCCATGGCATACCCAAGAGCATCATCTCCGATCGTGGTACCCAGTTTGTCGCAAAGTTTTGGAAAGCGTTCCATACCTCACTTGAACCAAGCTCTTGCATAGTACAGCATATCATCCCACAAACGGATGGGCAAACTGAGCGAGTCAACCAAGTATTGGAGGATATGTTGAGAGCCTGTGTGCTCACCTTTGCAGATACTTGGGATAATTTTTGCCTTGGCGGAATTCTCATATAATAACAGTTATCAAGAAAGCATCAAGATGGCACCCTTTGAAGCACTGTACGGTCGGCGTTGTCGTACACCTCTCAGTTGGTCTGAACCTGGAGAAAGAGAACTCTTTGGAGTGGACCTAGTACAAGATATGGAAGAGAAAGTCAAGCAAATACAAGAGAATATGAAGATTGCACAATCTCGACAGAAAAGTTATGCTGACAAGAGACGTCGACCTCTGCAGTTGAGATCGGGATTACGTGTATCTAAAGGTCTCACCCACAAAGGAGTCACTCGTTTTGGAGTTAAAGGGAAATTAGCACCTCGCTATATTGGTCCCTTTGAGATTCTGGATCGCTGTGGCAAGGTCGCTTACAGGCTGAGTTTGCCCGATCATCTTTCAGCAGTTCATAATGTGTTTCACGTCTCCCAACTCAAGAGTGTCCGAGTGCTCCGAGCATGTGGTTGAAGTTGAAGGTGTTGAGCTAGAACCTGATTTGTCTTACTCTGAGTATCCAGTTCGCGTGTTGGATCACAAAGATCGTGTTACCCGGAGGACTACCACAAGATGGTACAAGATCCAGTGGAACCAACACTCTGAAGAAGAAGCCACTTGGGAATCAGAAGACTTCTTAGCAAAGAACTATCCCGACTTTCTCAATACTCTGTAGATGTAAGTTTTGTCTTTTCCTTCTTAAAACGTAGAATCTCGGGGCGAGATTTCTTTTTAGGGGGGAAGGCTGTAACACCCCTGGTGTTTAAACTGTAATTAACTTGACATATCATCATTATCATCATTAAGCATCTTGATCATGATTTCATGTGTATGCATTTACTAAGTGTATCATTTTATGTGAAGTACCTCTATTGCAAAAACCCTAAAAGCCCTAACCTTCCTATAGGGGCAAAACAGTAATTTCACCTCTGTGGCTATGCTTGGTGTATTTCTTGTTCCTTTGGTGTATTGAAGTTTTGTTGTGTTGACCAAAGTTCAAAAACCAAAAATCAGATTTCAAACTCCTTGCAAAATCCTGATTTCCAACCCTGGATTTTAACCCTCTCTTTGTAATTTAAAAATTATTCAAAATTGGGGTTGGTCCAAAAAGCAAAGTTGTAGATCTGGTCAAGAGAAACAACTTTGGTATTTACAATTTTCAAGTTGCAGTACAAAATTTGGAGTTAGTTCAAATTCATTCAAATTCCAACTTTTGTCCCCTTTTTGGTTTTCAAAATTAGTTTGAAAACTAATGAGGTTCAGAAGAAGTGCATAATAGCAAAGTTGTAGGTTTTGATATAAGGAACAACTTTCATATTTGCAGATTTTCAAGTTTCTATGTAAAATCAAAAGTAATTTTGAATTGATTCAAATTCCAAAAGTATTCCCTTTGCTGTTTTCAAATATAGTTCAAAAACTATTTGGAATTTGAAAATGTTCATATTGACAAAGTTGTAGATCTCATTTTCTGAACAACTTTGATGTTTTGAGTTTTTTTGCACAGTTCAATTTTTGGAAGAGTTTTTGCGGAATACAGAAGCCAGCCAAAAGTCAAACCTATACCTACACTGTTCCTCTTCTTCGTAGGGCCAGGGGGGTCCGGCCATGGCGCCCCGCCGTCGCCGCGTGCGCCGCGCACTGTCTGCTCCCGACCAGTCCCCGACCTGTCGCCGTCAACCGCGGCATCATTCTCCTCCCCCCTCACGCGCACAGTCGACTCCTCTCCCGTCCCCTACAGTGCTCAGAACGTCGCCGCCGCGTGGTCGCCGCCGGCGAGCGCACGCCCAGGCCCTGGGTGCACGCCTGTACTTCTGCCGGTCTGCAATCGCACGCGCACGTTTTGGCCGAGCTTTCCACTCCATCCCGTGAACTCTACCGCTCCGTCCGCGCCTATAAAAAGGGTCGCCGGTGAGCCGAAGCTCTCATCGCCTCCGCCACCGTGGCCAGAGCAAACAGAGCTCCCCTTGCTCAACCACCTAGCCCTAAAGCTCCGCCGTGGTCTCACGCAGCTTCACCGCCCCTCAATTTGGTCGCTACCGCCTCCATTCACCCGGCGTAGCTCGCCGTTGTCATCTCCGGCGAAAAACCCGGTGAGCTCGGATTCGGGAAATCCTTCCTCTCCGGCCTTGATCATCCTCCACTCCCACTGACCCCCGCATCACCTCCCTCCTCCTTTGCGCCTCTGCCTGACCCCTTGCGGTCGCTTGTGTCGCGCAGGGTCGCCGAGTCGACGATCGCCGCCGCGAGCTTTCCGCCGGTCGCCGTCGACCACCTCCCTCCGTCCATCCCCTCCCTCGCCGAGCAGCCTAATCAACGCCGGTGAGCTCCCTGTTGCCTTCCGTGCCCTCGGTTTCGCCGCGGAGTGCCCGCAGTGGCCGGCGTAGCAGCGCGCCGCCGTCCGGTCGCCGGAGCGCGCGGGGGAGATAAACAGTGCCCCTTTTCTTTTTTTTTCAGATTTATGTGAATAGTGTTCAAATTTCATATTTTTGTGTGTGATTTTCTGTGATGCTTCAAAAATTCTGAAATTTTGAGGATAGACTCTTTGTACCCTGAAGTATTTTATAAAAATATAAAACTTGACCTTTCTGCAAAAATTTGAAAATGAAAAATCTCCCATTTAATTAATAAATGGATGGTTTTGGATTTTTAGAAAAAGATTTATAACTCCAAAAATTTTGAGATAAGTTTTTGTGAGCTCCTTATGCCATGAAAGTCTCTGGTGAAATTTTTGAAGTCTTTTGGAACAAGTTGATTTTTGGGCATTTATTTTAATTCTTGAATAGTGACTTTTGTTAATTAATCTCTAGATTTAATTGAGCACCTTAATGACCTCCAAAAATTATGAAATTTGTTTTGCCATATACTTGTACCATAATGAACTTATAGATTAATTGGTAATTTTTGGGGCACCTTCATAAAATGACCTTTTTAAATAATTAAGAAAAATAGAAAAGTCATTAGGGTTTGATGTTGAAAGTCTTATGACGTGACGTTTGGGATTGATTGATGTTCATAGACCCCTACCCCTTTGGTCTATGATGTTTGTGGGTCTTGATATGTCCATGCTTAGGTTTAGTAAAGGTTGTCTAGAAAGGTTGACTAATGTTGCATAAAAATGAGTCATTTCATGTCCTTGGCTATCATAGTTGTGTCCAATGCATTTTGTTCATGATAGCATACTCATGTGCATGCATCATTGCATTCGTATAGTTACCGAAGGAGGAGTCAAAGTCGAGACGCCGCCACGAACCCACTCCCGAGGCGATCCCGGACTCTGACCTCTGCACCACTTTTCCCGAGTCTGCCGTCTTCACTTTCCAGGCAAGCCCCGGTGCATCCAACCTTTCCTTGGATTTATAAAATGTTTCCTTAATGCTTTTGAGTAAATTACTGCATTAAGTTTATAGGAGTTGAGTGCTATCCTAATGGTGGTGCATTGTCCACCTTGACCACTGATATACCCGACACCCTGCTTTTCAAAGTATTTGGAAAATGCTTAGCAATGCTTATCGACTTAGACTTTGCAATAAAAATGCCTATTTCAAAAGTGTGATCACTTTAAAGAACTTGATGGAATTTTGGCTTTACTTCCCGACTGTTGGCTAGGTAACTGGCCGTGCCTAGTCAATAGCGAGAAGAGGTTGTCCGCGCGTACGGTGCCGTCATGTTGTAGTCCGAGACCAACAGTTGACACCGACCGGGACAGGGTTGAAAAACTGACAGGACTATTACGCTTGGGTGAGATATGACCAAGGTGTAGTTCCTGGCTGGAAAATAGGGACCATTCGTATGGGGGCCTGCTGGTCAAGACTTGTAACTATTCACATACTACGGAAAGCTCTGGCTCCGAGAAATCCTTGATTGAGGCCGACAACCGCGCACTGGGAGTGGAGAGATGGCGGAAGTAGCATGTACCCACGTGGGTTAGAGGCCCGGATTGGAGTGGTGTACTGTACTTACTTCCGGTGGCGTAGGACCGGTCTAATCTTGGAGGAATCGTGGTAGACGAGTTGGCATATGCAAGCTTGGGTGCTACATATGCAGTGTGGATAGGGATCCTCAGCTGAGTATTATTTATCCGGATTAACGTTGCTCCTCGGTTATGGAGACTTGGTCCACTGACTGTCAACGGAGAGTGGTTCTCAACTAGGAATGTTTTGAAATGTAAAATGAATCATGAACGTGAAGAATTGAGGAATACCGAATCTTTCAAAAATAAATAAGGTTTACAAATGCTTTTCTGCAAATACTTGATCTTGCTTAAGCCTTACCTTGACTACCCTAAGCCTTCATTCCTGAGTCTCCTCCCTTTTTCTTTAGTCGGTTAAGTCTTGTTGAGTACCCCAGTACTCAGGGTTTTTTACCCATGCTGCAGGTATGCCTGAGCATCCGATGTGTCTAGACCCCTGCTGTGTGACCTTCGTTCAGGAGGAGGCCGATGAGGCCGAAGATTAGTTGTGCACCCTCGGGCTGGGTGAACTATCTTTATGATTGTCGAACACTGCTACACTGTCTATTTCGAACTATCAGAACATGGTCTGTAATATTCGTACCTTTAATTCCATTTGAAACCTGGTTTGTAAAACTATTGTTATTTAAGTCTTCCGCTCTTTATTCCGATGTTATTTGTAAAAATTATGAAATGTTGTAACCGAATTGTGAGATGATCCTGCGGACAATGGGCGCTGATGTAGCCCGGTGATGAAAAGGTCTTAATCACATGGAACATGAGTTCGGCTGTCAGAGGTTGACAGGGACACGTGGGCCATGGGATTAGGGCCGTTCCGTCACAAAGAGTTACCTAAGGTATTCTGGTGGCTACGGACACAGCGAAGCAGAGCAACAGGACAGACTCCGTTCTTCCTGGTCTATGGTACGGAAGCAATCCTCCCAGTATATTTAATCTGGAATTCTCCAAGAACTGAACAATATAACGAAGGAGAAGCTGATGATACAAGGCGACTAGAAGTCGGTAGCCTTGAAGAGGCTCGACTAGCTGCACTCTTCAATCAGCAGTATCTACAAGGTATGAGGCGCTACTATGACAAGAATGTCCATCACGTACCTTCAAGTAGGCACATGGTCTTGAAGAAAATTTAGAACACCACGGATGCCAAAGCTTATGAGCCCATGGGAAGGTCATACATAGTTTCTAGTAACAAGACCTGGGTCATTCGAGCTAGTCAAGGAGGTTGGTTGTCAGGTGCCAAATTCATGGAACATCGAGCATCTGAAAAAATACTATACCTAAGGACTATGCTATAGATACGATCTAGGGCAGCTTGTTTTTTTATATCATATGAATAAAGATTGGTTTCTGTCAAAAAAAGAGCGTCATTACTCTTCTTTTTTCAGCAGTCATATTTATCACGACTATTAGTCGGATAAAATAATTTTTGGAGAAGGCATACAATCCTTAACTAATCATTGTATTCTGCCACTCTCCACATCTCCACCGACTAATATTTATTATTACTCGGATGGACCCTTCTTGGTTCAGAGGAAGCCATACTTAAGTTATGAGCCTCGAGCTCAATACAACTCGCCTGTTAGTACGGCTTAAAAACCCGGCTACCAACCTATAGAGAATACATTATCTTAAAAAGAAGATATTGGTTCCTATAAGGTATAACAAGGGGAGTAGCACTCACCCTGTTGCATACTAATCGGATAAAGGTCCGTCCGACTCCGCACTCAAGCTGCGATTACCAAGAGGATTTGATTCACCCCACAGGAACCATCGCATTGGTACTTAAGAGGTGCTTGATCATACCTATCCCTTCAAACAGGGTACTAAGAGTAGTACTCGGGTAGACTAAGTTCTCTGACAAGTCGTCAAAGACTAAAAGAGAAACAGTCATACGACCCAACTTAAAGCGTTAAACACACACTCGGATAGACCCGTTCAGAGAGACGCCTAGTCATACATCCACCACAAACAGACCCATTGAGAAGAAATCTCTTGCAATGATGAGTCGGCAGTATAAAAACATATGCAGCCAACAGATTCAAAAGTAAATTGTACTTTGTTTCTATAATCATCACAATATTTTTTTTACATGAGACACAAATTCTGGACAAAGACTAAGAAGGCCTACTACTCTACAAGATCTAATATCTGAGAGTACTCTCGCAACAGTCTTGACCTCCTCCTGCATCGCCGCATGATCTTCATCACTCTTGCCCTTAGGTAAAATCATGATAGAGGATAGTGAGAACACAAGGTTGACATGTGCCCTTGTGGTTCCCTTCCTGAGTGATGAGTGATCGATCAACGGGCAACATGTCTCTTGGCTGTGTTGATGTGCAGGTGCGGAGCTTGGGCAGTGGTCGAAGGTGAGGTGAAGGTCAAGTAGGGACGTGCCGTACCGATGGGCCTGGAGCGGTGAAGGGCGGACGTGGAGCTTGGACCGACGGACCGGGAGACCTGAGGACCAGCTGTGGTAGCTGGCATGTGGCGTTGACAAGCAAGAGTACATGGGGATGTGCGGTGCATCGGCGAGTCGGAGGAAGGTGATGGCGTCGTGACACTTGGCGGGAGGCCGAGAAGGATGGCGAATGCACTGTGCCCGGCGTGGAGGCTGGACATGCTCCGGCATAGGTGCTGGAACTCGGGGTGTGCAAACCACATCCCGTCTATCGGCGCGGGTTCGGTAGCCTCGAGCCTCGAAAGCTACCATCGACGGTTTTCCGAGTTTGGGCCTCAAAACTTGGCGTGGACGGTTTCCATTTTGGGCCTCAAAACCTGGGTGCGCAGGTTTCTGAGTTTGGGCCCCAAAACTCAGCCTGAGGACAGGTTTCCAGGTTTCAGCAGCTCAAAAACCGGGGGAAGGCCCAGGTTTCCCGGTTTCGGCCTCAAAACCGGGGGGGAGGTCCGCAAAAAGGACGGTCGACGCGTGGCAGCGTGGAAAGCTGGCGTGGTGGCGCGGCTATCCGCGAGGTAGGTGCGACGGTTGACAGGGCAGCACGTGGCGGCATCCTGAGGCTTGCGTCGAGGCGAAGCTAAGGATGATATGGGCGCGTGGCCGTCAGATCATCAACAAGCAGAGTTGGACCGGGATACCCCTAGGGTTGGCCGCTTCGCTCGTGTATCTAGGGGTAGAAAGGGGATTATTGTATTAGGCTATAAATAAGAGAGGCACCCCTCCTCTCTCCCCCTCCTTGCAGTCATTTGTTCCTGAGCACTCTCTCTCTCTAGCCCCCGCTTAGGTTCTAATCATACCTCGCTGCAAGCGATCCGCAGAGACGGGAATCATACCTCTGTGTATTTGGATCTTTTGAGGAAACGAGACCGTATTCTCGTTGTCTCCTCGTGTGGAGGAATGTCGGCTGAAATCAAATCGAATCGTGTCTTGAGTTCTGTGTTCTTCACGTTTTGGTTTTTCATCTCTCAGGGATTTGCCTCGTTTTCCCTCTTTGTGAGGTGATTTTCGATTCCACTTGAATCAATTTGTTCTTGGTCGTGAGCCCCTTCTTTTCACCGAAGGAATTCTCTCCTAACCTCACGAATCCATAGATCGGGTTGATTTCACGTTCGTTCTTCGTTCTTTCCCCCCTTCCGGTGACCCTCGGATTTCCCTTGATTCACTTGGTTTGGTGCGATGATTTCTTAGGATTAGCACCCCAATACATAGAGGAACACCTGGGAGGAGTTTGATCGAAGCCCCTTTTGATTTGGTGAAGTTTCGATCGAAGTTGCTTTTATCCCAAGCAGTTTTCCTACTTTCTGTTCATCCGCGGACAGTCCGCGCCCCATGCGGCGGATAGTCCGGGACTCGGGGCTCGGCCAGGTCAGTCAGGCGCAGTCCCCTGACTGTTCACTGTCGAGTGAACGGCGGACAGTCCGCGGTACAAACCCGCGGACAGTCCGGGACCTGTCCAGCAGACCTTCAGTCCTGTTTGGTTTCAGCATTTGGGCCGGCGGACAGTCTGGGACACTGAACCCGGACAGTCCGCGATTCTGCTGTTTGTGCAGTTTTGCTCTGAGGCTTTGGCAGATGGCCTTGGTGTTTCTCCGGGAGTTCCACTGTACCACTAGGACATCTCCTAGGGTATCCATCTACTTGTAGGTCGTGAACTCTCCGGTCGTTTTGAGTCTTAGCTTTTGGGTGATTTTCTGGGACAAGGGCCACTCTATTCACGAGTTGAATTTGAGGCTCCCATTCACCCCCCTCTGGTCGCTAATCCGGTCCTTCAATTGGTATTGGAGCCGGTTAAGGATCTTCTCTACCTTAATTGGTTTCGGATCCTAAGGGCGACATGGAACGAGGGAACGGCAAGGCTCCTTGGTTCGATGGAATGAACTACTCCTATTGGAAGATTCAGATGCGTGCTTACCTCAACAGCATCAGATCTTCTGTCTGGGAGATATGCGAGAATGCTGAGTACGTAGTCCTTGCGGCTCGTGTGGGTCAGATCCAGATTGACCAACACGAGGCCAACTCCAAGGCTCGTAATGCTCTTTTGGCCAGCATCTCTCTTCCTGAGTTTGAACGTGTCTCTGAGCTTGAGACGCACGAGAGATCTGGGTGAAGCTTCAACTATCACGAGAGGACAGCCCATGTCAAGACCAGACTCTTCGAGACGTACAAGCGCGAGTACGACAACTTTGTTCAGTTGGAGGGAGAGACGATTGACGCCTTGTTCGCTCTTTCCAAACGATTGTGAACAAGATGCGTGCCAATCGGGCTAACCTACCCTATGACGATCATGAGAGGGCACTCAAGTTACTATATGCCTGGATCGGAGGGTATGGAGGTGAAGGTGTCGACTATCATTGAGTCTCCATCTTATGACACCCTCACCGTGGATGAGCTGTTCAGCAAGCTCAAGTCCACTGAGATCGATCACCTGACTCAGGCCAAGCTGAAGAACCCATCTTCACATTCCATGGCTTTGGTCTCAAGCACGGGTGGATCGACTGTCTCTGCTAATGCTTCACCTCCTCTTGTTGCTTTGTCATCTTTGCATACAGTCACGGAGGAGCAGTTGAGGCGCTGGAGACGACGAGCTCGCCCTCGCCATCACCCGGTTCTCACGGTTTCACAACACCGCCTGAATCGACGGCGTGGTGGCGCAAGGGGAGGGCTGCTGGTGTGTGGTCTCTCCCACTTCATGCTGCGAACTGTCCCAAGAACAACAAGAAGTCTTCCAGCAAGAATCGCAACTTCAGGAGCAAGGGCAAGCCGAAGTACAAGACCGAGAAGAAGAACAAGGACAGCTTTCGCCGAAAGGACTTGGAGAGGGCTTTCGACGCCGGTCGGCGCGTGCTCTTCACCGGCAAGGGCGACACCGACAAGTCCTCTGACAGCGACTCCAGCGACGATGGGTCCGAGCACAAGACTAAAGATCGCTTCAACGGACTCTGCTTCTTCGGCAACTCCTCCAAGGGCATGTGCACCATGGCCCTGGATGAGGAGGACTCCAAGTGCCAGGCGAAGGACGCCGATGACGCCAACAGCGACGACGACGACGGCAACGCCTCTGAGGTATCAAATTCCTCTCTTGTCGATCATCTCACTGATGAGCGCGATAGCTTTGCGGAGTTAGTCCTTGCTTTGGAGAAGAGACTCAAGGAGGTTCTCCATGAGCGTGGTGAGTTTAAGGGCAAGATGAAAGAGGCGCTTAAGGAGCTTGAGTTGCTAAGTCCGAAGTGAGGGTGACCGATGAGGAAGAGTGCGATGAGTGTACCACAACATGGCAAACTTTTCCACCCTACAAACCAAGTATGCCTCTTTGATCGAGGTGTATGATGAGCTGAAGAGTAGGCTAGACTTGGTGGGTTGAGTGTCGTGAGTGTGCTTCCATGAAGAAGGAGCTGAGGAAGTGAAGGCGAGGCCTTCTTGCTGGGTGCGTGCAAGCTTTGCCCTAGCTTGCGAACTGAGTTGGCAGAAGTTAATGCCAAGCTTGCTGAAGCCATGAAGGCCAGCTCAGTCAGCACCTTGTCCGCTCCACGTGAGCGATGCGTGGGGTTAGAGCTTGAGATTGCCAACTGTCGGCATGACAGGATGCAAATCAGGGAGGAAAACACATACCTCCGGTCCATCCTGAGTTGGGTGTCGTGCAGTGAGCCGCAGTTAGGCATGATGATGAGTCAGTTCAAGAGGGGAACTGATTGCTCCGGAGTAGGCTTTGATTCAGGTGGGAAGGGCGCTAGTAGCTTTGGTAAGATCTGTGAGTTTAGTAGTGAGCGCCTAGTGAGAACCATCCACCATCCTAAGCTTACCAAGATCACCCCACCTGAGCCTCCCAAGCCTATCACCAAGGATGGCATCCTTGATGAACCTCCAAGGCTCCACCTCACAAGCAAGTGTGGGTTCCCAAACCTAACCATCTTAGGAACACACTTGACACCCTTCCTGACATCTCTAGTGATCCCTTTCCGAGAGGCAAGTAGCCAGTCAGAGTGAACAACCCTCGCAACCATAGGAACCAACAACCCAAGAGAGTGATGAGGTTCGAGTGCGAGTATTGTCATCGTGAGGGTCACCTAGCTGAGTTTTGCTTTCGGAGGAAGAGAGATGCTAGGAAGGAGTTGGAGCTGAAACCCAGGCCAGGCACCACCTCTCCATGGTGTGCAAGGTCGGGGAGTTAAGAGGCAGGGTGCTAGACCTGGAGGAGCACCCCCTTAGGTTGCTAGGCCTCAGGCAGCCAGACCACAGGGTTGTGGTTGTGCCCGTCGCGGCTCTGGTCGTCCTCAATACGATTGTGAGCCGAGTGTAAGAGGTTTTGCTGCTCAGTCCCATAGCGGACCACCTTTTCAGTATGGTGGTGATCGCTTTGCTCAGATGGGACAAGTAGGTCAGTTTGGAGGTTTTCCGTTCCATAGCGGACCACCCTTTCAGGTGGTGGTGATCGCTATCCACATGGGACAAGGACAACTTGGTGTTGCTACTAACACTTTTTCTAGGCCTATGACACAGCACTGGTATCCTTCTCAGTATACTAACCCCAGTGTTGTGCCATATGCCATTTCCGCCTTTCTATTGATGCAGGAACTTCGTGGAGAACATGTGGCTCATGGATTCCGTGTGTTCGTGCCACATGACCGGAAAGAAGGAATGGTTCTCTAGCCTTAGTCCCGTGATGCACAAGGAGTACATCACTTTCGGGGATAATAGTAGAGGTAAGGTTGTTTCTCATGGAGCTATTCGGCTCAATGAGAACTTTGTTCTTAAGGATGTTGCTTTGGTTTCTAACTTGCATTACATTTGCTTTCTGTTTCGCAACTTCTTGAGGATGAATTGTGAAGTGCGCTTTAAGAAGGGTTTGAGTCGTGTTTTAAGACCCTCGGGGAGATCTTATTTGTTGGATCGTTCTTCTTTTGGCCGTTTTTTTAGAGCTGATTTTTCTCGTTCTTTCGGCTCTGCTAGATGTTTGATGGCTGGTCCTTCTTCTGATTTGTGGAAGTGGCATAGGAGGCTCGGTCACTTGAGTTTTGACTTGCTTGCAAGACTTAGCTCACTTGCCTAATCCAAGGATTACCCAAGCTTAAGTTTTAGAAGGACCTTGTTTGCCATCCTTGTCGTCACGGGAAGATGGTTTGTTGCTTCTACACCCCTGTACTCAGGTGATGACAAAGCGACCCAGCGAGCTTTTACACATGGACATTGGTCCAACTCGGGTCTGCTCAGCGGGTGGGAAGTGGTACGCTCTAGTGATCGTTGACGATTTTTCGAGGTACTCTTGGGTGTTCTTATGGAGGGTAAGGATGAAGCTTTTCCTTTTGCTCGTGATTTGATTCTGAGGTTGAAAACTAAGTTTCCCCCTAATACCATTAGAGCTATTCATAGCGACAATGGTACTGAGTTTGATAACTCTCAGTTTGCCTCTTTCTGTTCTTCTAATGGAATCGAGCATCAGTTTTCTTATCCTTATGTCCCCCAGCAGAACGGTGTTGTTGAGCGCAAGAACCGGACCCTTGTTGAGATGGCCAGGACGATGCTCGATGAGCATAGGACTCCTAGGCGTTTTTGGGCCGAGGCGATCAACACCGCTTGCCATGTTTCAAATCGCATTTTTCTTCGGACTTTCATGAAGAAAACTTCTTATGAGTTGCGTTTTGGACGGGTACCCAGGTGTCTCATTTCGGGTGTTTGGGTGCAAGTGCTTTATCTGAAGCAAGGAAATTTGGACAAATTTGAATCTCGCTGCTGATGGGGGTTTCTTGGTTATGCTTCTTACTCACATGATTATCGAGTTCTTACCTAGAGACTAACCGAAGAGTGGAGACCTGCGAGTCACATTCGATGAGACTATGCCTTGTGTTTCTTCTGCTTTTGATGTTGCAGGAGAACAGGAGCTGGAGAGACCATCTTTGTTTAGGAGGAGCAGGAGAATGCCGATTGGGGTGATCACGAGCCAACTCCACCTGGCTGCCCCCGTCGACCCTGCGATTACTACTTCAGCTCGAGGACCCGATCCCACGACGTCTTCTTCTTAGGGTCCTCTAGAGCCACCTATCCAGCGAGCACCCGCTGCACCTGAGGGAGCGACAGCATCTGGCGAGGGGGAGGCGACCTCAGCGAGGCAAGCGCCCCGGAGCATTCAGCAAGTTCACCCTCCATGTCATATGATCGGCGGCATCGACCAGCGAGTCACGCGGTCGCGAGCGTATGAAATCTCTCACTTTGCTCATTCTGCATTCGTTGCATCTTTTGAGCCCAAGATGTTGGACACGCACTTTCTGATCCTACTGGGTCAATGCCATGCATGAGGAGCTAGAAAACTTTGAGCGAAACAAGTTTGGACCTAGTTCCACCTCCACCAGAATGCCACCCTATAGGTACCAAATGGTTTTCAAAAACAAAGAGGGTGAGGATGGATGGTAGTGAGGAACAAGGCTAGGCTAGTAGCCCAAGGTTTCTGCCAGAAAGAAGGATAGACCATGAGGAAACCTTTGCCCCTGTAGCCCGTTTAGAAGCCATTAGAATCCTTCTAGCCTTTGCGCTTCGAAGGGTTTTAAGCTTTACCAATGGATGTCAAGAGTGCCTTCTTGAATGGGTATATAGAGGAAGAGATTTATGTTAGGCAACCCCCGGTTTCGAGGATCCAAGTTTCCAAACCATGTTTATAAACTTTCAAAAGCTTTGTATGGTTTGAAACAAGCCCCAAGAGCGTGGTATGATCGTTTGAAACCTTTTTACTCTCCAAGGGTTTCAAAATGGGACGGGTTGATAGAACCTTGTTTCTCCTCAAGCAAGGCAATGATACCCTGTTAGTCCAGATTTATGTGGATGACATCATCTTTGGTGGCTCTTCTCATACTCTTTTTGCCAATTTTTCAGATACTATGAGCAGGGAGTTCAAGATGAGTATGATGGGCGAGTGACTTTCTCTTCCTCGGGTTGCAAATTAAGCAAACCCAAGACAGGACGTTCGTGCATCAAGGAAAATACACGAAGGACATCCTGAAGAAATTCGACATGGGCGAGGCCAAGCCTCTTACGACGCCCATGCCGATGACTGCTGCGATGGATGCGGATCAGGATGGAGAGCCGATTGATCAGAAGGAGTACAGGAGCATGATCGGCTCGCTCCTGTACCTGACGGCGACGAGGCCGGATATACAGTTTTCTGTGTGTCTGTGCGCTCGTTTTCAGGCGTCCCCTCAGACTTCCCACAAGCAAGCGGTCAAGCACATCATGAGGTACCTCCGATACACTCCTGAGTTCGGACTCTGGTACTCTTCTTCTTCGACCCTCTCACTTTGTGGTTATTCCGATGCGGATTTTGCCAGCTGTCGGCTTGAGCGCAAGTCTACTTCTGGACTTGTCAGTTCTTGTCTCTTCCTGTTTTCGTGGTCTTCTCGCAAACAGTCGAACGTTTGCCCATCTATACTACTGAAGCCGAGTATTTTGGTCTAGATTTCAGTCGGGTCTCCTTTGCTTTCGACAACAACTTCTGCCATTAGTGTAGCAAAGAACCTTGTTCTTCATTCCAAGACCAAACACATCGATGTTTGCTTTCACTTCTTTGTGATCACTATGAGAAAGGCGACATTGATCTTAGGCATGTAGACACCCATACCAGGTTGCGGATATTTTTACCAAGCCTTTGGATCTCTCAACTTTTGCTAGTTGAGAGGTGAGCTTGGTGTGTGCTTCCCCTTTTAGATGGGGAAGCATTTTGTTTTGTATAATAGACTGACTTCTGATCCTTTTTGTTTTTGGTCTGAGTCATTTTGGCTTTGTCTTGGCTCTGATTCTGACTTCATCATTTGTGCATCTTGGCATTTTCAAGCTTCATGTCTATATTCTTGAGAATGAACTATGCTCTGATTAGTGTATGCTTCGATGATATATAATGATGCTTGTAGCTTAGGCTCCTTTTGATCACTGATACATGTTGTGAGCTAAGCTAATTTTTCAGACATTGAATATGCTTATGAACTTAAAATATGATACATGTTCACCATTGAGATTGGCAACTAGCATGTGTAGGGTGTGTTGAGGCCACTTGAGCTATTACATATATGTTAGGTTGCTATGTCTTAGTTCTGAATCTTTCACTTGCTTGGATTGTTCATATTCTATTTAAAATGAACCAAGTATTAGTGAATGGAAAAGATCGAGATGGATTGCTCTTGTCAACACATCATGTAATGAGACTGTGTTTCTCATAGCACTTTGAGTTAAACTTGAGCCGTGTAGGTAGACCGAAACCGATGCTTTAAGCTTCCGATTGCATATGCATAGGCTTAGCACGGTTGAAAAGTAAGGCTATGACAGGCTTTCAACCTCTCGTCGCAATCACATGCTTTTTGAGCTTGTGTTATAACCGCTGCAATTTCTCCGATAAAATCTGAAACACAAGTCTATGTTTCACTCTATGGCATGATGATTGAACTTGCTAGGGGTAGTTCACCTTGCATACATTGTTAGCACTTGCTTGAATTCCTGTCTATACATGTTCAGTGCTATTTTGATGGTGAAACACCCTTTCAGAACGGCTTTAAAACTGCTCACTTGGCTTATGCATTCCTATCTTGTATTCAGTGATCAGTTTGAGCCTTTGCTAGCAATTTTGAATGTTGCTGTGTAGTTGGGTTCCAGCATCCTTAGAGCATTCTTTCACTCTTCTCGAGTATTACCTGAAGCTACTAACTTGCTTACTTTAACTCACATGCATTTGCTTAACTCCGATAGGCATGACCTAGCTTCGTTTTACTTACTTGAGTCTGTTTACCTCTCCTCTTTTGATTGCAATCGCCCCCAAGGGGAGAATGTTCCAATGATGAGATTTTTTAGACTTTCTGTGGTGACAATTTGCAAATTATGCTTCACTTATTGAGGGGGAGTTCCTTGAGTAAGGGGAAGTTTTTCTGTCTGCTCCGAGTAGGTTTTATTTGATATCAATCTTTTAGCTAGTGTCGGTGTTTGTTAACCGGCAACTCGTCTTGAGTAATCTCCGACGATTTGTTCAGTGGGGATCGGCGTTCGTAGGACTCGGCGAGTACACAGGGACAGAGATTTATACTGGTTCAGGCCACTGAATAGCGTAATACCTTACGTCCAGTGCGGCGTGTGCCTTGTGTATGATTATGATTCAATGTTCGATTGTCTCAGGAGCCCGCACCTGCTTCCCCTTATATATCCGGGTGAAGCATAGCGCAGACCGAGTCCTAGTCGGTTACATCAGAGGAGTCCTATTCTAATTACAAGACTTCCTTAAGAACTTAACTAGGTTACAATAATAGTCCTAATCCAATACGCTTCGTATCAAGTCTTCGGATCTCCAATGTCGTCCGGGATTAGTCGGAGGATCATCTTCTGATGATATCTCTGACATCCTGGTCCGTCAAGCCCCCCGAGCTCTTCATCATTTTCTCAGATCATTATCTTCTGTTTCTCTTTGAGAATCTCTGAGTAATATCTAGAGAAATCTTGAAGTGCTCCATAGGTAAAGGACTTCCATGGCGTGCACTTTTTCCTGAAAAGTGCACCCATAGGGTGTAGCCCCCGAGCCTCTTTGTTATTATAATAACTTTTGAGGATCTTTTGAGCCTTTTCCGAGTAATTCTTGGGTAAGAAAAAACATTTCTTTATAGATTATACCCCGCAGCCCCAGCCTGAGTTCGAGTACTTTAGTAGTCGGGCACTTGGGATCTTCAGAATATAATCAGATAATCTATTAAGAAATGAGAGAGTCGGAACATGACACCAATTCGTTACTTGAACCGTCCAAATAATAAATATTCATCTTCAGGTGGGTAATGTTTTCAACAAACATCCCGTATCACCCCCCAATGAATAAAAATTACCATGAGGGCCAGCAATAATTGACCGGTGACTGTTCCAGCTGTCTGTAATAATGATGTTTGTCATTTTTCTGCAACTGCAAACTTTGTGGTTTTTTGTCTTGAAGTACATGTGGGAAACAACTCTGTACCGATATCAAGCTTCACATGCACCACAGTACATTGGTTGAATTATTGGCTCCAGCGGTCACTTTTGTTGATGAACCATGTCCATAGACCAAGAAGAACCGCCTATAAATACCCTGCCTGGGAAGCAGGAGTTCATATCCTATGGAGTGTAGAACTTCTCTTAGTTTCATGAGTTTATAGTTGTGATAACGAGATGGCCGAGCCCTCCGGTTCTTCCTTATATAAAAAAGATGAGGTGCCCCAGAAGAACTCTTGTGAAGGGACCATCCGCTTCAGGGTGGTTTCCAAGTGGTCGCGAGCAGAGGGATACAGAGGTGCGCCTAGAAGAACTCTTGTGACTACCACTCGTAGATAACCTCGGAGTCACAGGTTGTCAAAAGGGCGGCGAGGGTGATGGTCTTCCCTGGAGTTCCTTGAGTACGGGGTGGTGCCTGAAATCCACCTTGGGATGCACTGAAAAGATAGTGTCTACCCAAGGTTCTGTGTCTGCTTTACTGCGTCTCACTGAACCCGGTCCTTGGTGCAATAGGCATCAAGGCTCTGTACCTTGATTACACTAGAGTAGCGTTTTACATCCTGATTGTACTTCTGCTGATAATCGCTGTATCTCAAGATGTTGCCATGTATCTCTGTTGTAATTCCGAGTAATAATAAATAAGATCCGGGTACTTGGAATATTTTCCGAGTCCTCTGTCTTGTTCTCCGAGTACTAAATGTGTCTTGTGAAAGAAGGAAGCTTGTCTGTTTAGCTGGAGCTGACGCCGTTTGTAGCGCTTTCTCACCCGTTAGGGTTTTGAACAGTCTCTTAACGCCGTTTGTGAAAGATGAACGGTTGCCAAAACAGATCTATAATAAGCCGCCGTCGGGCTGTATGTCCCTCACGCTTTCATCAAGCCATTGCCTTCAGAGTTAGAAATCCCCTAGCGAACCATTAGTTGATGCGTAGAAAGTCTCTCGTCATCAACATGGGTCCCAAGAGACAAGCCGCTGGTGATAAGAAGAAGGTTAGGATCACCACCACCGGAAAGCCGAAGCATCCCAATCCCCAACTGACATATTGGCGTGGAAAAAACCAGACACCATCTTGTCAGAGCTGGCGTTCTTGGCGCAACAAGGATTACTTCGACCAACCGCTTGATGGATGGAGAGTGCCCACCGATCACCGCGCTCCTGCCCCCAACACCACTGAAATAGTGATGTTCAAGTCCTTTGTCGAGCGGGGATTAGGGCTTCCTGCTTCTGACTTTTTCCGTGGATTGCTACACTATTATGGTTTGACTCTCAACCATATCACTCCCAATGCCTGCTTCCACATTGCAATTTTACCCATCTGTGTGAAGCTTTTTTGGGTATCTGCCCTTCTTTTACTCTCTTCCGCTATTTCTTCTGGGTGAAGTGTCAACCCAGTGATGCTAGTGTAGAGGTAGTCGGCGGTGCTAGCATCCAGTTAAGGTTAGAGGTAGCTAGTCAGTACATAGCTGTAGATTTGTCAGATTCTGTCAAAGACTGGGCTTCCGGCTGGTTTTATATGGCAAACCCTCCGCCGGCGCTTCGTCGTCACGACGGGTGGCCTCCGCAAAAGTGTCGTGAGTGGAGAGACAAGATTAGTGCTGAAGGATTAGAGGCTATCCGACCTCTTATTGATTCCATAGAGGCATTAAAGCTCGACGGCGTGACCGAGACTCTGTCGTCCAAGATTTTGTTGCACGACGCATCCATCCTCTGCAACAGCGAGCCAATTTTGGCTTCGAGTACCTGGGTAAGAATGACCCGGGACGTCATGCCGTCGAACAGTTGTCAGACTGTGAAGTCTTATGGAGGGTGAACCGGCTTCTCAAGAGTCGTGAACACCTTGCTCCAGTGGTGACAACATTCTCCGCCATTAACCCTCCGCCTCAGGTAAGTATATGATTTACCATGTCTTCGAGGTTCTGAATAAATATCCTTCTGACCTGACTGAATGTTCTTCTTTTCTAGGGCCAGGGGAGAGATGACAATGATTGTCCTCCCCTGCCTCCGGCGACTGAAGAAGGTGGAGGCATAGTTTTGGGGGGTCCTATCCGAAGTGAGGATCTTCCCAACAAGCCGAGCTCTCCTGAAGATCTTGACTGGCTTGACACAGATTCAACTGACTCTGATGTCATGCTTATAGACCCGGAAGCGGAAGTAGCCGGAAGAGGTCACCGACTCCACTTCAAGACGCCGGGGAAACTATCCCAAAGAAGGCTCGCACTGGTAGGCGCCGTGCTGTTCGAAAAGTACTTTTGTCACCAGCTCTGGCTGAAAAGCACTGTAATATGGGTGCTCCTGGTAAGGGGAAACCCGAGTACTCTATAGTCCTTTTGTATCTGGATTTTGATAAACTCTTGTCTTATATATGGCGATGTACCAGATGCTGAGACAACTCAAGGGACTTCAAGTGGTGTAATCCATGAAGAAACTCCGGTTTCGGATCCGCTTCTGAAGCAGCCTCTCTTGAAGTTGCCGAAGCCATTGAAGCTCGTGAAGTAAGTTTTCAGCTTTTGTAGAGTGTTCACAGATTTCTGATACTGACATGAGTACTCGTCTGTTTGTAGGAAAACAAAACTAGATGCAACAGCCTCGAGTACCGTTCCTGATTCCCAGGCGGTAGAGGAGTCGGGTCGCTGGCCAAGGATGATTCCAGCGTGCCGCCAACTTTTAGCCAGGTAGATCCGCTGCCTGGCTCCTCTCCGTCCAAGTCTCAGGCCGATGCGGCTCCTGATGCGGATGTTCCCCATTGCCTCAGGTTGGTTGGCCGTTCTCCATCTTTCGTTCTCCTGCTCAGCTGGAGTTTGACCAAGTGTTCAATGACTGGTTTTTCCGTACGCGACAGCCGGATGAACCAACCTTGGACATGGTCTTGGCGGATATCCGTGTAGAAGATTCAACTCGTCAACAGGGAGGGTCTGTAGATGTCCCCGAGTCCTCGCGCCAAGGGGCGACTCTCGACGTATCCGGGTATGATCAGGACCTCACCCGGTTGAAGGAGCTGAGCGATCAAGTGAGAGCTCCTGTTGAAGCTCTTCACCAATTTGTTGAGGTGAGATTCTCAATTTCTTCTTATGTACTGTAGTCACGTCCGAGTACTCACAGTAGTGTTTTATGTAGGCCTTTGACTTCAAGGTTAGGGATCAGGTCACCCGGATCCGCCAGGAGATGTCCCATGAGAACCAGAAGCTCCGGACTACATTGCCCAGGACCAAATCAGTCAAAAGGTAGCCACCCAGCTTCTGCATAACCGCATCAATGAACTCCAAGGCAACCTCAAGGAGGTGGTCGCGGAGCGTGATGCTGCAAACGACCGTGAGGTTGGGCTGATAGCTAAGGCCGCCTCTATGGAGCAAAAGATGAAGGAGCTGAAGAAGGCTTCCAAAAAGCAGCTTGAAGGTAAACTTTGTAGTTTTCTGTGTCAGTCGATTCCATAGTGTCAATCTGATTATATGATAACCGACTGATATTTATGCAGATGCGAATAAGCTAGCTTCTGGGTGGCAGAGCGCATTCAACCGGAAGCAGGCGGAGCTTGAGGAGGTATTTGCTAATGCGCAAAGTACTCTTCAGGAAGCCAAATTGATGCGTGAGGGTGCTGACCGGGACCTTCTGCAGGCTCTGAAGTCTACGAAGGAGTCGCGGGAGGCTCTCGAATCTTCGCAAGCTTCTCTGAAGGCCTTGGAGCATGCCGTCGAGCCCATCCTGAACATGATTCGGCGCCAGAAGGAGTTGAGGAGACTTTGATTGATCGGGCCAAGGCTGCGCCTGGGCGGCTGGCTCAATATATCAAAGATATGTCGATTTCTGTAGTGCAAGGTCTGATGGCGACGCTGCGGTTGCATCTGCCGTCTTTCGACCTGTCTGCTCTGATGACCCTCCCTGAAGGCAAAGGCGACGAGGACCTTGCAGCAATGCAAGAGGAGGTGAAGACCGCGGCGGAGGAGTACTCACAGATTCTAGATCTTGTAGAGTAATTTAGTCTCCTTAGTCTTTTCAGCGCGGCTTGTATCCCCTGCAAACGATTATTATGAAATATCAAAAATATTGGTTACTTTTGAATCTCATGGATTTCGTATGTGATCAACTCCTTATTGCGAGAAATTTCTTCGGCAATAGGTTGAGTTTACTTTATGTGGATGTATGACCAGGCGTCTGATTAGACGAGTCTATCCGAGTGCTCTCTAGCACTTTTGTTGTGGGTCGTACGACTTTGTCTCTCTAGTGATTGTGTAGAGACTTAGTCTTGCCCGAGTACTACTCTTAGTACCCTTGTTCAAGGGATAATTCTGATCAGGCACCTCTTGAAGGACCGTAACCGTGGTTCCTTCTGGGTGGATCATATCCTCTTGATGGTCGCAGCTTGGGTGCGAAGGTAGATGGACCTCTGTCCGGTAAATATGTAACAGGGTGGGTACTATTCCACCTTGTTATGCCTTATAGGAACTAGTATCTACTACGGCAGATACCATATTCACTATAGGCTGATAGCCGGGTGTTAAGCCGTACTACCTTGTGAGTTGTATTGAGCTCGAAGCTCGTAACTCAAATATGGTTACCGCTGAACCGATCCGTCCGAGTAATATTAAATATTAGTCGGTGGTAAACCCTGCTATTGCAGAGATTTTTATGTGACTGATTAGTCGTGATGAGATGTAGAAAAAAGCCTGGATAATTTGTAAAGTTCTTGTTTCTGATGAACTCCAAACTTTATTAATATCCGACTAATAAATACAAATGCCCTGGGTCAGGATTGTAGCGTAGTCCTTAAGTATGGAATTTCTTCAAGTGCTCAATATTCCATGAATTTGGCAGTGGAGATCCATCTTCAGTGACTAGCTCAAATGACCCGGGTCTTGTTACTTTGGATACAATGTAAGGTCCTTCCCATGGACTCATAAGCTTGTGGCGCCCTGTAGTATTCTGAATTTTCTTCAGGACCAGGTCGCCTACTTGAAAAGTGCGGTGATGGACGTTCTTGTCGTAGTAGCGCCTCATCCCTTGAAGGTACCTTGCTGACTGAAAGAGTGCGGTTAATCGAGCTTCTTCGAGGCTGTCGACTTCTAGCCGCCTGGTGTCATCAGCCTCGCCTTCGTTATACTGCTCTGTTCGTGGGGCGTTTCAGATTAAGTCAGCCGGGAGGATCGCTTCAGTGCCATATACCAGGAAGAAAGGAGTTTGGCCTGTTGCCCGACTTCGTTGTGTCCGTAGCCCCCAGACTACTTTAGGCAGTTCTTCGACCCACTTTCGCCGTGATCTTTTAGGAGGTCAAATAGTCTTGGTTTAACCCTGCAAGAATCAGGGCGTTTGCTCGTTCAACTTGGCCGTTGGACTGTGGATGAGCTACTGATGCATAGTCTATCTTGATTCCGCAGTTGCTGGCCCATGACTTGAATTCAGTAGCCGTGAAAGGGGACCCAAGGTCGGTGATGATTCTGTGCGGCATCCCAAAGCGGTGAAAGATGCTCTGCATGAATTGTACTGATTTAGATGCATTGAACTTGACCAAGGGCATGTACTCGATCCACTTTGTGAATTTGTCGATTGCGACGTAGATGTATTCGAACCCGCCTGGAGCACGCTTAAGAGGACCCACCATGTCAAGTCCCCAGCATGAGAAAGGCCATGATGGAGGAATACAGATCAATTCATGTGCAGGTACATGCTGCTGCTTGGCAAAGAACTGGCATGATTGACAGCGACGGACTAAGTCTTCCGCGTCTTTCAAGGCTGAGGGCCAATAGTACCCTGATCTGAAGATTTTTCCGACTAGAGTCCTTGAAGCTGCTGGTGGTTACCGCAACACCCGGAGTGAACTTCATTTAAGATTTCCCTGCCTTCTTCTGGTGAGATGCATTTGAGGAGGATTCCTGATGAAGCTCCGCGTCGATATAGCTTTCCCCGACTAAAACATAGTTCTTGCTACGTCTGGAGACTTGCTCTGCGGTGTTTTATCACTTGGCAGTTTATGCTCTTTGAAGTAGTCAATGAAGACTTGTGTCCAGTCGGGTGCTAGAGTTAGAACCTCGATGGATGGTGCTGACTCGACCTCTTCTTTCTCTTGATTGACGGTTTGGATAATTCATGTACGAAGGTACCACTAGGGACCAAGGCTCTGTCAGATCCTAATTTTGCTAGGATGTCTGCTGCCACATTGAGATCCCGGGTAATATGAATGAGTTCCAGCCCAGAAAAGTGTTTTTCCAGCTTGCGGACTTCCGCGCAATAGGCGTTCATTGTTTCCTTTGTGCAATCCCAGTCTTTGTTGACTTGGTGAATTACTACGGAAGAATCGCCATAGACTAGGAGTCGCCTGATGCCCAGTGTGACTGCTAGCTTGAGTCCATGGAGTAGCGCTTCATATTCTGCTTCGTTGTTGGTGGCGGGCCACAATATCTGCAGAACGTATTTGAGCTGCTCTCCGGTGGGTGATACTAGAAGTACTCCGGCTCCTGCTCCTCCGAGTTTTAGGGACCCGTCGAAGTACATTTTCCAGTGATCAGGAATAGCATTGTCTTGGATCTGCTGTATCTCTGTCCACTCGGCGACGAAATCAGCTAGAGCCTGTGACTTGATTGCTTTCCTCGGAGTGAACTTGATGTTGAGTGCCCCCAATTCGACTGCCCACTTGGAAATTCTCCCAGTGGCGTCACGATTATGGAGGATTTCTCCCAGAGGAAAATCCGTGACGACTGTAATCTCATGAGCCTCGAAGTAATGTCGTAGCTTTCTTGAAGATATGAGTAGAGCTAGAGTAATTTCTGTACTTGTGGGTATCTAACCTTCGAATCGGAGAGTACCTCGCTAATGTAGTACACTGGTCGCTGGGTGTGGTAGATGTGCTTGTCATCTTTGCGCTCAACCACGATCGCTGTGCTTACGACATGTGTGGTAGCTGCGATATAAAGCATCATCGGCTCCCTGGGTTCTGGTGGTGTCAGTATAGGTGAATTGGTTAGGTATCCTTTGAGTTGTTCAAAGGCCCTGTCCGCTTCTTCCGTCCACTGAAATTTATCGCCAGCCTTGAGTAATTTGAAGAAAGGTAATCCCTTTTCTCCTAGCCGTGAGATGAATCGATTTAGTGCAGCCATGCACCCGGTGAGCTTCTGAACATCCTGACTGAGTGAGGTAGGTGGTTTCATGTTGATGATAGCTGTGATTTGTTTTTGGCTAGCCTCGATGCCCCGATGGCTAACGAGAAATCCGAGTAATTGGCCCGAAGGTACTCCGAAGACACATTTTGTGGGATTGAGTCTCCATTGGTATGCGCGTAGTCGGTTGAAAGTTTCCTCCAGGTCTGATATCAGGGTAGTCGGATCCTTTGTCTTTATGACCACATCATCGACATAAGCTTCTGCATTGCGGCCAATCTGATCACCCAAACAATCTTGAATAGCTCGTTGATAAGTGGCTCCTGCATTCTTTAACCCAAAGGACATGGTTTATAACAGTAGGCGCCGAAAGGAGTTATAAACGTCTTGGGTTGGTCCTCTTCCTTGAGGGCAATCTGATGGTACCCGGAGTAGCAATCCAAAAAGGATAAAAGAGCGGAGCCTGCGGTGGCATCAACTATTTGATCTATCCTTGGTAATCCGAAAGGATCTTTTGGACAGTGTTTGTTGAGGTCTGTGTAGTCGACACATGCGCCACTCGGCAGAGTTCTTCTTCTTGACTAGCACTGGGTTAGCTAACCACTCGGGGGGAGGATTTCTCTGATGAATCCAGCTGCGAGTAGTTTGGCTATTTCCTTCTTGATTGCCTCTTTTTTCTCTGGTGAGAATCGTCGTAATCTTTGCTTGATAGGTCTAGACCCTTCTTTTAATTCCAGTTTGTGCTCAGCCAAGTTCCTTGGGACTCCCGGCATGTCAGCCGGTTTCCAAGCAAATATATCTTTGTTTGCTCTAAGAAACTTGGTGAGCGCGAATTCCTATTCTTCAGATAGATGACCGCTGATAACTGCCGTCTTGGAGGGATCACCGGTTTCTAGGTCGATGCTTTTTGTAAAGACTGTTGTTGATGGTTGGATAGTACCGCCTTCTTGGTTGGGATTTCTGAATCTCCAGGCTTGGTATTATGTACCATCTGAGCGAGTTCTTGTAACTCCCGGGTGAGTTGAGCTTTTCAGCGATTTGGACAGCCTCTGTATCACAATCGAATGATCGCTTCAAGTCACCTCTGAAAGTTAGGATTCCTTTAGGACCCGGCATCTTCAGGAGAAGGTACGGGTAGTGAGTGGTACTGCCATAAACTTGGCGATGGCTGGTCGTCCAATATGGCGTGGTATGATGACTCGAAGTCGGCTACCTCGAAACTGATGTACTCAGTCCGGTAATTGATCTGAGTTCCAAAAGTTACGGGTAATATGATTCTTCCGAGTGGTACAGCCGCCTTTCCGGGTACTATGCCGTAGAAGGGGGCACTTGATGGTGTGAGCTGTGTTGCGAGATCCAGATTCATCTTGCGTAGGGTGTTTGCAAAGATGACGTTGAGTCCTGCCCTCCGTCGATGAGTACCCTGCTCAAGGTAAACCCGGCGACCGTGGGATCCAGGACTAGCGGGTAGTGCCCTGCATTGGAGACGCTGGTCCATTGGTCCGCTCGGGAGAAGCTGATCGGGTGCTCCGACCAGTCAAGGTATCTAGGAGTTGCTGGTTCTGTAGACATGATCTCTCGTAGCGAAAGTTTCTGAAGCCTCTTGCTGTCACTGGTAGTTACTCCCCAAAAATGACATTGATAGTCCCTTTGGGTGTTGGAAACCACCGGTGTCTTGCGGAGGGTCCTCAGCTGTCTTCTTGCCTTTGTCCTTCTTGTTTTTGTTGAAGTCGGAGTTCAAGCCTCGCTCCTTGAGTTGTCGACAGTGCCTTGCCTGATGTCCGGCTTTCGGATGAAAAGGGCACGGTCCGTCGAGTAAGTCATCAAAGGTGAATGGCTTGTTCCCCTTCTTCTGAGGCTCCATGGCAGCAACAGTATTGTCTCCTGTCCTTTTCCGGGTGTTTTGCTGTGGTGCCTGGTTGCCTCTCTGGTTGTTCCCTCGATCACCCTGCGTGTTTCTATCGGGAAAACGCTCCTGTGTACGTTCTTCTGTCGCCATCATGGAGTTTACGGCCCGATGGAACTCGTCAGCGGTGGTCGGGTCCTGCTTGATGAAATCTTTGTAATTGTACCTTTCGCAAATGTCGTTGCCAAATAGGTCAATTACTTCTCTGTCTGTGATGTCGGATACTGTGGAGCGGATCTCTGAGAAGCGCCTATAGTATTCCCGCATTGATTCGTTTTTCTGTTGCTTACAGGTTCTGAGCTTAGTCCGGGGATCTGATCTCTCTGGGACACCCGCAAAGTTTTCGATGAAGATACGATGGAGTTGTTCCCAGGAGTCGATGGATTCGGGTTTAAGCCTGTCGAACCAAGCAAGCGGCATTGTTTCTAAAGCCATTGGGAGATAGAGTGCTTTGACGTTGTTGCTTCCACCGGCCAGCTCAACTGCTTGAGCATACAACCTGAGCCATCGTTTAGGTTCTGTCTTCCCGTCGTACTTTGAATAGTTCCCGGGTTTGAATTTTCGCGGGAACGAGACTGCTCGGAGCCTTTGGGAGAAGCAGGGGAAGCGATCGACTGCGTCAGATGCTGTGACTGCGATTCCTCTGTATGAAGATTCAGCTCCTCCCTCAGCTTGATCAGGTACTCGGTGACCTAGGCGACTCCTTGCTGGGACTCGACCGAGTCGCTCTTGAACAGGCTGCCTCTGGCTCGGGTGTGAGAAGCTTGCTCATCGCTAGGGACTCAAGATTTCGTCCTCGGAGTTGAAGTGCGGTAGTCTGAAGCATGACTAACCGTCGTTCTTCGTCGGGGTGCGGTTGGCCTTGGCCCCCATCTTCGTGGCTAGAGCCAGGATGTTTTGGTACGGAGTCTGGAAGACTTTATGGCCGGCGACCCTCATAAACTCAGGCTCGAGGTTACGGGAGCAATCGGCTCGTCGACGATTGTGCTCGTTCTGTGACTGATGCTCCTGGTCACGTTGAGCGCGAGCTCGATTTTCCGCGTCTTCCTCTAGACGCACCCGGGTATTATACTCCTCGAGTCGTACGTTGTAACGGTCTACGGCTTCCTTGCGATGAGTTGCTCGCCTTCTGCGAGCTTCTTTAGCTTGATTCCTCCTGATTCTCTCAGCCTTTATGGACTGGTTTCTGCGGGCCCTTCGGTCGTTATCAGATATCATACTCAGAGTTTCATCATCCTGGAAGACATCTGGGGGGGTTGGAGGTCGTAGAGATGACTGATGCCCCGCCATGAAGACTTCACGAGTGTAGCCCTGGTTTGATGATCCTGGCGTAACCGATTCCAAAGTAGAGGTGCCGGAGATTAGTTCTGTTGAGGTGTCGTGTTCCTCAAAGGGGAGCTGATGTCCGTACTGGTATGGAAGTTGCTGATCGATTGTGCCAACCAGCCTGGCCGGAGCTGGCTGTATTGGCCAATGGACGATGTTACCCTCCTTGGTAGAGCTGAAAACGAGTCCTTGCTGAGCTCCAGTCAAAGGTATCTCTTGATACTCTTTGAACTTTGAGTCAATTAGGTCTTGCAAGTCCTGAGCTGAGTTCCGTAGTCCGAAGGTGATGCCATGTTTGATCTCCGGGTCCTTTTCGTTCTCCGAATTTGAGTTCGAGTAGGAGTCGGGTACTTCAAGTTGGCTCTCGGAATCTCGCGGATCTTGGACTGCGAGTTTTGCTAGGTTCTGAGTGAGATCATCCATCTTTGGCGTAGCTTGCACTTCCGGATCAGTGTGAAGTTGTCGACGCAGCTTTCCTTGATCATCCGCGATGCAAGTCCATGAGCCAAAAACGAAAATTGATCCCGCCGAGAACATGTTGTCGTGGTTCGCCGGGCTCTTGGTCGTCGAATCGCCGAAAGCCCCTACCTGGCGCGCCAGCTGTCGGTGTTTGTTAACCGGCAACTCGTCTTGAGTAATCTCAGACGATTTGTTCGGTGGGGATCGGCGTTCGTAGGACTCGGCGAGTACACAGGGACAGCGATTTATACTGGTTCAGGCCGCTGAATAGCGTAATACCTTACGTCCAGTGCGGCGTGTGCCTTGTGTATGATTATGATTCAATGTTCGATTGTCTCAGGAGCCCGCACCTGCTTCCCCTTATATATCCGGGTGAAGCATAGCGCAGACCGAGTCCTAGTCGGTTACATCAGAGGAGTCCTATTCTAATTACAAGACTTCCTTTAAGAACTCAACTAGGTTACAATAAGAGTCCTAATCCAAATACGCTTCGTATCAAGTCTTCGGATCTCCAATGTCGTCCGGGATTAGTCGGAGGGATCATCTTCTGATGATATCTCTGACATCCTGGTCCGTCAAGTAGTTGCGTCGAGCCTCTGTGTCTCTGTCTTGAGGGACTAGCTGTTTTCACCCTGTTTTGATGGTTTTTGATTGGGATCGGGCTTTACTGCGGTTGTGTTGAGCTTGTGCCTCTATTCTGAGGGAATAGCAGTAGCTGCTTCCTATGCAGTCTTCATTGGTATCGAGCTTTTAGATAGTGGGGTTGAGCCATTTTCTGCCTCCTCTGGAGGACTAGCTTTCTTTTGACTTGGTTGCGTCGAGCCGTTGCCATGTCTTTGGAACCAAGTCTTGTGCTCTAATTTGATCGAGTTTTGCTCTCTAATGAGTGTTGCTCCGAACCTGTGCTTGGTTGTGTCAAACGTTGCCCATGTCTTTGGGGACCAAGCTTCGCTCATCTCGATTTGTTCTTCTTGGCCTTTTCTTGGCTTTTGGACATCTCGAGTGAGTTTTTCTCCTTCTACCCAATTCTGCTTTTCTTTTATTTTTGATTACGGTTACTATGAGTTGATGATGCACTCATCAAGGGAGAGATTGAGAACACAAGGTTGACATGTGCCCTTGTGGTTCCTTTCCTGAGTGATGAGTGATCGATCAACGGGCAACATGTCTCTTGGCCGTGTTGATGTGCAGGTGCGGAGCTCGGGCAGTGGTCGAAGGTGAGGTGAAGGTCAAGTAAGGACGTGCCGTACCAACGGACCTGGAGCGGTGAAGGGCGGACGTGGAGCATGGACCGACAGACTGGGAGACCTGAGGACCAGCTGTGGTAGCTGGCATGTGGCGTTGACAAGCAAGAGTACATGGGGATGTGCGGTGCATCGGCCGAGTCGGGAGGAAGGTGATGGCGTCGTGACACTTGGCGGGAGGCCGAGAAGGATGGCGAATGCACTGTGCCCGGCATGGAGGCTGGACATGCTCCGGCATAGGTGCTAGAACTCGGGGTGTGCGAACCACATCCCATCTATCGGCGCGGGTTCGGTAGCTGAGCCTCGAAAAGCTACCATCGATGGTTTTCCGAGTTTGGGCCTCAAAACTCGGCGTGGACGGTTTCCAGGTTTGGGCCTCAAAACTCGGCGTGGACGGTTTCCAGGTTTGGGCCTCAAAACCTGGGTGCGCGGGTTTCTGAGTTTGGGCCACAAAACTCAGCCTGAGGACAGGTTTCCCAGTTTCAGCCTCAAAATCGGGGGAAGGCCCAGGTTTCCCGGTTTCGGCCTCAAAAACGGGGGGAGGTCCGCAAAAAGGACGGTCGACGCGTGGCGGCGTGGAGAGGCTGGTGCGGCTATCCGCGAGGTAGGCGCGGCGGTCGACAGGGCGGCACGTGGCGGAATCCTGAGGCTTGCGTCGAGGCGAAGCTAAGGATGAGATGGGCGTGTGACCGTCGGATCATCAACAAGCAGAGTTGGACCGGGATACCCCTAGGGTTGGCCGCTTCGCTCGTGTATCTAGGGTAGAAAGGGATTATTGTATTAGGCTATAAATAAGAGAGGCACCCCTCCTCTCTCCCCATCCTTGCAGTCATTTGTTCCTGAGCACTCTCTCTCTCTCTAGCCCCTGCTTAGGTTCTAATCATACCTCGCTGCAAGCGATCCGCAGAGACGGGAATCATACCTCTGTGTATTTGGATCTTTTGAGGAAACGAGACCGTATTCTCGTTGTCTCCTCGTGTGGAGGAACGTTGGCTGAAATCGAATCGAATCGTGTCTTGAGTTCTGTTTTCTTCACATTTTGGTTTTTCATCTCTCAGGGATTTGCCTCGTTTTCCCTCTTCGTGAGATGATTTTTGATTCCACTTGAATCAATTTGTTCTTGGTCGTGAGCCCCTTCTTTTCACTGAAGGAATTCTCTCCTAACCTCACGAATCCATAGATCGGGTTGATTTCGCGTTCGTTCTTCGTTCTTTCCCCCTTTCCGGTGACCCTCGGATTTCCCTTGATTGACTTGGTTTGGTGCGATGATTTCTTAGGATTAGCAGCCCAATACATAGAGGAACACTTGGGAGGAGTTTGATCGAAGCCCCTTTTGATGTGGTGAAGTTTCGATCGAAGTTGCTTTTATCCCAAGCAGTTTTCCTGCTTTCTGTTCATCCGCGGACATTTCGCGCCCCCAGCGGCGGACAGTCCGGGACTCGGGGCTCGGCCAGGTCAGTTAGGCGCAGTCCCCCGACTATTCACTGTCGAGTGAACGGTGGACAGTCCGCGGTACAAACCCGCGGACAGTCCGGGACCTGTCCAGCAGACCTGCAGTCCTGTTTGGTTTCTGCATTTTGGCTGGCGGATAGTCCGGCTCTCAGTCGCGGACAGTCCGGGCTCAACGGCGGACAGTACGGGACACTGACCCCGGACAATCCGCGATTCTGCTGTTTGTGCAGTTTTGCTCTGAGGCTTTGGCAGTTGGCCTTGGTGTTTCTCTGGGAGTTCCGCTGTACCACTAGGACATCTCCTAGGGTATCCATCTACTTGTAGGTCGTGAACTCTCCAGTCGTTTCGAGTCTTAGCTTTTGGGTGATTTTCTGGGACAAGGGCCACTCTATTCACGAGTTGAATTTGAGGCTCCCATTCACCCCCCCCCCCCTCTGGTTGCTAATCTGGTCCTTCAGATAGATCAAAGGACGACAGATGAAATCGCAGAGTAGCAAGGAGACCGCACACCACCGAAGTAGCCATATCCTTGATATATTGAGTAAGCCGCCCAGGTGCGGCCTTAGCTTGATCAATCAAGGATTCTTCAACTCCTTCGGGGCGTGGCACCAAGTCAAGGACTGGCTTCACAGCTTGATCTAACGCCTTCAAAGAGTCTTGAGAAGTCTTCAGAGACTCCTGGGACTCCTTCAACTGCGTCTGAACCGCTTCCAGAGCTTCCCGCGACTCCTTTGTCGACTTCAAAGCCTGCAGCAGGTCTCGGTCAGCACCTTCACGAACAATTTGGTTTCTTGTAGAGTATTCCGCGCATTAGCAAATACCTCCTCAAGTTCCGCCATCTTGCGGTTGAAAGCATTTTGCCATCCGGCTGCAAGGTTCTGCGATTCTGAAGAACAAGACATAAAAACGGATGAGTATCATGAGTTCAAAACACCAAAGGACATTGGAATTTGCTTCTGACTAACCAGTGAGCTGCTTCTTGGAAGACTTCATAGCCTCCTTGTTCTTCTACTCAGCGGTAGCATGTTTAGAAAGAAGATCAATTTCCCGTTGATTGGCCGCATCTCGTTCATCAACAGCAAGCTTGAGTTTCTGCTGAAGCTCATTGATGCGGTTGTGCAGTACCTGGGTGACCACTTTCTGGCTAATCTGCTCTTTGGCTATATACTCTTTCAGCGCCTGGTTCTCGGCGGAAAGTTCCTGACGGATCCGAGTAATCTGTTCAGTTACCTTCACGTAGAAACCCTGCACAGAAAAGATATTTTAAAGCAATCGGAGCAACGATGCTGCATCAAAGGAAATTCAAGGAATTATCACAAATAATTCTTTGAGCGCCAAAGCCGGCGCCATCACTTGATCACCCAGCTCCTTCAAACGGACAAGGTCCAGGTTGTACCCCACAACTTCGAGGTTTGTCCCTTGACGAAAGGACTCGGGGGCATCACCGGACTCCTTCTGTGGAGGAACCGAGGCTTCGATCTCCCCACTAGCACTGGTACTAGCTAGGATCATCTCTAGGGTTGGCTCACTAGGCTGACGAGTACAAAAGAACCAATCATTCATCACCCGGTCAAGTTCCAATTGAGCGGACGAACGAAAGATGGAATATGGAACACCAACCTGAGGCAAGAGAAGAACATCCACTTGAGGAACCTTGTCGATAGGAGCACCAGATGGAGAGGGGTCCGTCATGGTATTCACCTGACTGCTGATAGGAGGGACGCTTGATCTAGCTTCCCCCTGCGCCTTCGATTCCTCCCCTTTTTCGGCCTCAGTCGTCTCTTTCGGAGCAGTTTCGGCAGTCTTCACCTTTCTGCAGAAGACGAGTGCTCATATTAACCAAACAATCATGAAAAATAGCACATGACTTACAATTCTCAGCTAACTTGGCCAGCTTCAAGTTCAGAGGCAGCTTCAGACTCCGCTTTTTTAGCTGCTGCTCCGAGAGCGAAGTCTCGTCTGTAGCAGCGCCCCCGGCAGAAGATCCCTGGGCCGCCTCAATGTCTGTATCAAAAAGAGCTATAAGTCACAGACTTATAAAGTTCCAAACAGATGGTCAATCAAAGTACTCGGGTTCCCTTTCTAGGAGCACCCGGTTTATAGTGTGTTTCAGCCAACACTTTTGAAGAAAGAATTTTACGGCAAGCACGGCGATTACCAGTGCGAGCCTTCTTCGGGATAAGCTCTCCGGCTTCTTGGAGTGGACTCGGAGACCGCTTCCGGCTACCCTCAACACCGGGATCTAGGATCACAACATCAGAGTCAGTTGATTCTGAGTCTAATCCATCAAGATCACCAAGGGAGCTTGATTCATTACGAAGATCCTCACTTCAGATGGGACCCTCATGAACGATGCCTCCTCCCTCTTCAGTTGATGGGGGCAGCGGCAGGCAATCGTTGTTGTTTCGCCCTTGACTCTATCAAAACAAAAGGAAAAACAATGATATCCAGTCAGCATGATATCTACTAAGAATTCAAATGATGGATATTAAGTTTTCTTACCTCCAAAGGCGGATTGATGGCGAAAAAGGTGGGCATCGTTGGGACAAGGTGTTCACGGCTTCTCAATAGCCGGTTCATCCTTCTCAGGATCTCTTCATTTGAAAGTTGATTGGTGGAATGCCGACTCAGGTCTTTTACACCAAGGTATTCGAAGCCAAAATTGGCTCGTTGCTGCAGTGGATGGACTCAGCGCGCAATGAAGTCTTGGACAACGGTGTATTCAGTCAATCCACTTAACTTCAAAGCGGCAATTATATTGATCAATGGTTGAACGACCTCCACCTCTTCAAAAAAAATCTTCTCTTTCCATCGAAGGTTCTTCTGAGGTGGCCATCCATCATGACGGCGAAGCGCCGGTGGTGGGTTGGCTATATAGAACCACCCGCTAGCCCACTCTCGAACTGATTCTGATAACTCTACACGGATATATTGAGTAGCAACTTCCAGCCTCAGCTGTATACCAGCTCCCCCGACTACTTCTACCTTTGAATCACTTGGTTGACACTTTACCCAAAAGAAATAACGAAAAAGGGAGAAGGAGGGACATATCCCTAGGAATGCCTCACAGAGGTGGGAGAAGATAGAAATGTGAAAAATAGCATTCAGAGTAATGTGATTGAGGGTCAAACCATAATAATGGAGCAATCCCCTCAAAAAATCAGATGTCGGAAGACCTTACCCGTGCTCGACGAAGGCCTTCAAGATTACGATCTCTGTCGCATTGGGGGCTGGAGCACGATGATCAATCGACACCTTCCACCCGTCCATCGGCTGTGATCGAAGCAACCCCTGCTGGACCAGATGCACCAACTCCACCTCCCTGGTGTCAATAGCCTTCCCAGCGAGAACATCAGTAGGAGGGCATGGGTGGTGCGGTTTTCTGCCGGTGGTTCTCTTCTTCTTTTCCTCCCGAGATTGCTTCTTCGGACCCATATTGACTACAAGGGTCTTTCTACGCATCAACTAAGGGATCGACTATGAGAAGTTTTGCTCTCAGAAACAAAGGCTCGATGGATGAGTGAAAAATTTGTGAAGCAACAGTGGCTTATTATAGATCTGTTATGGACAACCGTTCAGTTTTCACAGACGGCGTTATAGAACCGTCAAAAACCCTAACGGTTGCAAGAATGGTCTAGACGGCGTTAGCAAATAAAAACATGCAGTCCCGCAAACAGAAGTTATCATTTTTTTGCAAGAGACATTAAGTACTCGGAATCGAAGATAAAGGACTCGGAAAAACTTCCAAGTACCCAAATCTTAACAATTACTACCCAGAATTACACAAGAGGTACAAGGTTATATCTTGAGATAAAGCAAATGCTTACAAACAGTTTCAAGTACAAAGCTCAACCAGGATGTAAAACACTACTCTAGTGTAATCAAGGTACAAAGCCTTGATGCGCGGTGCATCAAGGCCTGGGTTCAGCGAGTCGGAGCAAGCAGGCACAGAACCTTGGGTAGATACTATCTTTTCAGTGCATCCCAAGGCGGGTTCAAGGCTCTATCCCAGTACACAAGGAACTTGATAGTTAGCCCCAACCCTAACGCCTTTTGACAACCTGTGACCCCGAGGATGCCAGCGATGCGGGAGTCACAAGAGTTCTTCTAGGCGCAACTCTATATCCCTCTGCTCCCGACCACTTGGAAACCACCCTGACGAATGGTCCTTTCACAAGAATTCTTCTGGGCACTTTGACTATCTTACATAAGGAAGATACCCTGGGGCTCGGACATCTCTACTATGGACATTATAAAGCTCAACAAAGTAAAGGAGGTCATGCACTCAAGAGGTGTGGCATCTTTACTCCCAAGGCAGGATATTTATAGGCGACCGCTCTTGGTCTATGGACTCAGTTTACAAACGCAATCAAGCAGCGCTCAATAAGTGTATCCGTACATGTACTGTTACCCATGTGAAGCCTGACACTGCTCAAGGTTTATCTTTTTCACGTGCAAGCTTCAAGGGGTAACCGACAAAGGCGTTGCAGTTGCACAAGACGACAAGGAATCATTAAAGCGGATAGGTGATACAGTCACTAGCCAATTATTGTTGTCCTTTGCAGTGATTTTTATTGAGTGGGGGTGAAAAGGGATGTTTGATGAAAACATTACCCACCTGAAGCTGAATCATTATCACTCGGATGGATTACACTAAGGTAGTATCATGTATTAACTTCATATTAATCACAAGGATTACTCGGATGATATACTCAAGACCCTGAATACCGACTCCTCCAGTACTCGGAACTCAGGCTCGGGGGCTGTGGAGTATATATCATCAAAGAAAAGTTTTTCTCATATAACAAGTAAATGGAAAAAGGCTCGAAGATCCTCAAAGTTATTTTTTAAAATAACAAGAGGCTCGGGGGCTACACCCTATGGGTGCAATTTTTCTGAAAAAGTGCACGCCATAGAGTTTTCTTCTCTAAGAGCACCTTAAGATTTCTCAAGACATTACTCGGATGATTCTCAAAAGAAGCCGGAAGATAATGTTTTAGAGAAATATTGAAGAGCTCGGGGGCTTGACAGACCAGAATGTCAGAGATATCATCAAAAGATAATTACTCAGACTAAGTCCTGGGAAGTCGAGGAAAGATCCGAAGACATGATACGAAGTGTACATGGATTATGATTCGCATTGTAATTTAGTCAAGCTACTGAAGGAAGTCTTGTAATTAGAATAGAACTCCTCTGTTGTATTCGACTAGGACTCGGTATGTGTCGTACTTGACCCGATTATATAAGGGGAAGCAGGCGCACACCCCCATCATTGAATCCCAGATCATAACACAAGGCACATGCCGCCACTGGACGTAAGGTGTTACGCTATTAAGTGGCCTGAACCAGTATAAATCATTATCTCTGTGTACTCGCCGAGTTCTACGAACACCGATCCCCACCGAACAAATCATCTGGGAATCCCCAAGACGAGTTGCCGGTTAACAAACACCGACATCTGGGGGCGGAAGTTCTACTCTGGGGGCAGAACTTCCACTCCGGGGTCACAACTTCTGACTCGGGCCATAACTCTTCCATCTGGACTCCAAATTGGACGTTCGATATATGTTTTTTGACTATCTCGACTAGAGGAACACAATGGTGAAGTCCATTTCACATTTTGACAACTTCACAAATCGACCAATTTTGGTTGTCAACATATGCCCCCCTGTTTTTAGGTGAATGAGGCATGAACCTGAAAACACATTTCAAAACCAAATAGCAACGATACCCATCTCATCGGCTATTCAGCAGCTAAGGGCGATGTATACATCGGCCATTTTTGTTCTAAGGGCGATCGACCATTCGTTCTAAGGGCGATATGTGTATATCGGATGCTTACCCAATGCTGATTTATGCCTGTTGGAGCTTCTTATAATGGGCACGCTAAAGCTTGCGTCGTTGTGTCTTGGTTAAACCCGATGGACACCACCTTGGTTGGAAATACATGGACTCAGAATTGCTACTATCAACATTATCTTTACTTGTAGAAATTCCTCCCTCTTCTTTTTGCATAGAGGATTGAGCCAGATTTTTAACAATAATCGGCTCGTCAACCTCATCAAGCAGGACTTCCATAGAACCTATTAGAATTGATGTTTGTTTGATGGCCTTCATCGGAGCTGCAATAATTTTCTTCTTCTTAGGCACATAAATTTGCCTAGGAAGTGACCAGACTTCTTTTTTTATAGGCCGATTCACTACTGAATTGGCCTTTTGTTTGGTGTACTTGTTCAAAAGACGATCAAAAGCTGATTGTAATTGTACCTCCTTACTAGAACTCTTGACTTTATTGGTCACCCAATTTCTATCCTCTGGTTGCCTTGGTCTGTAAGTGTGCAGGTACCTTTTATTTACCTTTGTTAGGCCAATTTGGGAAATCAACCTTACTGTTTTTTGTTGGTTAATGCCCTGAACAACAACAATAGGATCTTCTTCTCTCTCTCTCCAAAAGGAGTTTTTGCTTGCCCCCCCCCCCCCCCGAGCCTAGAAGACTTGATGATGACTTTAATGTTCTCCCAACCATCCGCGAGCTTCTCAAGTATGATTTCGCGACCCGGAGTCTTCTCAATATTATCACCAACCCTAGGATCGCCAATTATGACATTCTTCCCGTTACAAGATTCAGCTTGATTAGGCCTAATCAAAATAGTTGGATTCTTCAATTCCAAAGTGTTAACCGGGAAGGGCATTGTATCCACCTGCATCCCTAATAAACTCAATTGACCTTCATTAATAGCCAATTGGATTTGCCGCTTAAAGACATTGCAATCATTAGTAGCATGAGAAGCTAAATTATGCCATTTCTAGTATGCATGATGCTTCAATTCATCAAATGGCGGCAACGAATGCGACAATTGAATGTATCCATTCTTCAACATCTCATCAAAAATATGATCACATTTGGATACATCAAAAGTAAATTTTATATCCTCTTTGCCGATTCTTGTGAATCGGCTTAAGAGAAGAACAAGAAACTGATTTAGCTTGTGCTGGCCAAACAAATTCAGCAACAAAGCAACTTGATGTTTGATCATCTGTGTCATCTGATTGGCATTCAATAGTATGCATATTAGGACGATGTGACTCTTGAGGTTCTCCAACATTACTTCGGCTCTCAACCACTAAAGCTTTCTGTAACAATTGATTAATAGAGAGAAACTCAAAGTGTTCTAGATTTTCTTTGATGTTAGAGCGCAAGCCAGCAAAAGCCAAATCAACAAGATCTTTTTCAGAAATTAACAAATTAAAACATCAATTTTTAACATCTTTGAATCTTTTAACAAATTCAAGGACTGACTCATCACGCCCTTGTCTAACCGATATCAAATTAGTCAATTTAAGCTCACTGGTCCCATCATAAAAATGTTCATGGAACTTTGAAAGCCCTAGTTTGGTTTTGGTTAATTGATGAAACCTATTTGGTCTAATCCTATTGCTAAGCATGTGTGTAGCTTATAAGAAAGGATTGAGACCAAGCCAAGTGGTGGAGCTAGTAAGATGGCAACCATGGAGGATGGTGATGACCATATGCAAGTCAAAGTGATCAAGTGTTCTACCATTGGTGAATTGTGAGAAGAGAAGAAGAGATGGAGCAAAGAGGCCCAAAGGCAAAGGTATAACCTATAGGGCTCTTTGTTTTTGTGATCAAGACACTTAGTGAGTGTGATCACATTTAGGGTAGATAGCGGTACTATTAACAGGAGATAATTCACGGCTTATGCGGTGTTCAAGTGCCACTAGGAGTTCTCTAACATTTTGATGCTACAGACCTAGTGAGTGACTAACAAAACCCTTGGAAAATGCTTTGCAAAATGCTAACACACGTGCACAAGTGGTGAAACACGTTGTTGTTGGCGCATGGAAGCAAGGGTAGAAGTTGGAAAGCGAAAGATGTTAAGTTAGGGGCATCGGACGCTGCAGGCGGCAGCATAGGACGCTGGCCAGCGCGTCCGATGGCAAACCCTAACTTCTAACAAATGCTGAAGAAGCATCGGACGCTGGCAACGGACGCTAGGAAAACACTATTGCAGGGTCCGATGCAGGTGACATGGCGCGAGCAAGCTTTCCAGGGAGCATCAGACGCTGGCCTGCGTCCGATGTGTTTCTACCCTCTCTGGAACCTCTCTGCATGGTCATCGGACGCTGGGGTCTAGCGTCCGATGCAAGGGTCTCGGAGCGTCCGTTAGCATGTTGTTGTGCTGAAAAGAGCAGTGGCATCAGAGCGTCCGATGTCTGGTCCAATGTCACTTTAACCGTGGCGCAAAGGTTTGTGACTGTTGGGATCGGGCGGCCTGAATTCGTATCATGGGGACACGTGGTGCTCGTCGGAGCATCGGACGCTGGGGGAGCGTCTGATGGCCCCGACACCGGCGCGTCCAATGCAGGCATTTTCAGCCCAACGGCTAGGTCGACTTGTGTGGCCTATATAAGTGGCTTGGCCGGCTCACATGAGTTCTCTCTTGCACATTTTGATCCCTAAGCATTCTTGTGAGCATAGCCAAGCCTCCCACTCATCTCTAGTGTTGATTTGATCATACCAAGTGAGATTGAGTGATCTAGTGCTATGAAAGAGTTCATTCTAGTGGCACTAGTTCTTCGCATCGGCTTTGAGTTTCTTGTTACTCTTGGCATTTGTCGGTGCCTAGATGGCTTGGAGGCGTTGAGGTGGAGTTGGCAAGATTGGTGATTGTTCTTGGCCACCACCGTTCATGATTGTGAGAGGTTTTGGAGCCTCACCTTGCCAGAGCGGCATGAGGCATCCTTAGTGGATTGCTCGTGTCATTGAGCTACCTCGCTAGTGGTAGACTCTTGTGGCACTCTTTGTGAGCTTGGCGTGGTGCCAATTAATTAGCCACCGGGTCACCTAGTGTTGGTCGACACGACGGGGAGTAGCGTTTTGGCAAGCACGTGAACCTCGGGATAAATCTTTGTGTCCCGTGTGCTTGATTATATTTGATTGATCATCATATTGATTGGACTTCATTCATATCTTGGTGATCGATTCTACTCTTCAGAATTCTCACCGATGATTGGCTCTTCATAGGCGTTCCCGAAGGCTCGGTGAAAAACTCCCTACTAGCTCTTTGCTCTTTACATTTCATATTCATTGAGCTAGTCAATTGTATTTGTTGTACAATTCTTTTGCTATATATCTTGTGTAGATATTTATCTTGTTCATATCATTGTATTCATAACTACTTGTTCTCTTTGTCTACCTTGATTATAGAACACATCTTGAGTAGATAGTTTTTAGTTACATTGCCTCCCTTTCATAGTATACATCTTGTATAGACTATACATGATAATCTTTCTAGTACCATTCAGTCGTACCATATTGTATATCTCTAGTGTAGCCTTCTTGATTGTGTGACATAGAAATATTAGGTAGAATTGTTGGATAGGTGGCTTGCAACACACTATTAGGCTAGTGCAAAAGCTTCGCCATTTGTTTCACTAATAGTGTTTGCCTAAGTGATTTTGTAGATTTTTAATTAGGCTATTCACCCCCCTCTAGACAATTTGGACCCTTCAAACTTTTCTTATAATTGTGCCCAAGAACCAATAGAGCAAGACTGAAGTGAAGAATACCATGAAAAAGTGGTACCAGTAAGAGATAATGAAAAATTACGGATCCTCATATGTTCCTTAGTACCAGCTTCACCCAGTTGAGCAATAAACATGCTTATATGCTCCTTTGTGGTCTTATTATCTTCACCACTAAATTTATAAAAGTCAGGCACTTTCCAATCATCGGGAGCTTTCATATGGTCAAAGTATGAAGGATATGGCTTAGCATAACTCCCGGTTGCTCTAAAATGCACACCCAGACTTTTTTCTAAATCTTTATGCAAATTTTCTTTAAATCGACTTGAAGTTTCATCCCATGGGGTTGGGTTGCTGATTTGTGAAGTACTTGCATAAGCATTAGCCTGTTGACTCCTAAACGGTGGTTTAGGAGGATTTGGCAACACCGTATTATGAGGAAAAGAGACATGTGGCGTTGTTGAACTACTATCGGCTCGTGTGGTAGAAACTGATGGCTGCGCAAAGGTAGTCATTGGTGCAATAGTACCAAACCCCCCTAAATTGGCCATATCGGTTTCTGGCACCGAAGAGGCTAATTTAAGCTAGTTAGCTGATGCATAGTCCATTTGTCCCTCGAAAAAGCCGAACGACATCCCATATTGTGGTTGGCTAGCAACCGAAGTCGATCCGCCAATAGATATATCTTGAGGTAAAACAGAAATTTTAGATTTCTTTCCCTCCCCCTTGTCATGACTATCCATAAATTTGCTAAGATTTTCACTCATACGAATTTCAAAAGGCTTAGCTTGATCGGCAATCATTGCAGCACATTTATCATGTGTTATGCCAAATCTAGGGAGAGGTTGATCTATTTTTACCTCAGATGTAGATGTAGTAGGAAGAGGATCGAAGTTGACGTCTTGAATCTTCTTGATAGTTCCCCGCCGATCCACCTCAAAGCATGCTAAGGCATGCTCTAGATCAGCAGCGGCTCGAGCTTTCGCTCTCTCCTCTAGCATGTTGCGAATCTTCTCAGGAAGTTGATCGACCGAGGGCTTGATGATGTTGCCTTGATTCTTCGGATTGGTCTTGCCGTTAGGCATTGTCATAGTAGATTGATTTGCTTTCATCCCCAGTGGAGTCGTCAAAAAGTGTGTTGACGCTAAATTAGGTCACACACCCGATAAGGAGCTATATTGCTCAATGTGGGACCAAGCCGACTTTTAGGTCGGCCGACGCCTAGGGTTTGTCCGCACTCGGACCATGTGCCTCCAGCGATGAGCGCGATACGCAAGACACGTCGCCGGAGGAGCCTCGCTGTGAGCGCAATACGCAAGACACGTCGGCGAGGTCTCTTGAGACCCGAAACCCTACACGCCCGGGAGGGACCCCATCGGAGCGTGTAATGGCTATGGGCTGCTCTAGCTGGCCCGGTCGCTCTAGATCATCGTCCTCATCATCGATCAACCGTCCATGCAGCGCCGACGAAGAACGAGGAGAAGTAGAGAGAAAAAGATGGTAAAAAATAGAGGTAGTAGATGTGTTTTTGATGATTGGATAGATGAGATCTCAATCGGCCATGATCATCTCATATATATAGAGGGGGTGGTTTTATCCCAGTAGGAAACCCTTCTAAACCTTATTTTCCAATTTTCCCACGAGTTTGGAATGGTTCGGATCGGAATCCAAAAGACCAGATCCGAACAGGTGTTTAAAACAGGCTTCTCGGAAGTTCCGACTCCTAGGGCGGAAGTTCCGCCTTGGGAGCAGAACTTCCGCTCCAGGGGATCAGAATTTCTGCTCTGGGGGCGGAAGTTCTACTCTGGGGTCGGAACTTCCGCTCTGAGGTCGGAACTTCTGACTCGGGCCATAACTATTCCATCCGAACTCTAAATTAGACGTTCCATATATGTTTTTTTAACTATCTCGACGAGAGGAACGCAATGGTGAAGTCCATTTCACGTTTTGACAACTTCACAAATTGACCAATTTTGGTTGTCAACACTAGCTAATCTTTGCCCCTAGTTTGTAAGTTCTGTATCATGATTGGATGTACGTCGTAGCTTTCAGGGGCATTTGCATTTTTCTTTGGATCCTAGCTCATTTGCAACGCCTCTAGTTTACTCAATCTTTGATAGACCATGTGCTCGGACTTGTGTGAAGCAAAAGAAAAAGGCAAAATTTGCCACAGGACACTGAAAGTGGTGCTCTTTTGCTGTAGGACACCAAAAGTGATGCTCTTTGCTGAAACACACAAACTCAACTTCCAAATTTGCCAGAACACATCGGGCTCCGTTTCCAGCGGGTCAAGGAGAGAGAACGAAGGGGAACGGACCGTTTTGCCCTTGACTCAACCGGCGCGTCGGGTTCGGTTGGACCAGGTATCTGGTCGGCCCAAACGTTAGGGCATCTTCCTCTCCCCGACCCCCAATCCTCCGAGTCGACACAGCCGCCACCGCTCCCTCGACTCCTCTGTACACGCCGCCGCCAGCTCTTCGACCCCCATCGACTGGCGCCATGACGAGCTGATGAAGAACATGACAACGAAGATGAAGTCCCCCACGATGAAGTCCTTGCAGTGCTCGGGGTCTCCAGCGAAGGCTCCTCGATTCAGGATCCCAACAGGGTTAGTTTGATTTTCTTTACCCTAATCTCTGGTGGTTCCTTTTCATTGGTTTAAACCTGGAGATTGCGATAGAAAGACAAACATTTTCAGCTCTTTTAGTTTCGATATGTTTTTTCTCGTTTTAGGATGGATCCGTCGGCTGCCTGTAGGGTGGCGATTAGGGTTCCTGCGTATGTACAACAGTTACCGGATGGACTTGATGACTATCATGTTACTGCAAATTTCGTACGGGTGGTGGACAATGATACCATCAATTGGATGGATTTCTCTGCTATGCTTGATAAGGAGGTAGTCCATGGCAAGGATCAAGCACTTGAAGTCACTTTCTTAGACAAAACCATCAATCAGACAGTGCGTATAGATTCTGACTCTACTTTGCTTGCTGCATTTGAAGTGTACTGGGAGTGTAGAAGGCTGCCGGTGAATGTAGATGTTGTTGACACTGGCACTCGCTTACTGAAATCTCAAGTTTCTCTTGACAGTGAATCTAATGCCACACAAGATAGTCAGTTAGTTTGTTTGCCATTAGCTATGATTGTCCCAGATGATAATCTCCCTCCTTCTAGTGATGTCCCTCTTGATGTTGCTGACCATCCTGCTTGTGATGCACCTCCTCCTGGTGATGCACCTCCTCCTGGTGATGCACCTACTGCTAGTGATGCAGCTACTGATGACCCTATTGATGACTGGGGAGAGGCAGATGAGGTTGAGTATGTTGGAGTAGATGATGAGACAGAAAAGTACAAGGATTTGTTGGAGAAGGAGCACAAGGCAGACTGTGATTACTATCCTGGCTCGGATATAGATGATGATGATCCACTTGTTGTTGATGATGAAGAGGGTTGTGAGAGTGTTGTGCATGTCACTGACATAGATAACCCTAAGATAGCTGTTGGTGTTACATTTGAAGATGGTATTTGTTTTAAGAGGTGTATTAAACAATATGTTGTCATTAATGAAGTTGAACTTGCAGCCCCCTACAGTGAAACAAGGAGGTACAGAGCCTATTGCAAGGCAAAGAGCTGTAAGTGAAAGATTTATGCATCTCAGTGCAAGGATGGCAAAACATGGCAGGTATGACAAGTTGTAGCCCCCTACAATGGATTTCTTGCATTGTATGCTTGTGTGCATCTAAATTACTAACTGTTTGTCTATTTTGTTTTGCAGATTAGGAATTTACCAAATGAACATAATTGTAGGGCAGCAGGCAGACTTGAAAAAAACTGCATGGCTACCAACCATTGGGTCAAAGACAGAGTAATTAACTGGCTTAGGAAAGATCCTACTATCGGTGCAACTGTTTTGAAGGAAAAGTTACAGGAGAAGTTTGTTATTGAAATAAGTTACTACGTTGCGTGGGACGGCCGTCAGATGGCCTTAGATGAGATTTTCGGAGGCTGGGAGGACAGTTTTGTTCATGTCTTCTCTTGGAAATTAGAGCTACAGCAGCGCAGTCCAGGAAGCATTGTAGAGATTGAGTGGGATAATGTGAATAACAAAAGAAGGTTTAGCATGATGTTTGTAGCATTGAAGCCATGCATAGATGGCTTCCTCAATGGTTGTAGGCCCTACTTAGGAATTGACTCCACAGTTTTAACAGGAAGGTGGAAGGGGCAGCTAGCTTCAGCAGTGGGTGTTGATGGCCACAATTGGATGTTTCCTGTGGCCTTTGGTGTGTTTGAGAGTGAAAGCAAAGACAACTGGGAATGGTTCATGAAGATGCTACATAAAGCAATTGATTCACCTCTTGGTCTTGTCATTTCCACTGATGCAGGCAAAGGAATAGATAAGGCCGTGACCACAGTTTTCTCCAATGGTGTAGAGCATAGGGAATGTATGAGACATCTAGTGAAAAATTTCCAGAAGAGGTTTAGGGGTGAAGTGTTTGAAAAGATTTGTGGCCTGCATCAAGGTGCTATAGGCTAACTACTCATAATAGGCACTGGAATGAGATGTTGAAGGCATGCCCAAAAGCAACTACATGGCTGCATGAGAACCACAAACAGCTCTGGGCAAGGGCTAAGTTTAGCACTGTAAGCAAATGTGACTATGTTACCAATAACATAGCTGAGACCTTCAATAGTTGGATCAGGAATGAGAAATCTTTACCAGTTGTTGAACTCATGGACAAGATAAGGCAACTCATCATGGAAAGGTTCTACATCAGGACGGGGCTTGCTGCAAAGCTGAATTGTAAGGTGCTGCCCCATGTGATGAAGGATCTTCACAACAAGAGCCAGAATTTGAGGTACAACATTCACAGAAGTGCACCAATGGTTGCCGAAGTAGGAGGAGTGAATAAGGAACTTGTTCCATGGAAATTCATTGTGGACCTGGACAAGAGGGAGTGCACCTGTAGGCAATGGCAGGTGACAGGTTTGCCCTGTGTGCATGCTATTGCTTTCATAGGTACTAGGAGGGAATTTGAACTTGAGGATTTTGTTCACCATTACTACTCTGTAGAAAAGTTCAAGTCTGCCTATGCAACTCCTGTGCCTCCAATGCCAGGGAGAGATGAGTGGGAAAAGGTGGACCTTGGTTTTAAGTTGCATCCTCCTTTGTGCAAGAGAGCAGCAGGAAGGCCTAGGAAGAGAAGGATTGTTGGGGTAGAAGAAGGTGGGTCCAGCAGTAAAGGCAAGAGAAGGTGCAAAAGGTGTGGTGGATTGGGGCACCTCCAAAAAACTTGCAATGAGACAGTCCATGATCCTGATGCCCCCCCTGCTGCACCACCAAAGAAGAAGAGAACTTACAAGCCAAAGGTGGTAGAGATCATAGAAACCACAATTGATCCCTCTAAGAAGAACAAAAGGAAGGCAACCTCCAAGGGGAAGGGACCCACTAAGAAAACAAGGGCTCAACCTGCCACACCTGAGAAAGCTACATAGTATGTTCTCAGTCATCTAGTATATGTTCCTTACAACTCTATGTCATTACATATTGTTGTCTAAGAACTAACAAGTTGCTGTATTTTGCAAGAGCATGGTGACATCTAGCCCGAGGGCAGTGACTAGGAGTTTGGCTTCCTCACAGATGACATCCAGCCCCAGCGCATGCACAAGGAGCAAGAGGCCCTTGCTGGACATGTAGGCAAAACAAGCAGCATGAAGATTAGTGACAACCTTTCCTTTTGTGCTTTTGTGGCAATTCTGTGGCTGCTAAAAGCCATACAATGTAATGAACCAATTGCTATGGCTGATGGTATTGTAATGAACTAAGTGCTTGCTTTTGAATTTAGTACTATGGTGTAATGAACCGAGTGGATGTAATGAACTCAATGAAGTTGAATTTAGTACTGTGAATTTCAGATAATTTCAGATATAGAACTGCATTTCATTCATGGCATGCCTTCATTCATTGGTTCATAACATATTACATCCAAGATTACATGCCATGCATAGCTGCATTTCACTAATAAGGACATGATCCATTCTTGTACAACATCATGCACATGGCAACTAAGTTCACAACTACAACAACTAAGCCAGCCACATTCATCCACCCTGGAGCTAGCTGAATCCCCCTCCTATCAGCAGCCTGGGTCGACACGGCCTGGGTGGACACCTGATTGGTCAGGTTCATCACAGCCTGCCAAATCCCCTTGATGCCATCCATCAAATCTTCAGTGTCCACGACTTCAATTGGGTTCTCTGGCTTCCACATGAAGAAATCACACTTGGTTCTACCCTGCTCATGGAACAAACACATGAACCCTAGCCCCAAATTGAAACCGCCAAAATTGACCCCAGATCAATGAACTGTACTTACCCAATCTCGATTTCTGCAAGTATAGAACGACTTGTTTGGATGCTTCGAGGTTAGGGACGTCCGCTCCACCACGGTCGCTGTCTTGCAGAACGGGCAGAGCGCCTGCCCATCGCTCCCTCCCCACCGTGCGGAGCTCGAGGACGAATCACCGACCGAGCCTGTCGCCATCTACCCGCCGTGGGAAGAGGTCGCGCCGCCACTCCGCCACTTCGCCGCCACTTCGCCGCCACTCCGCCGCCGCACCAGCGCCTCCGCCGTCGTCGCCCGTCCAGATGAGAAGTGGAGAATGGGGAGAGAGGAGTGAGAGTGGAGGAGAACGGCTGGGCCGACCGGATACCTGGTCCAACCGAACCCGACGCGCCGGTTGAGTCAAGGGCAAAACGGTCTGTTCCCCTTCGTTCTCTCTCCTTGACCCGCTGGAAACGAAGCCCGATGTGTTCTGGCAAATTTGGAAGTTGAGTTTGTGTGTTTCAGCAAAGAGCATCACTTTTGGTGTCCTACAGCAAAAGAGCACCACTTTCAGTGTCCTGTGGCAAATTTTGCCAAAGAAAAAACACTAGGCCCTCTTTGGTTTCAGAGGTAAAGTTTAGTTCCTGTCACATCGGATGTTACGACTCTAATTTAGTATAATAAAAATAGATTGATTATAAAACTAATTTGTTAACCAAAGGTTAATTCGCGAGACGAATCTATTAAGTCTAATTAGTCTATAATTTGACAATATAATACTATAGTAAATATTTGATAATGATGGATTAATTTGACTTAATAAATTTATCTTGTTAATTACTATATGACTGTGTGATTAGTTTTATAATCAGTTTATTTTTAATAAGCTAAATTAGTGTCGTAATATCTGATGTGACACGGACTAACACTACTACAGAAATCTTTTGCGTGACGGACGTTTTTCTTTAACCGTGACGGGCATTTGAGCCCGTCGTGGCCGCCTCGTCACAGTTAATTGAGGCTAATCGCGACGGGCTCAAAAGCCCGTCACGATTAATACCATTAACCATGACGGGCCACATAATGCGTTCGTCATGGTTAATAGTATTAACCGTGACGGCAAGTTAAGTGGTCCGTCACGGTTAATGGTATTAACCGTGACGGATGGCTTATGTTGCCCGCCACGGTTAAGATTTTCAGGTTTTTTAAAAAAGAAATACAACAACACATATTTGAATGCATAATCGAATCCATATTTAAAAAAAAGAAATACAGCAGCACATATTTGCAGATGAGTATAACCCGGGACTATTAAGTCAATATATTTTTGAAGCCAAAATAAGTAACTGAAACGTTAAGAATCATGTTAATATTAGAAGTGAACATCTTCTTCGTATATATAGGGAAACAAGAAAAAAATATGTATTAGCAAGGCTGGCTGGAATCACTAATCCAAAGCCATCAGCTACTCGAAATAGCTTTTCTTTAAGTCTTTGCTTGAAAAGAGTAATCTATTCTTTTGCATCTGTTCTATATCAAGAAGCAGGAAGGTTAATAGGAAGTGTCCATAGCTCAATCTTGTACTTGTTCTGTTGTTCAAATAAGCATTCAAGCCGTCTGTTCCAAGGACCTGAAAAATAATGTCAAGTTGACAGAATTAGATTCTACACCGGACATCATGTGTTTAACGTCTCATGTTTATTATTGCCTTTAGATATGCATACTATACGAGATATGACAATGTTTCATGGCTCAGGAAACAAACCTGCAGACCATGATTGGTTAATCAGAGCTGACTGGAACTCGCTGCTCTCTTGCTTCCAACCAAATGCATCAACCTCCATTTGTGGCTGCCTGCTGCTCTCTCGCACGGCCATAGGCCAGAGGCTGCTCTAGGCAGTTGCTGCCCCGGGAAATCATCAAATCTGCAAAGAAAATACTGCAATAAGAATAAAACTTAATTATGTCTACAGCCGAGTCACTGCAATAAGGATGAACCTTCATCTGCCATTTGGTGCAGGCATTCTTACAACCACCTAGCATGCAGCACGAGTGAACCTTCACACCCTACAGCTATCACCCTGCCCGAATCTCCACCAGAATGCAGGAACAGGTGAACAGCAACCCAGCCTATTCGGAGTTGTGCTTGCATACTCGCGCGCACGAGAGAGATCAGACCACATCCGGTAGAGGAATGAACGGATCCGACCATCGCGGCCTTAGATCCGGCCGTGGAGTCTTGAACGCGGATCAGAGCAGCGAGAGAGGAGGAAGGAGACAGGGGAGGCGGGCGCGCTCGCCCTGCGTCTGCGGCCGCCGCCAGAGCCGCCGCCGCCGCCGCCGCCGCGCCGTCGTGTTGGGGAGCAGCCGCACCACCGCCGGGGGGTGCGCTCGCCGCCGTGCCTGCTAGGGGCCTCCCTCGCCGGGTGCCGTAACTAGTCCGTCACGGTTAATGACATTAGCCATGACAGGCGCGTTAGGTCGTCCGTCACGATTAATAGACCATTAACCGTAACGAGCAACTTAGGTCGCCCGCCACGGTTAACCCATTAACCGTGACGGGCACCTAAGCGACCGGGTGGCCAGGTCGGCAACCCAATAACCATGACGGCCGGGTCAAAGGCCCGTCACGGTTAATTATTGTGGGGTGTCATGCAAAATAATTTTTGTAGTAGTGTAAATTTTAGCATCTAGATCCAAACATCCCTGTTATTTATGTGTTGACAAGATCTGTCATGTCCTTAAGCCGACACTGAACTTATTGCCAAATCTATTCTTGAACCGACACTGATATCATTGTTTAACTAACCGCCGGTGATAGATAGGCCCTGAATTTAGACTCAGCAGTGATTACATGTGTACGTAGTGGCACTTCGTCCATCACGGATGTTTATGCCTTGAGGATTTGCAGCGTGGAAACAGGACCAAGCTCTGCTCGTGAGCAAGGTAATAAAAATCACATACAATATATTCCCTTTATCCTTCAATATTTGACGTTTTTGCTTTTTGAAAAACAACTTTCACAAAATAATATTTAAAAAATAATATTTATGGTACATAAATAATGTCATTAGAAAGATCTTTGAAGCTAGTTCTTTTAATAAATTTATTTATAGATAAAATATTGCACGTATTTTCTATAAATCGAGTTAAACTTGTGATATGTACATTAACAACGATAATATTTATGGACAGAGGGAGTAATATTGTATATATTTACTTGAAACTTATAGGAATAGTAATAACAAAATAATAACTTATATAAATTGAGTTAAATTTGTGGTACAACGATGATAACATTTAGAGAGAGGGAGTAATATCCTATATATTTACTTGAAACTTATAGGAATAGTAATAACAGAATAACAACTTATACAAATCAAGCTAAATTTATAGTACATATAATAAATTATAATATAAAAATCGTCGAAAAACAAATACAAAATTAGAAGGGACGACGAGCAAAAATATTACGTTTATATTCACGGCCCAAACTGAAATGTGGGCCTAAATTGTTTCATATAGGTATGGCCCTTTTAGATGCAATGCAACCGGGGCGGACTGCCCTGGTCTTCTCAGGCAGTCCTGTGGTGCTCTTCTGTTCCCGGCGACCGGCGTCGGTGGCCGCAGCCCGCAGGTGAGCGCAGGCGCTGAGGGCCCCGACGAAAGCCGTAAAGTGAGGCGAAGCATCGAAAGCTTTCGGTTTCCCTTCTTTTTCCTCTCCGGTCAGTTGTATGTTGGCTTATTATCTTCATCCGCAAGCACCACACGCGCCCGCCTCCTGCTCGATGGAATGCCAGCCCGAACAGGTGCACACAAATCGCTTCGGAGGGCGAGGATGGCGTCGGCACCATCACCCCAGGACACGCTGCTCCAGCACGCACTGTCCGCCCTGCCACTGGACGAGCTGGCTTTGACCTGGACGCTTGCTCTCCTGCCTCTGCCGTGGCCTCTGGTACGGAGGCAAGTTTTTTCCTCTGTTTTTGTTTCTTGTTTTTTCATATATTAACCTAATTATTGCAGTCGTCAATCTATTCCCGCCAGCAATACCAAGGGCTAAAATGCATACTTGTCTCACGCGTTTGCACAGGGCCAAATTGATTTGGTCGTCTGCCTTTTAACATGTGGGAGTGGGGAGTGTGGGACCACGTTTTAGCTCTTTGGCAACAGTACCCTTGATTTTTCGTTGAATGAAGTTTCGTCGGGCCTTCTTTGTCTCCCACTGCGTTTACTTCACCCTCTCCAAGTCTCCTTTATTATATATCTCTTTATTTTTGTTATTATTGTAATATAGTAATCTATAGAATAGAAGTATCCACATCCCGACATCCGCCATTACCATTTGGTGGTGTTCAACAAGTATACATGACAGGGAAGAACTGCACTGGAGCTACCAAAAGAGCATCAGCTATCTCTCTGCAATCTAGCTAAGCTGCAGCTTTCTATCCTGAACCCCAGAAGGCAGAAGCTGAATTTGGGAACATTGAGTAGGAGTAGCAGAAAAGTTGATTCAAGCTGGGATTCAAGGTACTCGCTCTGAACTCTGATCCAGCAGACTTTCTAAGTAATAGATGAAAGCAGAGGACTTCATCTGTTCCTGCTTGCTTCTTCAGTAACCATGCACTGCTTTATTGTTCTAACTCTTCTCAGTGAGGAACACACATACAGATCAAAGTTTGAACTGTTAATCAGCACAAGTTTCATACTGCTGCTGCTTCTGCTGCTTCGTTTGAAACATAAACCTTCAATCCTTTAATTTTAATTTCTAAGGCTTATTGCCTTCTGAAAGTAACCATCTCCTGGATCATTTGGCACATTTTCTTTGTTATTCACGGTTGCAGCGCTAGTGAAATTCTGATTGCCTTCGGTAGTTACATTATTTTTTCAAACAATTTAATTAATTTTTAATGTGGTGCTCTCATTCTAAGAAAACACACTTTTCAGAATTGAGAGGTTTTCCTGTCTGGTGCATGATAGGTGTAAACCTTCACCACACTGTTCCTGATGTTCTCGCTGGAGGCTAACCTACATTTGGATGATGTAGCCATGTAGGTACAGTTAGCTGTCAACATATCTTGATAACTTTATAATGAAATACTGGTGTGGATCATTAACTGGGACACATCAACATGCAGGCAGTGAAAGTCAGATAACCAACTGTCCCGCTTTTCCCAGTTGCCATAACTGCAACCAGATAATTTGTCACACAACAATATATAGTGATGCTATTTCTCTAGGCATGGATTCAGGGACATGCAGGAGTCAGTACGGGAGAAGGCAAATGGGACATGGAAGGAGTATAACTGTGGTAGGGCTGCGTAAAATGAATATGGCAACTGACATTTTACAGATTTCTTATTTATGAGTGGAATTCTCAGTAGGAATTGGTATAATCCGACTTGGCAGGAGTCCTTTGTGTGTGTTTTGGTAGTTGTGGTGGGGGGTGGGGATTAGGTTTTTTTAGAAGGTTTATTAATACTTGGTTCATTTTCAAACCAAAATACTTTCTCTTTACCTTTTATTAGGTACGGAAGCATCTAAGATTCAGACTGTACATGTTCATAAATAAAACTAGTCTAACACGTGGAATTTGTAGATCAATGAACTACTTACAGAAGCTCCCTTTGCGCAATTTTTCAGGATGTACACTTATCTATCATCCGTTTTAAACCTAAATGCATCATATTATATTCTTTTATGTGGCAGGCAAGTGTTGTGGCTCCTTCATTTTCCATCTGTGTTTTGACTAGATCATCCAACAGTCATTGGCTTGTTTGTTCCTCACTCACTAATATCCTGGAGAAAATGTGCCATTACACTTGTTAAGCAAGAAGATGACAGGAAACACTGCATTTGGAGCTACCAAAAGCAGCATGGTTTTCCAGATATAGCAAAAGTGTATCCAGAAAACAGACCATCTAGCTAAGCTGCACCTATCTTCTGTAGCTCCGCATCGTGAACACAAGCTGTGATTTCGGCAGCACAGTGGAACTCAGTTGCTTGCATCCACATCAAACCACAGATAGTGAGCAAATATAGTAGCTCATCCTGACTGCTAGCCGTGCAACCATTGAATTATGGATCTCGTGACTGGAGCAATCAGCAACCTCATTCTCAAGCTAGGGGAGCTGCTTAAAGAGGAATACGGGCTACAGAAGGGCTTGAGGAAGCGAGTCGAGTCTCTCCAGAAAGAGCTTGAGAGCATGAGCGCCGTCCTCTGCAAGGTGGCCCAGCTGACGCCAGACCAGCTTGATGGTCAGGTCCGGGCATGGGCCCAAGAAGTCAGGATGGTGTCGTATAACATGGAGGACATCCTCGACACCTTCCTGGTTCACGTGGAGGACCAGGAGCCTGCTACCTCGAACAGATTCAAATGCCTCTCAGAGAAGATGGCCAAGCTGTTCAACAAGAGCAAGGCACGCCGTATGATTTCTGATGCCATCAAAGATATCATGAAGCAACTCCAGGAGGTGGCTGACCGGCGTGCCAGGTACATGGATGGTGATATTATGGCTAAGTCTACTGTAACGATTGTTGATCCTCGCTTATCAGCTCTTTATAATGACGTAACAATGCTTGTTGGCATTGACAAGGCAAGTGATGACCTCATATCTATGCTCTCACCCCAATGTGATGATGGGAAATATGTGAACAAGGTTAAGAAAGTGTCTGTTGTTGGACCTGGTGGAATTGGCAAGACCACTCTGGTCAAAGCAGTGTATGAGAAACTTAAAATTGATTTCAGTTGCGTAGCCTTTGTTCCTGTTGGACGGAATCCTGATATTAATAAAGTTTTGAAGGATATTCTCATTGATCTTGACAAGCAACATTACATGACACATTTAAATATGATGATACTAGATGAGAGGCAGCTAATTGATGAGCTTCATGGATTTCTCAAGTGCAAAAGGTACACATCACCCACCCAACACTTGGCGACCATTTTTTTATTGGATTAGTGTACAGTTCCTGTATCAGTTGTGTTATGTTGTAGCCTTGTAGGTCCTAATGCAATCATCTTCTTTATTTTATTTTTATGATATCCTCTATGATCGTACATCTCATGTTTAAGTCAATTAGGCCAATCTCAATGGTGAGTTTCGTTTTGTTGTTTCCAAGACTGTCATGTCATGAAATAAAATAAAACTCCCCATTGAGAGTGAGAGTTCCATTCTAAAGTTTCATAATCATTAAATTCCATGACTCATAGAGAGTTGGTATTCGTGCCAAGAGAAACTTATTTCTTCTCTCTCTTCTTAAATATAATGTCATGTCATAAAAAACGCTTATATGACAGCATATTTAATGCAAATGAAACTCAAATGAAACTCCCACTGAGATTGGCCTTATACTCAAGTGATGCCTTTACAATGTTTCGTGGAATTAAATCAGCATGTGGATAGACCCTTTGTATAGATTATACATGAAGTAAACACTAGCTAGTGCTCATATATGCATCATATAAGTGCATATATCCATGCTCAGACAGTCAAATAACTACCTGTGCATATAATAGAAGTAATACTTCGCTAATTAAGAGAAGCATAAAAGAATTGATTGGTTAACTCAAGTAAATACACTTTGTAATAGATTGATCTGTTATTTCAAATACAATTATAGGTCATCTGTGTGGTGCTGCGTACAGTGCATCTGTGGTGATATTCATGCGCTGATGCTGAGGTTTACTGTTATTTTTCAAAACAGAAACAAACAAAAAAGAAAACAATGTATGGATTCACGGATCACATGAGAGTGTTAGTATATAAGTAGTTGACTGTAAACATAAAAACATCAGTTAAAAAGAAATATTTTTGTTAATGTTAGCTATACAATGGAGTCTATTATATTCTGAGCATTAATTAGCCTAGCACAATTAAGATTTAATATACTATAAACAACTTAATTTTCAACTAAAGCAAGACGAGCATTCCCCGATGGCTTTTATGGAGTATGAACTAGTCACTTTGCTGCTTGGTTAGGAAAAGTCCATCTGAGAATGTACAACTTGCCTAGGTTTATGATTGATAATAACAAAATTATATGAATTAATTGTCCAATAATTGCTTAGGTGCTTGATATAGTTTTAATAACTCAGGGCTCTTTGCACTCTCATGCATAGGTACTTCATTGTTATTGATGACATATGGGAGACAAGATCTTGGGAAACAATCAAACTGGCACTTATTGAGAACAATTGTGGAAGTAGAGTAGTGACAACTACCCGTAACTCCAGGGTTGCCAAAGTCAATGAAGTTTACAATATAAAACCACTTTCGTATGTTGAATCTAGAAAGTTACTCTATACAAGAATATTTGGTGTTGACGCTGATTATCTTGATAATTTACCAGACAAGGTAGTTTCTGATACGATATTAAAAAGATGTGGTGGTGTACCATTAGCTATCATCACAATGGCTAATTTGTTGGTGGGTAAACGAATGGAGGAATGGTCTCAAGTGCACAACTCGATTGGGTTTAGCCATAAAGATAACCATCACACTGAGAGTACAATGAGAATATTGTCTTTTAGCTACTATGATTTGCCTTCTCATCTAAAGACCTGCTTATTATATCTAAGTATGTTTCCAGATGATTCCCCCATCGGTAAAGATCCTTTGATATGGAAATGGATAGCAGAAGGTTTTGTTCATAAGGAGAAAGGGTGTGGGTTATTTGAGGTTGGAGAGCGACACTTTGATGAGCTCAAAAATAGAAGCATAATCCAGGCAGTAGAGTTTGAAGAAGAAGAAGGCATCATACAAGGCTGTCGAGTTCATGATATGGTGCTTGATCTCATCCGTTCACTGTCAAGTGATGAGAAATTTCTCTCTGTATTAGATGGATTAGATAGGGAAGACACATTAACAGAAAGCAGTCCACGCAGGCTATCCCACCAAAAGAGAACTGTGGATCATAACCCTAAAGCTAGAAATACGGGCATGCCACAACTGAGGTCATTTGTTGCATGGTATTGTGCTATTGACAAGATGGTCCCACTTTTGACCTTTCGAGTACTACGTGTGCTAGCTATTGAGTATTGCGAGTTTAAGGAAGGTTACCAACTTCAGCATCTCGGGAATTTACTTCACTTAAGGTATCTTGGACTAATAGAGACAAACATCCGTGTGCTACCAAAAGAAATAGGGCATTTAAGGTTTTTGCAGACACTGTTGTTGAATGGAACGGGGATAGAAGAACTGCCATCAAGCCTCCGGTTGCTGCCGCAATTAATGTGCCTACGTGCTGACTGGAAGACGAGAGCACCAAATTGGATAGGGATGCTTACGTCCCTGGAGGACTTACGGATATACCGTGGTGCCAATGACAGGTATGCAAGACGGTTTGTGAAGGAACTCGGCAGCCTAACAGGACTGCGGGTCCTCCGTGCTGGCATTGCTGTGTTGGATGAGAACATGGAGAGAGATTTGGTGAAGTCTCTATGCAATCTGAAGGAGATCCGGTATATACATCTAGAAATTATATATCCAGCTATTGATGATATTGTGGATGCTTCGCCCTGGATGAGTAAAGTGAGCTGGGAGGCAGAAGGCTTTGTGCCCCCTCCAAAGCTCCGACGTCTGCTACTAGGATGCATTGTGTTTCCTAGCCTGCCTTCGTGGATTGTTAATCCCTCCTGTCCTCTCAACCTGTCCCACTTGTGTGTTCATGTGGTTACCATGGAAGAGCAAGATCTCAAAGTCATTGGTACAATGCCAGAGCTCCATGATCTCCTACTTCCAACAAGCTCCACAGTGACAATCAGTAACATTGACAAAGGTGGCTATTTCAAGAAGCTGAGGTCCTGTTCCATGCTTTCTTCGATGGTCCAGTTCCAACGAAATGAGGACTCCAGCGTTTCATTTCATATGTGGAATGGGGACGATGCTATGCCGTTTGGTACTAAAAAGGATGTTGAAGACAGCGTAGCACCAACCATTATGCCATGCCTTGAATTTCTCGAATTCTTTTTCTTCGTCCAGACCATGAAGGATTGCAACAGTTACTGCAGCAGTATAGGTCTGGAATACCTCACCACACTTAAGAAAGTCACCGTCAGAATTGGTTGTCAGGGTTCCTCTGTGGTGGAGGTGGAGGAAGCAGAGGCTGCACTGAGACACGCCGCAGAGGTCCATTCCAACCACCCCACCCTTGAGCTAATCAGACATTTTGAGGAAAAGATGATCCTAGCATCCGATCAACTAGGAGTAGACGTCATCCAGTGCTAGCAAGAGCTGGAATGGATGCTTGCTGTTTCGATTCCTCAGGAAAAGACTCAGTTTGTAAGTACCATTCACCTCTGCTTCTGAAAACCATTCAACTCTGTTTTTGTATGTGGATCCACATGCTGTGACAGCAGAGTTTGGTGGTCTGTGTCAGGGTGCTACAAATCATGGATATCTGTTAGGGCCCGTTTGGATACATAGAATTGAATTCATTTTTAAGAATCATAATTTAGACACATTTTAGTTAAGCTAATATGATTGTATATGAATTATATTTGTATATTATTATTGCCTATATGAGAGAGGTACCCATGTGTTGCATTTTACCATGGAGAATGAGTTGGAGAGAATATTACAAATTGCAAATTAGAAATGTAGCATGATGATCTATATAATCCATTTCTCTCTCCCAACCTATGAATTTGAGATAGACTTATATGTGGACTTTAGAAAGTGATGAAATGTTAAATTCCAAGCCAAATAGCATAATTTATTGAGTGAATTCCAATTCCTCTAAAATGAAGGGATCCAAATGGCCCCTTATACTAATTTTTTTTTTGCCATTTTAAAGTGTTTTGATTTGAGTTCCATAATCTCCATTTGTACAGATTACAGATGATGAATTTAGATTTAAGTGGGTAAAATTTATTATTCTTTTATTGAGAACTAGCTACTGATGATTATTGTTACATATTTCTCGTACAAGTAGATCTTTTACTATTTCTGATGATATGCTTACCTGAACCCACCTGCATCTCCCCAGGAACTAATTTAGTTTACATTTAGGGCTACTTTGGCGGCCCGCTTCCCCTTGGGGATCCGAGCGTTTTCCCTGGGCCAATATGCCCCGTGCCTATCTCCCCCGTGATAAACTTTTGCGCTCTTTGGCAGCCCACCAACGCGAGGAACGCAACCCGCTTCCCTTCGTTTTCCACGGGAAGAAATCCACAAGTCGTGAGGCCGGGAGGGTTTCCCCGTGGCGACCGCTCGTGCAGCTGTTTCGTCGCTCGCGAGGCTGCCGCCGCCGCCCTGCCATCGGACCGCCGGCGCTGTCCGGCATTTGGCCGCCGCTTTGTCGGGCGCTCCACCACCACCGCCTCGATCCTCCGTCCGTCGTCGCCATCTCCACCGCCGCTTCACTCCTCGTCCGTCGTCGCCATCTCCACAGTCGCCTCGCTCCTCGTTCGCCGTCGCCATCTCAGCTGCCTTGCTCCTCGTCCGTCGTCGCCATCTCCATCGCCATTGCCAACTGCCTCGAAGTCAATGCATCTTATCTCCTTCCTTGCATTAGTTTCTTGATCTGATAGTGTTTGACCCGCATCTCCATTGCTTCTAGTAGATCCTGAAGCTATCGATCCGTGACCCAGGACGCCGCTACCACTACCCTTATGCCGCCCGTGAGCAGCATCGACGCTGCAGGCTACATGACAGTATCTCTTGCCCTCCGCCCGGATCTCCCTGCTCTGGCTAAGTTTTCTTCCTCTTCTCTTCTCACAACCTCATTCTTGGCTAGTTAGTATCTCACGCGCACGTTTTCTTGGGGCCATTTAAGCCCTGTGCATCCACAAATCAATTTACTAGAGAAGCTAGCACTAGCTAATACATAAACCCGTCCTAGGAACTAGGATTATTGATTTATCCACCCACAAACTAGTTAATTAGGTAATCTGTGTTTCACCATCTATTTGCTGCTTTGATAAACATGATGCAGGGAACTTGCAAGTGTGGGGATTCATATGCACTTACAATTCAACTAATTCTTGTTCAGACATACCAGAACCCACATTTTCTGAATTCTGTTGGTGCAGTTGTGCTTCTAGATTTCCATTTGAATAAAATATTTTCTTGTTGGGGATGAGGACCCTCGGCAGCGGCACCACACAGAGCGCAGGCAAAAAACGACCTTCGCGTGATCCACGCGTCCCCGCTCGACCCTTTTCCTCAAGGGACTGAACCCCTCGGACCCGTTTTTCTAACCCTCGCCATGGATCCGACCCCGAGGCTTTGTTGCAATTCTCTGCAGGTTAAGGCCCGACGACAACCGGGCGGGTGACCCTCGCTCACCTTGCGAGGCCACTTCGCTTGGAGCGAAGGGCTCGGCGAGGCGACGGAAGGACGCTGGCTCGAGGGCAAGCGGAGCCGAAGGTCAAGTTTTACGTTTGCCCCCGAAGGTGGGCAAGACCGGATGGCGGCGCACAGAGGGAAGGCTGATTAGGGTTTCCGCTGCAACCGTGTTTTTACTTCTTTGCCCCTCCTCCCTGCGTGGAGGCAGGGAATCTTTGTTGTACCCTTTCGTAATTAGTCCTGTGACCCTTGGTATTCCCTGTAAATACCAAGGGGTGAACAGTGCAAGGGGGACGATTTTTTTGGGAATAGAGCTACAATAATAGTCTTTGTTTCCTTAACCTTCGTTTCAGCTTTCGGCACTTGGCCACCTTCGCCTTTCCCTCGCACGGGAGCGAAGGTAAGCAAGTGTGTTTCCAACAGTTTGGCGCCGTCCGTGGGGATCGAAAGTTCAAGATGGCGGGGAACAGGCGAACCAACACCACCAGAGACCTTCGCACGGCTAGAGAGACAGCGACAGTGGTCCCACCTGCGGAGGAGATACCTGAACCCTCAAGGGCGCAGGATGTCACCCCGGACACGGAGGTCCCGGGCCCTCAAGCCCGGACCGTGTTGCACCCTCACACCCTCGGAGAGGGAGAGGGAGCTGACGAAGAGGAGTTGGGCCTCGAGGCCCTCGAAAGCCTTCAGGCTGGGCTGCAGGAGAAGAAAAGGCGTCTGGACCAGCTAGAGAAGCACAATCGGCTGCGCGCCATCAGGCAGAAGGCAGACGAGGCTAGGGAGCAGCTTCGCCGAATGGAAGAGTCCCTTGCCGCGGCTGAGGCCGAGGCAGAGGGCTGGAACGACGGGGATATGCCCCCGCTGCGGGAGGGAAATGAGGAGCAAGGTCGAGACAACCTTCGCCATCCACCACCCCCACCACCGCCACCCCAAGAGCCTTACCCAATGAGACAGCAAAACTTTCGCCAACTTTACCTAGATGAGAGAGAGCCAAACCTCCGCATCCAAAGAAGACCTCAGCAACACCAAATGCCCTTTGACCCGAGGTCGCCCCTCTCCCAGATACTCCAAACTCAACCCTGGCCTCCATGCTACAACCCACAAAACTTACCTCGTTATGACGGGTTTTCCGACCCTCGCCAGTTCATAATGAGCTATGAGGCGGCAGTTGCTGCGGCAGTTGGAGACGAATCAACAATGGCAAAATCTTTTGTCATTATCTTGCGCGACATCGCGCAAACTTGGTACAGCAACCTTCGCCCCGGGACCGTGGATTCCTGGGCCAACCTCAGAGACAGGCTCTGCACAAACTTCAAAGGCATCACACCAGCCCCTTCGAACCCCATCGACTTGTTCAATTGCAAGCAAGAGGAGCGAGAACCGCTTCAAGACTACTGGCGAAGGTTCATCCAAATCAGAGCAAGAACTCCGGGGATATCCGACGAAGCTGTAATCCTCGCCGCAGTCAGTGGCCTGCGTCCAGGCCCATGCTCATCAAAGTTTGCCAGGAAGCCAGCGAATTCAATCGAGGAGTTACACGAAACAATGGAACGATATTGTAGAGCAGACATGGACTTCAGAGCGAAGTCTGACGCTCGGCGCTCACAACTAAAGCCACAGCCGAGGCCTCAAACAAGGGAAAGCAACCCTCGCCAAGAGCAAAGTAACGTTGGTGCAATCAACAAAACAAATTACGAGGATCAAAGACGGGACGCTCAACCTCCGAGCAACCAAGCCTCTCAGGGTTTGCCACCCCCGCCGAATCAGCGGAACCAGCAACGAGATCCCGCAAAAATGTATTGTCACTTCTGTGGTCTCGGAAAGGGACACACAACAAAGCAATGCGAATGCTTCGCCAAGGGAAAAGAATACCAGGAATCCAGGAAAGCTGCTTCGTCAGACACCCGAACCATCAACCACACCAGGAAACCAAGCTTCCACCCTTCAAATACCCAATTCCATTACACCCCCGTAAACTATGGCTTACCCTCGCAACAACCCATTTACCCCCACCACCCACACTTCAGCCAAGCCTCCTACCAGGCAACAACAATCCCACAACGCCAAAACACTCCATACACAGTCACATACCCTACAACCCCCCAAAACCAAATTCCAACAACCCACCAAGCCAGCAACGCTCTGCCACCACCACCGCCAATTCCCGCTCTACCAGCACCCCAGCCTGTCAAAGCCGAAGCCCAGAGCTAAACGACCATCAACAATCCAACATCAACCTTCGGTGTGATTCTAGCTATCACCGGAGGTTCAAATGAAGACCATGGTAACAAACGGCAGAGGAAGGAACATGCCAGACGAGTTCACCACGTGGCCGTCGAAGGACCCCACAGATTCAGTCGTTGGTCTCACATCCCCATAACCTTCGATTCCAGCGACATGAAGCTGAGAGATTACCCTCACACCGATGCTATGGTGATCGAAACCAACCTCGCGGGGTGGACTGCCACCAAAATCTTGGTTGATACAGGAAGCTCCGCTGACATCCTATTCGCCTCAACCTTCGACAGCATGAAGCTCGATAGAAACCTCCTGCAACCCGCTGACAACCCTCTATACGGCTTCGGCGGTCAACAAGTGAGAGCGGTTGGCAAAATATCCTTGCCTGTGACTTTCGGCGACCAAACGAACTGCAGAACTGAGCACATAACCTTTGATGTCGTCGACATGTTCTATCCATACAATGCCATTTTTGGCCGAGGGGTCACAAACGCATTCAATGCTGTCATCCATCCCGCTTACCTATGCATGAAGCTTCCCGCTCCGAAGGGTGTGGTTGCAGTATTTGGGGACCAGAGGAATCAAAGCTAACCTTGAGAAGATCGATGCCATCATGAACATGGAACCTCCGGCGACCAAAAAAGTAGCTCAGCGTCTGTCTGGTCGCTTAGCAGCACTTAGCAGATTCATCTCAAGATCCGCGGAGCGAGGGTTACCTTTCTTTGAAACACTCAGAAGCAATGCTCCATTTAATTGGGGTCCCCAGCAGCAAAACGCCTTCGAGGAGTTGAAAAAGTATCTGACTAGCTTGACTGCCCTAACCAGCCCAAGCAAGGGAGATCTATTGTTACTCTATGTCGCAGCTTCGCCTCACGCAGCCAGCGCAGTTCTCATCAAGGAGCTCCGCGAAAACAACAAGACCAGACAAGCCCCAATCTACTATGTTTCAGAAACCCTCGAAGGCCCAAAAAGAAATTATTCGGAGCTTGAGAAAATAGCATACGCCGTCGTTATGGCATCAAGAAAGCTCAAGCACTACTTCCAGGCGCACGAGATCCATGTACCTTCGTCGTACCCCCTCGAGAACATTTTCAAAAACAACGAAGCAGTTGGAAGAATAGCAAAATGGGCAGTCGAGCTTAACAGTTACGCTGTGACCTTCGTCGGCAGAACAGCAGTCAAATCACAGGTACTGGCCGATTTTATAGCAGAATGGACACCCGACCCTTGTGCTGGTGAGCTGCGACATGACCAGTTTTGGATCGTTTACGTCGACGGAGCCTGGGGTGCAACTGGAGCCGGTGCCTCGGCCATTCTAATCTCGCCTTCCGGGTCGAAGCTGAGATACGCACGAAGGCTTGACTTCAAATGCACAAACAACTCCGCTGAATATGAAGCTGTGATTCTGGCACTTTCAAGACTACGGTCGCTGTCAGTCCGAAGGGCACTCATCAACACAGACTCTCAAGTCATTGCGGGGCACATTGAGAAGAACTACAAAGTAAAAGATCCAGAGCTTCAAAAGTATTTTCAATATGCCCGAAGGTTAGAATCTTTCTTCCTCGGCATAACTGTAAAAGCAATATCAAGGACTGAAAACAGCCAGGTAGATTGCCTAGCTAAAGCAGCCGCACAGCAGTTACAGCTTCCACCAGATGTGTTCTACGAGGTTACCACTCGGTCAGCTTTCGAAGCTTCTGAAGTCAGCGTCAAGCGGATCAGCGCAATTCAGTGCGAGGATTGGAGAGCATCTATCATGGCCTACATCAAGGGGCTCCATGAATCAAACAACAAAGAAGAAGAAAACAGACTAAAGCAAAGAGTGCGAGGGTACAAGATTGTTGACAACACCTTGTACAAAGCTTCGGTAACCTCGCCATGGCTCAAATGTGTGTCACAGTCCGAAGGCAATGACATTCTCAAGCTAATCCACGAGGGCATCTGTGGCTCTCACAACGGCCCGAGGGCTCTAGTCGGCAAAGCGTTTCGGCAAGGTTTCTACTGGCCAACAGCATTAAGAGATGCGGAAACCATCGTCAAGCATTGCGAGGGTTGTCAACTGATGGCAAAGAACCAAAACGCTCCAGGGGCACCTACAACTCTCATATGCCCAACCTGGCCTCTGCAAAGGTGGGCAATGGACCTCGTAGGCCCACTACCGACGGCTCCAGAGAACCTTCGCTATGCGGTGGTAGCTGTGGAATACTTCACAAAGTGGATTGAAACAAGGTCATTGTCTTCCATCACTTCCCTCGCAGTAAAAAAGTTTTTCTGGCAACAAATAGTCTGTCGCTTTGGAGTTCCTCAACATCTAACCGTCGACAATGGCACTCAGTTTGACAGCGAGGTCTTCAAAGAATTCTGTGCGCAAATTGGGACAATGTTATGCTTCGCCTCCGTCCGGCACCCGCAATCCAACGGCCTGGTTGAAAGAGCCAATGCGACAATATTCCAAGCTATATCCAAAAAGTTGCAGGGTAGACCTAAGGGTAAATGGGCCGATGAACTACCTTCGGTCACCTGGCCTCACAACACCTCAGAATGCAGAGCAACAAAATTCACTCCTTTCAAACTTTTATTCGGCGAAGAAGCGGTGCTTCCAGAAGAACTAAAATATGGGTCGCTCAGAACAACCCTCGCATCTGACGAGCAAGCCCAACCGCTTGATAAAGACCTACTCGAAGAAGCAAGATGCAACGCAGTGCACAACCTTCGTAAGTACCAAGAAGAAACCAAAAAATGGAGAGATAAAAAGATCAGAATCAAAGATTTGCAGAAGGGTGACCTCGTCCTCATCAGAAAACAAAACGCCAGCTTGGCGGGAAAATTTCAGCCCAAGTGGACAGGTCCATACTTGATTGTGGAAAGCAATCGCCCCGGTTCTTTCCACCTCTCCGATAGCGAAGGAAACATCCTGCCTCACACCTGGAACATTGACGACCTTCGCAAATTCTACCCATAGCGGAGCCTTAGCGAGCCCTCGCACTATGTAATCTTTTGTTTCACTTTTGTTTTCTTCCATTTCTGTGCATGTAACAAAAACAGGAGCTACACTCTTTTTCCTTACGAAGGGGCGTAAGGTTTTTTAACGAGGCAGCATCCATAACCTTAATGCAGGTTAGAACCCGCGAGAAAAAAAAGAAGAGTCATCAAACCTCTACATTTACTAGAAAACATCAAAAAAGCACCTCTTCTTCAAAGAGTGCTATAATCGATGCAACCTTTTTTAAGATTGCTTCAAAAACGAAAGTTTTCTAAAAGCAAACTTCACCTCTACCTAAGAAAAGGGGAGGCGCGAAGTCCAAAAAGCCGAGCACCCTCGCAAAACACGCCAGGGGCTCGCAAAAAAGCAAACTTCACCTCTACCTAAGATAAGGGGAGGCGCGAAGTCCAAAAAGCCGAGCACCCTCGCAAAACACGTCAGGGGCTCGCAAAAAGCAAACTTCACCTCTACCTAAGATAAGGGGAGGCGCGAAGTCTAAAAAGCCGAGCACCCTCGCAAAACACGCCAGGGGCTCGCAAAAAAGCAAACTTCACCTCTACCTAAGATAAGGGGAGGCGCGAAGTCCAAAAAGTCGAGCACCCTCGCAAAACACGCCAGGGGCTCGCAAAAAGCAAACTTCACCTCTACCTAAGAAAAGGGGAGGCGCGAAGTCCAAAAAGCCGAGCACCCTCGCAAAACACGCCAGGGGCTCGCAAAAAAGCAAACTTCACCTCTACCTAAGATAAGGGGAGGCGCGAAGTCCAAAAAGCCGAGCACCCTCGCAAAACACGCCAGGGGCTCGCAAAAAAGCAAACTTCACCTCTACCTAAGATAAGGGGAGGCGCGAAGTCCAAAAAGCCAAGCACCCTTGCAAAACACGTCAGGGGCTCGCAAAAAGCAAACTTCACCTCTACCTAAGATAAGGGGAGGCGCGAAGTCTAAAAAGCCGAGCACCCTCGCAAAACACGCCAGGGGCTCGCAAAAAAGCAAACTTCACCTCTACCTAAGATAAGGGGAGGCGCGAAGTCCAAAAAGCCGAGCACCCTCGCAAAACACGCCAGGGGCTCGCAAAAAGAAAACTTCACCTCTACCTAAGAAAAGGGGAGGCGCGAAGTCCAAAAAGCCGAGCACCCTCGCAAAACACGCCACGGGCTCGCAAAAAAGCAAACTTCACCTCTACCTAAGATAAGGGGAGGCGTGAAGTCCAAAAAGCCGAGCACCCCGCAAAACACGTCAGGGGCTCGCAAAAAGCAAACTTCACCTCTACCTAAGATAAGGGGAGGCGCGAAGTCTAAAAAGCCGAGCACCCTCGCAAAAAACGTCAGGGGCTCGCAAAAAAGCAAACTTCACCTCTACCTAAGATAAGGGGAGGCGCGAAGTCCAAAAAGCCGAGCACCCTCGCAAAACACGCCAGGGGCTCGCAAAAAGCAAACTTCACCTCTACCTAAGATAAGGGGAGGCGCGAAGTCTAAAAAGCCGAGCACCCTCGCAAAACACGCCAGGGGCTCGCAAAAAAGCAAACTTCACCTCTACCTAAGATAAGGGGAGGCGCGAAGTCCAAAAAGCCGAGCACCCTCGCAAAACACGCCAGGGGCTCGCAAAAAGCAAACTTCACCTCTACCTAAGGGGAGGCGCGAAGTCCAAAAAGCCGAGCACCCTCGCAAATCACGCCAGGGGCTCGCAAAAAAGCAAACTTCACCTCTACCTAAGATAAGGGGAGGCGCGAAGTCCAAAAAGCCGAGCACCCTCGCAAAACACGCCAGGGGCTCGCAAAAAAGCAAACTTCACCTCTACCTAAGGGGAGGCGCGAAGTCCAAAAAGCCGAGCACCCTCGCAAATCACGCTAGGGGCTCGCAAAAAGCAAACTTCACCTCTACCTAAGATAAGGGAACGCGCGAAGTCCAAAAAGCCGAGCACCCTCGCTGCAAATGCCAGGGGCTCGCCAAAAAAGCAAACCCCGCCGCCCGAGATAACAGTAGACGCGAAAACCAGCTTGTCGAAAAGCATCACGCGAGCCTCGCTAAAAGAAAGTGGGGGCGTCGCTGTTTTTTCAAATCAGCTTATCAAAAGCGTTGCGCGAGCCTCGCTAAAAGAAAGTGGGGGCGTCGCTGTTTTTTCAAATCAGCTTATCAAAAGCGTTGCGCGAGCCTCGCTAAAAGAAAGTGGGGGTGTCGCTGTTTTTTCAAATCAGCTTATCAAAAGCGTTGCGCGAGCCTCGCTAAAAGAAAGTGGGGGCGTCGCTGTTTTTTCAAATCAGCTTATCAAAAGCTTTGCGCGAGCCTCGCTAAAAGAAAGTGGGGGCGTCGCTGTTTTTTCAAATCAGCTTATCAAAAGCGTTGCGCGAGCCTCGCTAAAAGAAAGTGGGGGCGTCGCTGTTTTTTTCAAATCAGCTTATCAAAAGCGTTGCGCGAGCCTCGCTAAAAGAAAGTGGGGGCGTCGCTGTTCTTCTCAAATCATCCCATCAAAAGCGTAACGTAAAGCTTCACAATCACTTTAGTTAAGCCACTACAAACCAATTCAGATAAATTACAGAATTTACTAGCCTCAACCAATAATGCGGCTTACAATTTAAAAGGGAAAAAGTCACAGTTACAAGGGTTCACCCCCACGTTCAACTACTGCCAAGTCATCGAAACCATCGGCCCCCTCCTCAAACCCCCCCTCCACTGGAACCAGGGGTCCCCACAACAAAGGAGTTGCAGGGACAATTGGCAGTTCCCCGGGTAAAACCCTCGCCCTATACATGTATCTATGCCTTGTCTCACTAACTTCCGAAGGTTCTTCCTTCGGAATCATAAGCGTCCCATCCGAACCTATACCAAGCTCCCTTTGCCCAAACAAATATTCCAAAGCTGTGTTCTCGTCAATATCATTATCTCCGCTAGCTTGCGAGATCGAAGAAGACCCAAACAAATAACGGTCGGCCTGACGGTCCGTATAATCTGCTTCACGCCAAAAACGACTCGACCTACTATTCTTTAAATCATACCTTCGCACCTTTGACCACCAAAAGCGTTCAAAGGAAAGTGAAGGATGTTTAAACCTAGCGCGAGCCCACGATTCACCAGTCATAAAAACATCTTGGTAATTTAACATCAGCGGAGTCACGTCGAATACGTCTAGCACGGTTCCGTCAGGAACCTGCATGTTTCACAAAAATACGAAGATGCTTCAGCCTCATCAAGTCTTTACAACCACAATCTCTACAAAAGGGCTACCTCGCCACAACAATCCCAGGGATCACACCTGACCAGCTTCCCTATGGGCTCCACTCGCAGCTCCGTCCTTGATAGCTTCCGAACCTTCGCCAATGGCGACGGTCGAGGCCCCAGCAGGCGCCTTCTCCGCCGTGGATTCCTCCACGGCGGCCTCGACGATCGAAGCAGGCTCCTCTTCCGTCGCCGCTTTTTGCACCGCGGCTTCTTCAGTGCTCGGGACGTCCCCAGCCAAGGCCTCGATCTCGGCGGGCGTAACCCCCGCAGCACTTGACTCAGGGGCAGCTTCGGAGCCACCTCCTACTTCAACTTCCGTGCGCGGCGAGGGCATCGCATCTTTTCGAGCCTATAAGCAAAGCAAAGACAAACCTCGCCAAGATCAATAATAACCCCTCTGAAACAGATCAACAAAATCGAAAAATCCGAAAAAGTACGCAAACCTGACGTGTAGCCTCGGCAGCTTCTTCGAAGGCAAGAGCTCGGCCGCCTCCGGAGATCCAAAACCTGCGGAGCAGACGCATCGCGCAGTTCCGAACTTCAGCATCATCAACCTTCATACGGCGCACTTCATCGACCGACGGAAAGGCATGGTTTGGCCTCTTGATTTTGCGAAGATGATCACAATCTGCCAGTCGAAGCGTGCTCGCCATTGCCAAAGCCCCGGCGTAGCCTCCGAAATCGGCTGCATTGGCAACTAGCGAACTAAATACATCAAGTTCATTACTCAGCCAACCCTCGAAGGCTTCCGCGCTAGCTGCAGGCAATGGCTCTCCGGCAGAGCCTCCGGCCTCAGTCAGGCAACAATAAAGCTTACGCTTGACGTTCTCCATACTCGTCCGCCAGGATTCGCTCAAATCCCCTAGGCGACCCTTGACATCGGCCAACGCCTTGTCCTTCGCCTTTCCCTCGGCAATCAAATCAGCACTACGCTTCGCCAGTGCAACTGCCTCCTCTCGAGCCTTCGCGGCCTTCTCCGAAGCATTCTTCAGTTCAATTTCCTTATTTTCCAAGCTCCGGGCAAGTCTGCTATTCTCCTTCTCAAGCTCATTAATTTGGTTTCTCATAAATTCCATGTCGGAGCCAACCTTCCGCCTCGCCGCGCGGTTCAAGAGCATTAGCTCCGCCAACTTGACGTCAGCGTCGGCAAAAGTATCACCAACCGCCTGGTCCGCGAGTCGAACCTCTGCCTCCGGCACACAAATGCGGCCGAAGATTCGGCCTAAAAAACGCCTTTCCTCCGGGCCACATTGCAAGTGACAATCCCGAAGGTCCGGACTGGTGAACAGCTCAGTTGCCGGATCAGAAATCCCAAGCTTCTTAGCATACTCCGGGAGGCTCGACCGATTCGCCTCGCCGTACGGTCTCTTTCCCCGAGCTCGGTCAGACTCGAGTTCTCCATCAAACTCAAAACCCTCTACCCACAGGTGCGAGCCCGCAAAGCTGGGAATCGACCCTCGTCGAGGACTATCTGGCTCAATGTCTCGAGCGATGTCGTCCACACTCCGGGCAACCATCGCACCAACGCTTGGCGAGGCTGCCCCTCTTCCGTGGGTGTCATCGATGGACACCTCCTCATCAGTGTCATGTCCCTCACCGGAAGCTTCGCTGCTTTCATCAGACGAACCCTCGTCCGTTCCCCCCTCTTTTCCATCCTTCTCCTCCTCCACCTCATCATCATCAGACTCATCCTCGTCGTCCGAAATCTGAATCAAAGCACTGATCCCTCCAACTCGGGGCACCCGCCCTGCAGCCCTACCGACACCTTGGCCGGAAGCAACAATAGCTGACGAAGAGGTACCAGCCGAAACGGCCGCGACCTTCGTCGCGAGTGTTTTCACCCGGCCACCGGCACCACCGCGGCCTCGCCCACGACCTCGTTTCGGCCGAGAGACAATTCCCCTCTCCCCTGAAGCTTCGCGTTTCCTCTTCTTCGGCGCATCCTCGCTCGAAGGAGCTGGCCAGTCCGCATACCGGACCCCAAGAATATCAAACATTCTGTTCACCCGACCTCCGCTACCCACCGAGCTGTGGATCGCCTTAGTCTCCAGCGTGGACAGTTTCCCGACAAGTTCCACAGTCCATTGCTGAACACGCTTGTAGATGGCCTCGATCCCACCTCCGCGTGAGGGAAACTTTTGGAGAGTTCTCTCCCAAATCTTGTCAAGATCCAGGCTCGGCCTCTTTAAACCCCTACCTTCATACTTGGGATCATCCTCCACTTCGAACCATGCCTGCCTCCGCCCAAGAGGCCAAATCTTGGCACAGCAATACTCCTCCACCAGATCACGCGCGCACTGCGAGCGGGCAACAACCCTCAGGCAGTCAACAGAGGCGTGAGCCTCGGTGCTCATCCTAGCTTCGACGCTTACTTCTCCAAGCAACGGAAGCTCACCACAAAGCTCAACATCATCACTGAGTTTGTAGTAGAACCAGAATTCTTGCCACCCACTGCTCCACTTGTTCTTCTGTGCTTGTACAGGTAGCTCCGCGCCGGCGCGATGGCAGAAAGTGTAGACGGCGAACTGACCGAGACTGGATCTGCCCTCGCCGTCAGTGAACTTCCGAGGCTGCATATGGACGCGATGAGTGCGTACAAACCCTTCGACATGAGGGACAATCCCCTGAGATCGGCAGGCCCAAACATAAACAGACATCTTCGTGAAGCACGAAGGTGTAAGCTGATGAAAGCGCAAATTAAACCTTCGCAGAACCGAAGTCACGAAGGAGTCAGCAGGAAAGCGAAGTCCGGCTGAAAAGAATTCCTCAAATACAACAACCTCGTCTGCACCTGGCTTCGGCACCGTCTCCCCAGCACTGGCCCTCGCCTTGCCCTCCTCAATCCAACCCCACCTAACATAGGATGCAAGATCAGTGGCGCAAACCCAACTAAGCCCGAACTCGAAGGTAGTCCCCTCATCCGCAGCAGAGGGAGATATAGCGCGAGCCGTTTGTTTCAACCTCGCCATCTCTAAAAACCAAGCCTCGCTAGACGCAAGCAGTCTAAACCTTCGCAACTATGCGAAAAGCAACCTCCGCAACAACAAACGAGCAGCAGCAGGTTGGCAAGCGCGTTTGAAGGCACAAGACGAAAGCCCCTCACCTACCCTTCCTTTTTATAGGACAAGAAGCGGGAGCATCCGCCCGACAAAATCGGCACGGTAGCCAAAAAACTCGGCACGAAAAACGGAGCGGGCTTCAACAGTACAAAAGCAAACAGTACTACGGCCCGGCCCAGAGCAGACGCGGGCGTCGCTGCCTAGGGTCTTTTCACGTCTCCCATCGAAAGGCGCTGCTTGGGCCTAAGCTCCGCTCCTTAGATCCAAAGCAACGAGGGGCTACTGTTGGGGATGAGGACCCTCGGCAGCGGCACCACACAGAGCGCAGGCAAAAAACGACCTTCGCGTGATCCACGCGTCCCCGCTCGACCCTTTTCCTCAAGGGACTGAACCCCTCGGACCCGTTTTTCTAACCCTCGCCATGGATCCGACCCCGAGGCTTTGTTGCAATTCTCTGCAGGTTAAGGCCCGACGACAACCGGGCGGGTGACCCTCGCTCACCTTGCGAGGCCACTTCGCTTGGAGCGAAGGGCTCGGCGAGGCGACGGAAGGACGCTGGCTCGAGGGCAAGCGGAGCCGAAGGTCAAGTTTTACGTTTGCCCCCGAAGGTGGGCAAGACCGGGTGGCGGCGCACAGAGGGAAGGCTGATTAGGGTTTCCGCTGCAACCGTGTTTTTACTTCTTTGCCCCTCCTCCCTGCGTGGAGGCAGTGAATCTTTGTTGTACCCTTTCGTAATTAGTCCTGTGACCCTTGGTATTCCCTATAAATACCAAGGGGTGAACAGTGCAAGGGGGACGATTTTTTTGGCAATAGAGCTACAATAATAGTCTTTGTTTCCTTAACCTTCGTTTTAGCTTTCGGCACTTGGCCACCTTCGCCTTTCCCTCGCACGGGAGCGAAGGTAAGCAAGTGTGTTTCCAACATTTCTATTTCCAATTAATGCTATAAAAATGATTATAGTTCATATGTAATAATACAATTTATATAGCTTATTTACGAAAATCACCTTTTTCCGGCTGCAGAGATTCAGAAATAAGATGTTCCAGTGTTTCATTTCAGTGCTCTTTTTAAATCCAGTGTTTCATGTATGCATTTGTTTCATTTCAGTGCTCTGTTCTGTTAGGCTACCGCCTTTGTCTATGTGTGCAATTTTTAAAGTTACCTGTATCTATCGTCATCAAAATCATCCTAGTTCAGTTTATTACTTTTTGGTATGGAAAGTAGTGTAGCTAGCACTAACTATATAAATAATATATACTCTATATATGTAAGGTATGTTTCAACTTGCCGGTATCACTGCAATCTGCTAGCAATTTGATAGCTTCAATTATATATACTCATCCTAGTTCAGTTTATTGCAGGGTACTTGCTGGTATCACTGCAATCTGATAGGGTTTATTCATGTTATCACTGTAACTATCTTTTCCATTTCATTCCATGTTTGTGTATGGTAAAAGAAAAGAAAATGTGTCAGTAGTTGGTTTGAACTAAAGTACCTCAACATTTATTAGCTTGTCGTAGCTTCATTCTTTAAACTTCTATTTTTTATATGATAAATTTATATACAAACTTGTTGGGAAAAATCCAAATCTGTTATAAGAGTTCACCATTTTCGTTATATGTTATTTGTAGAGGTTTTGGTCCCTGGCCTTTGTTTTCTACCCTGGGTTATTGGTCCTGAGTTGCCAAAGTAGCCCTGACCTGACACTCTATGAATGCATGATAGGTCTTGCCTACTCTGCATGAGATCTTAAGCAGAGTGTACCATTTTAATTTGATGGTAGTATGGAATCTTAAGCAGTCTGTTTTAATTCCAGTGGTCTCCATACTCGTTAATCACTCAATCTAATAATCTGTGTTTGTTAGTTTCAGTATGCAGTTTGCCACTTTTAATCTGAACTTTCCTATTTCTCTCAGGTCGGTTCATACATACCTGTAGTACACTTTTCTTAATACCATTCCTAAATACAAAACAAATCATGTGGTGCCCTTCTAGTTCTAAACAAACCTGTTGAGTGGCGCCCTTCTTATTATATTGTTGAGTGGTGCACTTTATCATGAATCCAGGACCTGCAAGATATATGTTTCTATTGTTTTCCTTTGTGAGGATGCTTTCTTCGATCACGTGATGGATTATGCATGATAGATTAATGATTATTAAGTATGTAATACAAGCATGTTTTCACTAACAGTTTTTTTTTGGGTTCCCAACAGCCAGCAGGAAACACTGGAAGGTTGGCAACATCTTGGTATTTGAAACTGGAGGTTAACCTAAAAGCTAAAGACACGTCCAGTTGTTGGAAATAACTTGCATTTTTTTCATAGATTATTAAAGTTTGTGCTGCCTTCTTAAGTTAGCATTAGAACTAAATTAGGAACAAAATTGTATTTGAATTGGCTGAGATGTTACTCATCAGTTCAAGAGGGCCTACTCTCTCCTTCCATGTATTTAAGTCAATTTCTAGAGTTGTCTTAAGCGTCGTTTTTAAGTTTGATCAAATTTATATAAAATAGTGTCAAGAATTATGACATTGAATAATTAGTATTATTAGTTACACTATGAAATGAAATACTTTCATAATATTAGAAAAATTAACTTAAGACAATTCTAGGAAATTGACTTATTCAGGATGGAGTATTTTAATAGCTATATGGACGTTTGTATCTCATAGGATATATGAAATTTGATTAAGGAAAGATGTTTTAAAATATCAGTATTTTTTGTAAGTTCCTTTAATTTGTTTTGGTTTTTAGAATATTTTTTGTTGACTTATTTGAGTTTTTATTTATTTGGAGTTTAGAACATCATGTAATTTATAGATTACAACAAGCAAACTCATCAATATGGTTCTGTATGTTAGCCCAACACGTTAGTACAAGTGGCTTGAGATTGACACGGACTGACCAATGTAAATCACCCTGCTTATTTTGGTCTTGCTTCCAAACGGCGTCAGAGAAAGGAGAACAGGGAGGGGTAACAGCCCCAGGGAAATGGCAAGCCGCTTAAATCCGCGTGGGGGTTGTTGTGATCGAATGTAAATGAACAAAGATTGGGAACAACTGTAATCTTTCATTGATCTTTGAACAATATATACAAGTGAAGATTGCGCCGTACGGAATCCGTACGGACGCGTCTGTTTGAGTGTAGACAGTTGCTAGAACTGTCAACCGGTGAAGAGACATGCCCCTTCACAGGTTTAACTGCTAATCTATGATTAACCTCTAATCCTGTCCACTAATCACTTGTTTACGGATGAGATTATCAAGAGGTGTCTTCTGGGAGACACCGATTCGTAACACTCTCCCTTGATCGAATCTTCCTTGAGATCAATGATGTTGTAAGCTTGGATTTCTCGAAAAACCCTATAGGAAAAATCTGAGGAATATGTATGTGTATGATTTAAATAAACCACTATGTCATTGGTATTCCAAACAAAAACCCAGCGGGGAAAATATTGGAGATACGACATATTAATGACTCTTCCAAAAACCATTTAGGAAAAATATGAGGAGCATTATAATATGGATAGGTCGCTAAAACTCCTGCAAAAACCCAGTGGGAAAATTCAGGAGAAAATATGACGACATATCATTTGTATTGCCTCTAGGATAACTCTCATGAAAAACCTTCTCATGGAAAAACCATGAATAATTGTGAGGGCAATATGTGTCTTTGATATTTACTATAAAAACCCCGATGGGAAAAATAGAAAATATAACACACGCTTATGTTAATATTACCTCATTAAAATTTTTAATAAGAAACCTTGTGGGTAAAACTCGTTAAAGAAAAGAATATAACATGATGCGAGTACAGGTGATATCTAGGAGATCTCTCCCCTGATTCTTGCAAGTCTCGAAGTCGCCGCATACCAATTCCATGTACCAATTTATGAAATACAGAATATGGTAAGGACTTAGTAAAAAGGTCTGCAAGATTATCACAAGACTTGATTTGTAAGATGTCTATTTCCCCACTTTCTTGTAGTTCATGGGGATAAAACAACTTAGGAATAAAGTGCTTAGTGATATTGCTCTTTATATAACCTGTTTGCATCTGTGTAACACAAGCAGAATTATCTTCATAGATAATTGTAGGTGATTCAATCGAACCAATACCACATGATTGTTGTATGTGATTAATCATTCTGCGAAGCCACACGCATTCGCGTGATGCTTCATATAGAGCAATAATTTCAGAATGATTAGTAGAGGTGGACGTCATGGTCTGCTTAGAAGACTTCCATGAAATAGCCGTACCTCCACGAAGGAATACAAATCCTGTTTGGGATTTTCCGTTATGAGGGTCAGATAAGTAACCAGCATCTGTGTAGCCAATCATACTGAGATCATGATTCTTTCTGAAGAATAAACCAAGATCCTTTGTGCCATTAAGGTATCTGAGGATACACTTCGCTCCCGTCCAGTGACGGCGAGTGGGTTCGCACTATGCTTAGCTAGTAAGTTTACTGCAAATACGATATCAGGCCTGGTGCAATTTGCAAGATACATAAGTGCGCCAATAACACTAAGATATGGAACCTCTGGTCCCAATATCTTTTCACCAACATCCGGTGGCCTAAATTGATCTTTCCCTATTTCTAAGGAACGAATAACCATCGGTGTTTTGATGGGGTATGATTTGTCCTGGACATAGGCTGACTAATGCACTAAAATCCCTGTAGGACTGTGCTCAATTTGTAAGCCCAAGCAATACTGGGTCTTACCCAAATCCTTCATTTCGAATTCCTTCGTGAGATGATTACGTGCTTCATTTATATCCTTTGGATTGCCAATGATGTTTAAATCATCAACATATACGGATCCGTTAGAGATTTCTTAATGAAAACACATGGGCAATCATCATTGTTGGAGTATCCCTTCTTGAGAAGGAACTCACTCAGTCGGTTGTACCACATCCGATCCGATTGCTTTGAGCCATATAATGACTTTTGTAGCTTTACACAATACATGTTGCGATTTGCGTTTGGATTCGGATTGGATTCCATCGGGAACCTTCATGTATATGTCCGAATCAAGTGACCCATATAAATATGCTATCACCCCATCCATCAACTGCATAGATAGATGATTTTGAACTGTCAATGATATTAAGTATCGGAAAGTAATTCCACTCATTACCGGAGAATATGTTTCAAGCCTTGCTTTATATCTCACCACCTCATTATTTTCATTCCGTTTTCGGATGAAAACCCGTTTAAAGCCTATAGGAAAGACTTTGGAAGGTGTGGGCATCGCAGATGTGAATACCGTCCTTTTAGTGAGCGAGGCTATCTCAGCTTGATTGCTTCTCTCCATTGAGCCCAGTCCGAGCGCTTTTTGCACTCTGCCATGGTCTTAAGTTCTGGGTCATTGAGAAAGATTTCTGCAATTGCTGCGGAGAAGTACATGTCAACAACAGTAGTCTTACGATCGTATGATTCTCCAGTTTCAATGTAATTGATGGAAATTTCTTTCACCCCATATTGTGACTCAACATTTTCCAAAACTATGGAGTCAGGGTGTTCCGATGTTCCAGGATCAGTGTTTGGGTGCACCGTTGATCCGGGTTGTGGATTAGGTCCTGGCGTTGAACTTTTATCCACTGTCGGGTATCTGCCAACTTGAGGTTACTTGGATTTACTGATTTCGAGGATTTAGTCCTTTGTATCCTCGAACGCTTATTTGATGCATTATCCTTGGGAGCGGCCGTACTTCTCCCCCTCTTCTTTGGAAGTGGGGGCTGAATGGTTTTTATTCGTACCTCCACTCTTTCGGGCGCATTACGAGCAGGATAAGAGGATTTAGTGACACCCTTATAATCAGTAAATGCTTCTGGTAGGTTATTTGCAATATGTTACAAATTTATGATTTTCTGAACTTGTTGTTCAGTACTTGTAGTCTCCCCCTAATATCGGGAAATGGTCCTCATTGAACATGCAGTCAGCGTACCGGGCCGTGAATAAGTCCCCTGTAAGGGGTTTGAGGTATTTGATAATCGATGGAGATTCATATCCCACATAGATACCAAGTTTCCTATGTGGACCCATAGAGGTGCGCTTAGGCAGTGAGATCGGTACATATACAGCGCAACCGAATTTTCACAGATGGGAAATATTAGGCATATTCCCAAGTACTAATTGCAGTGGGGAACCTACATGATATGCAGTTGGTCGCAATTGAATTAAGTCAGCAGCGTGTAAAAACTGCGTGACCCCAACAAGTTGGTAGGTTGCAATTTTGTAATAAGGGTCTTGCAATGAGCTTAATTCTTTTAATAAGAGATTCTGTTAAACCATTTTGTGTATGGACATATGGGACAGAGTGTTGAACTTGAATTCCTAAAGCCATACAATAGTCATCGAAAGCTTTTGAGGAAAATTCGGCAGCATTGTCCATTCGAATCGATTTGATTTGATGTTCAGGGTTATTTGCCTTAAGTCTAATAACTTGGGCAATAATCTTTGCAAATGCATGGTTACGTGTGGACAAAAGACACACATGAGATCATCTAGTAGATGCATCTATTAGAACCATGAAGTACCTGAACGGTCCAGACGTTGGTTGAATGGGGCCACATATATCGCCTTGAATGCGTTCAAGAAATTTGAGTGGCTCATTTTGGATCTTAACGGGTGATGGGCGTAAGATCAGTTTCCCTGTAGCGCAAGAAGTGCACATAAAATCTGAAGATGTCGGGAATTTAGCAGTTTTTAACTCATGACCATTAGAATTGCTGATAATTTTCCGCATCATCCCGACTCCAGGATGACCAAGGCGATCATGCCATGTTTTGAATGCATCAACATTCTGAAAAATTACCTTGTACGCAACATGTGGTACGGGTTTGATGTATGTGTAGTACAATCTGGATGGAAAAGATGGAATTTTCTCAACAATGCGTTTTCCATATCCGCTATTTTGCGTAACAAGGAGAATTTCCTCGTTATTCTCGTAATGGGTTTCTATATGGAAACCATTTTAACGGATATCTCTATAGCTTAGTAAGGTACGCTTTGAATTAGGATACAATAATGCATCCTCGATTGTAATTTGGGTACCCATAGGAAGTACAATAGTGGCACGACCAGTACCAACTATCGTTGCATCGCATCCAGCAATTGTCAAAACATTTCCTTGTCTTTTAACAAGAGTTTGGAAATATTTGGTCTCTCTAAGAATAGAATTAGTGGTGCCACTGTCCACTAGGCATAATTCCTCCTCCATCGGTTTGACCCCCGTAGAAAACTATATATGAATAAGGAATTTGATATGAAATTCTCTAACAATATATAGAATACATACTTTATTGATCAACTATCAAATGTATATGATACATTTATTGGATATTTGAACAAATATAGTGGCAATATAATACATTATTTACAACACTTAGGACATTAAAAGGTCTAATAACTATAGTTACATAGGACTATGGACATTGGAATCTAAGAGATTGGGAGCTTTTAAGAAAAGTCTCCATATATGTCGTTGGAAGCATATTCCACGATCATATTCCCTGAGTTGGTGAGATCCTCGTCTGTAGGTATGTTGTTGTTACTTGGTTCCACTGGAACTGATCGTGAACAACCAGCCTCTTCCCTGGTGGTGTCAGGTCGAAGATTGAAGTGAGCTTCATACTTCTGTCCTTGTGCAATGCGTCCGCGACCCACAGACTTTAAGTAGAGATCAACAAGGTGACTTGGGGTACGACATTTCTTTGTGGGATGTGGCTATAGCAACCACACTTTTGGCACACAGGTTTGTCATTTTTGTGCTTGGAAATGTTCTTACCATTGTTGGGAAAACGATTTTGGAATTTCTTATTGCTTCTGCGTTGTTTCTTACCCTTCTTGGTGTTTCCTTGGTGATAGGTCTTAGCAGATCTATCATTGCTTTTGGGTTTATTCTGAGTATATGCATGTACTTCGGGCAATGGAGCGGACCCAACTGGTCGTGGCTGATTATTCCAAACCATAAGTTCAGAATGTTTTTTAGCCTCCATTAAAGTTTGTATAAGCTCAGAATAGGCCTGGAAACGCCGTTCATGGTATTGTTGTTGAAGAATCCTTTCAGCGGGAAGCATAGTAGACAGAGTTTTTTCTATCTTATCCGCATCTGAAGGTTCTTTCTCGCAGAATTGCAACTTTGAGCAAATCCTATGGACAGCATGGTTGTAGTCACTTACAGTTTTGAAATCCTTTAAGCGAAGTTGGGTCCATTCGTAGTTTGCCGCAGGCAATACGAGGGCCTTTTGCTGTTCATAGCGTTGCTTAAGGGAATTCCATAAATTTCGTGGATTTTCTTCCAACAAGTATTCAGCCTTAAGGTCAGGATGAATGTGGCTCCTAATCATGTATAGGGCCGTGTATACATGTTGATCTTCAAGTGGTGCAACACCCTTTTCGGGTGGTAACATCGCTCGATAAAGTCCGCGGGACGCAAGACTCACTTTTACGTCCACGGTCCATGTGGGATAGTTGTGGCCATCTAGAGCTAACAAATCAAACTCTTTGACGGTCATTGATCCTACATGAGACAAACCATCAAAACATTTTAAGTTATTAAAATGTCGTGGTGTGTTGTTATATGGGATGCAAATAGAGACAAGTTAAACTTGTAATAATGATAGTGTAAAAATCTCATATGCATAATAATAAAATTTAGGAGGTAGTCACCAAAAGGCGTAGACCTCTAAATGGGCATAATCTGTGTTAACAGTAGATGCCAAGTAATTATGTATGTTGTATGAACGCGTCTTAAGGTAATCATCAAAATTGATGTAGACCTTAGTTAATTTGCAAACCAATTGGGTACACACGTTGAGGGTAGTCACTAAGTAGTAGACTTAGTGTAGACCCTGCAGTAGCAACTTTGATGCTACCTTGTGGAGTTGCCAATAGGAATGCAAATTAATGGTAATCATCTTTGTGAAAAGATGTAGACCAAATGTTCTAAATTGGGATGTTGGGTACGCACGTTGAGGATAGTCACTAAGTTATAGACTTAGTGTAGATCCCGCAGTAGCAACTTTGGTGCTACCTTGTGGAGTGGCCAACAAATAAATATATAACATGCGCGTTATATAATTTTTATGAGAAAATCCACATAAAATGTTGCATCCTTTATTTAAGCACATGATACTTTAATTTTAAAGCGTATACGGGCTTAAATAATATGATCGATTGCGAAATAAATTAATAACTGCAAGATCAAAAAGGGTCGTAATAGGAATATTGCATATTGGATTTGTCATACATATGAGGACAAATACTTTGAACAATATTATAGGCGGATATTTTACAATGATATAAAATACCACAAGTACAATTATGAGTGTCAACGACATATACAGAAGAGTACTAATTTAACAGCACTTAATTATAAGGACTAGCTGAGTCTTTTACGAATTAATGCTAAAACAGATAAATAATAAAGGATTAAGACCAACTGGGCCAAAGAGAAATGAATCTGAAGTTTGGGCCCAGTTTGGCCTCACAGGCGCACAGCAGGGGGGGGGGGGAGGGGGGCCTTGGGCCGGCAACCCATAAGTGGCTGGGCCTATATAAGCCGGCCAGTCGGCAGACGGTTAGGGTTCAACCTAACCCTAACCGTCCCCGCAGCCGCACGGCCGCCGCCGCGACTGCATGGCCACCACCCGCTGTTCCGCCGCCTGTGCCGCCTCTGTTCACCGAGCTCAAGTGGAGGAGGACTCCCCCTCGTCGGAGGAGTAGAAGCCGCCGCCACCATCGATGTTGAGCATCTCCGCGCGCGGGAGTCCAAGCACCGGAGGCCTTTTCGCTGACTGGTGGACGCTCGGGCGCCGATCCACCGCCGCCACCCTCTTCCCAAGCAGCCGGGGAAGGGAGTTAGGGGTGGTGGCGGTTCCCTCAGCCAGGGTTGGAGACGGAGGAAGGGCCGCCGCCCTCATGCGCGCCGCGGCCTCCGCACGTGTCGCCGGGGGGGTGGAGCGAGTGGTGCCGGACCTGAAGACCCCGCCATCAGCAAGTATGGCGAGATCCCCGTGCGCGCCGCCGAGTTGAAGATGTCGCCGAGGTCGAGTTCGGGCTTTGGCTCCTCGGCGTTGAGGGCTGGGGGGCCTCCGTCGCGAGGAACCACGGGTCCAACGGAGGGAGGCGAGGGTCCCCAGAGCCCATCACCACTTGAGTCGAAGCGGACGGTGTGGGCGATGGCAGTGGGGCGGCGAACTCCAGTGTGTGCGGGATCGAAGTGAAGGCCTTGCAGAAATCGCACCAGAAGCGCGGTGGGGGCGTCACCGGTGCCGGTGACATCGACTCCATGGGAGCGTATGCCGGCACCGCGACGGGCTCTGCAACGACGGGCGGCGCCACGGTAACCTCCACTGGCCGGTTGCTTGGGCCAGAGCCATCTCCACCGAGGGGAGGAGACGGTGGCTGGCTCTGCAGACGAAGAATGCGTGGAGAAGCCTGGCGACGACGGCGTGGTATCCAGCGGCGACGGGGTGGTGTTGCCTGTTCGCGGATGTCGCGCACGACGGAGTTGAAGAGGCGGCCGAAGCGCCCAGGGCCTCCATCGGCGGCGTCGCGGCGAATGCGAGGCCCGAGGCGCTCGAAGACACTGCGGCGCGGACCCGGGCCATGGTGGCGAACAGGGCCACGACGAACTCCACCAGCGCGACGAAGAGCGAAGTACAAGTGACGAGCAATGTGAGACGGTAAGTTGATTTTTGCCATGGTCACTTACCGTAGCGTTGATCTCCTTCTCTCTGTTCTCGTCAGAGACAGTGCGATAACGTGTTGTGATCGAATGTAAATGAACAAAGATTGGGAACAACTGTAATCTTTTATTGATCTTTGAACAATATATACAAGTGAAGATTGCGCCGTACGGAATCCGTACGGACGCGTCTGTTTGAGTGTAGACAGTTGCTAGAACTATCAACCGGTGAAGAGACATGCCCCTTCACAGGTTTAACTGCTAATCTATGATTAACCTCTAATCATGTCTACTAATCACTTGTTTAACGGATGAGATTATCAAGAGGTGTCTTCTGGGATCGATTCGTAACAGGGGTTAACTACCCAGGGCAAATCTACCCCATGTTCCCAAAGTAGCCATTACTGTTAAGTTTGTCCTTTGGCTGAATAGTTTATTCACCAATCTGTGCATGGCTGTCATCGCCTAGGGGCGGTTCTGGCTAAATCATTTTGGCAAGACAAATTGGCATAGCAGCAAGGTGTAGTAGCATTTCAAATATACAGTGCCCTTGTCCATGTATCGCAAGAATTTTGCAGGGAAAACCTTTTCAGTAACAGGGACGGATCTCACCTTAAATTTGAATGGTGGTACTGCCTCTAGCCATTGTAAAAACTTATTTAAACCTGTTCATCTTCAAATTTATGGTGAGGTACTACCTCTAGCCATTTTTAATTCTAAGCCTATATTCAACTTACTCTTCTTACTCGAAGATGAGAATCGGAGTTCTTCCTCAAGAGTAGGAGAAGCCAAGTACATTGCATTCGTCGGTTTCAGGAAAAAAAAAACGAGTGCTGTTTAGCTTTCTGAAAAGAAGTTGTTGGGTCGTGGAATTTATACCAGATCCTCTGATCGACATCCATTCATTAGGAGATGTTGGGCCGCAGAAATTCTTAATCATCTTAAGTATAGTATAGTTAGTAACAAAAATGCCGGATTCCTGGGCTCCACCAGGCAGTCTCACCTGCAAAGCATCATCGGCCGTTGTGCTGATCTGTTCTTCCCGTTGCATTCCATTTCGAGAAATGATCAGGTCTAGAAAGTCGCCTTTATTTTGTCCTATATTGTTAGGGTAGGTATCATGCGAAGCAAGCACTACCCTAAATGCATTGGGCCATAGGATCCAAAAGGACCTGAAAAACAAAGATATCTGTAGATCTCCAAGTATCTTCTCGTTCATCATCTGGAAATTGGAGGACACAAGTTGAAAGAAAGAAAATTGTTCGTCAAGAAAAGCAAGCTCCTCAAAGGAGAACAACACTAAAAAAAATGATGCGCTGATGCATCATCGTCGTCCACAATCTCTGTTTTCTATTCACAACAACTGACAAAGATTGTACATTAGCCCTGAAGGTTCTCAGTAACCGGAAGATGTCGTACGACATGTACAAATAGAAGATAGTAGCACAGAAGGGTGCGTTTGGTTGGCTGCACCACCCCTCAGCCAGGCTCTGTAGATACGAGAACAGTCGTTTGTTTGGTTCGCGTATCTGTCTGGCCAGGCTCTGCTCGTGCAAGATTCCTCCCACAGCCTGGCTCTGGAGGAACGCAGAAATCGGCCGTTTCTGCCGGGCCAGGCTCGCGCGGTGCAAGTAATTAGTCATCTAATGACGTTATTAATATATTATTAGCATATATTAAATGATATTAATATATTTTAAATTACATTAAGGAGAAATAAGGTAAACTAAGTGTTATAAGACAATAGTTGCCCGTATAAATGTCATGATGATGATTATTTATATATTTTTATCTCATGCAACTCGTTCTCATACGAGCAACCAAACAGGTTCTCATCACAGCCTGTCTCGTGCATACAGACAACCAAACACTATGTTCTTGCATGCATTGGGCCTGGCTATCCAGAACCAGGCTCTCTCCATGCGAGCCAGGCTGATCTCGTCCGAGAACCAAACAGGCCCGAAGTGAATGTGAGGGAGTCAAGAAAATACAGGAGATTTTGCAAGTATTCATTGGTGCCACTACCTCCAGTGTCCTGTCCATATTAATATTCTCTATGATATGAAGTGTGAACCAGTCAAACTATTGTATGCTACACATGACATGTCCTTTTGTTTATACCGTGAAGATCACATGCCAAATAGAAAGAAAAGGACGACAATGCATAGATGCCACTATTTGTGTACAAAATCAGGCACTGCATAGCATCAGTTTAGGTATGGTCGTATGGAGATTTGTTGCTTGCTTGAGCTTCTTGTGCTGTGTGACAACAGTGCTGATGGCCTCCATGAACATTTCACCGGGGAGAAGCAGCATTTCCCCTTCTTTGTCATCATTCTAGTCTTGGTTTGCTCCGTTTTTGCCCTTGTTTGCCCTGAAGAAAGCATAGCACCCAATCCGCTTTCTGCGCCAAAACAAAGAAGAGCTGATTCAGATCAGTGATGATTACACTAGCAAGACACCCAGTCATGAACTCAATTAGGTATGCCCTCTGGTTTCGTTTCAAAATAAAAAAGAAGGTAGGCTCTAGTAGTTCTTAGTGCTAATGTGATGATAGGATTAGCAACAGCAGAATGAGACATAAAGCATGGATGTCATGATTGGGCTTCAGGTGGCCAGAAGTCAGCCTTGAGCCTTTTTGCGTAAGAGGAAGGGCCAAAGTAGGCTGCATCAACAGATTGCCCCCAAAATAGACAAATGATTTGATCCAACTGCCACTTACTGAAATGATGCTAAAAAAGATGCGATTTCATATTCAGCAAGTTAACAAAACTAGCAATACGATTATCTGGTCATCATCATATTGCAGGAACAGCATCATCTGACTTGAAGAAGTACTCACAACTTTCGATGATTTTAGTCCGTTGGTTGTAGATGAATGGCTCAGATCTGTCGCTACAGAGCTAACCCCTACAGCAGCAGATGGTACCAATAGCTACTACCGTATTTGAAAGTCAAGGTCACTGTTCTAAAGAGCTGTATCCCATATTTCAAGGAGACAAGGACTAGCACTAGTCTCATTTGATCATAGTACTGCAACCCTTGGAATTAAGGCCTTGTTTAGATGCAATGTAATTTTACGTTGCGCAGTAAATATTGGGACACTAATTTGAAGTATTAAACGTAGATTAATGACGAAACCCATTCCACAACCTTTGCTAAAATCGCGAGATCTTTTTAATGAGCATAATTAGGTCATGATTAGACAAGGTCGTGCTACAGTAAACAAGCTCTAATAATAGATTAATTAGTCTTAATAGAAAGATGTCTCGATTTTCCATCCACCCTAATTAGTTTTGTATTTAGATCATATTTAGTCCTCCTAATCTTTGATTTACAATTGTTATAGTAATTTTACAAAATTATTTTGTAAAATTTGAGGCATCTAAACAAGGCCTAAAATCTAGTTAATGAGCCCATGAATAAAAGCTTTTATCAGGCAATGCCACGACTTCAAAAATTAACCACAAACAGGTGAAATCTTCTAGTAAAACCATCAAAGAGAATTTGGGGCTATAGGTAGGCGTCGTAGACGACAATAGAAAGGATCATGTGAAGTCGTGCTCGTGCCCACTATTGGATTTTATTTTACCAAGAAGAAACATGAGCAGCAGAAATTGACAGCAAGTAAAGCTGGATTGTGATGCAACAAAGAATTGACTTCAAGCGATGACTCTGCCGTGTTGACCGGTTTTTTCTCCGTTCCATGCTTGCTGACTTCACAGGCAATCGTGGCATGCTTAGCAGCCTAAACCGGCCGAGCAGTTCTTTTTCACATCAGACGTATTCACTGACAAAATAGATGGCTGTGGTTTGATCAGGTCTATTACCATGCATCTCCATCCTTGGAACTTTGTTCAGTGTGTACCTCTAACTTCAGTAGCTGGCATTTTTCCAAAAGTGTATTTTTGAAACTAACCTACAAAATACACGTTCTAGAAGACTACTAGAAGTCTAGAACAGCTGCTTCTGCTTGTCTCCTCCAAGTTGGTTTCCTCCATTTGTTTTATAGAAAATAAATTTCTTCTAGAACAGATTTTTGTCCCTTGCATCTGTTGAAAAAAAGGGTCCTTTATCTTTATTTAATGCAGAAAGCAAAATTCTCCCCCTTTTCTGCTTCTCAAGGAAAACTGAACAATAGGGACATTGAAATATGCTGGTTCCTTCCTGAATTGAAATTGTTTAAATGGCATTTTTATACTCCAACTTATTTCCTTCTAGTACTTTTGGTAACAGTCTTAACTACAGGTCCATAGTAGAAGCCAAGAAGATCCCTAAATTCCCCAACCCAAGAATCTATGAACCACCGAAACAAATTTGTATAATTTTCATTTCAATGAAAAATGATATTTTTTTAAAAAAAATTACCAAAAAAATCTGCCAAACCACCTGATGTACTGCTAATTTTTTTTGTCCAGTTCACTCACTAACCTGAACCAGTAAATAAAACTTGAATGAAGCAATTAAGCAGCGAAAGGCAAAGGAGTCAGTTACCTGCTCCAGCTCCTGGCCGGCGCTCTGGGATGGGCACCGCCATTGACGACATTCCTGACGCTGGTGGCGCTGCTGTTGCTGCTGCTGCCGGTGCTGCTGGTCCGGCAGCTGCTCCCGGCCTCGCTGAACTCGCTCTTGTTCCACCACTCCTCCTCCGGCGCCGCCGCCGCCGCCGGCGGCACGGCCTCCTCCTTCTTCTTCTTCCCCTGCCTCTTCTCCTTCCTCTTCTGCTGCTTCTTGCCGTCCTTGGCGGCGTCGGGCTTAGGCGAGACCTTCTTCTTGCCGCCGATGGAGAGCGGGAGGAAGAGCTTGATGAGCAGGCCGGTGTCGAGGCTGACGCTGCGCTCCAGGCTCCGGCTCCGCTGCTTCCGCATCGTCGTCCTCTTCTTCCTCCCCTGCTTCTTGCCCCTGGACCCGCCCTGCTTGCCGCCGCCGCCGTCCTCGGCGTCCGCCGGCGCCGCAGCGACGACGGCGTCCTTCCTGGCGGCGCCCGCGGGCTCGTCCTTCTCCGGCGCGCCCGCGGGGACAGCGCCGGCGTGCAGTCCGGCGGCGCTACTGCTAGGCTGCCGCGGCGCCAGAGGTGGAGACGGAGGAGCGCGGGGCGGGGACGGCGGCGACGCGGGCAGCGGGTGGTGCTCGACGATGTCGCGGAGCGAGAGCTCGTAGGCGGACTCCGGGAGGCCGCGGACCAGGTCGAGCATCTCGCGGCGGTACCCCGCGATGGCCTGCGCCCGCGACGGCGAGCTGCCCGCGGAGGCCGGGTACAGCCGGTGGAGCTGCTGGTGGTGGTGCTCGGGGTGGCTCGCCCACAGCTGCGGCGACGGCGTGCCTGACCCCGACCCGGACCCGCTGTGGCTGTGGCTGTAGTCCGTCTCCGGCGAGGCCTGCAGCGACGCCTGCAGCCACCGCGCCTCCTCGTCCGCGTACCGCGGCGCCATCGGGTTCCCTGGCGGCCTCGGCGGCAGCCCCCGCAACGGCGAGCCTGGGAAGCTGAACTCCGGCCGCCGATGCATGGCCAGCCTAGCCTAGAAGTCGATCGGTCGGTCGGTCGGTCCTTGTACAGAGCAGTACAGAGAGAAGAAAGAGGTCTCTCTCTCTCTCCCGCGCGTGGCCGGCTAGAAGGTGGAGGCAGGGAGGAGATGGTTGGGTAATAACGGCGTCGTCGAGCCGCACCCGCAACCAAGGGGAGAGGGAGGAGGGTGGTGAGGTGAGCGGAAAGCGATGGCGGGCGCCGGGCGGGGTGGGTCGCCGGGGATTTAAATTTGCAATAATTTTCGGCGGCTTTAATTTCGGGCGTACCGGGAGGGATGCTGTGGTGGTGGTGGGATGGGAAGAGCACGGCACGCCGTGGCGGCTTTTATTTCCGTTTTCATTTTCGGAGGCAGTAATGAGGAAGACACGGCACGGTTCACACTTTACACCGTGGGAGAGGGGGTTCCAGTTCAAGCCAAGGCGCCTTGTGGTGTTGTTGGGGTGGCGGTGGGGAGATAGTGATCGAGATCGATGCCACGCGTTGGAGACAGAATAATCCAAATGCCAAGAATTCCGAAACTCCTTGGTTTTACTTTTAGGCCAGTGGCAATGAGGGTGTCATAAGAAAGAATGTCATGCACATTTTAGAGGATGACACGTCAGTAAAAAAAAAAGAATACTCCCTCTGTCCCTAAATAAACAGATTTTTAGAGTTGTCCAAATTTAAACTTTTTAAACTCTGACTGAATTTTTAGAATAAAACGTTAAGATTTATGATGTCAAATTAGTATCATTAGATACATCATAGAATATATTTTTATAATATGTTCATTTTATATCATAGATATTTTTACTCTTTTCTATAAAGTTGGTCAAACTTTTAAAAGTTTGATCGGCGCGGATTCTAGGAATCAACTTCCTTAGGGATAGAGGGAGTATTTGTATGAAATAGAGAGGAGAGATAAGACAACAGTTTTATGGCAATGAAACGTTTGAGCACCGTAACCGAAAAGTTGAAATCCGCTGAAACTTGTGTTGAGGAAGGAGAGTTTCATTTCTTCCATCCTGTGCGGCCGCCCTGGCTGAAACCATCGGCGCCCCCCAACCTCGTGTGCATGAGAGCTGAATGAGTTTAGATGGCTACACGAGCACACGGTGCATGTGATCCTATCCATATGTGCATGTGAACCCATCCTTCTCCTGCATTAAATGTTTATTTAAGCTTTGGAATCGGTACCCTGAAACGCTGCATTATTGTGATCAGTTTCATTCACCATTTCATCTTTATCTGTCTGACATGGTATTTTGGAAACCGTGTAGTGAAACTGGGCATTGAGATTGACCCGTTGGTGAAAACAAGACTCAGGTGACAGCAGCGTGTACTATATATATATATATATATAAGTGTGATATGTTAACAAGCTTTTCCGTTAATATAAACTCATTGTTGATGGATATATCATCTACCACCATCGGAATCCTGATTTACCTTTGATTATCCAAAATTTTCTTAAAGACCAAAACAAAACCGTCAAGAAAATTATAGTTTTCTTGGTTGTAAATATAGACATCCAAGAAAATAGATATTCTTGAGCGCTGAACTAAATTGCCATGGTAATTTCATGTTTCCTTGACTATTATTACAAACTTGTTTTCTTAATTATTATTATTATTATTATAAACTGCCAAGGTAAATGCTCATTTCCTAAGTGTCGAGGTAATTGATATTTCGTTAAGTGCTACTTGAAACCGCCAAGATAATGGGAAGGTATGTAGCAAGCCCGTCGTCGCTGCCTTCTAAGGCTAAGGGCTTGAGTAGCAGCCGTCGCCGCCCCCGCCACCTCCGTCTTCTTCACTACTAGTCCCCCTCTATCCCCCTTTGGTATCTCGCCGAAGGTCGATGGGAGTAGGGATCTATCGTTTTAATAAGTTTTCTAGTAGATCGAGTACTCTAGATGTTAACACTGGATTTTGGTCAACATTGAGAAGATGACAGGTAGACCCAACGAGTAGTGAGAAGAGCATTCGGCAGAAGCCCAAACGGTCGGTTAATTTTCGGAGTTTCGGCAACTACCTATGCGGTCGGCTATTTTACAAGGGTGCGACTCCATTCGGGAAACAAATATGGCAAGTGAAGCCGGCTTGCACGAGAAGACACGTGACAATGGGGGACACCGAGAGGAGAATAGAAATAGGATTCGTATTTTCCAAGTTTCATTGTGTAAATCGTAGTCTTCTAGGACTCATATTTTGCCCAGGGTATAAATATGAACCCTCGGCCATTGTAAAAAGTGTTCACAACCATATCAATACAAATAGGCCCCGTGCCACCTTCGAGTCCTTAGTCGTGTCGTCGAGTTCTTCGAGAGGAATCATCGATCCGTCGACCTCCGTAAGTCCCGACAACCTTGTTATCATGTCTAGTATCATGCAGTGGATTTAGATATGATGCAAGTAGTCTTGTTTGTTTTCAATGGTCGTGTGGCGGATCCTTGTTAACGATCGAGAAGTCTTTGCTTATGCTCTGCTTATGGATAGATACCGTGCGACAGACGTTTATTCATATGTTTAGTAAAAGCGAGATAGTTATCGGCTCTGTTAGATTTGGCAAGATCTAGTAGATTCATTAAGTTATCATGTGTTGCATGTTTTAATTAATTCTGCAATACTCTTTTGCTCAATCTAGATTGATCTTTATTCGGCCTTGCTTTACAAGTTTACTTGTGTTCCAATAATTGCATGATCATGATGGCCGAATCAACTTTCAATCTAGGTTGTTACATGTTGCGGGTTCATGCATTTTAATCACGTTTGAGCTTTGATGAAACTAGGTATCGTGCGGCAGATGCAGGTTTTAGATTGGTTTAATCGTGCTTGTTTGTATGTTCCTTCCTCATGGACCCCAACTCGGCTAGTTTGCCGATCTTGGTTAAGCTTACGCGAGTAACGAGTTTTTATAGATCTGTTTGGATATACGCATGCTTTTAGCTTCTTATCATTAGATTGTATCATGCGGTGGATTAATCTAATTATAAGAAGTGGTGTAGACTTGCACTTGGGTTTATGCTTGACGGGTTTATGAAGACTAGACGTGCGGCAGACTAGTTGGATTAACCTATGTATGTGATGTTTGAATAGATTTATACTTACAAGTTACCCGTTTACAATTTACTATGTCTCAATGATATCTTTCATTTGTTTTGAGCATGCTTTTGCTTATACGTGCATTCGGCAGTCGACATGCTTACATGCTTTCCTCTCATGTTGGCCGAATGACTCTATAAATATGCCTTGACAGACAACTTCTATAGCTGTGTGCCGTCGTGATTGGCTTTCAAAGCCGTAAATTTGGAACTGTCTGGTCTCACCCGACATGTTCTAGTGTTATTCTCACAGTTTTATCCCTTGTTGGTTTTCAGGTCAAACCAACTGGCACGTCTCCGGATTCCAAACCGTCCGGGCATCCGATTGAAGCCACGCTTTTTCCGGCTTGCTGTGTGTGAGACGTGGACCACGTTTTGCGTCAACACTAGAGTTAGAGTTTCTTCATGCCAAGGTTTTTGATATTAGGGTTTATTTCCTCCTCCTCCTCCTTCTTGGCGACGACGAGAAGGTAGGGTGGATCCATTTTCTCCATGGTGGCTCTCTTGAAGATGAGAGCGACAACTGTGACGTCAACATCTTCATCGACATGATGACATGAAGACTTTTGTTTCCGGACAGCGGCATCAAGACGGAGATGATGTCTCCACCATGGAATAATTTTCTCCATGCTTTTCTTCGTTTTGTTGTGGTTGGATCTAGCAACGATGATGAAGGTGTGGGGAGAATAATTTTTAGACCAGTCTTCCTCATTCTTTGGTGGTAGAAAGAAGATGAAGAAAGACACAAGGAAGAAGAAGTTTCTCAACTCCGCCTGTAAAAATGTTGGTCGTCCGTTGAGCATCTATTCTCAGGCCTAAAACAACTGTTGTCGAGTATTTACTGGTGCGGTCATCCATACGAAGCGTCAAACAGGTTTGAATTTGAGAGTTGAAGCCATTCACAGCGTACTACGTATTAGATGAAAATCAGTTTCTAGATAAAGTTTTTTCTATAGTACTTATAACGTGATGATGTACTCAGCTATAATCTAATACAATTCTTCTTTTGTTTCAAAAAACCACCAAGGTAATTTCTATTTTCTTGAGCGCTACTTTAAACCACCAAGTTAATTCGTATTTTCTTGGATGTAATTTGAAACCCCTAAGAAAATTCACAAAACTTTAAAAATTCAAATGTTTAATTTTTTTCAAATGATCTTAGACAGAATATGACTTAAACCAAAGTTATAGTATTCGATGAGATCTAAAACTTTTTAATTCAAACTTTTTACATTTGAAATCATTTTGGATATTAAATATTCATGGTAAGGTTCAATAAAGTGAATACAAAAGAAAAAGATAATTTATTTAGTCACAAGTTGATTTGAGGTGTAGTGGTAAGTGTTGTTGTACTAAAGTAGTAGGTCTAAGGTTTGAATGCTAGCAAGAGTTGGTTTTGTTAATTTATGTTTTTTTATTGTGGCTCTATATTTCTTTGGAGGTTGTTGACCTTGACTGGAGTATTTTTTGTTGTGGCTCTATATTTCCGTGGAGGTTGTTGACATTGACAGTTTGGAATATTTCCTTGGAGGTTGTAATATTTTCTTGGCCTGTTTTTTTTGCTATGATTCTATATTTTCTTGGTGGTTGTCGATCTTGATAGTTTGGAGTATCTTTTTGCTATGACTCTATACACTACCGGAGACGGGCTCTTTGCCGAGCGTCCGGTTCTTTGCCGGGAGCTAGAACACGGGCACTCGGCAAAGAGCTCTTTGCCGAGAGCCAGCTCTCGGTACCACAAGAAACTCGGCGACGATTCCTATGCCGAGGGCCCGACTCTCGGCGAAGCCCGGCTCTCGGCAAAGAGAACCTATGCCAAGAGCCGAACCCTCGGCGTAGAATACCCCTCGGCCAACGGAACCCTCGCGAACGGCTCCCCCTGCGCCGTTACCTTTGCCGAGAGCCCTCCGTTAGGCTCTCGGCAAAGGCTTGGGTTTTGTTTTGGTAAACTCTATGCCGAGAGCCCTGGCCCTGGCTCTCGGCATAGGTGCTCTTTGCCGAGGGCTTTAGGAAGCTCTCGACAAAGATTATTATTATTTTTTTAGTTTTTTTGCTCCCAATTTTTTCTGTGGCCTAGCTACAGTACTACAAGCCAAGATTTCAAATTTGATGTGTTTTCCATACATCTTGCTATATTTCGCGCATTTTCTTTAATTTGATGATTTTTTCCGCGGGACGCACGTTTGAACTGCAGGTGCATGAAATAATGAAACTCAGCGATCCGAAAAATGGTATTCATTTTTTAGAGGGTATTTTGACACCGTACCCAGGGACAGGCGCGGAGACTCGACCGTCTCGTGCACGAGAAACGGCGACCAAGTTGCGTGAGATTGGATATAAAATTATTAAAAATACAAACAAAGTCAGAAAATCATGAAAATGGACGGGTGACCTTGACATCGTATGTAGAGGCTATGAAAAAAATTTGGGAATGTTTGGAGCAAGTGGTGCCGCAAGATGGTTGAAACCCTGAGCTATCCACATATCCACATATATTTCCTTAAAGGTTGTCAACCTTGACAGTTTAAGTATTTCCTTGGCGGTCATAATATTTGCTTGGTCTTTTGGCAAGTTAAGTATGGTAGTAATTTCGGGTTAGCCTGCAAGGAAATCATTCTTGAGTGCCAAAACCGCAAAGTAAACTAATTTTCCTTATCTCCTATCCTTGAGTGAATTTGCTTAAGGTTTGTAGTCAAGGACTATTTTCTTGGCGGTTTAATCCCTTTTCTTGGCGGTTTTTGGCACTCAAGATAATTCAGGATTTTGGATGGCTAAAGAAGAGAGTCATCTTAAAAATAAACTAAAAAGGTTTACAAGGATCACGCCTCAAGAACTGGAACGCTTATAAATGCTACCAAATTTTGAAGCTTATTGCATGAATGCATGTACTGGATATAGTAGGAAAAACCATCTAAATAGCATGTGATAAATATTTTGACCATTTGTTAAGGTACGCGCATTGCCCCCTAACATGTTGAAGCTCGATTATATCATTCCTTTATTAATTATAAAATTTGATATTTTTTTGACAACAAAAATTTGATATTGTATTTTTTATAAGTATCGATGGACCCTAAGATTGTTTTGCCGTATAACTTCCAGTTCAAATGGCTTCAATATTATTTTAGAGTGCTAATTTTAAGTGTAATCTACCACACTGGCCTCATTATCAATATTAGAATGCAGGTCCTCTTTAAGATGGCCTGACCCGGTAGCTTGTTAAGATAGACTAAGACCTAGAGCAAACCGCCATAGGAGGAAAGGCGAAAGGAAGAGGGATATAAATAGGGGAGATGGCATCAGTGCACACGGGTTTCTAATGTGAGGTGGGTAGGCTAGAAGAAGAGAAGGGAGAGGAAGCCTAAGGAGAACGATGAGGATGAGGGGTAAAAGGAAAAGGAAACAAAGGATTTACCCACCTGCCGAGCACAACAGGTATAGTGGGAAAGAAGTAAATTACACTGACGTCTCCTAAACTATTACATAATTTTTATCTAGTTCCTTAAGCTATAAAATTGTATTTCTAGGTCCTCGATCATAATTACAGAAACGGCCCCTAAACTATCATGTGATTCTCACCGAGCTCCCAAACAATAAAATTACTTATCTAGGTCCCAAATCTATTATCCTAGCTAGTCTTCCAAAGCAATGTCTTGACCGTCATATGTCAGTACAGTTGGATCAGGAGACACGTTGGGGAAGACATTTGTGTCATGTGTGTGAAGGACCGAGAATGCAATAGCAAGGCGACCAGAGGGGGTTGAATGGGAGCTCTAAAATTTCTCTCGAAACTTTGGCCTTTTGTCCCCAAAATCAACCCCCAAAAGCTACGATCGAAACCGTGATGCCCACGACCCTTGGAAGAGGGTGGATGATCCCTAGAATCACAGCGAGGCACCACAAAGCGATAGCAAACCAAAACGCCAAAGTCACTGACACAAGTTCGACCCTCAAAAAACAAGTCCCGAACGTAGATGGGAGACTACGTCGAGAAATCCCAAAATAACAATGCTAACAAGTAGCAAAGATACCTAGAGAGGTTCCTTGATCAACTCTAGGGTCAAACGAGAGGTTCGGAAACCAAGCGGAGAAGTCGGGAGAGCCAACGCACTAAACTGCAACAAACAGCAGGATCCCGGACTGTCCGCCGGTACGGTCCCGGACTGTCCGGGCTTACTGCGGACTGTCCGCCACAGAAGCTCGGACTGTCCGCTGGCCGAATGGACAAAACAGCAAGGTTGCTGAACGTCCCTGGTCGACTCCCGGACTGTCCGCGAAATTCAACTGCGGACTGTCCGCCGGTCAAAAATCGCCAAGGCAGCCGAGGAACGCAGCCACTGATCTGGCTCACCCCCGATGCCCAGACTGTCCGCGGTACCAGGCGCGGACTGTCCGCGACCTAGCAGAGAGGGCGATTTCAGTCGCCCATCTCACAAATCCTCCCAAAAACGAATCAACTCACAATACCACGTTCCCAAACTTGGAGAGGATTATCACGAGGTAGTTAGGAGACTATCCCCAAGAAATCATCCGCTCAAATCGATTCAATCACCGGGAAATCGAAAGGGGAGGAGTATGAACGAAAAAGCGCCACGAAAACGAAATCAACCCGATCTACTTGTTCGTGAGGAGTTAGACGAATTCCTTCGGTGGAAATGATCTCCTCACTATAAAGAACAAATTGATTCAAACGGATTTCGCAAAGACACAGTAGAGAGGGAGATCGAGTGATGGGAAAATCGCGGAGAAACGAAGAACGCGAAGAACACGAACAAAAACACGAATCAAGTCAACGATCTACAACCGTGTGGCTACCATACGCTACAACAGTGAGGTTACGGCCTCACTTCCTCAAAATCTCCAGTACACAGAGGTATGGTTCTCTGCGGATCTCAGCTAGCTACAGCAGGGGATTGGGAGAGCAGGAAACCCTAGAAGCAAAGAGCAAATGACTGAGATAGGAAGGGAGGAGGGTGTCTCCCTCTACTTATCCTAATTCTATTTCCTACTCTACCCCTCTCTAATTACAGAGCGAACCAGCTAAACCCTAAGGTTATTCTGGACCAACTCGATGGTAGGTGGATCCGACGGCCACGCCCGCACAACTGGTAGCGTTGCCTCGACGCAATCTCACCGATTGACGCCACGTGCCGCCACTGCTCTGCTTGTCCGTTTCCTGGACGTCGCACCCCCGGTTTTGAGGCCCAAACCGGGAAACCAGCCTTCACGACCAACCCCCGGTTTTGAGGCCCAAACCGGGAAACCAGCCGACCATCGCCTGAGTTTTGTGGCCCAAACTCAGAAACCCGCAGCACCCAGGTTTTGAGGCCCAAACCTGGAAACCGTCCTCAGCCCGAGTTTTGTGGCCCAAACTCAGAAACCATCAGCGCCCAGGTTTTGAGGCCCAAACCTGGAAACCGTCCACCCGATGGTTTTTCTCTGGCTCTACCACCAAACCGAAACTGTAGAGGGGATGCACCGCCCGTGCACCCCGTCCATCGACACGTGTCCCCAGGTCCTCGACCCGAGCAACACCGAGCCCGCAAGTCTCCGCTCGTCGCTGTCCCAGGCTGCCAGCCACCACAGCTGATCCTAGGGCCACCGGTCCCTCAGTCCAAGCCTCACGTCTGCCCTTCGCCACTCTCGGTCCCTCGGCACGGCACGTCTCTACTTGACCTTCACCTTGCCTCTGATCACTGTATCGGTGCTCGACACCTGCACAACACAAGCTAAAGAACATGCACATTATCTCAGTTGACAATCACTCATCACTCAGAGACTCGGCATACACCCATGTATCCACAATCTCCCCCTTGATGAGTGCATTGTCAACTACCAACACAAATCATAATGAATAGAAGAACGGAAGAAGGGAGAGGAGAGAACTCGACCAAATGACCCAAAAGCATAGCAAAGCCGAAGAAGGTCAAGTGGAAAGAGCAAGACAACTTGGTCCCCAAAGACATGGGCAACGGCTCAACGCAACCAAGCAAAGCAAAGCTAGCCCTCAAGAAGAGGTAGAACCGTCTCAACACCGCTAGCAAATGCCAATTGAAAAATGGAAGCAAAATGCTAGTCCCTCAAGATAGAGGCACAGAGGCTCAACACAACTAGCAAGAAAGCTCGATACCAAAACCTTACGGCCAATAAAAAACAAGCTCCCCCTTGCATGGTGCACACAACCGATTCTTCTCCCCCTTAGTTGAACATGGGAGGCATGATTTGACCAAATTCTCCCCCTTAGTTGAAAATGCACCATCAAGTAAAAATCTCTCCCCCTTAGAAAATGCACCATCAAAAAGTGCCAACAAGAGAGTGTCTCCCACTTCCAAAATGCATATGAGTCAAAAATGCAAGTTAGCAGCTTCAGGAATATAGTCAAGAGAATGCAAAGATGCTCTACATTGTATAACTCCAATGACGCAACTGAAGCACACATGCTAGCAAAGGCTCAAACTGATCACTATATACAAAATTTGAACATATGAGCAAAGTGAGCAGTTTTAGCCAAAAAGGTATTCACCATCAAAATAGCACTAGACAAGTATAGACAGGAAGTCAACCAAGTGCTAAACATGTATACAAGGTGAACTACCCCTAGCAAAGTTCAATCATCATGCTATAGAATGAAACATAGACTTGTGTATCCAGATTTTATCAGAGTTGCAGCGGTTGAGTTACACAAGTTCAAATTTCAGCATGTGATTGCGAGAGGTTGAAAGCTTGTTTTGCCTAACTTTTCAACTATGCGAAGCCTATGCAGAAGCAATCAGAAGCTTAAAGCAACAGTTTCGGTCATACACTACACAGCTCAAGTTTAACTCAAAGTGCAATGAGAAACAGTCTCGAAACTATGATGTGTTGACAAGCAATCCCATCTCGATCTTTCTAATTCACTTAACTTGGTTCAGATTTTAAACAGAATATGAACATACCAAGCAAGTGAGTGACTCAGAACTAGAGACATAGCAACCTAGCATATATGAAAAGCACGAGTGAATTCAACACATCCTACACATGCTAGTTACATATCTCAATGGTGAACATTTTCAAATTTTATGTTTGTTAAGCAGGTTCACCATTCAAAAATAGCTCAGCTCACAACATGTATTAGTGATCAGTAAGAGCATAAGCTACAAGCATCAACATATATCATCGGAGCATACCGAACAGAGCATAATTACACTCTAAAGATTATATACATGAAGCTCAGAATGTAAAAGCGTATGCAAGATGAAATGTAGAAAAGATGCAAGAAGAAACCAATTGAAAAACAAAGAGTTAGTTTATAATACAAGAACCAAAATGTTTCCCCATCTAAAAGGGGAAACACACACCAAGCTCACCTCTCAACCGATTAAAAGTCGATTGGTCCAAAGGCTTGGTAAAAATATCAGCCAACTGATGATGAGTATCGACATGGCGAAGGTCGATATCACCCTTCTCATAGTGGTCTCGCAGAAAATGAAAGCACACATCAATGTGTTTGGTCTTCGAGTGAAGCACGGGGTTCTTAGCAACGCTAATAGCACTCGTGCTGTCACAAAGCAAAGGAACGCGAGAAAAACTCAGACCAAAATTATGCAAAGTGGCCATCATCCAAAGCAACTGAGAACAGCAGCTAGCCGCAGCAACATATTCAGCCTCTGTGGGACTGCTTGCGAGAAGACCACGATACAAGAGAAGAACTAATAAACTGGCAAGTCCCAGAAGTGGACTTGCGATCAATATGGCAACCAGCAAAATCGGCATCGGAATAACCGCAAAGGGAGAGGGTGGAGGAAGCAGAATACCAAATCCCAAATTCTGGAGTGAAGGATAAGTACCTCATTATGCGCTTGACCGCCTGACGGTGAGAAGTGCGTGGCGACGACTTAAATCGCGCGCACAGACACACCGCGAACTGAATGTCTGGGCGTGTCGCCGTCAGGTAGAGCAGCGACCCGATCATACTCCGGTACTCCTTCTGGTCCACAGCTTCTCCATCCACATTCGCATCCAGGGCCGTCGTGGTCGACATAGGTGTTGGAAGAGGCTTGGCCTTACCCATGTCGAACTTCTTCAGGATGTCCTTGGTGTACTTGCCCTGGTGTACAAACATCCCCTCTCGGGATTGCTTGATTTGCAACCCGAGGAAAAACGTCAACTCGCCCATCATGCTCATCTCAAACTCCCTGCTCATAGTGTCTGCAAACTTGGCAACCAAAGCGTGAGAAGAACCATCGAAAATGATATCATCCACGTAGATCTGGATCAAGAGTGTGTCATTGCCTTGCTTGAGGAGAAAAAGCGTTTTATCCACACATCCCATTTTAAAACCCTTAGTAAGCAAAAAACTTTTCAACCTATCATACCAGGCTCTAGGGGCTTGTTTCAAACCATATAAAGCTTTGTGGAGTTTAAAAACATGGTTTGGAAACTTGGGATTTTCAAAACCGGGGGGTTGTTTCACATACACCTCCTCTTCTATGTAGCCGTTTAGGAAGGCACTCTTGACATCCATTTGAAAAAGTTTGAAACCTTTGGATGCAGCAAAAGCCAAGAGTATCCTAATTGCCTCCAAACGAGCTACAGGAGCAAAAGTCTCCTCATAGTCTATCCCCTCCTTCTGACTATACCCCTGGGCAACTAGTCTGGCCTTGTTTCTCACAACATGGCCATCCTCTCCTTGTTTGTTTTTGAAAACCCATTTTGTCCCAATAGGATGACAATCAGGAGGAAGAGGAACCAAAACCCAAACTCGATTTCGCTCAAAATTCTCTAACTCCTCATGCATGGCATTGACCCAATCCGGATCAGATAAAGCGTGTCCAACATCTCGGGGTTCAAAATCAGCAACAAATGCAGAATGAGCAAAGTGAGAGATTTGTTGTGACCTTGACCGAGTGACACGTTCGCCGATGCTGCCGATCATCTGTTGAGGCGGGTGTTGGCACTGGATGTGTCGTGGCGCCTCCCGAGCTGATGTAGCCTCCCCCTCAACAGCAGCTGGTGCCCCCTCGGGTACAAAAGGTACCGCCCGAGGTGGCGGATCCCACGGCCCCCATGAGGAAGAGGTGTCGGGGCCGTGAGTCGTAGTAGAAGCCGCTCCTTGCGGCACAACAGGTGGAGGGGGTGCTGGATCATCCATACCTTCAGCACCCTCATCCTCATCATCAAAAAGAGGCTCACCTACCTCATGATCACCTGCACGCTCAAAACTAGAAGAAGGACAAACCATGGTCTCGTCGAAGGTGACATCTGATGTCTCCATGACTCGGTTAGTATCAAGGTTAAGTACACGATATGCGCGAGTATGAGTGCCATAACCCAAAAATACACCGTCAGAAGAACGAGACTCAAACTTGGCCAAGTTGCCCTTTTTGAGTATAAAACAATGGCAACCAAAAACTCTAAAATAACTCACCTTGGGCAGTTTTCCAAAACACAACTCATAAGACGTCTTTTTCAAGAAAGCTCGGAGAAAAATGTGATTGGAAATGTAGCATGCAGTGCTCATAGCTTCGGCCCAATATCGCCTAGGAGTCCTATGCTCATCGAGCATCGTCCTGGCCATCTCAACAAGGGTCCGATTTTTCCTCTCTACAACACCATTCTGGGGCGGTGTGTAGGGGGAAGAAAACTGATGCTCTAAACCCAAAGAGTTACAAAACTTCTCAAAATCTGAATTCTTGAATTCGGAACCATTATCACTCCTAATAGCTCGCATCGAGTTCAAAGGGAACTCGTTCTGAAGACGCAAAATCAGATTGCGAGTAAAGGAGAAAGTCTCGGTCTTCTCAGCTAAAAAGAAGACCCACGAATATCTCGAAAAGTCGTCAACAACAACAAGTACATACCATTTCCCCCCAACAGAGCTCACCCGAGCCGGACCAACAAGGTCCATGTGCAAAAGCTCTCCAGGGCGCTTGGTCATGACCTGAGTCACTGGATGGTGGGGAGCGGCAACCATCTTCCCATGTCTACAAGAGTGGCAAACAAGATCCTTCTCCATATGCAACTTGGGCAATCCTCGGATTAGGCCAAGGGAACTAAGCCTTGCAAGCAAGTCAAAGCTCAAATGTCCTAGTCTCCTATGCCACTTCCAAAGATCAGAGGAGGAAGGTCCAGCCACAAGACAACGGGAAATGCCAAAAGACTCCGAGAAATTCGCACGAAAGACTTTTCCAAAGGGCGAAATCAAACATACAAGATTGCCCTGAGGATCCAAAATACGACTGAGATTCGGTTTAAGACGAATCTCATAGTCATCATCAAAGAGTTGTGAAACAGAACGAAGGTTAAAATGCAAGTTAGAAACAAGAGCAACATCGCGCAACACAAAGTGCTCATTAACTCGCACCGACCCACGAGACAAAACCTTACCTTTGCTATTGTCGCCGAAGGTGATAAACTCCTTCCCGGCGACTGGACTAAGACTGGAGAACCACTTGGCGTTTCCGGTCATGTGCCTCGAACAACCGAAATCCACCAACCAAACGTTCTCCAATCGTTTTACCTACATCAATAAAAAGACATAGGGTGAGCATACGGTCCAACACTGGGGTTAGTGAAGTAAGGGGAATACCAGTGTTGGGCCGACTGCTCGAAAGAACGGTTAGCAGAAAAACCATTCCTAGCACGCCTATGGGAGGAGCGATCACCACGCTGAGGAAAACGTGGTCCGCTGGGGAAAGAGCGCTCACCGCGATACTCAAAATGCGGTGGGGGAAAACGCTCAACTACAAAGCCACTGCCATGGGGTCCATAGCCTACAACTTTAGGCTCCCGCCGGGCACGACCTCCTCGCAGCCTAGGCCTAGGAACTTGAGGTTCTGGAACTCTAGGCCTAGCAGCTCTCCTCGGAGCTCTCCTCTGAACATTCGGCACATGTACATCATGGAAAGGATGGTACATGTCCGGGTTGTTCATCTCCCTTGCACGGCGCGCTTCTCTCTTGCGCCGAAAGCAAAACTCACTCAAGTGTCCATCTCGCCCATAGTGCTCACAATGGTACCTCACCGCTCTCAAAGGGGGTTGTTGGTACTCACGGTAGTGGGTGTGGATCACTTTGCCCTTCTGTGGCATAAGCTCCTCCTGGATGGGTGGCATGGTGTCCAACTTGTTCTTGAGGTGGTTTGGTTTTGGAGCCCGTGATTGTTTCTTGGGTGGAGCTCTCGGAGGTTCCACAAATACACCATCCTTGGTGTTAGGCTTGAAAGGCTCTTTGGGTGGAATCTTGGTAAGCTTGGGAGTAGTGGTGGAGTTGGGCTTCTCACATGGGTTCAGACCACTCGACTCTCCAATCTTCCCAAAGGATGACACATCAACACCCGGAGCAAAACCTACACCTGGACCTCCAACAACTCGCTTGAATTGGGAGATCATCATCCCGAGCTGTGGCTCACCACAAGACACCCATGACAAGATGGTCCGAAGGTATGTGTTTTCCTCCTCGGTTTGCATCTTGTCATGCTTCACATTCGCAATCTCCATCTCCAAACCCTCACAAAGAACGCACCTAGACACACAAGTGCTACCCAAGCTGGCCTTCTCCAGAGACACAATCTTGGCATTCTTCTCTGCCAACTCGGTTTGCAAGCCAGCACAAGACTTGCACGCACCCAACAGCAAGGATCTAGCCTTCAGCTCATCCACCTCTCCTACCAACGCTACATACTTAGCTCTCAAATTGAGAAGGTCAGTCATGTGCGTGGTGCACATCTCGCACTCCTCCTCATCGGTAACAACTACGGTGGACTTGACAGATTCAAGTTCCTTAACCGTATCCTCCCACTTCTGCCTAAACTCTTTGCGCTCTCTAGCAGCACGCCTAAGCAACTTATCCTGACTAAGGAGCGCGGCAGTAAGCTTCTCGACCTCAACAGAAAGCTCATCGGGGGTCAGAGATACCTGGGAGGTGTCATAGTCGTCGTCGTTCCGAGGAGTGTCCTCCAGCTCGCCGTCGACCTCCTTGCCGAGGGCCATGGTGCAGAAGCCCTCGTCGTCGGCGAAGAAGCAGAGGCCGTTGAGCTTGTCCTCGATCCTCTTCTTCTTCTCGGACTCGTCGTCGCTTGAGGAAGCAGAGACGTCATCCGAGTCGTCGACGTCGCTGAGCGTGGCAAAGAAAGCACGCTGCTCAGCCTGGGCCTTCTCCAAGTACTTTGTCTTGATGTACTCCTTGTTGAAGCCGCCCTTCCGCTTATGCTTCGCGGGGACGTACTTCTCCTTGCGCTTGCCGGAGTCGTACTTGTGCCCATGATCGCCCTTCCCAGAATGCTTGTTCTTCTTGGGACAGTTGGCAATGAAGTGGTCGGGGTCGCCGCACTCGAAATAGCCCGAGCGTCCTCCTCCGCGGCGACGGTTCATGCGGTTGTTGTGGAACCGCGAGAACCGGTTGGCAAGCAAAGCCAATTCGTCGTCTCCCAAAGACTCCAACTACTCCTCTGTGACAGAAAGAAGAGAATGCAAAGCAAAGCCTCCAGAGGGGTTAGCAGAAGAGCCAGAAAGCAAAGCCATCGACGGGCCAGAAGGATTTTCATAAGAAGCCCTCGCCATGGCATCAATCTCACTGGACTTGAGCTTAATGAAGAGCTCGTCGCACGTGAGGGTCTCATAGTTAGGCGATTCGATGATCGCCTGAACCTTGGAATCCCACACCGACCGATCAAGAGTATGCAAAAGCTTCAAAGCCCTCTCATGATCGTCGAAAGGCAACAGCTCCTTGTTAGCCCTCATCCTGTTGACAATCACCTGAAAGCGAGCGAATAAACTTTCTATGCTCTCGCCAGGCATATGTCAAAAGTTCTCATACTCTCGCTTGAACGACTCGTAGAGTTGGGTTTTGACTTGAGAGGTTCCTTCATGAAAACGCATGAGGGTAGCCCAAATCTCCCGAGCCGTAGCGAGGTGAGAAACACGATCAAACTCACTCATGCTCAGGCATGAGAAAAGAGCATTACGGGCTCGGCTATTGGCATCGTGCTCATCGATCTGAAGCCGAGAGACACGAGCAGCCAAGACCACATAATCGACAGAGTTGCAAATATCCCAAATGGAAGCACCCAAACTCTGCAGATAGGCCGACATGCGTATCTTCCAATACGCATAGTTCGTCCCATCGAAAAACGGCGGTTTGCCCACGCCGCGATCCATGTCGCCTTCTGTGGATCTGGAACCGGCTAAGGTGGAAGATCTTTAACCCGCTCCGATACCAATTGAAGGACCGAGAATGCAATAGCAAGGCGACCAGAGGGGGGGTGAATGGGAGCTCAAAAATTTCTCTCGAAACTTTGGCCTTTTGTCCCCAAAATCAACCCCCGAAAGCTACGATCGAAACTGTGATGCCCACGACCCTTGGAAGAGGGTGGATGATCCCTAGGATCACAACGAGGCACCATAAAGCGATAGCAAACCAAAACGCCAAAGTCACTGACACAAGTTCGACCCTCAAAAACCAAGTCCCGAACGTAGATGGGAGACTACGTCGAGAAATCCCCAAATACCAATGCTAACAAGTAGCAAAGATACCTAGAGAGGTTCCTTGATCAACTCTAGGGTCAAACGAGAGGTTCGGAAACCAAGCGGAGAAGTCGGGAGAGCCAACGCACTAAACTGCAACAAACAGCAGGATCCCGGACTGTCCGCCGGTACGGTCCCGGACTGTCCGGGCTTACTGCGGACTGTCCGCCACAGAAGCTCGGACTGTCCGCCGGCCAAATGGACAAAACAGCAAGGTTGCTGAACGTCCCTGGTCGACTCCCGGACTGTCCGCGAAATTCAACTGCGGACTGTCCGCCGGTCAAAAATCGCCAAGGCAGCCGAGGAATGCAGCCACTGATCTGGCTCACCCCCGATGCCCGGACTGTCCGCGGTACCAGGCGCGGACTGTCCGCGACCTAGCAGAGAGGGCGATTTCAGTCGCCCATCTCACACATCCTCCCAAAAATGAATCAACTCACAATCCCACGTTCCCAAACTTGGAGAGGATGATCACGAGGTAGTTAGGAGACTATCTCCAAGAAATCATCCGCTCAAATCGATTCAATCACCGGGAAATCGAAAGGGGAGGAGTATGAACGAAAAAGCGCCACGAAAAAGAAATCAACCCGATCTACTTGTTCGTGAGGAGTTAGACGAATTCCTTCGGTGGAAATGATCTCCTCACTATAAAGAACAAGTTGATTCAAATGGATTTCTCAAAGACGCAGTAGAGAGGGAGATCGAGTGACGGGAAAATCGCGGAGAAACGAAGAACGCGAAGAACACGAACAAAAACACGAATCAAGTCATCGATCTGCAACCGTGTGGCTACCACACGCTACAACAGTGAGGTTATGGCCTCACTTCCTCAAAATCTCCAGTACACAGAGGTATGGTTCTCTGCGGATCTTAGCTAGCTACAGCAGGGGATTGGGAGAGCTGGAAACCCTAGAAGCAAAGAGCAAATGACTGAGATAGGAAGGGAGGAGGGTGTCTCCCTCTACTTATCCTAATTCTATTTCCTACTCTACCCCTCTCTAATTACAGAGCGAACCAGCTAAACCCTAAGGTTATTCTGGACCAACTCGATGGTAGGTGGATCCGACGGCCACGCCCGCACAACTGGTAGCGTTGCCTCGACGCAACCTCACCGATTGACGCCACGTGCCGCCACCGCTCTACTTGTCCTTTTCCTGGACGTCGCACCCCCGGTTTTGAGGCCCAAATCGGGAAACCAGCCTTCACGACCAACCCCCGGTTTTGAGGCCCAAACAGGGAAACCAGCCGACCATCGCTTGAGTTTTGTGGCCCAAACTCAGAAACCCGCAGCACCTAGGTTTTGAGGCCCAAACCTGGAAACCGACCTCAACCCGAGTTTTGTGGCCCAAACTCGGAAACCATCAGCGCCCAGGTTTTGAGGCCCAAACCTGGAAACCGTCCACCTGATGGTTTTTCTATGGCTCTACCACCAAACCGAAACTGTAGAGGGGATGCACCGCCCGTGCACCCTGTCCATCGACACGTGTCCCCAGGTCCTCGACCCGAGCAGCACCGAGACCGCAAGTCTTCGCTCGTTGCTGTCCCAGGCTGCCAGCCACCACAGCTGATCCTCGGGCCACCGGTCCCTCAGTCCAAGCCTCACGTCCGCCCTTCGCCACTCTCGGTCCCTCGGCACGGCACGTCTCTACTTGACCTTCACCTTGCCTCTGATCACTGTATCCGTGCTCGACACCTGCACAACACAAGCCAAAGAACATGCGCATTATCCCAGTTTACAATCACTCATCACTCAGAGACTCGACATACACCCATGTATCCGCAGTGTGTGCTAAGGGCACTCATAATGTAGACTCTAACTAAGGTCCCGTTTGGATCCAAGTTGCCACTAACAAAACTTTGGCAAAATTTTTGTAGCCAAAACTTTTGTCTTGTAGACCTGTTTAGATCTCATGGCTAAAGTTACATTAATAACTGCACAATGACTGATTTGCCCATATTTAATGAAGTTTGGCCTCATTTAAGCTACATGCAAAGGAGCCTGCATGAAACTACATGCATCAGCTGCATGCAGCATGCATCAGCTGCATGAAACTACATGCATGCAGCCGCACGCAGGTAGCTTGGATTGAATACGTTGCTGTTCAATCCCAATTTGCTTACCAAAATCAAATGACGAATTCAATAATTTCACAAAACGAATTGTTCAAAAAGACAATCAAAATACACATGTTCCATATTAGACAACATAACATATCTATGATCTACTAAACAAACCATTTGCTATTTGATCCCGGAACTGGTTCATGTTATGGTCTTTTTCCGAAACTACAGCTCTTGACGAACTCGGCTGGGAGGTACAGGATTGAAGGGGAACATAATTCTCATTGCGATCACAGCGAGCAAAATGTCTATCGCCGATATTACTGTCCCTAATAAAATTGTGTAGTGCCATACATGCAACTATAATTTTGCTTTGCTTATGTACCGAATACTTAGATATCTTGAGCAAAATCCTCCACTTCATCTTCAAAACCCCGAATGCCCTCTCTATGACATTTCTAAGAGATGAATGTGCATAGTTAAATGTTTCTTTTTTACCTTTGGCCATTCCCGCGTTGCGGAACTCAAGAAGATGGTACTTTGATCCCTTGTACGGTGCAAGATATCCTAGACGATTCGGATAACCCAAGTCCACTTGTCGGTGTTTCGAACCGGGGGGTCCTAGCACCGGCATGTGAATTTGTATCTGCGTGTTCCTAGCTCCGGATGGTGATGCAAGAAGAACACAAGAGGTTTATACTGGTTCGGGCGAAGCGCGCCCTACGTCTAGTGTGACATGCGGGGTTCGTGTTATCTTGCACTGGGGTGCTCATAGTAGGGGTACAAGCAGGTTAGAGAGGGTACTGGACCCAGGTCTCGTGCGGGGATGAGCGAGTTGTATGTTTCTAGTTCGGTGGTTGTGCTGGCTATTTGTCGTTCGATCCTCCCCCTCAGGGGTGTCTCTGGCTCCTCCTTTTATATCCTCAAGGAGGGTGCAGGTTACAAGGAGATAGTACATAGGTGCTCTTAGTCAAAAAAGGTGGGGGCGAGCTACTGTTGCTCTACAGTGACGATATGGTCGTCGTGCTTGTCGTTGTGGCCAGGCACGTCCGACATTATGGCAATGCAGTGTCGGATCCCTTCGTCCCATCCTTGCGCCTGTCGGCTTGTGCCAAGTCCTCCGGTCGGCAGGTTGGACCTCGTCCGAGGCCTGGCTGCGAGGCCTCGGGCGAGACGGAGAGTGGATTCATCCTTTGAGGCCTGCCTTGGAGGGCTCAGGGGATGAGGTCTTGTGGACTGGCAATCCACAGTGACGGGTGTACTTGATGCATAGGGATTTTGACTCTCGAGGAGAGCCGAGTCCTCCGCTGCGCTGTAGCTTGTCAGATGGTCGTACATCATAGTGGCCCCAGAGTGGGTATAGTGCCAAACAGTGCCACCGGGTGTGGCTTTCCATGCCCGGATCTTCCGGTGGTGGAAAAAGAGGATGTGACTCCCGTCTTGTCTTCCCACGCCTCCTGCATGCTCCTGCCCTATCCTGACAGCAGGTGTCAACGCGTTCCAGGGAGGTGTGTGGTTCTGTTTCACAGGACGCGACCGCAGCATGTGGTGGTGCAGTTGTCAGAGCTGAAGAGCGGGGAGCTCCCTTCTTGCGGAAGGTTTGAGAGGTAGTGGAGCGCTCGCCCGAGGCCTGACGCGGAGGGCTCAGGTGAGATGGAGATCGATCGTTTGCCCGAGGCCTTGCACGGAGGGCTCGGGTGAGACGGAGAAAGAGTGTTCGCCCGAGGCCTCGCTCGGAGGGCTCAGGCGAGACAGAGAACGAGCGCTAGCTCGAGGCTTGGCTCGGAGGGCTCGGGCGAGATGGAGGACGAGCGCTATCCCTAGGCCTGGCTTGGAGGGCTCGGGCGAGATGGAGAACGAGCGTTCGCCCAAGGCCTGGCTTGGAGGGCTTGGGCGAACGCCCAGATTGTTGGGCCGTCGCGGCCTGCTTCCGCTTGACGGGTTTTCGGACTTTGGCTTGGTGGGCCAAGTAGCGTCGATTGCCTTCTTGGCCCTGGTTATGCTTTTTCAAAGTGAAGGTTTTGGGGTACCCCTTTTCCATGCACTTGACAGTAGCCACCGAGCCCCCGCTCTAGTGTTGGCACTCGAGCCGGGGGTCACGAAATCAGGAACATAGGGTGCCTAAAAACTCCTCGGCGGAGGACGCGCGAGCGTTCTCCGCGGCGGTAGCCTCCGAGCCTCCGGGGGGATGCTGGCATTCCCTCAGAGGCTCAGCCGTCACTTGGTAGTTATCGTCGGGTTCCTTGCTGAACCCTGGTGGTTCTCCTTCCGGTGGGTGCGCGCGAGCGCACCCGCCGGGTGTAGCCCCCGAGGCCTTGGGGGAATGAGGCATTCGTCCAAGGGCTGGAAATCTCGTGTATACACAAGGGAAGGTGGTTAGTCATATTCCATGAGCCCCCGAGCCCCTCGATTGCCGATCGACGGCTTTGGGCTCAGGGACGGTCCAAGGTCTTTCGCCCTTGTCTCGGGTGCGAGGCGAGCCCCCGAGCCCTTTTTCGCAAAGGGTCGGTCAGGGGCGGCCTCGTCTTAGTCTTTCGACCCTCACGCATCCTTTTCGCAAGGAAGAGGGGTGGTGATGCCGCGCTACCCTTGGTGGGTATCGGTCACGGCATCTCCGGTGAGCTGTTAACAGGTAAATCCGAGTGTGTGCCCGTGCCCCATTCGATAGGGGTCGGCTAGGGGCCCGGAGGCGCACACATAGAGCCAGAGGATAGTCACCAGGGCCTGAAACCGTTCGATTGGTTCCGAGGGCTCGTTACCTTCCTCCGTTGGGATCCCATCTGTGACCGTCCTGCTAGCCTCGGATTGGACTTTGGATGCCCTGAGCAGTCGAGCTCAGGCTCGGCTCGGGCCATGCGATAGGCGCATCCGCGGTCATCCCTGACTCTGTTATCCTGGGGCGGCTGTTGAACCCTCGGTGGGACTAGCCTTCGAACCCCTAGAATGTAACGGGCTCGGTGCCCTGGGTTTCTTCGCTGGGAAGGAGTCAGAGGTAGGTTACCTTTTCTGTTGGAGCGGCGGGCATGCCTTTTTAGGTGGCTTTCTCTGGGGCGTGGGCGGCGCTCGTTGTGGATGTATTGAGGGGCCCACGTCCAGACATTTAATGCTTGTGTGCGCACTCGTATCGAGGGGATTTCCACAATCATGAGATCCCCCGGCGTGCACCGCATTAAATGTGCGTGAATAGTGACCGACCGGAATCTGGCCGTTGGTTTTCACCTTATAAATACGCCCCTTGGAGATTTCGGAGCGGTTCCTTTCCTCATTCGCTCGTCTTCCTCCCCCGTCCAGCCACACAAAAGAAGAGGAAGGGAGGGAGAGAGAGTTTGTGCGACCTTCTCCCTTTGTGACGTCCCCCCCCTTCGTTGTTCGGGATGGCCGATGCTACTGAGCCGTGGGGCGCTTCCGTCGCCACCCCGGAGATGCTGGCGGAGCTGGTGCAGAAGGGGCTCCTTCGGGGCTTATCCGGCTCCGATAGGCCATAGTGGATCACCACCGGTCCGGAGGAGGAGGAGCCGAGGCCTCAAGACGGCTATGTGGTCAGCTTCATTGCTTTCCATGAGCGCGGGTTTGGGATGCCGGCGGGCCGGTTCCTCCGAGCCCTTCTCGCCTACTACAGGCTCGAGCTGCACCACCTCACCCCCAACTCCATTTCGCAGGCGGCCATCTTTGTGACCGTCTGCGAGGGTTTCCTAGGGATCGAGCCCCACTGGGAGCTCTATATTCACCTCTACCGGGGTGAACTCTTCACGAAGGCGGTTTCGGATGGTCGGAGGTTGATGAGGTCGGGGAGTTGCATGCTCTGCGTTCGCTAGCATAGGGCGAGCCTGTACATCCCGTCCCAGGCGACCACCTCGAACAAGGACTGGCGTATGGGCTGGTTCTACCTCCGTAACGATGACGACCTGCTGCCAACGTATACTGGTCGCGTCATCGAATCGCGGCCAGAATCCTGGAACTACGATGTTGTCGACAAGAGGCAGAACCGGCTCAGCCCGCTACTCGAGGCCCTGGCGAGGCTGCGGAAGGCGGGCCTTATGGCCGGGATGGTCGTGGCCTGGTTCCACCAGCGGTGCGTGCTGCCGCTGATGAACCGGCCCTTGATCATGGTGAAGATGAGGGATGATGCGCCTCTCCTGCATGAGTGCCAGATGAGGGCGTCACCGCCCGCCTATCCCGAGCTCGTTCGCCGGGCGAAGGATGCGGTGAAGGAGGTGAAGGACTTGAACAAGCTGCTCAATATTCTGATGCGCCCGTTCCGCGGGTACATTAGTTTGGTAAGAGGATCGATCTTTTGGTTGTGTTGCTCCGAAGCCTTCTTTTTTCGTGTTCGGTCCTTACTTCCCTCTTTCTGCAGGGTCTACGGACGATCATCGCCTCGAAGCCTCCCCTTCCCGAGGAAATGGAGGAGAGGCGACGCCGGGCCGAGGAGAGGAAGAAGAGAAAGGATGATAAGGACGCCAGGCGGGCTAAGCATTGGAAGGACCTTGACGACATGGAGAGGCGTCGGCGGCAACAGAGGCTCCATCGTGAGCCGGAAGAGTCCTCCCCCATGGTGGAGGATTCCAATGATGAATACGAGGAGGGCTTGGAGGGGGACTCCGAGCCCCTGGCGGGGTTTCCAGACGTGGACCGTTCGCCGGTCCGATCGGCGAGCCCCGCGATGGGCGCGTCCGGGGCGCAGGCGGCGGGGCAGAGCCCTGTTCCTGCCTTGGGCGTGGGTGGCGAGGCTTCTGCGCCCCGCGGGGGTGACGGGTCCGACCAGGTCCCATTGCCGCCGGCATCGGTGGGGGTTTTGATTGAGATCCTCGAGGCGGAGCTCCTGCCTCCCCCGAGCGGGGTCCCCCCTGCAGGGACACCGCGACCGCAGACCCCGTCTGTGCCTTCTACGAGGAGGGCCCCGAGGGCTGGGTGAGCACTCGTCGCTTGCCCGTCCCGTGTTTGTTCGTGTGGGGATTTTTCTTCATGATGCGTATCTTTCTTCTCTTGTCTCAGCGGGAAGCGGTCTGCGGAGGCCCTACCCCTTCGCCCCCGGAAGGCACTGAAAACGAGAGCGACCTCCTCCGCCGGCGCGGTGGTGGCACCGTCTGTGACGCCACCACTGCCTAGGTCCGGCGGGCTGGTCGTCACCCCCAAAATCGTCGGGCTCCCACAGGGGCCCCGGTCTTTGGTGGGGTGCTAGAGGAGGCCCCTGCTTCTGGGGCATCGAGAGATGAGGGAGCTCCGGGAGCCTCGACCGTTGGAGTCGAGGCCGCCAAGGCGGCTGAGGCAGAGCCGTCCCAGGCCGTTGCGCTCGAGGCTGGGGCTGACGTCCTGCCTCAGAGGTCGCATTTGTCGGAGGAGATCCATAGCATCTCTTCTGACGAGACTTCCCCAAAAGGTGGGAAAGTAGAGGCGGAGGTCGAGGTTACCAGTGCGCCGTCGAGGCTGCCGGTGCCAGAGGTCGGAGGAGGGGGCGAAAGCTCGGCCCTTGCCCGCTTGGTAGGTCGTTCTCCCACTTGGGGCAGCCCTTGAGTTATAGCATGTTTTACCTTATCAAAATACCATCAACAGGACTCAGTTTCAAGGAAGTATAGCATATCATGAGCATATTTATCACTAATAAGTTCCACTTGTACTCTTAGTATTTGATTTGCAGGTATAACAAAATAAGAAGGAAATGGACACCTGGACCCACCCAAGGTGGGGTCGGCCGACCCCACCATGGGAGCTACTCGGGCTTGGTGACGTGGCACTATCCAAATGAAGCTTCACCAAGCTACTTTCCCCCATCAGATCAAACATATGTTTGCATTCAACGGTGAAAGATGAGAAGCACATGGATCCATGGGCCCACACGAGAAAGCAAATGCAACCAACATATGACACCATACTCCATGACATGTGGGGACACCAGGGGAGACAAAACAGTGGGCCAGCCCTGTCATAGGGGGGTCGGCCGACCCCCCCTTGGTGGGCCCTGGCTACACTATTCAGCCTGGTGATGTCAGCACCTTCTAGAAGCAAAGTGGTGGGCCCACCTGTCATTGGCTGGGGTCGGCCGATCCCAGGGTGAGCCCCATCCAATGTCGGTTGTTTGCACATGTTTCACACTTGAAAAATAAAGGCCATCCATCCATGGCGGTTGCTATGGCGGTTTGATCCAATGGCCAAGGAAGGAGAGCACGCGGATCGCTGACGTGGCACCGAAGTAGCCGCTACTCCACCTCCAAGCTATAAATACCCCCCTAGAGCTCTTCATTTGTATGCATCCAAGGAGAGAAAGCCTACTTAGTAGCTTTAGTGTTAGAAGAGAGGGAAGGGAGTGAGGAGTTCCACGGAGGAGTCCCGGCCTGTCGGGAATCTTCTCCAAGGTGCGCCTCAGCGGATGCGATTCTTCTTGTAAGTGTTACATTTGAGTCCTTCTAGTATTTAATATTCTGGTCTGGTAATTTAAGTTTACAGTTCTTTTACTTGGCACATTGCTTTACTTTGTTGAAGTGCTCTAGGCCTAATAAGCTTAGCTTTAGAGCAGTAAGATTAGTGTAGACGTGATGTCTAGGCTATATCTTGCCAGTGTGGACTTCTTGTCGCACTTGTGTAGACGCCTGGTGGTAGAGTGACAGACACAGCCAGTGCTTGGAGTTCCTCTCAAGTGTTGTAGGCAAGTTGAAAATAATAGTTGGGTAGCAGCATTGCCGCCTCAGTAGTTGTTAGGTGGAGAACCTTTTAATCAACTACTGTTTCGTCCTTCGCCCCCAGTAAGGAATGAGGTGGTAAACCTCAGTACTCTTAGAAAACCAGTACCAGATATTGATATTAGGAAGACCTCTCTATCCCAGTTATCATATACCCTTTGATCATCCTTTGACGATCCTACCTCTAGTTAATCCACTTCACGTTCCCTGTGGAAATACGATACCTGGAATACTCCTGGTGAAAAGCTACAATTGACTATCGTGCACTTGCGGTATATCCGTTTGCCATTTCTGGTGTCAACAAGCATCTCTGGTGCCGCTGCCGGGGATTAGGCTCCATAGTCTAGTTCTAGTGGTTGCATTAGGAAGTGTCAACAAGCTTTTCTGGCGCCGTTGCCGGGGAACGGTAGCTGTGTTAGCTAGAACAAAGTCATTAAAGTTATCGTAGTTTGATTAGAACCTTCATTTCATAAATCAATATGGATCAAACAACCCTTTTTGACTACGCTGCTCCATCGAGCGCTGAGTTGGAGCCGCCTAGTTCATCTCATGCCATTTTGGCAGTTCGCTATGAGCTTCGCCCCAGCCTCATAGCGATGGTTCAGGAGAATCCCTTTTCGGGAGAAGTAGATGAGAATCCTTATACCCATCTACGTGATTTCGAACAACTTTGTTCGTGTATTCACATCCGAGGGATGAGGCGAGTCACTCTTAAGTGGAAGCTATTTCCGTTCTCGTTAACGGGAAAAGCTAGACGCTGGTATACTCGCTACGTTGGTAGTGTGAACGGAGAATGGGAGAAACTGCAAGCCATGTTCTGCTTAACGTACTTTCCCATATCCCGCGTAGCTCATCTTCATAGAGATGTGCTAAACTTCAAACAAGACGAGAAGGAATCTCTAGGTGCGGCCTGGGCACGACTTACAGACTTAGCATCCTCTGGCCCAGATTTAGCTATAACCGAGCCAACCCTTATGCAACATTTCTATCTCGGTCTTAGCCAAAACTCCGCACAATTCCTTGATTTAGCCTCTAAAGGAGCTTTCCTCCATTTACCCATTAGTGAAGGTAAGGAAGTCCTTGCAACCATTCTCAAGAACACCCCCTACACCGATGACCATGGTGAAACTCTAGAGGAAGATCAAACTCCTAGGGACGAACCCATGACAGCCGAAACTCCTTTACCTATACCCCAAGCTGTCAAACCTGAACCACAACCACCTACTCCTCCAAAGGAAGAAGTAATTCATCCTTTGGATTATCCTCTAAATATCAAGACAGATCTTTTCGCCGATTATGGCAATGTCTCGAAACAACCTGTGCAGAAGAGATCCACAGCCCGTAGAGCTCCTAATAACCACATGCCAACCCAGTTTGAGGCAACTTACCTTAAGGCGACTGCCCAAGAGCTCATGTCTATTATGAGCAACGAATGGTTCAGGGAGGCTGAAGCATCATTAGATGTCGTTAAGCTTCTATCCTGTTTCACATCCATACCGTGTGCCATAAACATGACGGCTGTAGATTCCCTCTATGATCCCGCTGTAGGAGTAAATTTAATGTCTAAATCATTGATGTCAACACTCCTAGGTGAGGAACCGCTAAACCCAACTAATAAATTCCTTAAGCTTCCTTCTGGAAAATTGGTCGAGAGTTGCGGGATTGCACAGAATATTTCTATCACAATTAACAAGGTTAGCTTCCTCGCAAACTTCTATGTCTTTGACGTAGACAAGGTCGACTTGTTAATTGGGCAGCCACTCATGAGATTCATTGAGGGATTTCATGAAGGGAGCCTTAAGGGTCACCTTGGGAAGGATCTAGATCTTTCAGTTCCTTTTGCCGGCTCCGTTAATTCGATAGCCGAACCAAAACCCGAGCCTGATCCAATAGAGGAGGTGATGTCGGTATCTTCACTAGAAACTTCTCAACCTGATCTAGAAGAAGACACCCATGACTTTATCCAAGAAGAAGACACTGATTTAGATGAACCGTTAGACTTAGATGAGTCTGAACCTCCACCAAAACCCTCTATAGAGCTAAAGCCACTTCCTTCTGGGCTTACGTATGCCTTCCTTAATGGTGATAGAGAGACTCCCGTGATCATTTGTGATCGACTTACAATGGAAGAAGTTTCTAAACTCGTCATCGTCCTAGAAAAACACCGATCCGTCTTAGGATATTCGTTGCAAGATCTCAAGGGAATTAGTCCCGCTCTTTGCACACATCGCATTCCGATCGAACCCGATGCTACACCTTCTAGAGAGCCACAAAGGAGGCTCAACAATGAGATGAGAGAAGTAGTAAAGAAGGAGGTCTTGGAGCTCTTGCACGCGGGCATAATCTACCCTGTTCCAAACAGCGAGTGGGTCAGCCCCGTCCAAGTAGTTCCTAAGAAAGGAGGAATGACGGTCGTTAAAAATCAAAACAATGAATTGATTCCACAACGAACCGTCACGGGATGGAGAATGTGCATAGACTACCGAAAACTTAACAAGGCCACAAAGAAAGACCACTTTCCGTTGCCATTCATCGATGAGATGTTGGAACAGCTAGCCAAACATTCCTTCTTTTGTTTCCTTGATGGGTATTCTGGGTACCATCAAATTCCAATCCATCCCGACGACCAAAGTAAGACCATGTTCACATGCCCCTATGGGACATATGCATATAGGCGCATGTCATTTGGCCTGTGCAATGCCCCTGCTTCATTTCAGAGGTGCATGATGTCCATCTTCTCGGATATGATAGAAGAAATCATGGAAGTTTTCATGGACGACTTTTCAGTCTATGGAACAACCTTTGATCACTGCTTAGAGAATCTAGACCGTGTCTTACAACGCTGTCAAGAAAAGCACTTGATCTTGAACTAGGAGAAATGCCACTTCATGGTTCGAGAAGGAATAGTGCTAAAATATAGAGTATCTGAACGTGGAATAGAGGTAGATAGAGCTAAAATAGAAGTTATAGAACAGCTCCCACCTCCCACGAATGTTAAAGGCGTTCGCAGTTTCCTTGGCCACGCCGGTTTTTATAGAAGGTTTATAAAAGATTTTTCTCAAATTGCTAGACCTTTAACAAACCTGCTAGCTAAAGACGCACCCTTTGACTTTGACGACAGATGCTTAGACTCTTTTTACCATCTAAAGAAAGCACTTATCTCTGCACCAGTCATTCAACCCCCTGACTGGTCGCTACCTTTTGAGATAATGTGCGATGCTAGTGACTATGCTGTAGGAGCTGTCCTAGGACAGACCCAGGATAAGAAACACTATGCCATTTCCTATGCTAGTAAAACGCTAACCGGACCACAGCTAAACTACGCAACAACAGAAAAAGAACTTTTAGTTGTGGTGTTTGCTATAGACAAGTTTAGATCTTACTTGGTAGGAGCCAAGGTGATCATCTACACCGATCACGCAGCTCTGAAATACCTACTTACTAAGAAAGATGCTAAACCTCGGCTAATAAGATGGATCCTACTCCTCCAAGAATTTGATCTAGAAATTAGAGATAAAAAGGGAGTAGAGAACTCTGTAGCCGACCACTTGTCTAGAATGCAAATTGAGGATAAACAGGACCTGCCCATCAACGACTATCTTCGGGACGACACACTCCTCAAAGTTTCAGACACCTACCCGTGGTATGCAAACATCGTCAACTACATAGTCTCAGGCTACGTACCCCCTGAAGTAGACATGGTAGAGTTCAAACTATACACAACCTAAAACCTACAAGTCTCTTCTCTTCATTGCTTGAATCAAATCCTAAAAGCTACTTTTCCTCGGTCTCATGTCTTGGTTCAAGAAGTTATAGGCTAGGCTTACCTTAGGCTTTGAGGTGGGGCCCACAGACCCCAGTTAGGGGGTCAGGCGATCCCTATATGGGGCCCACCTGCAACAAGGGTTGCACAATCGTGTAGATGGGCTCGAGCCGGGTACGTGACCACGTCGGACACCCATCAAGGGGGTCGGGCGACCCCGCCTCGGGGAGGGTCGACGCGGAGCTGAGTTCACCGCGGCGAGGGGATAACAACCCCGGAGATGAGCTCCAAATTCAAAATCTAAGGGGTCAGGCGATCCCCGCCTTGCGGGATTTGTACGGCGGCGCAACGGGCTCTGTGAAGTTACGAGTTTTCTGCGGCGATCCCGTGAAAATCGGCGTCGTAGTCGCCTGCAGCCACTATTTAAGCCTTGCACCCCTCTCCTTCTTCCTTCTACTCGCAATTCCACGCAAAGCCAGAGCCTCCTAGCCTTCCCTGCACTCTCCACCGCGACCTAAAGCACTAGCCATGGCACCCACTAGCAAGCCTACGCGCCCTGCAACACCCACGCCATGACGGGCCCTAACCGAAGATCTAGAGCAGGCCCTCGCGATCAACGTAATCGACGCGGTGCCGCTGGCCATGGTACCTCCACCAGGGGGGCTGGTCGGGCCGGCGGCGGGGTCGCCCGATCCCACCAGGGGTCGGCCGACCACCCCCCTCCATCGCCTCGCGCGGCGGCATCGTCCCGCTCGCTGACTCCGAGAAGGGGGATCAGGATATCCCCCGGCCGTTCCATCACGCCGACTAGGCCGACCACGAGCCAACTCGCGCTGAATGGGAAGGTCCCATTGGAGGAGAACCCGCGCGCGATCACCACGACAATGGGGAGTACGGAGTACACTTCGTCGTACTTGTTGATGGTCCTTAAACACCTGTTTTACCATCAACATTTGACCCTAAAGTCCACCAAAAGGCATGAAATGTAGTCAAATAGGTTCAAACTAACCGAATTCCACATGTCCATAGAATTTTATTTGAATGCAGGATTTGAACCAAATTTGGACATATGGACCCACCAGAGGCCAAGCCCACTCAGCAGGGCCCAAATGGGCCTAAGGGGGGTGGCGCCCGCCACCCCTAGGTGGCGCCCGCCACCTCTAAGTGGCGCCCGCCACTTGGGTTGGCCCAAGCTTCACCCCCTGCCACGTCACCGATCCGTGTGACCTCCCCAAGGCCAAATCTTGGCCCTTGGTCACTAGGTCAGTGGCATCGGACGACTCAGGATGAAGAGGCGTGGATCAAGGCTGAATGGAGGTTGCTAGGACATGCAACCGACCTCCAAACCGCCTTGGACAACCACCTGGATGCCGTTGAAGCCAAGGCGGTGCATCCAGCGGCCAGGACACTGGCGGCCTCCAGTAGGGGGTGGCGCCCACCACCTGACCTAACCCTAGGTCGGTTGGCTGCCCCCTATAAGTACCCCCCTCACTCATTTGGGCTATAAATACCCCCTAGAGGCATCACTTCATGGACACACCTTCATATCCCACACAAGAGAAGCAAAGCAAGTAGAAGCAAGCAAGTGAGAGCTCAGAGAGCTTAGGCAAGTAGGTAGCTAGTAGAGCAAGGCATCTTTGCCCTCGCGGTAGCGCTGCTCAAGGCTTAGCTCAAGAGTAGAGGCGTGCGAGTGATCGGTCCTGGAGCTGGGAAGAGTATTCCTTCATCTCCAGTTCAGGTTTTGCTCTTGTATCTCAAGCACTTTACTATATTCTAGTTCATCATTTCAAGTATTACTTTATTCTACTTATCAGTATTGAGTGGTATACTTGATTGATTGCTTGAGTGCCTAGCTATCCTACAGTTCAATTCACTTAGCCACGGTAGTTAATCTCTAGTGAGCTTAGTGTTTGATCTTTGCCAATAGGTTGCTTAGTTAGTTTAGTATTTATCTTATTAAGTCAAGTGTTTGCTCTGACGTCCGCAAGGGTGTCTCTATTCAAAGCTAGGATAGAGATAGTTAGAATATAGTTAAGCGTGGTGCTTAGTTATAGACTTACCTTCAGATACGGCTGGACCCCCGGATAGCTGTGGTAGCAAGCAGGTGGTGACAGCCCTGTGCGCCTTGAATTCCACCACGTAGTTGGCCCAGTTTAACAGTAAGGCTCGTTGTGCTAGCGTTCAACCTAAGTAAGTGGTAAAGGCTAGTACTCCTCGATACTTGATAAGATAGGAATAAAACTATACTCAACTTAGTTGCTTTATTGTCTTTTGCCTGCCTTGCTTCATAACTATCTTGCTTCGTAGTTATCTTGCTTCGTGGTTATCTAGGAAGAGTTATCATTAGTTAGTAGTTAGTTATCTTAGTTATCTTTAGTTACCCCTTTATCTACCCATCCATCCACCTTACTTTAGCCATCCATATCATCCTTACCTATCCACCCATATATTCTTTCTAGCCTTTCATCTCTTCCCTTCTCCCCTTTTCCCTTTTCTCTTTTTCGACTCTCATCCCCTCCTTGACTCAACTCATACACCACCCTAGCCTTCCCTTGGGATCAAATAAATCGACACCTGGTACTCCCAGGCGAAGTGCTACTACGATAGTTATGTGCGCTTGCAGAATCTCCTCCTGGTAGATTGCAATCTCTCTAGCTAGCTCCTACTAGTGTCGGGATTGACAACCCCGCTTGGCATTAGTAGATAGCTGCTTTAGCTCCACTCCTTTAGGTATAGTGACCGGTCTTGCTTCAAGCATTTCTGACGCCGTTGCCGGGGATAGACTCCATAGTCTACTCCTAGTAACAACGTTAGCAAGTGCCAACAAGCATTCCTGGGCCGTTACCGGGGATAGTTGCCTAGCTCTATCTTTAGTGAAGCTAAGAACTACCAACAGTACTCCCCGTCGACGCCCACGTTCTGGAAGACCCATCGGATTATGGCCGGTGGGCATGGACGAGGGAAAGTGGTCGTCCCTTCTCTCAACACGGAAGAGAAGGGTGAGCTGCGGGAGTCCCTGGAGTCCCAGGCTTCTATTCGGCGGAGGATGGACCCCCCATCGATCAAAGGGTCGTCGGGACAATTCGAGGAGGAAGACGAGAAGACGGATCTGGAGAGGCTGATGCACGTCACCTCCACCCTGCAAGCAAAGAACAAGGTGTTGGAGGAGACGGTGTCAGAGTTGAAGATGGCGAATAAAGACTTAGAAGATGACTTTCGCCATCTTAGGATTAGCACCTCTGCGAAGCTCAAACGCTTCGCTAGGGCTATGGGGCAGGATGACCTCCTAGACCCCCCATCACCATAAATAAGTTTAGCTTAGGTTAGAATAAAGTTCCTTTTTAAATTTATTTTGAATTTCCAAGTTTCATCTTAGATTTATTTTTTTTGAATTTCCCTTTTAAATTTCCATTGTATTTCCCTTCTTAGAGAATAAATAAAATATATCTTGTCTCTACTGGTGTGTTTGCCACCAGTAGAGCGCTTTGCATTTTACCTTTGCATCCTGTTCAGAGTTCATTTATGGAAAAATTCAAGTGTGGGGGGTCGGACGACCCCCAAATTTCATCATTGAACCGCACTGAACTGCTGAGCACAGGCTAACACGCTGCAGTGCACAAAACAGAGGTAAGCAAGGGGTCGGGCGACCCCCATTCTCTTGAATTTTTGAAAAGTGTTTTTGCAGATGTAAAATTGAATGGAGGAAAAAGCAAATGGCAACGAAAACCACCATGGTGACTTGGGCCCACCAGCGCACCTCTGCACAGTAAGCTCAACACTGCTGTCTGGTTCGTTTCCCCTTTCTCCTCTCGGTTCAAATAGTTTCACACTCATTCCATATTCTGAATAAAATAAAATAAAAAGGTACAAAGTAACTTGAGTTATGATATGCTAAGAATGTTGATGACATAAAACCATGTTCTTACATATGTTTATACTCATAGGTAATCTAAATTAGGAAACCGTATTGACTAAGTTGTTGTTAAAAGTGAGATAAATCTTGGCTTAACACTCAAACCTGTTTTTGTTTAAGGTGCTTAGAGATTTGTTTTTGAAAATATCTCAAAACCATAGTATCATTTACTCCTCTATAGTAAGAAATACCTACCAAAACCATACATATGCATATATGATCAAAACCTTTTACACACTTGCTACTTGTTTTTGTCTTGAGTTTGGTCAAACCTTGTTGACCCTAGTTGAGAATTTTGTCATAATCACAAGATCAAGATCACGTACACACCATCTACATATGCAACTTCTACACTGGAAGTATGCCTGCAGATGCCATTCATTTCCACTCTATAGATGCTCCATACATTAAAGTTCTACAATATCTCTCTCTCTAACTCTGGCTAGTAAAAAGAGACATTAAGGCTAAGCAAAAGAAAAAGAAAAAAAAGATGTGGACACATGAAGGTCCACTATAAAAAAAATTGTGGACACATGAAGGTCCACTAAAAAAATATGGACACATGAAGGTCCATTGTTGAAAAATGCTAGCCATGTCTCGAGGTAAAATAAAGTAGAGAGAGAGATTATATTAAAGGAGCATTCTAGTCCACATACTTTCCACACACATGCACATCTTGATCTAGGATTATGACATTCTTCTCCTTGGATCCTTGTTTTGACTTTACAATATATGCAAAACAAGTATGCTACTTTGTTTATCCCTACCAAGCTCCACATAAGCCTGATAGATTAGGATAAAACAAAAATAAGGCAATCACATGCTATGCCTTGGTGAGGAACCAAACACCTATAAGAGTGTCTTGAGAGTACTATATGAGGAGTAAGCATGAACTATGTGTTTTCCTTTCAAACTGTCCTAAAAACTCTAAGTACCAAGAACAAGAATTCAGGGAGATGACTTTGCTTTGAGATTTGTTCCTTTTCTCAACATCTAAAGGATATATGATAGACAGTACCACATAACCCATTTGTATAAACTATGTTAGGAATGATGCTTTATGATCATTATCATTTTAAGTATGTTCACTTTCTCTAACCTTTACTCGAGGACGAGCAAAGATTCAAGTGTGGGGGATCTTGTTGACGGAAGTTATAGCATGTTTTACCTTATCAAAATACCGTCAACAGGACTCAGTTTCAAGGAAGTATAGCATATCATGAGCATATTTATCACTAATAAGTTCCACTTGTACTCTTAGTATTTTATTTGTAGGTATAACAAAATAAGAAGGAAATGGACACCTGGACCCACCCAAGGTGGGGTCGGCCGACCCCACCATGGGAGCTCCTCGGGCTTGGTGACGTGGCACTATCCAAGTGAAGCTTCACTAAGCTACTTTCCCCCATCAGATCAAACATGTGTTTGCATTCAACAGTGAAAGATGAGAAGCACATGGATCCATGGGCCCACACGAGAAAGCAAATGAAACCAACATATGACACCATACTCCATGACATGTGGGGACACCAGGGGAGACAAAACAGTGGGCCAGCCCTGTCATAGGGGGGTCGGCCGACCCCCCCTTGGTGGGCCCTGGCTACACTATTCAGCATGGTGATGTCAGCACCTTCTAGAAGCAAAGTGGTAGGCCCACCTGTCATTGGCTGGGGTCGGCCGATCCCAGGGTGAGCCCCATCCAATGTCGGTTGTTTGCACATGTTTCACACGTGAAAAATAAAGGCCATCCATCCATGGCGGTTGCTATGGCGGTTTGATCCAATGGCCAAGGAAGGAGAGCACGCGGATCGCTGACGTGGCACCGAAGTAGCCGCTACTCCACCTGCAAGCTATAAATACCCCCTAGAGCTCTTCATTTGTATGCATCCAAGGAGAGAAAGCCTACTTAGTAGCTTTAGTGTTAGAAGAGAGGGAAGGGAGTGAGGAGTTCCACAGAGGAGTCCCGGCCTGTCGGGAATCTTCTCCAAGGTGCGCCTCAGCGGATGCGATTCTTCTTGTAAGTGTTACATCTGAGTCCTTCTAGTATTTAATATTCTAGTCTGGTAATTTAAGTTTACAGTTCTTTTACTTGGCACATTGCTTTACTTTGTTGAAGTGCTCTAGGCCTAATAAGCTTAGCTTTAGAGCAGTAAGATTAGTGTAGACGTGGTGTCTAGGCTATATCTTGCCAGTGTGGACTTCTTGTTGCACTTGTGTAGACGCCTAGTGGTAGAGTGACAGACACATCCAGTGCTTGGAGTTCCTCTCAAGTGTTGTAGGCAAGTTGAAAATAATAGTTGGGTAGCAGCATTGCCGCCTCAGTAGTTGTTAGGTGGAGAACCTTTTAATCAACTACTGTTTCGTCCTTCGCCCCCAGTAAGGAATGAGGTGGTAAACCTCAGTACTCTTAGAAAACCAGTACCAGATATTGATATTAGGAAGACCTCTCTATCCTAGTTATCATATACCCTTTGATCATCCTTTGACGATCCTACTTCTAGTTAATCCACTCCACGTTCCCTGTGGAAATACGATACCTGGAATACTCCTGTTGAAAAGCTACAATTGACTACCGTGCGCTTGCGGTATATCCGTTTGCCATTTCTGGTGTCAACAATCATCTCTGGTGCCGCTGCCGGGGATTAGGCTCCATAGTCTAGTTCTAGTGGATGCATTAGGAAGTGTCAACAGGCTCTTCGCGCTCAGGCTGCCGAGGAGGCGTCCAAGGCGCGGGCCCTGAGCGTGGACTTGGAGCAGGCCCGGAAATCGGCTGAGGCCTTGGCCACCGATGCCCAAAAGTGGGAAGGGGTGGCAAAAGGTGACCTTTTCTTCCGTAGGCCTCCTGGTTTTATCATCGTGTTTTTTGATCTTTTGACGAGTTGTGTCGATCGCGGTTGCCGAGGCCAAAGAGCACCCCACCCGGGAGGCGGAGAAGGTTAAGGACCTGGCGTTGTGACTGGAGGAGTCCGAGAAGGCGGTCAAGGCTCTTCGCGCTCAGGCTGCCGAGGAGGCGTCCAAGGCGCGGGCCCTGAGCGCGGACTTGGTGCAGGCCAGGAAATCGGCTGAGGCCTTGGCCACCGATGCCGAGAAGTGGGAAGGGGTGGAAAAAGGTGACCTTTTGTTCCGTAGGCCTCCTGGTTTTATCATCATGTTTTTTGATCTTTTGACGAGTTGTGTTGATCTTCTACAGAGCTGAGGAGGAAGCTTGCTGAGGCAGAGGAGGCCTCGGCCGCCCTGTAGTCGGTCTATCAGGCTGAGGCCTCGGATCACCAGGCCCTGCAAGATGCAGCCGCCGAGGCCTGCGCGACCCTCGGGACCGTAGATGGTCAGTCGGGGAGTTCCCTGACCAGCCGTCTGGCCGTCCTGAGTGCTCAGATGAATGACCGGGTGCGTGGTGCCCTTCATCTTGGGGTGAAGCGGCCCTTCGCCCTGATCTCCAGCCACTACGATGGGATCAACTTCGGCGCCGTTAGCCAGGGCTATATCTTGTCGGATGATGAAGACGAAGTCGAGCGGGAGATCGCAGAGTTCACCAAGGCCGTCGAGGCCCCTAGGGAAGCCCTGGCTTGGTTTTTTGAAGAGGACGTGGGGCTTCCCCTAGCTGCTGTTTCCTCGGCTCCTGAAGACCCCCCGGTGACTGCACCTGCGGATGAGCCTCAAGAGGAGAAACAGAGTTAGTTTGGGCCACCGAGCCCTTGTGTTGTGTCCTCCGTGGGAGGATACTTTTTGTAAGAAAGAACATGCTCGCGGCCTTCGAGGCTTAATGTAAAAATGTTTTCGCATTTCATTCCTTGTTGCCTGTTTTTTTTGCCTTTTTTGCGTGTGGAAGGATCTCGGTGGAAATCCTTAGGGTACTTAGGCTACCTTTCGAGGTGAGGTAACGGCAACGGAGTCTTCCTGCCCTGAGGCAAAGGTAGCTCTCACGACTTGGTTATTCGACTCTCAGGGAATCCTTCATGACCCTTTAGGTTTCGCACGCTAGTTTCTTCCCATGCACAAAAGAAAAAGGAGGCGAGACTAGGAAAATTTTGAAACGCGAGCAAAAACGTAAGTCTCGGGGACGTTGGGTTGGGGAGACCCCTCTCCTTGTAGCCCCCGAAGGAGGTTTGGCCTCTGCTAGGGCAGAGCCAAGCCTCTCTTTGTGGATCGATGAAAGGGTTCCCCGAGCCTTCGCGCTCAGGCCTCGGGGGTATCCCTAGGACGTATATGACAAAACAGACGAGCCAGATGTGCCTATTTATTGCATACTCCGGGAAGACAAAAGTATAATGCTTATAAATTTATAGAAAAAATGACATAGCTGCTCCTTTCCCTTCCCGGGCTACGGCCTCGATGTCGACGAGGAAGGTCCGGGTAGCGAGGAGGACGACGACGATGATGATGGAGGCGCCGAAGCTTGAAGCCTGCGAGCTATATCTGGCAAGAAGGCCCATGTAAATAATTAGTGTTTTTGCGACGTTGTGGCCCTTCGTGGCCCGAAGGACTTATGAGCGTTTGAGATGATAACGAAACATCTTTGCGCTCGAGTTTTCTTATTTTTCTTTGCCTGAGTTATGCTTTTTTGACTAAGTTTTCGACATAGGCTCAAGGCCCTCGAGGGGGGAGTGAGCGGAGGTACCGTAGCCCGAAGGCGTAGGAGAGCTCCCATCTTGACGTCCCTCGACCCTTAGGGAACTCGAGGTGTTTTCTACTTAGTCGTGAAGCACGTTCGAGGCATAGAAAAATAAAGTAACGTCAAGTTTGGGAAAAACCGTGCGAGTTTTTTGGGAATTTAGGGGGTTATCCCCCTGTCAGCTCTCGAGGGACTCCTGACTCTGATTTGACAGAGTCGAGGCTACCTCTGTTTTTGAACGAAAGAAAGTGCCTTGAAACGACGACTTTTATTCATTCATAATACGATGTTTGTACAAAACATGAGAAATGCACAAGGCTTCGAGGCCCTAGGGGTAGAAATGACATAGCTGTTCAATGTTCCGAGTCAGAGTCGGGGTTGTCGGGGGAGATTGGTCGGGCTCCCTTGTTGTGCGCATGGCGAAGGCGAAGTCGGGGCTTTCGTCGAGGTCCCTGGTTGATGCGCCAACTGTCGTGGAGGAGTGAGCTGGAGGCGCCCTCGGTTATCTTGCCTTAGACGCAGCACCAGATCGCCGACGTTGAAGCCTCAGCCTCAGATGTGTCTGGCGTGGTCTTGTTGGAGGTCTTGCTGGTACTCGGCCGAAAGCAGCATCGTTACGTCCCTGGCTCCGTCGAGTTGGTCCAGGGTGACCAAGGCTTCCTGCGCAGTCTGTACGCATTAGATTATTTCAAGTTTGGTCTAGGAAATAACGTTGCGTCTTTCTTATTGATTTTACACAAACTTCTCTTTAGCCTCTGCCCCGTGTCTCCGTCTCATCGACACGCCGTGCTCTTTGGTGCGGTCGGTGAAGGAGACTGTAGCCTTTCACAAGCGATAGGTTCGCTCCTTGCCCGCTTTGGCATGACCCTTGGGGGCCAGCCGTCCTGCGGGTGGGCTGTGACCCGGTCCGCTTTCTCGAAGACACGACCCGCGTCCCTTGCTCCCTTGGTTCTTATTCGGGATGAAGCAAACGTGGACGCGGTCATTTTAATCGTTGTTTTTGTAAATGTTGGTGTTTTTAGGAAACGAAACAGAAAACCAAACGTTAGAAAGAGAAACGTAGCTATTTGGTCACCGAGAGGGACACTGTTCCTCCTTGTTCGGAACGTTCCTGCGCTTGTCGTCCCGATGCCGGGGAGGGGAGGCCCCCGGCGTTGTTACTGGTGGCGGCGTCGCGGGGCCTCGAGGCTGGGCCTCAGGGAAGGCCCGTTGGCACCCTTTGATTTGACTGGCTGGTCTCGGCTAGACCCCTCGCGGGGGGCTCGGCCGGGTCACTAGACGAGGAGCTTTGTCGATACGTGGCACAACGTCCCTGTACCGCGGGGAAGGGCCAGGGGTGGTTGGCTCCTGGTGCGTCCACCGAGCGCGTCAGGAGCGTCCGGGGTAGTGTGGCGTAACTTTCGCCGCAAGGAGCGGCGTAGTCATGAAGAGGGCCACGTTGTAGCCGCTGCCTAGAGCGACGAACTCTAGGCCTCTGGAGCGCACCACCGTACCATGGGAGTTGGGAGATTCGGAATCTGCCATCCGGAACCGAGTGGAGAAAATGATTGACACGCAGAAGAGCCCCTACCTGGCGTGCCAACTGTCGGTGTTTCGAACCGGGGGGTCCTAGCACCGACATGTGAATTTGTATCTGCGTGTTCCTAGCTCTGGATGGTCATGCAAGAAGAACACAAGAGGTTTATACTGGTTCGGGCGAAGCGCGCCCTATGTCTAGTTTGAGATGCGGGGTTCGTGTTATCTTGCACCGGGGTGCTCGTAGTAGGGGTACAAGCAGGTGAGAGAGGGTACTGGACCCAGGTCTCGTGCGGGGATGAGCGAGTTGTATGTTTCTAGTTTGGTGGTTGTGCTGGCTGTTTGTCGTTCGATCCTCCCCCTCATGGGTGTCTCCGGCTCCTCCTTTTATATCCTCAAGGAGGGCGCAGGTTACAAGGAGATAGTACATAGGTGCTCTTAGTCAAAAAGGTGGGGGCGGGCTACTGTTGCTCTATAGTGACGGTATGGTCGTCGTGCTTGTCGTTGTGGCCAGGCACGTCCGGCATTATGGCGATGCAGTGTCGGATCCCTCCATCCCGTCCTTGCGCCTGTCGGCTTGTGCCAAGTCCTCCGGTCGGCGGGTTGGACCTCGTCCGAGGCCTGGCTGCGAGGCCTCGGGCGAGACAGAGAGTGGATTCATCCTCCAAGGCCTACCGTGGAGGGCTCAGGGGATGAGGTCGTGTGGACTAGAAATCCACAGTGACGGGTGTACTTGATGCACAGGGATTTTGACTCTCGAGGAGAGCCGAGTCCTCCACTGCGCTGTAGCTTGTCACATGGTCGTACGTCATAGTGGCCCCAGAGTGGGTATAGTGCTGAACAGTGCCACCGGGTGTGGCTTTCCACGCCTGGATCTGTCGGTGGTGGAAAAAGAGGATGTGACTCCCGTCTTGTTTTCCCATGCCTCCTGCATGCCCCTGCCCTGTCCTGACAGCAGGTGTCAGCGCGTTCCAGGGAGGTGTGCGGTTCTGTTTGACAGGACGCGGGCGCAGCAGGTGGTGGTGCAGTTGTCAGAGCTGAAGAGCAGGGAGCTCCCTTCTTGCGGAAGGTTTGAGAGGTAGTGGAGCGCTCGCCCGAGGCCTGACGTGGAGGGCTCGGGCGATACGGAGATCGATCGTTTGCCCGAGGCCTTGCGCGGAGGGATCAGGCGAGACGGAGAAAGAGCGTTCGCCCAAGGCCTCGCTCGGAGGGCTCGGGCGAGTCGGAGAACGAGCGCTAGCCCGAGGCTTGGCTCGGAGGGCTCGGGCGAGACGGAGGACGAGCGCTAGCCCGAGGCCTGGCTCGAAGGTCTCGGGTGAGACGGATATCGAGCGTTCGCCCGAAGCCTGGCTTGGATGGCTTGGGCGAACGCCTGGATTGTTGGGCCACCACGGCCTGCTTCCGCTTGACGGGTTTTCGGGCTTCGGCTTGGTGGGCCAAGTAGCGTCGATTGCCTTCTTGGCCCTGGTTATGCTTTTCCGAAGCGGAGGTTTTGGGGTACCCCTTTTCCATGCACTCGACACCACTAGATAGAATTTACCTACATAAAAGAAATAGTTGTGTTACCCATTGCAATGGTCCAATGGTAAACATGTACAATACAAAACTACTTAGATCATTGTATACCTGGTGGAGGATGTGGGAACTTGTGGCCATATTTCTGGGTGGCATCGTTGAATACTCTCATGTCATGAACAGATCCAGGCCAACCAGGAAGAACAAATGTGAATCTCATGTCAAAATCACATACATCCATGACATTCTGTGTAGTGTAACCTTTTCGACACATGTACTACACCACTTTATCAGCTGGCACCACTACTTGAATGTGTGTCCCATCAATGGCCCCAATGCAGTTGTTAAAGTAAGGATAGAACCTATGGTTGTTCAACCTACGGTGTCTAGTCTTAAATTCAGGATCCACTGGCTTTATTATGTCCTCAGCTAATTTCGACACACTCTCTATAACTTTGTCAAAGTTGCGGTGTATTGTGTCTAGTGACCTGACCAATCTATTTTTAGCTTGCCTGACAGACTGAGACGAGCCTAGCATCCAAAGAAACATTGCTAATGCCTCAACTGAGCTACTCTTGGTTGTTGATTTCAACCCATATGATTCAACAAGCAGGTTATGCAGCTGGTCAAGCAATGGTCTACTCATCCTAAACATATTGAAACACTGTCTGCTATTAGCTAGGTTATGTTCTACCCATTCCATTCTAGTTTCAGCGGGTTTCCTCCTCTTAGTCTTGTTGAAATAAGTTTCATAGTACATACCAAGCATGAGTATGGTGTTCATTTGCTGTTCCTCCTCTTATTCTTCTTCTACAAGGTTGATCACTTTCATAGTCCAACTGTCATCTGAAGAGTCTGAGTCACTTCCATCTTTCTGTACAAAACAACAATTTAGAATAATATTAGATCAACATTCCCAAAGAGGTCTCTGTATATCAATAAATAGTTTAGCAAAAGGGATAAATAGTCACAGAAATAGTAAACACCATTAAATAGAGAAGCAACACATAAAATAGTAAACAACATTACATTACAGAAGCATCGTCACATGGTTCAGAAGCAATATAGCTAAAGTGTTCACAAACATCACAGGAATGACAAACATTACATAAATTTCGTCCACATAAAAAAAATCCCTAAGAGGAAACTGTCTATAGCCCCTGGTGCTTGCAGTAGTTCTTAATATATGTCAACCTTCCTTCAGGAGTTGGAATTCCAATGAAGAACTGGGCTCTTAGTCTGCACTGACATGAAATCCTTTATCAATGAAACAACTGGGCTCTTATTTCTTTTACTAGGACTCTTGCCAGTGCTGGTGGTACTGCTAGCTCTCTTCTTAGAAGATGAAGTGCTCATAGGACTCAGTAAGTCCTCCTCTTCTTCTTCTTCTTCCTCTTCTCCTTCTTCCCCAACTTGTTCCAGAGGGCCATCTGCATCTTCATAGTTGTTTTGTCCAGTGATATAAGATGTTGACCCATCCACAACAACATTATGGAACAACAGTTCCAATTTTTTTGTGTATGGAGGATAACCCCACCTGAACTTCTTCCAATCTGAATGACCCTGACACCCAACCAGGAAATCATCATTTAGTGAAAATTATCAGAGATGTACAATGCTATAAGTGCTATAATGTGAAAATGGAAATACCTTAGTGTTATCTTTCCACCATGTCTCACTGGTGTTCACAGTGTCGTCGGGGTTTCAGCCTAAACCACTGTCAGTTTGCAGTCTTTTTATGAAATTGTATTGCCCCATCAAGTTTCTGATTATGTAACTCAATTGTTTTCTATCATGCTTTCTATTTGTGGCTTGGTAGAACTTGTCTGAGAGGTCTCTGTATCCAGTGGAGTTTATAATACCATTGACAAAGTTTCCCAACTCCAATTGTTGAATCAGCAAATTACACAGTGTATCATTAAGGGCATACGACCAACTCTCTCTGGTAGATTTACTCTAGTACATGCATTACAAGATTGTGCATACAAATTAAGACACAAACATGGAATTAAAAAACACAGCATCTCGGTGAAGGCAGGTACCTGACTTGGAGGGCCGTCAAGTTCCTCAGTGTTGTCCTCGTCGTCATCGTCATCGACGTCGACCTGCTCTGGTTTGTCTGGAATCAAAGCAGGTTGTGGGGCTCGCTGTCTACGCTAGCCACCGCCGCCGATACCCGGGACTGGTGGAACTACCGTGGAACGATGAACCGGTGGACGGTCGGCAAGGCCCCCGCCACGGCCGACACGGGAACTACTCGGGGGAACCGGCAGGGCTCCTCTAGATCCAGATCCAGTGCTAACAGATCGAACGCCGAGCGTCCGAGTCCCGCTTGGTCTACCTCCGACGATGCGAAGGGGTGTAAGGGAAGAGTTGCCGTCGCCGACGTCCAGCGACCCATCATACTGCAGGCAGTTCTGATAGGAGGGCAGGTGGCTCCAGTCCTCCGAGTGGGAGTTCAGGTCGAGCGAATCCAGGTTGATCCGCAGAGCCGAGCGACTTCCGGAGGGCATGGTGGCGGACGCCGGCGAAGAAAAGCTGCCGGAGGTGGGGAAGGCGGAGAAGGTTTGGGAGAAGAAATCTCGGGTGTCATCGTCCCCTTGGCCGGCCATAAGCGCTGGTGAGAACATATATGATGAATGATTGACTTTGTGAGGAAGGTTTGAGGCTTTTACCCGGTTTAGTCCATATCTCGCTATGAGCTTAATGTTTATGACTAACCGGTGGCGTTGAGTTGTGGTGTTTCTGTGTTGGTGTGCGTGTGCGACATGTGTCTCTTGGCTGTGTTGATGTGCAGGTGTGGAGCTCGGATATAGTGGTCAATGGCGAGGTGAAGGTCAAGTAGAGACGTGCCGTGCCGACGGACCAGGAGCGGTGAAGGATGGGCGTGCTGTGCGGCGGACGTGCCATGCCGATGTACCCAAAGCGGTGAAGGGCGGACGTGAGGCTTGGACCGACGGACCGGAGGGCCAGAGGACCAGCTGTGGTAGCTGGCACGTGGCATCAACGAGCGGGAGCACATGGGGATGTGCGATGCATCGACCGAGTTGGGAGGAAGACGTGGCGTCGTGACACTTGGCGGGAGGTCGGACACGGGCTTGCGTGCGGCGCAAGTGCCGTCGGCCGAGTCAAGGAGGATGGCGAAGGCGTTGTGCCCGGCATGGAGGCTGGACATGCATCGGCATCGGTGCCGGTGGTCGGGGTGTGCGAACCACATCCCGTCTATGGCGCGGGTTCGGTAGCTGAGCCTCAAAAAGCTACCATCGACGGTTTCCAGGTTTGGGCCTCAAAACCTGGGGTGGCCGGTTTCCGAGTTTGGGCCTCAAAACTCGGCGAGGACGGTTTCCAGGTTTGGGCCTCAAAACCTGGGCGCGCGGGTTTCCGAGTTTGGGCCTCAAAACTCGGGGTGGACGGTTTCCAGGTTTGGGCCTCAAAACCTGGGCTGGCGGGTTTACCGGTTTGGGCCTCAAAACCGGGGGTGGTCCGAAAGGACGGTCGACGCGTGGCGGCGTGGAGAGGCTGGCGCGGCGGCGAAGCTATCCACGAGGAAGGCGCGGTGGTCGACGGTGGCGGCACGTGGCGGCATCAGGGAGGTCGTGTCGAGGCGAAGCTACCGGATGTGCGGGCGTGGCCTTCGGATGAAGATTGACCGGACTGGACGGTTTTACCCCTGGGGGGTATTTGGGTTGAGTGCTTAATGTAAGGGCATTTTGGTCTTCGGACGTGCGCCTATATATATGAGGGAGCTGCTAGAGCAGCCGCATCCTTCGGGAATTCTTGGAGGTGTCTCTCATTTTGTTCCTGTGAGAGAAGGCTAGGGTTAGGGAGAGTTGGCTCTTGTTCTTGAGCTTTTTGCCATCCAAGCTTTGTGTTGCTAGGATTGGCTTGTAGCCCGACACCGAGTGCTTAATGAATCATCCATTCCTTTGAATCCAAGGATCAATTTCGTGATTGAATTCGCGTTTTGAATTTGTTCTTCGCGTTCTTCTTTTCTCCACGATTTTCTCCTCCCCCGATCTCCCTCTACGCTGCGTCTTTTGCGATTCCGTTTGAATCAACTTGTTCGTTGATGTGAGGAGAACATTTCCACCGAAGGAATTCATCTCTACCCTCACGAACAAGTAGATCGGGTCGAAATCGTTTTTGTTCTTCTCTCTTCCCCTTTTCTAGTGTTCTTCGGATTTCTCATGGTATAGTTGGGTTGAAGCGATGATATCCTAGGATTAGCTTCCCAACACATAGAAGAACACTTGGGAGAAGTTTGGTTGAAGCCCCGTTCGATTTGGTGAAGATCCAATCAATTTTGGTTTTGTCCCGTGCAGTTTTTGCACTTTCTGGGCAGTGGCGGACTGTCCGCCGTTTAAGTGGCGGGCTGTCCGGCCATCGGGTTTTGGCCAGACCAGAACAGCGCAGCGCGCACTGCTCACGGTCTTTTTGACCGGCGGACAGTCCGCAGTGTTAAGCGCGGACAGTCCGCGAGTCGCGCAGGGGAGGATCAGCAGCGTTGCTGTTTTGCGGTGTTGGCCGGCGGACAGTCCGCCAGGGTTTCGCGGACAGTCCGCCCCTGGCGCGGACAGTCCGGCACCCCCAGCCCGGACAGTCCGCGAATCGGCTGTAGGGTGAGTTTTAGTGCGCTTGCTCTCCCGGCTTTTCCGCTTTGTTTCCGGACTTCTCGTTTGCTCCTAGAGTTCACAGGAACCTCTCTACATATCTTTGCTACGCGTTAGCATCGGTATTTGGAGGAATCCCGATGTAGCCGTCTATCTATGTTTGGGAGTGGGTCTTTTGGGTAGGAACTTGACTCGGAGTTTTGAGAGTTTTGATCCACCCTCTTTCCGAGGGTCGTGGGCATCACGTTTGAGTCCGAAGCTTTGGGGTTGATTTTGTTGGGACAGAGACCGTAATTTCTAAGAAGAAATTTTAGGCTCCCATTCACCCCCCCTATGATAGAGTCTATGATAGAGTCTGCATTGTGAGTGCTCTAAGACACCTCACTCAGTCACGGTGACATGGAACAACTAATCAACAACAATTTCATGGGTATACTGCCCGTTGTTCCACGTCACAATAAGCAGGCGACGTATCTTAGCACACATATAACAACAATGCTCGCCAATACATCCCCGGTCCAACTGTATTTGCAAACGGCGTCAACACATTGTTCTCCAAGGTAAGACTTTGTTCTCCAAGATAAGACGAGAAACAAACGACAATAAGTTCAATAACAAACAAAGGCTCCAAATCCTATCTGGCAAGTTATTTGATGATGAATGGAGCATTAAGAGGTTGTGTTGTACTATGATTGTACCAGTTTGATAGATTAGAGCTAGATGAGTAATTTTGTAGTTTGTGACCTGTGTGAGAAGAATCGTCCTTGTAATTATGAGCTACAGACCCACATGCTGATTTCAAGCTAGAGCGTCAACTCAGCTAATAGACTATGAGGGCAAGTACAGCGCGACATTTCCGACCGTTTGTAAACCGTGAATCTTGCAAAAAGGACCCCCACGAGCTGGGAGCAGGGCAGTGCCGTTGTCTTACGAGACGATGATGCGGGGCTCGTGCTCCCAGGCGAAGAGACGCGGAGAGGACGCGCTGTACAGGATCGTCACCCGGAGGCAACGAGGCGCGGATCTGACTGCGGCACGCCCGAAGAATCCAAGGTGCCAGCGAAATCCATTCCTTGCGCGCCATTATTTCTTTCTCTACCATCCTCCATCCCCTGCTCTCAGATGTCGAGCGTGCAACTATCATCGCCGCCATGGACTTCGCTGCTCTCTTCTCCCGGGCCAAGAAAGCCACGATGGGGGAGATATATGCTCTTGCGCAAGATCAAGGAGGAGAAGTGTGCACACGATGAACTCTGACCCGGCCACCACAAGCACGCGGACCAGCTCCACCGCCGTGGGCTGTGCACTGGCGTGCTGCGCCTCGGCCGCCCCGAGCCGCGCAGTCGATATCTGCCGCGGCCGCCGAGATCCATGCCACACGGGTGAGATCCGCCTCAAGCATGTTAGTCCTGGGATTATTTGGCCACTTTCTTTTCTACTATTAATTCTTGCTAGCTTCTCCTGTTTTATAATCTGTATACCACACTTTGCAAATTATTTATTGATTAATGGAATGCTAAAGTCTGCTAGTTACCTTATTGCACTCATGTCCAAGTTACCTTATCGCACTTGCATCTGCTAGTTGAGCATGACTGAAACTAAGGTAAACAAGAAGCGTTTGTAGCTACCTTCTACAATTTCAGAAATTCATACATATATATATATATATATATATATATATATATATATATATATATAGGCACACTAAATTCTCAGTGCTTCCAATTTGATAGTGTGAATGCTGTTTTTGATTGACAGACGAGAGGAGAGGAGTCTGAACTCTCTTTGTTTTCTGAATGTGTGAACATGCAATGATTTTCAGTTTCATCACACACTGCGTAAAAGAAGCGTTTGGTCAAGCAGTGTGCAAATGAAACAGGTGTGAACTCTAAACTCCCTCTGTGTTAAGAGTGTGTGAACATACATGATAGTGTAAACTCTGAACTCCTTTGTTCAGAGTGCGTGAATATGCATGATAGTGTGAACACCGACGATGTAGTATCCATGCCCGGTACAAAACAGAGGTGGTGCAGGAGCTACTGTCAACACTTCCATTTTGTATCTCTACTCCAAAAATGTCGCATGAACCAGACCCACCAGATTTCATCGATGATTTCCAAGTTTTTGATGATGACTTTGATCCTATGGAGGTGTACACTATCGATGACTTCATGGAAGAAGGTGCAATCTTTGAAGAATTTATAAGCAAGATTGGATAAGGCTGAAATCGATGGAGAAGCATCATCAACTGTACTTCCCGCCAACTAAGTGGACTAAAGAGGTACATACCAAGGTGTCGAGAAGCATGTCATGATGATCTTGTTGCTAATTATTTTTCCGCAAATCCTATCTATACCGATGAGATGTTCCGTAGAAGATTTCAGATGAACAGGCCATTGTTTCTACGCATCGTGGACACACTTAGTCATTGGTCTCCATATTTCACTCAAAGAGGTGTTAAAGATTGCCGCAAGCACTTGTTTGGAGATTTTGGGAAAATTTGCGTAAGGAGTGATTGAATGTTTTGGTGAAGAATATCTACGCCCTCCAAGAAGTGATGAACTAGAAAAAATCTTGCAAGAAAATAAGGCTCGTGGTTTTCCAGAAATGTTGAGAAGCATCGATTGTATGCATTGGGCATGGAAAAATTGTCCGAAAGGCTAGGCAAGCATGTTCACACGTGGTGACAAAGGTGTTCCTACCATGATCCTTGAAGCAGTGGCATCTCATGATCTTCGTATATGGCATGCTTTCTTTGGTACTGTCGGGTCTCAAAGTGACATAAATGTTCTAAACAAGTCACCATTGTTCATTCAAGAAATAAAAGGAGAGGCTCCTACGATACACTATAACGTGAATGGAACACAATATGACATAGGTTACTATCTTGTTGATCAAATATATCCAGAATGGGCGGTATTCATGAAGACAGTGACAACCCCTCAGTCGAAGGAAGACAAGTTATTTGCATTGATGCAAGAACGAGCGAGGAAAGATGTCGAGTGCGCATTTGGCGTACTGCAATCACGTTTTGATATTGTTCGTCGACCAACAAGGCTATGGAAGCAAGGTGATGTTATAAATATAATGCAAGCTTGTGTTATCCTTCACAACATGATAGTAGAAGATGAGAAGGAATCGATTAGAGAAGTCTTAGATTTGAATGAGAATCTAAGTGCAATCGAGAAGGAAGCGAGAACCCTAATCCATGCTTCGCGGAGGTGCTTCATAGAAATTCTGCTATCAAAGCTAGGCCAACACATAGGAAACTCAAGAAGGATCTAATCGAGCATATATGGCAACGCTATGGAAACAAAGAAAGTTAGATAAAATGTGTTGCAATTATATATAATATAATTATGTTGATCAAATGTCTTCTAGAAAAATATTGTAATCATGTTGATCAAATTTATGCTTAGTTATTCTCTATCAAATAGCAACACAATGGTATACAAAGATATATTTATCATTGATCTTGTGTAAGTGCATTCGCCCCCGATGTGGGTTTTGGATAATTAATGACAATCAAATTAGGGACTAACATGTTTATCAAGTAACACCTACAGGTGTTAGTCCATCGGTGATTTTAAATGAACAAATCCGGTGAAATATAGCACCCTAAATCTTGATGGAAATAAAGGCGTCTAAACTCAAGTGGTTCATCTTTCTAATCTTTATTTTGAGCTATAGGAAACGTCGTACTATCAAGAGGGTCACAAATCATAGTTGGTTAGTTGAGGATAAAAAGTGCTCAGGTCATTATCTTAGTTCGCTTGCGAGAACACTCTTTTCACCCACGGGCACTTAGTTTTCGGAGTCTGCCAGGGCAGAGCGGTAGTACCGGTCTAGGACCAGAAGTACCGCTAAGTGAGAGAGTGGCCGTTGTGTTGTGGATCGAGTGGCGTGGTGAGTGCAAGTAAAAAATATTTTGAAAAAATGTTTATGAAAATGCCAACACACATGCACATGATGGTGTACACTTGGTGGTGTTGGCACATTTGCAAAGGAGAAGAAGTTGGAGAAGTTTCGGAGAAAACTTTGGTTGATAAAGAGAAGCGATGGATCTTGGATTAGAAATCTGTTCTAATCCTTTATATTTTGGATCATGTATTCATGTGGGTTGTGTAGCCCTCTAAATAAGCTTTCCAAGATGTCCAAGATCATCAAAATCGGAGTTCGGAGCTAAGAGTTATGGCCGTTTTAGCGCGGAGCTTTGGCTCGTAGCGGGACTACCGGGAGACGGGTGGTAGTACCGGTCTGGGGGTCGGTAGTACCGATCCGGGGGCCGGTAGTACCGATCGGGGCTCCGGAAGTCCAGTTTTGTGCTTAGTTTCTTCAATCGGGAGCAGTGGGGTGTGAAGCGGTAGTACAGGGTGCGGACCGGTAGTACCGGTCCCCGATCGGAGGTACCGGCCTTTTTAACCGGTAGTACCGGCCCACGACCGGTAGTACCGGTCAGTGTCCGGTTGTTCCGCGCGTTCCTCTCGCTGGTGAGCTCGTTTGACCGTTGGGTCATGTGGTGAACGGTAGTACCGGAGGTGATGACCGGTACTTCCGGTTCTCCCGTGGAGCCCGAGTATATATGCTTTTCCTCATCCTTTTTGGAGAGGTTGCCCATTCTTACACTACACGCATGCCTTCTCCAACAGCCTTCAAGCATTGACTCACCCACTCTCTCTCCCCCTTTGCTTCTAAGCTTCAATCCTCCATTGATTTGAGCTAGGGACGTGAGATTAGAGAGCGGGAGCATCGATCTTCGACTTGAGCACTTGGATTCCTCATCTCGCCGGCTTGGTTTGTGGTTATTACTCTTGGGTTCTTTGAACCCTAGCCGGCTAGGTGTTCTTCGTGGTTGCCCGGATTGATTCACTTGTGAGGGCACCCCGAAGCGTTTGTATCACCCTTCTTCTTAGTGGAAATCTTAGCTTCCTGTGTGGTTGCTTGAGGGAGGAGACCTAAGTGGTCAGACCTTAGTGGTCACCTCAACAACAAGGACGTAGGAACTCCTTCATGGGGATTGCCGAACCTCGGGATAAATCTTTTGTCCTGTGTGCTTGTTGTTGTGGTGGTAGCTTTGACTTCCCTTGTTGTTTGTATATCTCTCCTCTATTTCCACTTGACAGGTAGAAGGTGATCGTCCATCGGTTGGTGAGGAGCGAGGATTTGAGGAGCTCTACTCCTTCATCAACATCATCCAAGAGGGTGCGGTGTATCATTGGTTTGAAACACACAACTCCAATCTTTCTCTGATTTCGTAGCCTCGTAGGGCACCGGAAGTGAAGGTTGGTTTGCACCGGAAGTTTTGGTCTACGACCGGAACTTTCGCTTCAAACCACTAGTACTTCCAGTTGGTATTTAACTTCTGCATTTGAGTTTGTGAGTTTCAGGAATTTCAAATACGCCTATTCACCCCCCTCTAGGCCAATTAGGTCCTTTCAATTGGTATCAAAACAAGGTTCCTCGGATAAATGCTTCACCGTGTGAGGAATTTCATTGGCCACGATGGATGATAGCACAATGAAAGCTCTCGTCAATCAAATAGCTGCTCAACTCTCCGAGTCGCTCAAAGTGCAACAAAAAGAGCAAATGAACAAGATGCAAGAGCAAATTGACAAGTTGACGGAGATGATCAAGCCAAATGAAGAGTCACTCCAAGATGGTGGTGGCAACCAGACTCCAAAGTTAGGAAATGAATTTGCAAGAATGGGATATGACTATACCATGTCTAGCAAAAATGTCAGTTCAAGCTTTCCCATGGTCAACCCCGGAAAGCCACCAACCTTCGATGGTGTGAGATACACAGATTGGGCTCATAGGATGAAGTTATATCTTATAGCTGCAAGGTGTTGGGAAGTAGTGGATGTAGGTGTGAACCTACCCATGGATGCTAGTGAGTGGACGTCCGAAGATGCAGCGGACTTTCATCTCAATGCAATAGTTGCAACCTTGATCTTGCAATGCTTATCTTCTGAAGAGAACAACAAAGTCAATGGCATGGTTAGTGCAAAGCAAATTTGGGATACTTTGAAGGTATCGTTTGAAGGTGACCAGAGTGTGAGAACAGGAAACATAGAGCTCCTTCTTGGGCAGATTGAGAACTTCAAGATGAGAGAAGGAGAAACCCTCATGACATGTACAATAGGTTCATGACCTTGATCAACCGGATTAGAGCACTTGGTGATACAAGATGGGATGACAATGCCGCAGCTAGAAAGATATGTAGAGTGTATTGGCAAAAGAACAACATGCTTGCTTCGGTCATTATGGAAAGAGAAAACTATCATACCATGACACCACAAGAAATGCTTGCCAAGTTGATGCATCATGAAGTACTAGATGATGAAGCCATTGAAGCAATGAGACATGAGAAGAGTATTGCACTCACGGCATCACAAGGAAGTGAAGGTCATTGCAACAGAGGCATTGTGAGCATAAAAGCAACAACAAAGATGATGATGAGGATGAGGATCTTGATGATGAGCAAGCTCTATTAGTGAGAAACTACAAGAAATTCTTGAGAATGAAGAAAGAGAATATGAGAAGTGGTGGATACAAGTTATACAAGAAGAGATTTTGCTATGAGTGTGGTGATGTTGGTCACTTTGCAGCTGATTGTCCAAACAATGGCAAGAAGTCAAGGTACAACAAGCAAGGTGACAAGAAGTACAAGGACAAGAAGAGAGGTGAAGCACATCTAGGTCAAGAATGGCAATCGTATGATGGAAGTGAAGATGACAATGACAATGAGAAGAAGAGTGTAGCCGCCATTGCAATACATGAGACATCTTCTTCAACAAAGCTCATCACCGACCATGCTTCATCGACATCTCTCTTCACCAACGCCTCTTCATCACCTTCGCTCTTTGCCAACCTCTTCGACAACAACTATGATGCTCCTTCTTGCCTCATGGCAAAAGGAGACAAGGTACCACCTAACTCTCCTACACACTCCTCTAGTGGATGTGATAGCGATGATGAAAACTATGCAACTAATCTCATCAAAAGTTATGGTAAAGTGTTGTAGCATCTAAAATCTTGAAGTTAATATATATCAAAGATAAGCTTGAGTCATGCATTGAGTCACAAGGGGAATTGCTCCTAGAGGAAAGGGAGAAGAACCAAGGACTTGAGGCATGTCTCGCCAAGGAAAAGGAGAAGGTTGAGAAGTTAAGTTTAGAGTTGTCCATGGCCATGGACTCATATGAGCGCTTAACAAAGGAACACTCTTCACTTAATGACTCTTTGGCTAGTCTAAAGTATGATTATAGTTTGGATCAAGAAAGCCTCTCAAGCTTGAAAGCTAAATATCATGAGCTTGAACTAAACTATGACAAACTTTGGAATAGCACTTCTACCATTTCCAAGGAAGCTAAAGCATCAACTAGCCAAGGTTGTGCAAGGTGTTTTAATGTTGATATAAATGCTTGCGCTACTAACCTTGATGAGCTAGCGAAGAAAGACAAGGAGATTCAAAGGTTAAACACAATAGTGAAGGTTGGTTGCAAGTGCAAGGAGAAGCAACAAACCACGATGTACAAGCCATCAAGGATGGCATTGGCTACAATAGGTATGATGGTAAAGCCAATGGAAGGAACATGGTAAATGGGGTGGCTTGTGTGAAGTTCAACAAAGGTGTGCCACTTGTTGATCTCATCAACAAAGTGAACAATGTAGCTACTCCCACAAGCACCAATGACAAGAAGAAGAAGAAGCAAGTTGAGGTTCCCAAGCAACAAGTGCCTATCTCACGCAATCACATTAGTGATTACATGTGTTGTTGGGACAAGGATGGAAAGATTGTGGTGAAGTATTTGGGCACTCTCAAGAAGAGGCAAATCTTGAGAAGTGTTTGGATGCCCAAATCTTATGTATCTAACCCCCTAGGTTCCATCTCGAGACCTAAAACAAAGGCTTAAATGTGTTTTGTAGGAATACTCCTCCGGTGGATCAAGTTGGGTACTTGATAGTGGATGTACAAATCATATGACCGGAGAGAAGATGTTCACCTCCTTTCAACCAAATCAAACATCATGTGAAAGGATTGTCTTTGGTGATAATAGCAAAGGAGAAATCCTTGGCTTGGGTAAAATTGCTATCTCAAATGATCATTCTATCTCAAATGTATTACTTGTGAATTCGTTGGGATACAATTTGTTATCCGTCTCACAACTTTGTGAAATTGGTTACAATTGTCTCTTTACGGATAAGGGTGTGGAAGTCACTAGAAGGGCGAATTCCTCTATTGCTTTTACGGGTCAATTAAAGGGCAAGCTCTATCTAGTTGATTTTTCAACTACTAGAGTGGGGTTCGAGACTTGTTTAGTGGCAAAATCTAGCATGGGTTGGTTATGGCATCGCCGACTAGCTTGGGATGAGGAACTTGGCCGACCTTCAAAGAGGCGAACACATTCTTGGACTAACGAATGTTTCTTTTGAGAAAGATAGAATATGTAGTGCATGTCAAGCGGGGAAGCAAGTTGGAGCAAAACATCCCGCGAAAAATATCGTGACAACTACAAGAATCCTAGAGTTACTTCACATGGACTTATTCGGACCCAATGCTTACATAAGCATTGGAGGTAACAAATATGGTTTTGTAATTGTTGATGATTATTCTCGCTTCACGTGGGTATTCTTTTTGAGAGATAAAGGTGAAACTCAAGGGGTCTTCAAAAAGTTTGCAAGAAGGGCGCAAAATGAGTTTGATGTGAAGATCAAGAAAGTGAGAAGCGACAATGGGACGGAGTTCCGCAACACCAACATTGAAGAGTTCCTTGATGATGAAGGCATCAAGCATGAGTTTTCGGTTCCGTACACTCCACAACAAAATGGTGTTGTGGAAAGGAAGAACCGAACTCTCATTGAAGCCGCAAGAGCAATGTTGGATGAGTACAAGACTCCGGAGAAAGATTATTGGGCAGAGGCGGTCAACACGACATGTCATGCAATCAACCGCCTATATCTTCACAAGATAAGGAAGATGACCGCCTACGAGCTTCTCACCGGTAAAAAGCCTAAGGTGGATTACTTTAGAGTTTTTGGATGCAAGTGTTTCATACTTAATAAGAAATCCAAAAGCTCTAAGTTTGCACCAAAGGTTGATGAAGGTTTCCTTCTTGGTTATGGTACTAACGAACATGGATACCGTGTTTTCAATAAGACCACCGGTCAAATTGAAATGGCGGTAGACGTGACTTTTGATGAAAGCGACGACTCCCAAAAGGAGCAAGCCAATGCTGAAATTGTAGATCAAGAAGAGCCTTCTCAACAAGTGATAAAGAAACTTGCAACCAGAGAAGTGAGACCCATTGAAGTTGAAGAAGACGATGCACTCATGCAAATCAATCATGATCCAAGTATGCATCATGGGACAACCAATGGTCATGATGATGTGCCAACCCCAAGTAGAGATCATGGTCCAAATGCACAAGCAAATCAAGGCTCAACCCAAGAAGAAGAAAATCACCAAGACAATCACCAAGATGCACAAGTCAACAATGACAATGGTAGTGAAGATGATGGTCCAATACAAAGAAGAAGTCAAGTGCCTCATCCAAGAGTACATCACACCATACAACGGGATCATCCCGTTGACAACATTCTTGGAAGCATTCAAAGAGGAGTAACCACAAGATCAAGATTGGTAACCTTTTGTGAGCACTACTCTTTTGTCTCACCTATTGAGCCTAAAAGAGTAGAAGAAGCACTTGAAGATGAAGATTGGATAATGGCAATGCAAGAGGAGTTGAACAACTTCACTAGAAATGAAGTATGGTCCTTAGTGGAAAGACCCAAACAAAATGTGATTGGAACAAAGTGGGTCTTTCGCAATAAGCAAGATGAGCATGGCGTGGTCACAAGAAACAAGGCACGGTTGGTAGCTCAAGGGTTTACACAAGTTGAAGGTTTGGACTTTGGAGAGACTTATGCACCCGTGGCAAGGCTAGAATCAATTCAGATATTGCTTGCCTTTGCTGTTCATCATGACTTCAAGTTGTATCAAATGGATGTGAAGAGTGCATTCCTCAACGGCCCCCTATCCGAAGTTGTTTATGTAGAGCAACCACCGGGTTTTGAAAATCCCAAGCATCCGGACCATGTCTACAAGCTCGACAAGGCGCTCTATGGGCTCAAGCAAGCCCCTAGAGCTTGGTATGATTGTCTCAAGGATTTCCTACTCAAACAAGGGTTTGAGATAGGTAAGGCCGATCCCACTTTATTTACTCGCAAAGTCAATAATGATATTTTTATATGCCAAATATATGTCGATGACATTATATTTGGTAGTACTAATGTGGCTTTTTGTAAGGAATTTAGTAGCATCATGACTCAAAGGTTCGAGATGTCCATGATGGGGGAGTTGACGTACTTTCTTGGGTTCCAAATCAAGCAACTCAAGGATGGCACGTTCATCAGTCAAACCAAGTACACCAAGAACATGTTGAAAAAGTTTGACATGGACAAAGCCAAACCCATCAAGACACCAATGCTAACAACGGGACATCTTGACCTTGGAGGAGATAGCAAAGCCGTAGATCAAAAGGTATATCGCTCCATGATTGGATCCCTGGTTTACCTTTATGCATCTAGGCCTGATATTATGCTTAGTTTGTGCATGTGTGCAAGATTTCAAGATAGCCCTAAAGAATGCCATCTTATAGCTGTAAAAAGAATCTTTAGATATTTGGTTCACTCACCTAACCTTGGCTTGTGGTATCCTAAGGGATCCACTTTCGATTTACTTGGCTATTCCGATTCGGACTATGCCGGTTGCAGGGTAGATCGAAAGAGCACTACCGGGGCTTACCAATTTATTGGTAGGTCTTTGGTGTCATGGAGTTCTAAAAAACAAAATAGTGTAGCCTTGTCAACTGCCGAAGCCGAGTATGTGGCGGTCGGCGCTTGCTGTGCCCAACTACTTTGGATGAAGCAAACTCTTAAAGATTTCGGATGTGATATGTCTAAAATACCTCTTTTGTGTGACAATGAGAGTGCCATAAAACTAGCAAATAATCCTGTAAACCACTCTCGCTCAAAACACATAGACATCCGACACCATTTCCTAAGAGACCATGAAGCCAAAGGAGATATCGCATTGCACCATGTGAGCACCGAAAACCAACTAGCCGATATCTTCACAAAACCTCTTGATGAATCAAGATTTTGTGCCTTAAGAAGTGAGCTGAATGTTATTGACTCCTGAAATCTAACTTGAGCTCTTGCACACACTTGTTTGTCTTAGTCTTGGACAAAACCTTTGCAAAAATTTGTGTGCTATTTTCAAAATCTATTTTATTCAACTCAAACATGTTCATAGCTATGTAATGATGCTTAAAATCTGGACAAATTTGAGTTGGTTCTTGGTTGCTATTTGGTTCACCATTTTTCTAGTTGCCCCTTCACTCTTTTTGTTGCCTACCCTTTTTGGCACTTGATGCCAAAGGGGGAGTGTTAGGCTTAATCTTATGAAATGGGGGTAGCTAAAAATTCATTCCGTGATGGTGAACTATGTGGCACTTAAGAACTATTTGTGTGTGATGTTTAATTGTAGGACAAGATTTTATTATGCTTATTTGATTATCATTTGGTTGGCTCATATTTGTCTTCAAGATGATAATTGTTGTCTTCGAATGGTTTTGACGGGCTTAAGTCTTATTCCTTCTATCATAACCATTCAAATTCTCTTACTTTATTCTTGTGATATATCTTGTCATATGCATCACAGTTTTATTATCACACACACTTTTAGGCACCCCACGAATTTCAAAATTTAGGGGGAGTTGTCCGAATGCATGACATCTTGATCTCATTCAAGATTTTGAAATTCAAAATCCTACGCTTACATTCAGGGGGAGCTCTTCATAAATTTTGGAATTCAAAAGCTTAAATTCTTCCTATTTTATGTAAGCCTAAGTTGGTTGTCATCAATTACCAAAAAGGGGAGTTTGTAAGTGCATTCGCCCCCGATGTGGGCTTTGGATAATTAATGACAATCAAATTAGGGACTAACATGTTTATCAAGTAACACCTACAGGTGTTAGTCCATCGGTGATTTTAAATGAACAAATCCGGTGAAATATAGCACCCTAAATCTTGATGGAAATAAAGGCGTCTAAACTCAAGTGGTTCATCCTTCTAATCTTTATTTTGAGCTATAGGAAACGTCGTACTATCAAGAGGGTCACAAATCATAGCTGGTTAGTTGAGGATAAAAAGTGCTCAGGTCATTATCTTAGTTCGCTTGCGAGAACACTCTTTTCACCCACGGGCACTTAGTTTTCGGAGTCTGCCAGGGCGGAGCGGTAGTACCAGTCTAGTACCGGAAGTACCGCTAAGTGAGAGAGTGGTCATTGTGTTGTGGATAGAATGGCGTGGTGAGTGCAAGTGAAAAATATTTTGAAAAAATGTTTATGAAAATGCCAACACACATGCACATGATGGTGTACACTTGGTGGTGTTGGCACATTTGCAGAGGAGAAGAAGTTGGAGAAGTTTCGGAGAAAACTTTGGTTGATAAAGAGAAGCGATGGATCTTGGATTGGAAATCTGTTCTAATCCTTTATATTTTGGATCATGTATTCATGTGGGTTGTGTAGCCCTCTGAATAAGCTTTCCAAAATGTCCAAGATCATCAAAGTCGGAGTTCAGAGCTAAGAGTTATGGCCGTTTTAGCGCGGAGCTTCGGCTGGTAGCGGGACTACCGGGAGACGGGTGGTAGTACCGATCCGGGGGCCGGTAGTACCGATCCGGGGGCCGGTAGTTCCGATCGGGGCTCCGGAAGTCCAGTTTTGTGCTTAGTTTCTTCAGTCGGGAGCAGTGGGGTGTGAAGCGGTAGTACCGGGTCCGGACCGGTAGTACCGGTCCCCGATCGGAGGTACCGGCCTTTTTGACCGGTAGTACCGCCCACGACCGGTAGTACCGGTCAGAGTCCGGTTGTTCTGCGCGTTCCTCTCGCTGGTGAGCTCGTTTGACCGTTGCGTCATGTGGTGAATGGTAGTACCGGAGGTGATGACCGGTACTTACGGTTCTCCCGTGGAGCCCGAGTTTCCTCGTCCTTTTTGGAGAGGTTGCCCATTCTTACACTACACGCGTGCCTTCTCCAACAGCCTTCAAGCATTGACTCACCCACTCTCTCTCCCCCTTTGCTTCTAAGCTTCAATCCTCCATTGATTTGAGCTAGGGACGTGAGATTAGAGAGCGGGAGCATCGATCTTTGACTTGAGCACTTGGATTCCTCATCTCGCCGGCTTGGTTTGTGGTTATTGCTCTTGGGTTCTTTGAACCCTAGCCGGCTAGGTGTTCTTCGTGGTTGCCCGGATTGATTAACTTGTGAGGGCACCCCGAAGCGTTTGTATCACCCTTCTTCTTAGTGGAAATCTCAGCTTCCTGTGTGGTTGCTTGAGGGAGGAGACCTAAGTGGCCAGACCTTAGTAGTCACCTCAACAACGAGGACGTAGGAACTCCTTCGTGGGGATTGCCGAACCTCGGGATAAATCTTTTGTCCTGTGTGCTTGTTGTTGTCGTGGTAGCTTCGACTACCCTTGTTGTTTGTATATCTCTCCTCTATTTCCACTTGACAGATAGAAGGTGATCGTCCATCGGTTGGTGAGGAGCGAGGCTTTGAGGAGCTCTACTCCTTCATCAACATCATCCAAGAGGGTGCGGTGTATCATTGGTTTGAAACACACAACTCCAATCTTTCTCTGATTTCGTAGCCTTGTAGGGCACCGGAAGTGAAGGTTGGTTTGCACTGGAAGTTTTGGTCTACGACCGGAACTTCCGCTTCAAACCACTAGTACTTCCGGTTGGTATTTAACTTCCGCATTTGAGTTTGTGAGATTCAGGAATTTCAAATACGCCTATTCACCCCCCTCTAGGCCAATTAGGTCCTTTCATCTTGGTTGTATGCAAAGTATTCAATAGCGCATAATCAATGAAATAGACCATGAGTTGTATGTCCTGTCTTTTTACCTGTCTATATGATAGAATCGAGATACTTATAGACGACCTCTTGTCTGTGGGCTATACATGCCCTGAGGTGACCGTTTTGGACTAAGATGGTATGCTTAAATAGTTTAGGGATCTAGATATGTAATTTCATAGTTTATGGACATAGATGAGTGTAATAGTTTGGGGACCACCAGTGTTGTTTACCCATGAAAAAACAACCTTACAAAACCAGTTCAATGTCATTTAAAAAGTATTAGTTTGGGGACCACCAGTGTTGTTTACCCATGAAGAAACAACCTTACAAAACCAGTTCAATGTCATTTAAAAAGTATTACATATTTTAAGGGCTATAATTTACTAGGTTTTATAGTTGAAATAAAGAGAGTTATTGCTTCCTTTGTCCCAGAATAAGTGCACTTCAAGCATTTGAAATTTATCTCAAAATAATTGCATTTCTAGGTACTCTCTCTGTATAGAAAATATATGACATTTTGACATCGACACGGTCTCCAAAATATAATTTGAACTCCTTTATAAAAAAATATTTATCAAAAAGTGATATATGTATATTTTTATGAAAGTATTTTTCAAGACAAATCTGTTCATATGGTTTTTATATTTTCAAACTCAATAACTTAAAAGTTATTCATGATTTATATTCTCAATATTTGATCAAAACTTTATCCAAAACGTCATCTATTTCCTATACGAATGGAGCATGGCCTACCTAGTTCTAGAAGTTTTTTTAATATGTAGTTTTAAGACCTTTATCGGTAGCGCTTTGGCTTCTCCGGAAATGGTAAGCCACAAACAACACATTTTGTGTGACTTCCCCACTAGTACAGAATGATACTGCACAGGCGGTTGTAGACCCATTTATAAAGGTGTTTTTCTCAACCGCCTGCGCTGGGGGTCAGTAGAAATAGGACCACAGCACAGGCGGTTGCCTGTGAACCGCCTGTGCAAAGGATTTTCACAGGCGGTTGACTTAGCAAACCGTCTGTGAAAATGGCCATTTCCACAGGCGGTTGACATAGAGAACCGCCTGTGAAAAAACTTTTCGAAAAAAGCCAAAAATAAATAGAGAGAAAATATTTTAATTACGACGAGGACCTCACCGCCAAGCGCCCGCCCGCCCGTCTGCGTCGCAAGTCGCGGTATTTTTCGTGCAAAATCCTTCGAACCCACGACCTTGGCCTCACGCGAAGCCTCCTCTAGCACGGCACCACACACTCACATGTATTCAAATACTCCTTCGGTTCGCCACATATTATACAAACCCGAGTGTAATTTGCTTGTTTGAGGTTCTAAACGATTTCAAATCAAAAAATTGTCAACTACAAAGTTTCATAACTTTTCGAGACGAACAACTTTTGTATTGGTCATTTTCCCATCCGAGGTCATTTACAAAATTTGAATTTCAAATTTGAGACCATTCAAACATATTTTTCGTTAACAAGATGACTTCAAATTAAAAAGTTGTAATTTACAAAATTTTATAACTTTTCGAGACGAACAACTATTATTTTGGGTGTTTTTTCATCCGAAATAGTTTGAAAAAAATCAAATTTTAAAAAACACGTGTATTTCTACTAGCGGTTGTCTTAACGAACCGCCTGTAGAAATGGATTTCTACTGACGGTTTGTTAAGACAACTGCCTGTAGAAATAAGACATTTTTACAGACGGTTGTCTTAACAAACCGCCTGTAGAAATCCATTTCTATGGGCGGTTCTAGACTTGAGGTCCACTGGTTCATTTCTACAGGCGCTTGGTAACTTAAACCGCCAGTAAAAAAATTTGAGGCGCTAGGAAAAATCATCTTTCTACTAGTGTTCGGCTTATAGACCAAAACGGCTTCTGCTTCATCATTTTTTTGCTTGGTTTTTGACTTCACAACCTGTTTTTACATGCAAGTGTTCGGCATGGCTCCGACCGAGAAACCGCAGAAGCTAAAGTTGAAGTCCCTCTAGAAGCATTGCTGAAGAGAACCCACGTAACATTCATCTTCTCCAAAACTTCTAGAAAGTACAGTATATTTATTTTACGACGGAGTGATTACGTAGCTAACCACGAATGGTCATATAAACACTTTTTAAAAAATGTTCATCAAAACATCAGTACTTTTGTCCGAAAGGACTAGTAAATAAATTCCACTTGTTGTGTGGCTTCGTTGCGCCACGTATAGCTTTGATAAATCTTGTGAACAGGAGGTAGTGCCTTTTGTGTGTTCTACTGAATATGTGTTGGTAGATGATAGTGATCAAATGCCACACCCCACCTTATGGACAAAATGCCAAAATTCGGAAACTCAGCTAGTTCTAGCATGCCATTCGATCAGTAGGACAAGTGTTGTATCATTCTTCATTCTGTACGTCGTACAGCCGTAATTACTGTCTTAATGGTTGAGGTGGACGCCACATTAGGAATGTAGGGAGAGGAGAGGCTTCGAGAGGAGGATTCTTGCCCAATTATTGTGAAAGATCAATAAGGTGAACGAGAGCCTCAAATTTTTTTTTAGAAATATGTCCACAATCCAAATGATTGGGAGAATGTTTCCTAAGAACATAGCGGAACATGACACAAGCAAACAACTAAGCACACCACCAAAACTGGAGTTCCGAAAAAGAAGCAGTGCACTTCCATGAAGAAGAAGCAAATGCTCCTGGTGGCAAAGTACTTTAGAAAGTATCTTATAAAGTTAGGAAACCAACAACAAAAACAGAACTCAAACGCAAAAACAACGGACAAAATAACATGGAAACAACACTGATCGGACATTGGCACTGTAGCAGTATTGCAGCGTTCAGTCACTGACCGTAGTGTCTGGTCATTGCTATGACATTATAGTAGTACTGTAGCTTCCGGCCACTGTGTTGTAGCTGATATTGTAGCATTGGGTGAATGAATAGTAACAACGTTACGCCCGGTCGGACTGCAGCGTTGGGTCTGGTCATTATACTATAGCAGTTATTGCAGCACCAGACACATTGTAGCAGTTACTGTAGTAGCGTCCGTACTGTAGCAACGTCCAGTGAGCTCGAAAATAGTCTTGATTCAAACACCAAATTGACCTAAAACTCAGTCAAATCAACTCCAAACTTCACCAAATTTTGCATAAATGATCACAACTATATTGGTGAGCTACCCATAAGAGATCATGGCTCGAACCCAACTAGAAATTTATGAATCACAGATCTCGTGCAAAAGGGAAAAATTTAGATTCAAAAATGAAATCCACTCGACCTATGTGCTCATGAGAAATTATATGAATTCGTTCGGTGGAAAGATGTCTATAACGACAAAGCACAAGATGGTTTAAACGGAATCACAATCTATCCTTTGAATCAAAAGATCTCACGAAAGAGCTAGAGAGGGGAGAACAAGAACGTGAAGAACAAAACGCGATCAAAAAGATTTGAACAAAATAGTCAACGAGGCTACAAGGTGATTACGGTCACCTTTCCTAGAATCCGAGTACACAGAGGAATGATTTCTTCGCGGATCACAACAATAACTACGAGGAAGGGAAACCCTAACAGATGAAGTGGAAAATAGATGTCTAAAGTGATGAAGAGGGATGAGGGATGCCATTCTTTATTTATAGTCTATTACATAATACCCCTTCTACCCCTAGGATACAAAGAGCGAACTAGCTAGCCTAGGGGCATTCAAGTCTAACTTTGCAGGTTTCCTTCATCAACAGTCATGCGCCTTCCTCATCGTTAGCTTTGCCGCAATGCAAGCCTCGTGATACCGCCACGTGTCGCCCTGACGGCCACACACCTTCTATCCACTAGCTTCGTCTCGACGCAAGCCTCGTGGTGCCGTCACGTGCCACCCCGTTCGTCCTCAGAACCTCCACCGGGTTTTGAGGCCTAAACGGACAAACCCGTCTGCCTAAGTTTTGAGGCCCAAACTCATAAAACCAAACTCATAAAACTGGTCACCCCAGGTTTTGATGCCCAAACTTGAAAACCATCGCGGGTAGTTTTTTGAGGCTCAACCACCAAACGCGTGCCGTAAAAGGAGCGTAGGTGCTACGCTCTGTCTCTCGACACCAATGTTGACACATGTCCAGTCTCCGCCAAGCACAATGCCTTCGCCTTTCTCCTGACTTGACCGATTGCACTTGCATCTCCCATGCAAGCCCGTGTCTGGCCTCTGCCAGGTGCCACGATGTCATCGTCTTCCGTCTTGACTTGACCAATGTCGTCTTCATCCCCATGTACTCTTGCTTGTCGATGCCACGCGCCAGCTACCGGAACTAGTCCTCCGGTCTCTTGGTTTCTCAGTCCAAACCTCACATCCGCACTTTGCCACTCTCGGTCCATCGGCACGACACATCTCTACTTGATCTTCACCTCACGATCGACCATTGCCTCCGAGCTCCAGACCAACATAGCTAAGAGATATGTCGTTCACTCACGCCAGCACGTGAGTCTGTTCATAATCACTCATCACAAGGTTGAACCACAAGAGCACGCATTAACCTTGTGTTCATATATTCTATTATATTTATACCTCTTTTCCAAACTCAAGTGATGAGCTATGATCGGCTGTACGTGCGGCATGATTACCGATATTTATGATTCCCTTATCACTGATCAGCGACGAAGCCAGCGCCCGGGCGGCCCGGGCTTAAGCCCCCCTACGGTGATAGACTAAAGGAAGCCCCCTAGAGCTTCTCCTTAATTTTCAAGCTATATATAATAAGATTAATTCAACCTATTATATATTGTCTATTGTGATGATGAGTCATATGACCTGTTTGGTACAGGTCACAACTGAGCTATTGTGACCTGTTTTTTTTTGTCAAACATCTTTTTTGAAAACAGCTTCACCTATGAAGTTGTTTTATTCTTCCTCTCACAAAACCATAAGTTGAGATAAAACTGAAAAAAGTAGTTTTTTCACAATTTACACTATAATTTCTCTCTTCTAACCATGCATGAAGTTGTTGATGAAGCTGTTTTGTCAAACACTTTTTTCAAAACAGCTCAGGTTCACCTAGTAAGTTGCTTATGAAGCTATTTTCTAAAAAAGGACAACTTCGCTAGTGAAGCTGATGTGTACTAAAGGGGTGTTTAGGACTGCTCCACTCCAGTTTTTACTGCTCTTTTCCGCGAACTCTATCATGGAGCAGCTCTATCGTGGAGTTTGTGGAGCAGATGATCTTGTTTGGCACACAGCTCTGCTCCAGCTCTAGGAATAAGTTGTTTTCATACAAATAGTTTATTATACCCCTAATTGAAATTGCACTTGATATTATTATTACTGAGATTTTAAATAAATATGTTTTAGGGGAAGAAATTAGAAAAAATAAAAGAGATTAGAAAACTAGAGTACCAAACATTCGTCATTTTTAAATAAATACACAACTATGGGGAGGGGAAAAGATTAGAAGAAATAACATGTCATTCATTAATAAGTGGCAAGGTGGGTAATTACCCCACAACTCCATGTGAGAGTATAAAACTTCAAAAAATGGAGTACCCCTTGAGGTGCTTAAGAAAAAACATGGAGTTGATCTCTGGCTCCATATTTTTTGCGGAGCAGAGTTTTTAGAGCTGGACGTGTTTGACACGGTGGAGGTGGAGTGGAGCAGCAAAAACAGGAGCGGAGCAGTCTCAAACACCCCCTAAACAGGGTTACAGTAGAGTTAAGTCGTCGTGCGCTTTTATTCAACCCGCCCTCAATTTTTTCCTAGCTTCGTCCCTGTCACTGATGTAACGGCAACATGCATTTTAGCACGAGTTTCTCATTGTTTTGTGTGTGTGTCTCTCTTATGGCCACATGTAGTGTTTCTGCTCAATCCCATCCAATAATCCTCTCGGATCGGAGACTAACCGAACGAACCCATAATAAGCAATTGTCCCCCTTAATGAACACGTACATACCTTTGTTCCCAGAAGGATATATAGAATTCTAGCAAAATACTAAATCAAATAATGTAAAAAATAAATTAAATTTATACAAGATAATACTGAAATTTTATTATATTACATTATTATAAATTTATATTACATTAGTGGAATTCTTGTAAAATATATTTTTATAGTATATTTATTTAGGATTACAAATGCTAATACTATTTTTTTATGCTACCTAATTTAAAATACTTTGAGTTTGACCAAACCTTGAGTTGTCTATTTTAGATAGAGGTAGTATACAAATGATGCTGAGTCCAACTATTCGAGAAAAAACCTCGTAACTCAACATAGAAGCTTCTTAGTAGAAAAACATTTCGATACGTTATCCTAATTTAACCCTGCTTATTTTTTATACATTAGCAAATGGTCAAAAAGACTGTATTCTTGTCCAAAAGGACAACTGGACAAAAGACATAAATGCATGGCCAATGATTGAGCCACGTGTGTGATCTCAGTTTGGACAAATAAATCTTGTAAACTTGTACTCCCTCCGTTCCAAATTATAAGGCCAATCTTAATTGGGGTTTCATTTGAATTTCATTTGCATTAAATATGCTGTCACATAAGCATTTTTGATGACATGACATTGTATTTAAAAAAAGAGAGAAGAAATGAGTTTCATCTAGATGAAACTCTCTTGGCACGAATACCAACTCTCTACGAGTCATGAAATTTAATGTTTATGAAACTTTAAATGAAACTCTCACTCTCAATGGAGAGTTTCATTTTATTTCCTATGACATGACAGTCTTGAAAACAACGAAATGAAACTCACCATTAAGATTGGCCTAAGTCATTCCAAGAATCTTGGAAAGTCAATTGTTTTTAAGTTTGACCAAATTTATATAAAAAATTAATAACATTTATGATACTTGCTAAGTACTATTAGATTCTTCATTAGTTATACTTTCTTAGTGTACCTATTTGATATCATAAATCTTTGTGTTTATTTCTATAAATTTTAGTCAAACTTGAGATGCTTTGACTCTCCAAGATTATTGGAATCACTTATAATTTGGAACGGAGGGAGTAGTACGTAGAGTGCCTTGTGTGTCTGGCTCTCTGTAGTTTCTATCAAGTCCAGAACCCAATTTCTAATACCCCGAGAGACGACATTTACTTGAAATTGAAATCTTCGTTGAACAAATAACTTTGAATTTTTTACTGCAACTGTCGTCATTTCATTTTGTGCATCGCTATCCACACAGATGTCTGTGTGATGGAGAGAGGTGCAAAAGTCCTGGGCTTCTAGATGAAGATGAGAGCGTGGTTTATGCAGGTGGTTGAGGTGCGGCGCCACACTCTCTAGAACGGAACGGAACGGGCTTTTGAAAAACTGGCTCAGATTTCCTGTTGGGGTGGACAGGTTTCCCTTTCCGGCGGATTCGATCTAGCTGGCTTTTCTTATCTTAGCTTCCAATTTACGGCGATTTTGCGATTGTTTTCTATGCCAAAATTACTCCTACTTTATTTTTTAAAAAAATACAGTTTGTGTGTGGCGCCGACGAATCTTCTATTTTCACTGACAATTGGACTGACGTTGATGGCCACCATTAATTAAAGAAATACAGGTTATTTGGTGTGGTTTCACATATATTGTCAATGGGAAATACTGGCATTGTCCAAATAGTGTCCATCTAGTCTAGATGATATTATCATTATGAATACGATAGCTGGGTGACGACGCTGCAGCATGCGTGCGGCTGGTTCGGTCTTCCGTGTAATTGACTGACGACCTATGACCAATCCACTCCTCTACTACTTGCATATTGCATGGGAATTTAAATTTAATTTGATCCGGTTTTCAGAGTCGTCTACCAAACAATTTGAGTACATTGTTTCACACTGACCAATGCAATGACACAACCTCTGAGCCTATCAACAAACCAAGGTTAGAGTGTGTTGACGTCGAAACGGTTCCAGATCACACACCAGCTAGGGCTAGATCGCCCAGGTCGCCACGGACCGAAGAACGCAGCAAGTAGATCACACTTATATGGTGAAGAACGGCTAGGTTTACAAGCAAACTAGTAAAGGATAGCTATCGTACTTACATGGCGAAGAACGGCTAGTTTTCAGGCAAACTAGCAAAGGAACCGTCGAAGCTCTCGTCCGGGAGGGACCCGTCAGGGCAAGGACGTCGTCGGGTTGCCCTAGGTCGGACGACGAGCCTAGGGCTCCATCCTTGGTCGTCGGATCAAGTGATGAACAACATGAGGTTGAAAAAGAGGGTAAAAGGGTTGTAGTAGATTGATTTTGACGATTGGATAGATGAGATCTCAATCGACCATGATCCTCTCATATATATAGAGAGGGAGTGGTCTTATCCCAGTAGTAAACCCTTCCAAACCTTATTTTCCATGTTTCCCACGAGTTTGGAATAGTTCAGATCGGAATCCAAAAGGCTAGATCCGAACGGGGGTCGGAAATTCCGACTCGTGTCGGAACTTTCAGGGGTCAGCACTACCGACTTGGGTCGGAACTCCCAACAGTGAGTCTCTTTATTAGGTCATAACTCTTCCATCCGGACTCTAAATTGGATGTTCCATATATGTTTTTTTACTATCTTGACGAGAGGAACACAAGGGTGAAGTCCATTCTTGCATTTGAGAAAGTTGGTAAATTAAATCGACTTAGCCAACTTGGGACCCAGCCAGTGGCGAATCCAGGGGGGCTGGGGTTGCAGCCCCCGCCTGCCCAAAAATATACATAGGATTTTAGGTAAAATTAGTCTAATTTTTCTTTAAATTAGTCCAAAATCTTCTGCGGGCTACAAACATAATAGAAAATTCAGTCCAAATCACCTTAAAATCTACCAAAAACCTCTCGTGGGCCAAAAATACAAGGAGAATTTCGGTCCAAACTCGGCTTTCTATGTATTTAGCCCCCCTCGCGGGCCGATTCTGGATCCGCCACTGGACCCAGCTAAACCGATTTTGGCTTGTTCAACACCCGAAAACTGTCTTCTTCGTCTTCGCTCCAAATATGACGATCCAAGTATGTTTTCTAGCCATCTTGACGACAAAAACTTGATGGTGGAGTCCATTATATACTTGTGACACTTTTGAGCGTCAACATATGTCCCCCTATTTTTATGTGAATGCTGCATTGAACCTTAAAAACATAATTAAAGTACTAAATAGCAACGATACCCAACTCATCGACTATCTAGCATCTAAGGACGATGTATACATCGACCATATTTTGTACTAAGGACGACATATGTGTCAGCCATTGTTTGGTGAGCACTTGAGCTTTTTACCAAACATTTGGAAAGTACCTTTTCAAATACCTCTCATTCATTGCTCTCGTGAGACTTTCACCTTGCAACGTCTCCAGCATGAAAGGACCGTGACGCCTAAGAGGGGGGGTGAATTAGGCAACTTAAAACTTCTATTCTAAACTATGGCCTCTAATTTCCACCTAGTCAAAACCTATGCAAGAAAGTAAACTATCTATAGTGCAACTAAGGTTTTGCTAAGTGTGTTTGCTATCTCTACCGCAAAAAGGAGTTATGCAACCTAGTTTCCAAACCTATCAACTAGCAAGAGTAAGCTAGGAAAGGTAGAGCACGTAAACAAGGTAGCAATGAAAATGCGGAAGTTAAAGAGTGTGATAGAGATGCAAACTCCCGTCGACGACTCTGGTATTTTTACCGAGGTATCGAGAAGCGCGCAAGCTTCCCCCTAGTCCTCGTTGGAGCCCCTCGCAAGAAATCCCTCGCAAGGGCCAAGCTCCCGGGCGGGTAACTCCGTGGATAGCTCCGGTTCTTCCCCACGCGCAAGTGGGTCTCCGGTTAAGCCACCCGTGGCAAAGCCTCTCCCGGATGCTCCCCGCCGTCTTCACTATCAAGTTTTCGGCCGAAGCGCCGCGGGCCTTGTTCCCTTCGGTACACGGAGGTGGACACACCACAAACTCGGTTGGTGTGGTCTCGCAAGACTACAAGCCCCGCCGATGTACAACAACGGTGCGCGCAAGCACCGGTAGGTGAGAGGTTTTCAACCTCACTAAACACTAGGCCTAACACCTAGAGCAAGCGCAAAGCGATGGTCTAACTAGCTTAAGCACTTCGCAAAGCACGTACACTAATCACCTAATATATCACTTGAGCACTTTGGTGGCTAGAGCAACTAAATATGTGTCTATATACTTGGTACACTTCCTTGAGCTCCAACCTTACTATTTTGGCCGACCATGGGGGTATATATACACTACCGGAGACGGGCTCTTTGCCGAGGGCCCGTCGCTTTGCCGAGGGCTAAAACACGGGCACTCGGCAAAGAGCTCTTTGCCGAGAGGCAGCTCTCGGCACCGTAAGAAACTCGGCGACTATACCTATGCCGAGGGCCCGACTCTCGGCGAAGTCTGGCTCTCGGCAAAGAGCACCTATGCCGAGAGCCGAGCCCTCGGCGTAGAATACTCCTCGGCAAACGGAACCCTCGCAAACGGCTCCCCCTGCGCCGTTACCTTTGCCAAGAGCCCTCTGTTAGGCTCTCAGCAAAGGCCTCTATTTTTTTTTTGGTAAATTCTATGCCGAGAGCCCTGGGCCCTGGCTCTCGGCATAGGTGCTCTTTGCCGAGGGTTTAGGAAGCTCTCGGCAAAGCATATATATATATTTTTGTTTTTTTGCTCTCAATTTTTTCTGTGGCCTTGCTATAGCACTACAAGCCAAGATTTCAAATTTGAAGTGTTTTCCATAAATCTTGCTATATTTCGTGCATTTTCTTTAATTTGATGATTTTTTCCGCGGGACGCACGTTTGAACTGCAGGTGCATGAAATAATGAAACTCAGCGATTTGAAAAATGGTATTCATTCTTCAGAGGGTATTTCGACACCGTATCCAGGGACAGGCGCGGAGACTCGACCGTCTCGTGCACGAGAAACGGCGACCAAGTTGCGTGATATTGGATTTAAAATTACTAAAAATACAAACGAAGTCAGAAAATCATGAAAATGGACGAGTGACCTTGACATCGCATGTAGAGGCTATGAAAAAAATTTGGGAATGTTTGGAGCAAGTGGTGGCGCAAGATGGTTGAAACCCTGAGATATCCGGATAGCCTCACATGCGATGATATGCGGAGATCTCAAGGTTTCAACCATCTTGCGCCACCACTTGCTCGAAGAATTCCCAAATTTTTTTCATAGCCTCTACATGCGATGTCAAGGTCACCCGTCCATTTTCATGATTTTCTGACTTCGTTTGTATTTTTAGTAATTTTAAATCTAATATCACGCAACTTGGTCGCCGTTTCTCGTGCACGAGACGGTCGAGTCTCCGCGCCTGTCCCTGGATACGGTGTCGAAATACCCTCTGAAGAATGAATACCATTTTTCAAATCGCTGAGTTTCATTATTTCATGCACCTGCAGTTCAAACGTGTGTCCCGCGGAAAAAATCATCAAATTAAAGAAAATGCGTGAAATATAGCAAGATTTATGGAAAACACTTCAAATTTGAAATCTTGGCTTGTAGTACTGTAGCAAGGCCACAGAAAAAATTGGGAGCAAAAAAACAAAAAAATATATATATGCTTTGCCGAGAGCTTCCTAAAGCCCTAGGCAAAGATCACCTATGCCGAGAGCCAGGGCCAGGGCTCTCGGCATAGAGTTTACCAAAAATAAAATTAAAAAAAATGCCTTTGCCGAGAGCCGAATCACGTGGCTCTCGGCGAAGGTTGCTTTTAGCCGAGGGCCGTCCGATCCGGCTCTCGGCAAAGCACGCGAACACTTAATAAAAAAACTCGTCCGCCCGGCCCACCACACATTTCACGCACGCACGCACGCCCCGCCCGCCCTGCCGCCGCCGCCTCTGCCTCCTCCGCGCTGCCGCTGCCGCCGCCGCCGCGCCGCCACACGCCCCGGCCGCGCCGTCGGCCGTCCGCCGCCCGCCCTGACCCCCCCCTCGGCAGGCCCGCCGCGCCGCCGGCCGCCCACCCTGCCCGCCCCGGCCGGCCCGCCGCGCCGCCGGCCGCCCGCCCTGCCCGCCCCGGCCGGCTCGCCGCCCTTCCACGGCCGGCCGCGGCGCGCCGTGCCGCTGCCGCGGGAGAGGAGGAGGAGAGGAGGAGCAGGAGAAAGAGAAAGAGGAAGAGGAGAGGAGGAGGAGGAGGAGGAGAAATAGGAGAGGAGGAGGAGGAGGAAGAGGAGAGGACTAGGAGGAAGAGGAGGAGTCGTCCCATTGTGCCTCCGCTAGGGCCGTCCCGCGTCGTCACTTGTAAGTCGTCCTCGATCCCGTGAATGTGAATGTGACTGTGAATGTATGTGGCAATCGAGTATTTGTTAGTAATAGCGGTATATGCATGTGAATATATGTGGATGTCGGCCATTGTGTCGAGGGTTTTGCAGGTTTTCGAAACCTCACCGTGCAGGGGAGGTTCTGCCGAAATTTCTAATTGATACTAACCTTTTTGTCTTTTCTATACGAGAAGGACCTGTCGGAGCCGAGCCAGAGTTCCTCGGCAAGCCTGCCTGCACCGCTTCGCCTCGCCACTGCACCGACTCGCCACTGCGCCGCTAGCCTGACTCCACCGGCACCCTAGGTATAAATAACGTCTCCTCCCAGAAAAGGGTCGTAGGTCATTGAACCCAGTTCGGCGTCTCCCGTCCGAAAGAGATACGGCTGGAGGTATGCAGGTCTCTGCATATCGATAACCGTATCTGTTTCGGATTGTCCACGTTACTTGGACAGCCCGCAGATGTGTCGATGAGGCTAGTTCTCATGGTCTGTCCCGATTCGAGATGGAGTTTCTGCATCACCTCCCTGTTGTTCTCCGGATACACACTCTCCCTATAGGGACGTGTATCTTGAGAACATCGGGGAGGTGTTGCCGAAATTCTGTCTCGGCTCGGGGCAGACAATAGGAACGGGCCTCATCGACGCATCCGCGGGTGGGATTAGGACCTATCCTCACCTATTAGATGATAGTAGCATGGAAGTACTTGGAGGTAGATATGTAAGTACTCGGGCCGTAGAAGCAGAAGTGATTTCACCGATGAATGGTTGCGCAAGACAGATGCTTTCGTGAACAATGCATTTGGCACGGCTCGGCGAGGAGAGATGAAAGTGTTGTGCCCATGCAGCAGATGTGGGAACCGGAGAAGGCAAGACAAGGAGAACATGGCTAAACATCTTGTGAACAATGGATTCACGCCGGACTACACCCGGTGGATCTACCATGGTGAAGCACATCGTTTGAGAGCGGAGGCAGTGCGACCACGTCTGGAGGACTTTGATGCTGATGCGGGGGTAGCAGACATGTTAGATGACTTCCAAGAAGCACAGTACGCTGAAGGACGTACGGAGGAGGAGATGGAGAAGACCGCAAAGGCGTTTTACGAGATGATGTCTTCGGCACAGAAACCCCTTCACGATCGGACAACGGTTTCTCAACTGGATGCCATTGGCCGTGTGATGGGGTTCAAGTCCCAGTTCAACCTGAGTCGAGATGCGTTCGATGGTATGTTGGCCCTATTTGGTAGCATGCTTCCGGACGGCCACATATTGCCAAAGAGCCTGTACGAGTCACAGAAACTGCTTCGTGCACTAAAGATGTCGTATGAGCAGATACATGCTTGTCCAAATGGGTGCGTCCTCTTCAGGAAAGATCTCACGGATGCAGGTTACTGTCCGAAGTGTAAAGCGTCGAGATACATGGAGGTAGACGATGGTGAAGGCCCGAAGAGGCAGCTTTCTATCCCCATGAAAGTCCTGCGTTACCTGCCGTTCACACCGAGGATCCAACGTCTCTACATGACCGAGGAATCCGCGAAACAGATGACATGGCACAAACAGGGTACCCGATACAATCCTGAGAAGTTGGTACATCCCGCCGATGGTGAAGCATGGGCCCACTTCGACCGCATCCATCATGACAAAGCTAGAGAGGCTCGTAATGTTCGTGTTGCATTTGCAACGGACGGTTTCAATCCCTATGGACTCATGGCTGTCCCGTACACCTGTTGGCCCGTCTTCGTTATCCCCCTCAATCTCCCCCCGGCGTCCTATTTCAACGTCATACTGTCTTCTTGTCGTTGATAATTCCTGGACACCCGGGGAATAACATGGGTGTGTACATGGAGCCTCTGATTGATGAATTGGAAACTGCTTGGAATGAAGGGGTATTGACATACGACCGAGCTTCAAGGTCTAACTTCACAATGCACATCTGGTACCAGTACTCACTGCATGACTACCTGGCATATGGGATATTCTGTGCCTGGTGTGTCCATGGCAAGTTCTCATGCCCGGTTTGTAAGACAGCTACGAGATTTATCTGGTTGAAGAAGGGTGGCAAGTATTCGGCGTTCAACCAACATCGACAATTCCTGCCTCTTGACCATCCTTTCAGACGGGACACCAAGAACTTTACCAAAGGTGTCGTGGTGAGAGATCCTCCACCTCGGATGCTGACCGGTGCCGAGGTTCATGCTCAGATAGATGCTCTCCAGTTCAACGAAACAGACGGTCATTTTGCGGGGTATGGTCAGGAGCATATGTGGACTCATAAGTCAGGCTTGGAAAGACTCCCTTATTATGACGATCTTCTTCTGCCACATAACATTGATGTAATGCACACTGAAAAGAACATCGCTGAGTCGCTTTGGGGAACACTCATGGACACTGAAAAGTCCAAGGACAACCCTAAGGCTAGACTAGACCTTGCACTGTTGTGCGATAGACCAAAGCAAGAGATGCTGCCTCCTCAGCCCGGCAGGAGATGGACACGGCCCAAGGTCGATTTCGTCTTGGGCAGGCCACAAAGGAAAGAAATACTTCAGTGGATCCAGACATTGACATTCCCTGATGGATATGCAGCGAATCTAACGAGAGGAGTCAACTTATCTACTCTGCGAGTCCTAGGGATGAAGAGTCATGACTTCCACGTATGGATCGAACGGCTTCTTCCGGCGATGGTTCGAGGCTATGTTCCTGAGCCTATGTGGGTTGTCCTGGCAGAGTTGAGCTATTTCTTCCGGCAGCTATGTGCCAAGGAGATATCTCGGTCCGTCATTGATGACTTGGAGAAAGCTGCACCTGTGTTGCTCTGTAAGCTGGAGAAAATCTTTCCACCAGGCTTCTTCACTCCGATGCTTCATTTGATCGTACACCTCCCAAATGAGGTTCGAATGGGAGGGCCTGTGCAATGGCGTTGGTGCTTTCCAGTCGAGAGAAATATGAGGACTCTTCGCAAGAAATGTAGAAACAAAGCCAAAATTGAGGCTTCCATTGCAGAGGCATCCATTCTAGAGGAGGTGTCCAACTTCACTGAAGAATACTACTCCGAGAACCTTCCTAGCGTGCATAATCCACCCCCTCGTTACAATGCTGGAGACAATGAATCGAGTCTTAGCCTTTTTCGAGGCCAACTCGGCACGACAAGTGGATCCACAGTTAAGCAGTTGAACTATGAAGAGTGACGAAAGATCATGCTATACGTGCTTACCAACCTTGATGAGCTGGACCCGTACATGGGGTAAGTTGTTATCTATCTTCATCCAATTCATCGTCACTTTCCAACACCATTCTTTTTGTTTCGTACAGTGAATTTCTTCATTTGTTCTCGAATGGACCAAGGCCTCTTTCTGATGCGGCAGCTGAAACCCTAATTGCAAATGGTGCGGGGCAAGGGAGGCCTGATTTCATTTCTTGGTTCCGACAAAAGGTACCGTCCTACCAAGGTCGTACTTAGTCTGACGTTCCAACTTGCTCTTACGTTCTGACCGTATAACGATATATCTTGCGTCGCCTTGCAGGCTCAAACCGATGCGTCTATGAGTCAAGAGCTGAGACAAGTTGCAAAAGGCTTTGACCGTAGGCTCAAGTCATTTAACGGTTACGACGTGAATGGATTTCGCTTCCACACATCAAGCTACGAGCAGAGTCGGCCCAATCGAAAAACCACAAATAGCGGTGTTTGTACTCCAGGCAATGACAACCGTGACTACTATGGAAGAATTGAAGAAATATACGAACTTTCATTTCACGGTGAAAAGCCTTTGAATCCTGTCATGTTCAAATGCCATTGGTTCGATCCTGGAAGAACGAGGCTGACACCTAATCTTGGGCTAGCCGAAATTCGACAGGATTCTGTCTATCCAGGCTCCGATGTGTATATTGTGGCTCAACAGGCCACGCAGGTTTATTACACGCCATACGCGTGCAAAAGCAAAGAGCATCTCTTTGGTTGGTATATTGTGCACAAGATATCACCACATGCTAAACTACCTCTCCCCAATGATGAGGATTATAACTTCAACACAAACACGTATGACGGTGAGTTCTTTCAAGAATCTGGGTTGCAAGGGACGTTCACGATAGACTTAACCAAAGCGATGGAAATGAAAGTAGAGAATGATGACGAGGACGCTGGGGATGAGGTGGTAAATGCGAAGGACATTGAAATGCTAGAACGATTCCGTTTAGGCCAAGCAAATGAAGACGACGACCTGTCTTCGGATACTGAGGAGTACTTAGACATGGTTGACAGTGATGAGGAGACTCATGCTCCGACTAATCCGGATGATCCAGATTATTTCTAATACATGTAATATTATGTTATATTTTTAGGATCTATTGTTTTATTTATATTGCATATATTTGGTTATGTTATTTCTAATACAACATTGTTTGTTCTTTTTAAATGCAGGAGGTCGAGGCAAGATGCCGGAAGGACGCAGAGGCGGTTGAGTTGGTTGTACCGCAGCTCGCAGGCCGACGGGCCCTCGACGAGGAGTGGCCGCCGCTGGAGGGAGCCGTCTCCACAGGAGGAGGAGGAGGAGGAGGAGGAGGAGGTCGAGGAGGAGGTGCCGGCCACGCCCGAGGCCCAGCGGCAGGAGGAGGCACCATTGGCCGAGGAGGCAGAGGAGGAGGACGAGCAGGAGGAGGACGAGGCGGACGGGTGTTCGGGTGCCTCAGGGGTGTCCACGCCCTACTTGAGAGGCCCCGCCAGCCTCCCGGCGTTGCCGCCACGTGCCCGACGCCCAGTGATCACGCCCATCGGACAGAAGTACATGTTCTAACTACCTGTTCGTACGATGAGGCTCAAAATAGAAATAGAAGGTAATAATCTTTTTTAATCACTTGTGCAGGTCATGGGACTTTGTGGGGCCTAAAGGCCGCAAACCCAATGGCATCCTGGGTCTCCTGTGCCGCGAGCACTACCCCGGCATAGTACAGTATGCCGGGAGGCACGAGCCGGCCTACACCTTTGACCACTACAGCGTCGCCCCAGACCCAGACTTCCCCAACAAGGCGGCGCGGGTTAGAGCGGAGCTGTGGGTAAGTCTTCGTCAAACAATATCAAATTCATCATATTTTTTCTTTAATTACTGTCTCGCCTCATATTGTGTCTGTATGCAGAACTACTTCAAGTGCGAGCCGAGGAAGGAGGCAGTGGCGGAGGTGACGGCTACCCGGGCTTGTAGGAAGCTCGTCACCGACATGATCTACGAGGCGAGACTGCAGTCCATCATTACCTACAACGCCACAGTCTTGGCCACGAGGGTGACGAAGGCCCAGGCGAGAGGCATGACGTTGGGCCGGGCGCAGTTCTTGCAGGTAAGTGATTTCTTTTGAGATTAAGCTTTTGGTACTTTTCATCTGACGCTTAGACGTGAAATACTTGATGATGTGCAGATGATCCCCCAATGGTGCCAGTCGTTTCCCGAGTGTTGGGAGATGATCGTGGACCGGTGGCTATCCGAAGAGTGGGCGGCCCACCACGCCGAGGCCCGGGAGGCGCGTCTGCAGATGCCAGGTGTACCACACCACCAGGGCAACCGCAACCTCGCCGAGTACGCACAAGCTTGGGTACGTGAAAGACTTTATCAATTCCTCGATCAAATGTTGCCTGATTGCTAATCATCTTGTTGTCTTCCTCGCAGTCGGAGGCACACGGTGGCCAGCCTTGCGGCACGGTGGCGGCATACGCCATGTCCCACAAGGGCAAGGCCACGGCAGCGGAGACCTCCTACAACCCCGACGATCCCGCCGACGCGTACACCAACTCCAGCGTCCACTCCCGCCTCACTGACTACTCAGAGGCGGCAAGGGCGGTCCATGGGGACGACTTTGATCCCGCCACCGCGGACCAGGACGGGAGCATCGTCATGAGGATTGGAGGAGGGAAGAAGCACGGGCGGATCTGGCTTGGCGACGGCGTCATCGACACGGCCTCCACTCCCACTCTGTCTCAGCTCCGAGCACAGAGCACGAGCGGGAGCGTCCCCATACGCCCACGCCCGTCGCCTGCACAGTCGCGGGTCGCCGAGCTCGAGGTTATTTCTATTTAACTCATCGTACATTGATCATTAAAAATGTTTGCATTGTTCTAGCATTCACTTTGTATTATCGCAGGCCCGCCTGGAAAGAGAAAGGCAGGAGCGCCAGGTGTCTGAGACCCAGATGCGGTCACAGATGTCGGCCCAGATGGAGGCTCAAGCTAAGCAGATGGCGGAGCTCATCGCCTTCATGGCCTCCCAGGGCATGGCCGTGCCCCAGACGCTCATGGCTCCTCCACCGCCGCCTCTGGACCCCGGAGCTGCTCCTGTGAGTATCAATACTTCAGTGTTTTATTTATTTCATTTCCTTGTCTGACATGACCTTTTGCAGCCTCCTCCGTCAGAAGGTTCGAACAACCGCCACGCTCCTGGATGGAACCCGACCGGGGGTCAAGCAGGCGGCAGTTCTCAGGGGTGGCCCGGTTGGCCGGGGGTGTAGTAGATCTCCTCGTGTGTCACTGAAGTCTCATGTTGTTGAACTATGTGATGTGAACTATGTGATTTGAGGACATATATGTTATTGAACTATGTGATGTGATATATATATGTTCTGTGACGTGAAATGTGATATATATGTGATATGTGATGAATGTGATATATATCTGTGTGATAGTGTCGGAGAAAAGGAAAAACAGAACTGGAAAACAAAAAATCGAAATTTACCCAGCTTTGCCGAGGGTAGCTCTCGGCAAAGAGGCCCTTTGCCGAGGGTTTTGGCCATAGCCCTCGGCAAAGTTGGGGAGACAGAACGTAATTTCCACAGCTTTGCCGAGGGCTTTGGTCATAGCCCTCGGCAAAGTCCGAGGTTTGCCGAGCGCCGGCTAAGATAGCCCTCGGCGAAGAGGTTCCAAAAAAAATATTCGAAATTTCTTTGCCGAGAGCCGACCCCGGATAACCCTCGGCACAGAAAAATAATAATAAAAAAAATTATCGCTTTGCCGAGGGTCCGGCTCTCGGCACACGTAATGCCTTTGCCGAGAGCCGGCTTAGCCCTCGGCAAACCTACCGTCAATAGGGACCACCGTTAACGGCCACTTTTCTTTGCCGAGAGCCGGTCGGGACCCTCGGTAAAAGGTTTGCCGAGAGCCCGATAAATGGCCCTCGGCAAAGGTTCCTTTGCCGTGAGGATTTTTGCCGAGAACTCTTTACCGAGAGCTGCCCTCGGCATAGGCTACGCCGAGCACCAGATGGCCTTTACCCGTTTCCAGTAGTGATAGGGCCCAAGCAAATAGAGCCGTTGGACACCAAAGATGGGCTTTCCTGACGGGAGCATCGGACGCGCGTCCGATGTCACATAACGGCTAGTCCTACCGACCTGGCACTGAGTCACATCGGATTCGGACGAGCGTCCGATGCATGGCCATCAGATGCGTCCGATGTCTTCAGAGCCTCTCTGGAACCTTTCTGCATAGCCATCAGACGCAGGGTCCTGTAGCGTCCGATGTAGCATCGGTGCGTCCGATGTAACGCTGTGCATAGTGCACAGTGCTACCGGTGCGACCGATGTGGTACCATTGGCGCGTCCGATGTCTCTGCTGGCGCCAACCCGAGCTAGGGTTTGGCATCGGTGCGTCCGACGCTTTTGAGCAGCATCTGATGCAGCGTCCGATGTCCCTGTTTGTTCGTTTCTTCGCGATTTCTTGCGCCGTCTTGGTTCCATTCTTGCGCCTTGGACTTTGCTTGATCTTTAGGGTCTTTTACTGAGCTTCTAGGGTCTTGCTTGAGGTGTTGATCGTCGGATCACCACGTCGCCTTAGTCCAAGTCACTTTTGCACCCTATTGGACTACAAAACAAACACTTGCAAACACATTAGTCCAATTTGGTTATGTTGATCATCAAACACCAAAATCCGAAGTTAAATGGTCCGAGGTCCATTTTCATTACACAGCAGATATGAATTTTCAAATACCACTTTGATCACTCCATACAAGACTTTCCAACTTAGTGCTAGTCTAAGTCAAAACTTAAAGCCACCTTCTTGGATTATTTCCAATTTTCCTTTTGATGAGTTTGATCGAAGTCCATGGACGTCTTCCATAGCCACTCTTGCTTGATCAGATCCCAAACACTTAAGCAATAAATCTTCGGAAGTCCTTTGATAGAGCTATTGTTGTGCAGTACATATTTAAATGCACTCCGCCGAACACTGTTATCAACTTTAGCGCTTGGATCATGAAAATACTTCAACGGGAGAGTCCTTTAATCCTCCAAATTGGTTACGTCTTCAAAAGAAATCAAACTTGGTCAATTTAGGACTTTATCGGGTGAAATGACCGAGAACTGCCCACAGAGGAGCCAACTAATAGGTTGGCAAGGGATCCGACTGAGTCGGCTGAGGCAGCCGACTAAGTCGGTTCTGAAGAAGACTAAGCGGATTCGTGCCGCTCGGTAAAGCTTGGGACCCTCGGCAAAGACGCCGTCTCCGGTATCGCGTGTGCCGTCCGTCGATCAATCGAGTACGGCGGCAATCGATCCTGCTGCATCCTAGTAGATTACGATGTCATCCTGCTGCATAGGTACACCAACTTCTTCGAGAGAGATAGATGTCATCGCCACCTATTCAATCATATCTGACTATCTTAGTAGATTACGATGACGCTGCACGTACGTTCAACGGTGGATGGATCGATTGACTACGAAACATTATGAGATCTCAAACATTATTGAACGAGTACGTGAATTACGTTCATGTGTGCATGCACGCATCATCGATCTTACTTCAAAGTTGAACAAAGAACACAACTCGATCAATGTCCATCTACATGTACACACGTACGTGTGTGTATATACATATCTCACTTTTTATACGTCTCTTCCACACGACATGGCTACTAACTAGATAGGTCGCCATGGCTACGCCGAACGGAATGCACGACTGATTTATACGGCTATGCTAACGCCCGGACGTCCGGACGGACCTGCACATCCGGACGCTGTCACACCCCAATTTTAAGAATAAAACTGAGGCAGCAAACTCATGTGTGCCCAGGGATCAGTCGCACACATAAGCTAGACAAAATATGAAAAAGGTATCATCACGGTGTTTATTACATAACGATAGAAGCAAAACAAAGACTTACATCAGCGGAAAAGGGTAAACTAGATATAGCACTCACGGGCAACCACCACAGGGACTGCCGACTGGGGGATACGCTAGCCTAGAAACTTCTAGGGAAACTCCAACTCCAACGTCATCTGTTACCCATCCGGGATTTTTATCCAAAAAGAAGGAAAAACAACGAGCGTAAGTACTCCTCGTACATAGCAAGACAACATGGGGTTCATGAGGCTCAAAGAGGCTGACACTGTCTGACTGCAGTTAGTTTTTATGTTGGCAAAGTTTTAGCATTAGAGTAAACGAGTATTGTGCTTAACCCTTAAACCCCTGATCCATATTGTCCATCAATGATAAATAATTCACCATATGAGCACCATTAACATAAAGTAACATTTAATTAAGTATCATAGTTCTGCTAGTTTTCCGGGCCACTCGTGACCGTGAGCACGGCTGTTATAACAGTTTTACACTCTGCAGAGGTTGTGCATCTTTACCCACAAGCCGTGTTGCCCAGATGCCCAGGGGAGCAACCCCCATAACACTTCCAAGGTGAGCGGGCAGGGTACACTATGAAGCCTTTCGCTGGTTCGTCTAACAAGTTAGGGCTGCTAGGTTTCCTTGGCAATCAGATGTAGCAAACCCCCTTTCCTATGGCACAAGGCCATCGCAACTATACACATAGGAACAGGAGCAGCCCTACACCTGTAGTGGCAAGCCCCTACTGCGCCCTTTCGGGTAACCTCTAACAAGCTAGAAAAGGTCCAGTATACTAAGCTAAAACCAGAGCCATATAGCACTCATGGTAGCACTATCAGTCCCAGCTTTTGCTAACAGCAAGTTTCATTAACCATTTATCGACATATACCACATGAGAACATTCATCATTGGACAGGATCAGATATTTGAATAGATAGCACTAGCATTCTATCCATATGCATTTATCTCACGGGTGTCAAAAGTATCACAGGTAACAAAAGCTAAGTAGATCTCTAAGGTTGTTCAAATAGACACATGCAATATGAAGTGCTTAATAAAGTGAATAGGTAACAAGGATGGTCCCATGCTAACTTGCCTTGATTGTTGTACTGCTGATCCTCGAACGAAGGCTCTTGATCAAACCACGTTTGCTCACCGACTATACTCGATCACATAAAACATCATACACGCATTCGAGGTGCACACATGCATTGCAAACAAGGCTATCCATTAGAACAATACACCAACAGTGGTAAACAGAAATAAAGCTTTGATAAAACAGAAGTACTCGATCCTAGGATCACGACGATATTTGGTTCACCGAAAACGGACTTACGATGCGAAAGATACGACTGAAACAGTATGAACAAAGCCCTAAACAAGGCTGACTTGGAGCCTACAGATAAACTGTTCTAAACAAACTAACAGAGGCATAAACGGGTAGAGCACTAAATTACGAAGCTAACGCAACTTGAACGGATCAAAACGGAGCTAAAACATGGATTTTATAAGCGTTTTAGTGCAGTGGCAAAGTTGTAAATAGCCTGAAATGCATTTGAATTTAAATCAGATTTTTAAAAACGAATTTCAAATTAAGTTTAACCCGGCCAAGGACGGCGGGTTGATTCTAGGGTTCTTCAGGGGCTCTTACGCAAAAAGTCCCCGAAGGGGTATGGGCCGCGCACAGCCGTTGGATCGAGGCCGAAGGGCCGGGATTAGACGAGGGGAGTGCGCTAGGGCCGGCGGCGCGCGTGACCGGTGGGAGGGCAGCGCACGGCGGCGGGATAGGCCAACCACGGCGGCGCCATGAGCGACAGCGAGGAAAACTCGCCAGAGCTTACTGAACATGCCCTGAAGGCCACTAAAAATCCCGGAAAAATGTCGGGGAGAGAAAGTAGGAGATGGCGAGGCTCACCATGGCAACAACATAGGCAGAGGAGGCACGGCGATGGCGGATTTTGATGAAGGCGGTCGGCTGTGCTCTGCTCGAAAGATTTCAGCGGTTAGGGCGAACCTGAGCACAAGAAAGAGAGGGAGAAGGTTCGGCCGCTTCACTGTGACGCGGCGGAGCTTGGCGGAAGGAGCAATTGGCCAGAGAAGCACTGAAACGCCGGGACAACGGCGGCGGGCGGCGGCAATGGCGGGATGGAGCTTCGGCTACGCGGCTCTGGTGTGCGGTCCGGTGCAGGGACGTGCGAAATGCGGAAAGGGGGAGAGCGGGGAGCGGCACACGCGCTAAATAACCGAGGGGGAGGTGCGGGGCGAGCGGTGCACACCACGACGTGGGGGGGGGGAGCGGCGGTTGCGAGCCCGGGACTGCGCGATCGTGCGGCAGGAGGGGGAGAAGGAGGCGCTGACAGGTGAGGTCGATTGTCAGTGAGAGAGAGGGAGGGAGGGAGGTGGTGGCCGGATTGCTTGAAAGCGCAGATGGGCCGGCCTGTTGGGCCGCAACGGGGAAGGGAAAGAGGGAAAGGAGGCCCAGCGCTGAAATAGAAGGAGGGGAGGGGGAGCCGGCGGCTTGGGCCACCAGCTGCTTGGGCCAAAAGCAAGGGGAGGGGAAGAAAAGGAAATAAAACCTTTTTCATTTTATTTTCAGCACAAATCAAAATATGTCAAAAGGATTTTTGGATTCAAATCAAATTTTGACCAAACCACTCATCTCAGAAATTAAGATGCAAGGGCATGAATGCAAAAACATGTTCCTAACTTGGTTTTAATTTTGTTAAAATTATTCAATCCCTAGATTAAATGCACACCAAAATCAATTAAGAAACATTTTCACCTATTTTAAATTTGGTAAATTTTAGGGTGTCACAAATCTACCCCCCTTAAGAGAATCTCGTCCTCGAGATTCAGAGAGAGATGATCAAGAGACAGATACTCTGGTATAAAACCTTCATCTTCACTTTGAAAAGAACTTCAGGATGAGAGAAACCTTAAGATTGTGACTTCTTTATCTTGGCTACCCCCCTTAAGAAGAGTTGAACCAGAGGACACCAAAGGGTAGCTTCTTACTCCTTTTGAGAAGATTGACAACCATAACGGCCTTCTGATATCCATCACTTTTGGTTGTTCCATAGTTGACATATGAGCTGAAGAAGACAAGCTGCTCCAGATAGATAAGGTATAAGAGAGAGACGAAAACAGAAAACCCAACCCCTTATGCGTAAAACCTCTTAAGCCTAACCTAAATGAGATTGTGAGGAAATCTCAAAAACTCATTTGCACTCATTACAAAGATCCAAAACAACCATTAACATAAGTCAACTCAACAGAGCAATAAAGGTTCACACTTCAAACAATGACTCGACTCGCACTACTATCGTTCTCTTCATATAAAGGGCAAAGATCCTAAACTCTACTGTTGACGAAAGAAGAAGGTGGTAAGAGAAGATTCTAAAAGAGTATCAAGACAAGGAGTGTAGACGGGAACAAGATTTTAAAATAAGCTTCAAGGAGGAGACGAATAACAAGGGTAGAAGATACAAATAGAGAAGAAAATACCAAGGTTGATAGAACAAACGTTCTATAGCAATTTTCAAAACCTTTAAACGACCAGTTTCTATCTAGGCTTGCGTCCTACAGTCAACACAGCTTTGATACCATTTTGTCACACCCTAGTTTTAAGAATAAAACTAAGGCAGCAAACTCATGTGTGCCCAAGGATCAGTCGCACACATAAGCTAGACAAAATATGAAAAAGGTACCATCACGGTGTTTATTACATAACGATAGAAGCAAAACAAAGACTTACATCAGCGGAAAAGGGTAAACTAGATATAGCACTCACGGGCAACCATCACAGGGACTGCCGACTGGGGGATACGCTAGCCTAGAAACTTCTAGGGAAACTCCAACTCCAACGTCATCTGTTACCCATCCGAGATTTTTATCCAAAAAGAAGAAAAAACAACAAGCGTAAGTACTCCTCGTACTTAGCAAGCCAACATGGGGTTCATGAGGCTCAAAGAGGCTGACACTGTCTGACTGCAGTTAGCTTTTATGTTGGCAAAGTTTTAGCATTAGAGTAAACGAGTATTGTGCTTAACCCTTAAACCCCTAATCCATATTATCCATCAATGATAAATAATTCACCATATGAGCACCATCAACATAAAGTAACATTTAATTAAGTATCATACTTCTGCTAGTTTTCCGGGTCGCTCGTGACCGTGAGCACGGCTGTTATAACAGTTTTACACTCTGCAGAGGTTGTGCATCTTTACCCACAAGCCATGTTGCCCAGATGCCCAGGGGAGCGACCCCCATAACACTTCCAAGGTGAGCGGGCAGGGTGCACTATGAAGCCTTTCGCTGGTTCGTCTAACAAGTTAGGGCCGCTAGGTTTCCTTGGCAATCAGATGTAGCAAACCCCCCTTTCCTATGGCACAAGGCCATCACAGCTATACACATAGGAACAGGAGCAGCCCTACACCCGTAGTGGCAAGCCCCTACTGCGCCCTTTCGGGTAATCTCTAACAAGCTAGAAAAGGTCCAGTATACTGAGCTAAAACCAGAGCCATATAGCACTCATGGTAGCACTGTCAGTCCTAGCTTTTGCTAACAACAAGTTTCATTAACCATTTATCGACATATACCACATGAGAACATTCATCATTGGACAGGATAAGATATTTGAATAAATAGCACTAGCATTCTACCCATATGCATTTATCCCACGGGTGTCAAGAGTATCACAAGTAACAAAAACTAAGTAAATCTCTAAGGTTGTTCAGATAGACACATGCAATATGAAGTGCTTAATAAAGTGAATAGGTAACAAGGATGGTCCCATGCTAACTTGCCTTGATTGTTGTACTGCTGATCCTCGAACGAAGGCTCTTGATCAAACCACGTTTGCTCACCGACTATACTCGATCACATGAAACATCATACACGCATTCGAGGTGCACACATGCATTGCAAACAAGGATATCCATTAGAACAATACAACAACAGTGGTAAACAGAAATAAAGCTTTGATAAAACAGAAGTACTCGATCCTACGATCACGACGATATTTGGTTCACCGAAAACGGACTTACAATGCGAAAGATACGACCGAAACGGTATGAACAAAGCCCTAAACAAGGCTGACTTGGAGCCTACAGCTAAACTGTTCTAAACAAACTAACAGAGGCATAAACGGGTAGAGCACTAAATTACGAAGCTAACGCAACTTGAACGGATCAAAACGAAGCTAAAACATGGATTTTATAAGCGTTTTAGTGCATTGGCAAAGTTGTAAATAGCCTGAAATGCATTTGAATTTAAATCAGATTTTTAAAACGAATTTTAAATTAAGTTTAACCCGGCCAAGGACGGCGGGTTGATTCCAGTGTTCTTCAGGGGCTCTTACGCAAAAAGTCCCTGATGGGGTATGGGCCGCGCACAGCCGTTGGATCGAGGCCGAAGGGCCGGGATTAGACGAGGGGAGTGCGCTAGGGCCGGCGGCGCGCGTGGCCGGTGGGAGGGCAGCGCACGACGGCGGGATAGGCCAACCACGGCGGCGCCATGAGCGACGGCGAGGAAAACTCGCCGGAGCTTACTGAACATGCCCTGAAGGCTACTAAAAATCCCGGAAAAATGTCGGGGAGAGAGAGTAGGAGATGGCGAAGCTCACCATGGCAACAACAGAGGCAGAGGAGGCACGGCGATGGCAGATTTTGAAGAAGGCGATCGGTTGTGCTCTGCTCGAAAGATTTCAGCGGTTAGGGCGAACCTGAGCACAAGAAAGAGAGAGAAGGTTCGGCCGCTTCACTGTGACGCGGCGGAGCTTGGCGGAAGGAGCAATTGGCCGGAGAAGCACTGAAACGCCGGGACAACAGCGGCGGGCGGCGGCAATGGCGGGATGGAGCTTCGGCTACGCAGCTCTGGTGTGCGGTCCTGTGCTAGGACGTGCGAAATGCTGAAAGGGGGAGAGCGGGGAGCGGCATACGCGCTAAATAACCGAGGGGGAGGTGCGGGGGCGAGCGGGGCACACCACGACGCGGGGGGGGGGGGGGAGCGGCGGTTGCGAGCCCGGGACTGCGCGGTCGTGCGGCAGGAGGGGGAGAAGGGTGCGCTGACAGGTGGGGTCGATTGTCAGTGAGAGAGAGGGAGGGAGGGAGGGAGGTGGTGGCCGGATTGCTTGAGAGCGCGGATGGGCCGGCCTGTTGGGCCGCAACGGGGAAGGGAAAGAGGGAAAGGAGGCCCAGCGCGGAAATAGAAGGAGGGGAGGGGGAGCCGGCGGCTTGGGCCGAAAGCAAGGGGAGGGGAAGAAAAGGAAATAAAACCTTTTTCATTTTATTTTCAGCACAAATCAAAATATGTCAAAAGGATTTTTGGATTCAAATCAAATTTTGACCAAACCACTCATCTCAGAAATTAAGATGCAAGGGCATGAATGCAAAAACATGTTCCTAACTTGGTTTTAATTTTGTGAAAATTATTTATCCCTAGATTAAATGCACACCAAAATCAATAAAGAAACATTTTTCACCTATTTTAAATTTGGTAAATTTTAGGGTGTCACAGACGCCCGCACCTGTGGTTGCGCCTGATGCGTCCAGCCCCTCCTATACTTCATATTTTGGATAAACATGTCTCCTCTTGCCCCAGACCTTCTCTTGCTATTGCACCCCGGCCCCACGCATCCTCCTACTGGTCCAGCTGCATGCGAGAGCGAGAGGAAACACAACGCGCGTACCCCAACCCGAGAGAGAGCGCAACGCGTGTGTCCCAATACGAGAGAGAGACCCAAGATGCATGCGTGGAGAAAGAGCATAGCGGGCGTGCCCCAATGCGAGAGAAAGAGGGAGCACAGAGCTGTGCCCCATGAGTCAGAACGCGTGAGAGCAGCACCTATTGCAAAGTATGTCTAAAATAGGTGAAATATTTAGAACATACAATTGCAATATATGCGTAAACACATATGAAACATCTAAATAGAACACTTGTAACTTGCAATATGAAAATACTTGCTGCAACAGAAAACTGAAACAAATGAAACATTTTGGAACATATTCTTGCAACATCTGTGTGAAAACCATCTGCAACATCCAGATCAGAACGCTTGCAATATACGTCCGGAAACCGATGAAATAGGTTGAACAGACACTTACAACATGCCTATAAACCAATTGCAACATATGCCACATGTGCAACATCCCACCGAACTACTTTTACATCTATATGAAACGATTGCAACATGCCTCTAAAACGTTTGAAACAATTGAAACATGCATTTGCAACATAGGAGAAGAGGCCTGGGGCGCACAATTTTGGGCGATGGGTGGAAGCTGACGACGAGTGACTGCACATGAGCACCACCCCAACACCAGCACCAGCGACGCACGCGAGCACCACCACCCCTAGCGCTTATGACGTCGGGCTTGGCTTGGTGACGACGGTGTGGGATGGGTTCGGGGAACGCCATGGCCGCCGGTGTAGGGTGAGCTTGGTCGCCGAGATGAGAGTGGGGCGCCATGTTAGGGTGGGATACAGCCGTAGACTCCCCTCCATAGATCTCACTGATGCTCCATATATCTTGCCGGGTTGGGGGAAAGGGCCACCAGATCCACAGGCATTGAGCGCTCTTGGTAGGTGAGGATGCTAGGGTGGGTGAAGAAGACGCCGGGGCGGAGGAGGAGGACGTCGGGATGGATGAGGGCGTTGCTGCTGGTCAGGGAGGCAGCCATGGTCGTGCATCCGGGTGGAGCAAAACGCGCGCATGAAAGGGATAAGGATATGGAAGGAAGAAGAGAGATATGCGATTTTTTAATATAAATATGCGGGCAGCTAGGCAGGGGTAAAAAGATGTCGCGATGGGTGGAGGCGTCCGACTCAGGCATAGGTTCCGGACGACCGTGTAGGAGCATTACTGTTATACTAACCAGAATCTTTAGGTTGCTTCAACACAAACCTTTAGGTTAGGTTGCAGGTTCTCGGTTCCTAGGAGGCGCTGAGAAAGGCCTTACATTGATTTATGGGATTTTATGTTTTTTTTTTTTGCTTTAGCTCTCTATATATTATCGGCCTTAGAGGTTGCTGGCCGTTAAGAAAACTAATTTTCTTGCTGGTTAGAATATTTTCTTGGAGGTGATCAGCCCTCAAGAAAACTACTTTCTTTAGCGGTTGCAATTTTTTTGGCCCTTTGGCAAATAAAGTATCATGCTATTTTTTTGGTGGCCAACTTTTAATAAAATCATCCTTTTGAGTGTCAAAATCACCAAGAAAATTATTTTCTCTTGTCTCTTATCATTGAGTGAATTTGTTTGATGGTTTGTGGCTAAGAATGTTTTCCTTGATGATTTTTGGCACTCGAGATAATTTGGAATTGTGGTTGTGATGAGCTAGCTATATATACAAATTAAATCAAAATCGATCTTGAGTGGCAAGCAGTTTGCCGTCGTCATCGATCAAACGTACGGTACACGTGTGAATGTGATCACTTTCGGACAGACCGTTGCGTGTGAATGTGTATATGGTAGCAGCACCACACGTCCACACCACGTCGCGCTGATCGATCAGCAGGTTGTGTTGTTGGTATCGCATCATCACGAGTTGTGGCGCGAAAACGTTTGGCCGGGCCCTTTCTAGCTAGGCTTTTTTTTTTGACGAATTAATATAAATAAATGACAGACAGCCCTTGTTTGATTCAAATCAATGCACGTTAGTTTTTGATTTTTCACTCATGGCGCTTTGTGATGTCTTCCCTGTAATTGGGTTTTCTGAACCCAACCTCATGTACTCTGATGCATAATATAATATTTAATGTTCTTGTCAAAAAAAATGCACGTTAGTTTCCATCTCGATCAGGCTAGCTATATATAGCTTGACCTAGCTCAGTTGTACTAGCTAGTAGTGTAGATTAAGGGCGTAAAATCAGAGTCGAAGATCTCGTATGACAAGTCCCCCTGCTTGCATGATGATAAACGTGCGTGGATGTGAAGGCCCGTCGTTTCCTCATACCGTGTACACGTATATACGGACAATGTGTAGTATATTGTGCATAGAGACAGAGACTTGGACGTACCGATGGGCCTTGATGCTCTGGTGGACAAGTCCAGTCTTAACGTACAGTTTCATCTCTCAGTTTTCAAGATAAATAAAGGGACTTGCTATATTTCAGATGCCTGAAATATAGCTTAATTTCAGGCGATGGATAGTAGCCAACAGATTTGCATCCAATGGTATCAATCTGTATGCAACGATTTCAGTTCACAAGCAAACAAAATGGGTCTGGAACCAAACCCAGAATAATTCTTAATGGGTCCAAAGAACCCGTTAAGCTTGCTTACCGGATGAATAAGTCATGAGCCTATATATCTTTGATTGAATTGGCCATTATACAGTGAGCCAAAAACAAAGAAAAAGCAGCAAATCTGTCCCACCTAAACCCTTATGCTACAAGAAATAATTTGATCTAGGAGAATTATAGATCGATAAAGTACAAACTCGCAGGCAATCAAGCATTGCTCAGTTTTCTCTAGGCCTTAGTCTCCTGCTGCCCCAGGAACAGCATGTCGGTGTTGGCGTCACTATAGTAGAGGCAGGGGTGCTGCTGGAACCCCTGCCGGCCGAGCACCTCCCTAGTGCGGCGCACCACTTCCTAGTTGCTCATCTGTGCTCCTGGCGACGCCAGTACGGCCTGTGGTACGACGCAGAATGCCCCACATGCCCTGCCACTATTCCCCGCCATGTTCGTCGAAGTCTCGTCTATCTAGCACCTGCTTAGCAGGATCTTGGCGTCAGCAGGATGCCTGGTACTATAAATTCACTACAGTGGGATTGCTATTTCATGATTTATCGAGGACAAACACACTCAAGTTTAGATAGACATATTATGAACTGCAAAAAAATGAAGGCATAATCATTTGTACTAGGTAAACAATGAGCTATCTATATGATGTTGAAAAATTCAAACCATACACAAGAAAATTGCACATTTGTGTTAGTATGACCATTACCTTTTGATATTGTGATTGTACTTTACATGTATGCAAATAGAAAAAACACATAATTAAAAAAGCCTAGTGGTGCATAAACAAACACCATCTATATCATGATATGTTTTGTGGTGCCATTGATGTCTATATCTCAACTCTCAAGGCATGCCATAGCAAAAAAGATGAGAAAAACCAGATCAGGTTTTTCCTATTGTGTCCTAAAAATCCAGGAATATACTTTCTAAATTTTCTGATATATAGCAAGGAAAAATTGCATTCTATACTCAAATCAGCTTTATCTAGAACTACATCAGAGAACCCAAGCTACATAAACGATTGAGCATGGGATGGAGTTGTTCTATACCTAGTTCTTCACAACCTTGGCCATCTTGCGAAATTCCTTGCACATGACAACTTGTCATAGAGGCTAGCAGCCTTGTTTTGCTTCTTTGTTTTGGTTGTTTAGAGGACCACCGCAATCTCCATGCCACTAGCTACCTGCACTGCCACGATCTTCTTGTTTGCGAGGCCTGAAAAGCAACCTATCAGTGTTGCCGATGGCATTAAAAAGTCAAGTGAATAGGTTGGTAAACAAAGACTAACCAGAGTGCTTGTAGAAGTGAACACAGTAGAGATTGTTGGGCTCCTTGCTGAACTCAACCTTGCCATTGTCGTTGCCAAACTGTTTGGTGAGGAAGGAGTTATTCTTCCTCACGATATCCCTGATTAGGGAATCCAGCTCGTGCATGTGAAGTCTGCTGCATGTAGAGTTAACTTGTGCCTGATCTGTATTTACATAGAGAAACAGAAACAAAAAACTGATCAGTGTTGACACAAAGGCAATTAATAATTTACAACACTTACTATACTCATGCATGTGTTGTCTGTGTCGGCACAAATCATAATTAACAAATTACAATCTTTTTTATAGAAGGACAAGGACAAAAATATTGTCTGTGTTGACACAAATCACAACAAACAAATTACAATCTTTTTTCTATAGAAGGACAGGAATAAAAATATTGTTTGTGTTGGCACAAATCACAATAAACAAATTACAATCTTTTTTTCTATAGAAGGACAAGAACAAAAATATTATCTGTGTTGGCACAAATCACAATACACAAATTATATTTCTTTCTATATAAGGATAAGTTATTACAAATATGCTTTAAACAAGTAAATGTCAATTATACTCGTGAGGTAAATTAAAATTTCACATATTGCACATACTCAGAACTACAATTGCAGTGATAGATATTTGTAATTTACATCATGGATGATTGCAATTAATCACTTAGAGGCCGTTTGGATCCCTTTATTTTGGAGGAATTGGTATCCATTCAATAAACTAGGCTATTTGGCTTGGAATTTGATATTCCACCACTTTCCAAAGTTCACATATAAGTCTATCTCAAATTCACAGGATGGGAGAAGGAAATAGATTTTACAGATCATCATGCTATATTTCTACCTTGCAATTTATAGCACTCTCTTCAACTCACTCCCCTACGGTAGAAATGCAACACATAAAAATCTCTCTTGTATAGACAACAACAATATACAAATATAATCAATATACAACTATTTTAGCTTAATTAATAATGTCTAAATTATGATTCTTAAAATGAATTCAATTCTAAGAATCTAAACGGGCCCTTAATACTTTTTTTGGTTTAGTTTTCATTGAAAAGAGAGATTAACAGGAAAAGAACACTAAGTGTCAAAAGATCAGACTTCTCACAGGTAAAGCTTTATTTGAGAAAACAAAAATCCAACACATTGTTCTAATGCTCTCTAATTTTGGCTCAAAATGATATGTTTTGAAACTGTTATCTACCTAATTAACCTAGTTTGTGTAGTAAATAGTCATTGCACTCATTTCATGTTCATCATCATAGCAAAGTGGCAAAGTTTTTAGAGATCATAAGCATATACAAGCATGAACCTTGAGCTCTGAACTTAAGACAAGCATGAACCTTTCATAGATTTTACGTTCATTAAAATTCCACATATTGCACATGCTCATAACTATAATTGCAATGCTCGGTACTCGCAATTTATATTATTGATGATTGCAATAAATTAACCTAATGTTTTTATCTGTGTAGTTTTCATGAACAGGAGAACAACACATGGAAGAGAAAAATTACAAAGCAAAATGGAACGTGCAGACAGTTTTAGTGGCCAACTAATTTATATAATGAACAAGTTGTTTGAAGCTTAAATTAATTTATGTAAGAATTTAAGAATATTGTAGGGTTTATCTTTTGTGCTAATAGCTCGCATGCCATTTAGAATATTGTAGGGTTTATCTTTTCCACTACAACCTGGAAGTTGAGCAGCATCCAAGAGACAGAGTTTAAGAAAACAGTAACAGGAAAACCACACATAAAGTTTAGAAATGAACACATAAATACAAGGCTAGAGCTTAATTAGTAAGATTAGTTAAACAGGGCCAAGTTTCCAACCTCAGCACATGCTACAACTGCATCAAACCAGAGTTCACATTTAAGTGCTTGTAAAATTAGCGGAAGACGGTGCCAAAGTTGGACATGACAGTTGTTTTGACACCAGCCCTTCGCAAAGCCTCGAAAACATGTCCAACATCTGGATCTGCGCTGGCAAAGAGACAAAGAACAAATTACAATTATTTCTATAGTTAACTAAGGACACATATCAGTTGTTTCTATTGTCAGATAAGGACAAAAAATCTGATGTGTTGGCACAAAGACAATTAACAATTTAAAATTGTTTATATAGTTAGACAACGACAAAAAACTGATATGTGTTGGCACAAAACAATAAACGAATTATAATTGTTTCTATAGTCAGACAATAACAAAAAATCTGATATTTGTTCATATATAATTAATATGAGCAGGCAGGTTGTTCGAGACTTCAAGGGTTGGAAATTAACATTGAAAGTTATTACAAATTTGCTTCTCATGCAGTAAATTAAATTTTCAAACATTGCATATGCTCAGAACTATAATTGCAGTACTCGATACTTGCAATTTATATTATTGTTGATTGCAAATAATTAACTTAATTTTTTTGGTTTTCATGAGCAGGAGAGATTAACAACACTGCTTAGCTAGAAAAGCAAGGACAAGGGCAACCGAGTTCAAGCTTTCCATAGTTTTAATGTCATGAGGTGGAAAAGGGCGGATCCCACTTGCTGGCCCTTATTTACACAATAAATAAAAGTTGGCACTATGGAAAGAGAAAATGTAGAGTTACGTGGTAGCGACACATGACAAACCGATTCCCTAATAACAACTATTTGGCTCTTCTAGCCGTTTTCAACCAAAATAAGATAACATGGGTGAAGGGTCGAGATGGCGGACTAGAGGGGGGGTGAATAGTCCTTTCTAAAATTAATCGCACCGGCTAACCGAAACAAATGCGGAATTAAAACTATCGGTCTAGCCAAGACTACACCCCTCTACTTATACTCTATGACACCTTATAAAAGATCCTAAACAATGCAAATAAGGTGTCGTGCTAGCTAGAGCTCACCTAAACAATTCTAGCTTGCAAGGTTACACAAACCAAAGCAACTAGTACTCAAACAACGGGGGAGCTCCTACACATGTCACTAAGCAAAAGCACAAAGCCTAAGCTCACTAGCAATGCTCAATAACAAGGCTACACAAGCCAAATTAGAGAGCTCAACTTAGCTACACAAACTAAGCAATGTGACTAGCAAGACTACAAGTCAACTAGTCACTCACGGGATTAACTTCTATGCTACACAAGCTAAGAAGGTAACTAGCATGCTACACAAGCTAACTAGTTACAAGAGCAACTACACTAGCACAAGTATATGAACAAGTAAATACAAGCTAGTGAATGGAGTTTGCAAACCACCGAGAAGATGAACACGAAGATGACACGGTGATTTTTCTCCCGAGGTTCACTTGGTTGCCACCAAGCTAGTCCCCGTTGTGTCGACCACACACTTTGGTAGTTCGGCGGCTAATAGGCACCACACCTAGCTCGACACTCGAGCGCCGCAAGAACTCACCCACAAGTGAGGGTAACTCAATGACACGCGCAATCCACTAGAGTTGCTCTTCGCGATCCCCGCGGGGCGAGCACAATGCCCCTCACAATCCTTCTCCGGAGCCACGCACAATCTTCACGCGGGCTTCACGACGGAGACTCGATCACCAAGCCGTCTAGGAGGTGGCAACCTCCAAGAGTAACAAGCACCACCGGCTTGCAACACGAACACCTAGTGCCACTCGATGCTATCTCTCAAAGCAACGCACTAGGATCACTCTCTCATACAATCGGATGAGCACTAAAGCATATGTGTGTTAGAGGGCTCACAAGCACATCCACACAAGCCACCAAGGCTTTGGAGTGCTCCAACCGCCGGCCCAAAGCCGGCCCCAACGACTATATATAGAGGGGAGCGGCCAACTAGCCGTTTCCCCTTTTCAGCGCTTCGGTCGGTAGTACCGACCCCTCCTGGGCGGTACTACCGGCTTAGTCAAACTAGCCGTTTACTCACATCCCGCTGATTAAGGCGAAGCACCGACTCTTGGTCGGTACCTCCGAGGTCGGTAGTACCGAGGTAATGGCGGTACTACCGCCAAGCCAAAATCGGCCGCGAACAGAGAGCTCTGCGAAAAGCAAGCCACTACCGACCTTGCGTCGGTACCACCGCGGGCGGTAGTACCGAGGTAATGGCGGTACTACCGCCAGGCCATTTTCAAATCTACAGAGAGCCTCGCGAAACCTCTTAGAGCCACGGTACCACCGACCCTCTGGTCGGTACCACCGCTGGCGGTAGTACCGAGGTTATGGCGGTACTACCGCCAGGCCAAGAACGCCCCAACACAGAGAGGGCTGCACGCAGCACCTATGGGCGGTACCACCGACCACCCTGGTCGGTACCACCGACCATACACAGAAAACTTCATTTTCTTCCCTGTGTTGATCCAAAACTACTCCAACAACTTCTCCTTTGCAAATGTGCTAACACCACCAAGTGTACAACATCATGTGCATGTGTGTTAGCATTTTCACAAACATATTTCAAAGGATTTTCACTTGCTCTCACCACGCCACTCGATCCTAACAACATCGCAAAGTTAGATCGCTCAAGTGGCACTAGATGACCGATATGCAAACAAGTTTGCTCCTCTTGATAGTACGGCCATCTATCCTAAACCCGGTCATAATCTTCTCTACACACCTATGACCGGTGAAATGAAATGCCCTATAAGTATACCTTTGCCTTGCGCATTCCATTCCATCTCCTCCATGTGTTGATGCAACACATGCACCAACCTCATCAAATGATATGATCCACTTCATATCATCACATGGCCTCCATGGTCCATCGATCTTGACATCACTTGCTCTTCAACATCGCTTCGGTCCTTCGGCGCCAAGTCTTGCTTAAGCCTCCCAACACTCGGTACCAACGGCTTCAAAGCCTCCAACTTGCCCTTCACCTTTGCAACCGGTCCATCAAGCCAAGTCTTGCCTTGATCTTCACCATCTTAGCCACATGACCACATGTCATGTTTCATGTGCATTAAGCTCCTTCTTCACATGTGTGAGCCTTGCGACATATTCCAAGCCATTTCTCCTTTATGGCATATGTTGCTCACACATGATCACCTGTGGACTAATCACCTGTGTAATTAACTTCAAACACATATTAGTCCACCTAAGTTGTCACTCAATTACCAAAACCAAACAAGGACCTTTCAATCTCCCCCTTTTTGGTAATTGATGACAACTCTACAAAGATATGGAAATTATGCTTATTCCAAGCTAGCACTTTCACAAGAAAGTAAATTGCTAACTTGGTTTGGATTCTATGTTACTTATCCAACATTAAGAACATATGAGAGAATTTGGATAAGCACCATACAACCCGACTTTGTAGTGTTAACTCCCCCTACATGTGTGCTCAAATGGTTTGGTTTCAAGCTTGCACACATGCATAAATATGAAATTTGTGGGAGTGTTAGCACTACTAAGTGATGCTAAGGTATACATGATGAAATTTTACCTTTGAAGCGTGCATACCACATTTTGATTCATCCTTAGCATCGACCTTGCTAGAAACAAGTGAAACTAGATACCACGTGAGATCAACATTATAAACATAGTTCTAGTTACCACTTGCTATGCTAAGACTATGCTCTAGATACCAAATAAAGGAAAACAATCATCATTCAAGTCTTAGCTCTAGCAAATATTGCACACAAGCATATAAGAATTTAGAACATATGCAATGCAAGCAAGCAAATGTAATGCACAACCAAATGCATCAAACATGTATTCATGAGCTTGCTCCCCCTACTTGTGTGCTCTCTTTGTCCAAGAATTTTGATCCTTCCACATTATCCAATCTTGCTCCCTCTTGGTCCATGTCCATCTTCTTTTCTTGTTTTCTCTCCCTATCATATCATATCTTTGGCACTTCACTTTCTCCCCCTTTGTCATCAATGACCATAAAAGGCATGCTTCTCTTGATACAAAGGGTTGGACTAGGGTAGATGGTTGATACTTGAGTCTTCATTTTTGATGGACACCACCATATGTGTTGGAATGACACCATGTGTAGGATCTTTGACCTTGATACCAATAGGTGGGGCACCTCCCCTATGTCATAGCATGGGTCATCCACTTGATAAGCTTGAGCTCTTGTTGGTGATGGATCTTTGCTTGATTTGATCACTTAAAGTTGAGGATCACTTGAAGTCTTGTAGGATACCACTTGAATGAAAATTTTTGATATCCATTTGTATTATTATCTTCTTCTTGAACTCTTGTCATCTTCATGAGCTTCTCATCTGTGACTTGAATTAGGCAATATTGCACAAGATATCTAACTCGGTTTGCTCTAGAGTAAGCTTCTTCACACATCTTTCAATGGTTATCTTACTCATGTTGAATTAGACACTTGAATGTTCATCTGCTAGATCAAGTACTTGGGTTCACTAGCTCATGAACAAACTCATATACTAACCACTAGATCATATAAACAAGCAATAGTGGTAGGCTATGAATTTAAACTTTTCAATTGTTATGCATGATCCTATTAAGCATGTACTATATGCACTAACCGCATACTAGTAAGGGATGAAATGATCATGCACATTACAATGATACCTTTGCTATCTTGGAGTAGAGGATAGTCATTAGATTCTAATTAAGCTCCAAATAGCAATGTGAAGTCCATGGAGAAGACCAATAGATACCAATTGATGGAACAATTCTTCACCCATATGAGCAAGTGCATTATCTTGTTGTGGTTGGCTTGCTTCTTCATTTGACCTTTGCTTGCATATAAATACCACTTGAGTTAGCAAGATTTGCTTTTCTATCTTGGATGTTGCTTGCTTCTTTAGATCAACCCTTTTGATTTCTTCAACTAAGCGTCTCAAATGACACTTTAGATCACCACTTCCATGTTAGCCTTCCAAGCCTAGCTTGGTTAACCTACCAAAGGCGGCAAGCCCCTACAAAAGGGAGAAGTGACCTCTCTCCAAAGAATCATCCTTGATACTCACTTGAATTGACTTTGTTTGATTGATCCATTTGAACTCTTCTAGAAATGTGATTTGGAATCCTTCTTTGAGTTCTTTTCTTTCTTCCTAATGATCTTCAATTTGATACTAGAACTTGATCTTTATCTTCATCTTGATGTTGGTCTTGATCTTCAATTTGAGTACCAAATGTGTGCCAAATATACTTCCCAATCAAATGAACTTGTACTCATATTTGTCATGCTTCTAGCTCATCTCAAAACCAAACATAGGTCCCTCAACCATTTATAAACATGATTCCAACTTGAGGGCCTTTCAATCAAAGTGACTCTAGATTAATCCAATAATTGTCACTTTACTGGCAGATTCTGTCCTTCTCAAAGAAACATGCATATCTCCCAAAATATAAGTCTAATGGCTATGAAATTTGGTGGAGATGTGCCTCTCTAAGTGTTCTAGCAGCCATAAAAATTTGAGCTTCATTGGCTTTCTAGATTGCTACCAGATTTCAATTCTTTCCATAGTACTACATGCTGAAAACTGCTGCACTATAGTTGACAAGATCTACTCCAAAACCAAAGTACATCTTATCCAATAATCATGAATTTTGCACAGCAACTAATATCATAAGTGTAGAGCATGTGTACCAAATTTCAAGCCAATCAAAAAGATTTGATCATCCAAACATGGCTATCTTCTCAGCTCACTCAGATTTTGCAATATTGAACAACTTTGAGCAATTGAGCTATACTCTACCAATTTGAATCAAACTTGAGCTAACTTGTTTGAGTATTCTCACAAGACATATATCCATTCAAATCACTTACTAAAAGAAGTCTCATGAACATATCCTTTCAAACTAACTCAATTTTGATCACTAAGCATCAAATCCATTCAATCATCTTATAGCAAGCAACATATGCATATATATATCCAATTCAATCAACTCATATGCATCCAAATGTATATGATCAACTAAGATATACCTTAGTAGCCCATGATCATCCAAAAGCAAGCTTCAACTCAATTTGATTGCAAGCCTTCGAATATTCCAATCTATCACCACAACTTGATCTTTTGCACTTGTTCGTTGTAGCACTTGGACTTCACTCTTTTGTCTTGGCATTGGGTTTGGATAGCACTAAGCTTCATTACTTGACTCAATCATATAATGATCAACATGGAACAAATTGAATCAAGCCTCCAATGCCATGGTACCTACACACAATCATCCACTTTTTGATGGTACCCAAACTAGTTTGGGTCCTCTCAAGTTAGGAGCAACATACTTAGGCATAGCCTTAGTATGAGTAGCGGGATGAGTTGCAATAGTATCCTTAGAGGTACCATTTTCATCCTTTCTAAGCACAATATTATCATCAATTGAAATAGGCTTAGAAGTTTTACCTAGGGGACATGAATTTGCCATGTGTCCCCTTTCCCGACATGAGTAGCAAACTCTCTTTGATTGAGCCTTTTCTTCCTTACTCATGTGTTGCTCCTCATTGCCTTGCCTCATCTCTTTTGCTTGAATCTTCTTCTCAAGCTTGGTAGGACACTCCGAGGCAAAGTGTCCCATGTCACCACACTTGTAGCACTTGATGTGAGCCAAATATTTCTTCTCATCTTGATTCTTGCTCATCATCATCTTGGCATCTTGGATATGAATTGGATGCCTTGCTCTTCCGCCCCTTCTTGTTTTCTTCTTCTTCATCAAGTCACCATCATGATGGTTGTTCTTGATTTGAACTTGGGGCTTCTTCTTGTTGGGGCAAGCTTTTGCAAGATGTCCCATCTCATGGCATTGATAGCACATGAAATGAGATAGCTTTTCTTGTTCTTGCTTCTTCATTTCTCTTTCATGTCTTATCTTGCCCCATCTCTTGCCTTTGACATTGCTTTTGTTAAAGCCAATGCCACTCTTGTCACCATAGCTTCTTTGATTCTTCATCATGTGCTCATGGGTGACCTTTGATCTACACCACCTCTCTAACTTGTTGCTCAAGTTCTTCACTTCACTTTTGAGCTCATTGTTCTCCTTCAAAATGTTAGTCTCACAAGACATAGAAGTAGAACAAGCATCTATATGTGAAGAACATGGCATAGCTAATAAATCATCACAAGAGGTGGATATATTCTTCTTGCCTACATCACATGGGTTAGCAACATTTTGCAATTGATCATTTGATCCATGTGATGAGCTCTCATTATTTTTAATTTTCTTTGAAAGCTCCTTAATGAGAGAGCCATACTTTTCAATTAAATCATCATGTGAAGCTTTAAGAACATCAAGTAAGCGCTTATGTTCTTCACATGAGTTCTTTAGAAATGAGTTTTCATTTGCTAATTTCATTGTTTTATTTTTCTCATTTTCTAAAGACATGGTCATGCTAGCAAGTCTACTAACAAGCTCATCATATGAATCAACATGATCAACCACATTAGCATTAGATACCTTGGTGTCAACTTGTGACATGAAGCAATGTGGTGATGGGCTTGTAGTAGTATCACAACCATCACCCGAGCATGAGCCATCAACATCATCAAGTGTGCTTGGAGTAGAATCATTACTTGCAACACTTGAATCATCACCATCAACCTTGTCAAGTGAGCTTGTTGAAGATCGATCATCATCATCATCATCACTTGACCATGAGGTGGAGCAATCTTCCACAACTACCAAGTTGTGGTCATGCTCAACATCCTTATGTGCCACCACCTTGGTCTCATCCTCCTTGAACTTGCCATCATGCCATGTAGATGAGTCACCGAAGGTGTGCTTGATGGATTCCCACATCTCATGGGCGGTCCCCTTGGAGTTTATCTTATAAAACAACTCAAAACTCAATGCATCGATTAGATAACAATAAGCATTTGCATCAAGTTCAAAGAGTTCCTTTTGAGCTTTGGTGAGATTTCTATGGTCCAAAACATGAGTGAGACCACTAGTGACAATCCACCAAAACTTTGGCCCCTTTGCACGAAAATGATCAAGCATATGGTGTTTCCATTGTGCAAAGTGTGTGCCATCAAAAATATGTGTATCACACACATCATCTAGCCCACTAGACGCCATCCTCTCGGGTCGATGAAGACCACAAATGAGAGACCTCGCTCCGATACCAAATGAAGGGTCGAGATGGCGGACTAGAGGGGGGTGAATAGTCCTTTCTAAAATTAATCGCACCGGCTAACCGAAACAAATGCGGAATTAAAACTATCGGTCTAGCCAAGACTACACCCCTCTACTTATACTCTATGACACCTTATAAAAGATCCTAAACAATGCAAATAAGGTGTCGTGCTAGCTAGAGCTCACCTAAACAATTCTAGCTTGCAAGGTTACACAAACCTAAGCAACTAGTACTCAAACAACGGGGGAGCTCCTACACATGTCACTAAGCAAAAGCACAAAGCCTAAGCTCACTAGCAATGCTCAATAACAAGGCTACACAAGCCAAATTAGAGAGCTCAACTTAGCTACACAAACTAAGCAATGTGACTAGCAAGACTACAAGTCAACTAGTCACTCACGGGATTAACTTCTATGCTACACAAGCTAAGAAGGTAACTAGCATGCTACACAAGCTAACTAGTTACAAGAGCAACTACACTAGCACAAGTATATGAACAAGTAAATACAAGCTAGTGAATGGAGTTTGCAAACCACCGAGAAGATGAACACGAAGATGACACGGTGATTTTTCTCCCGAGGTTCACTTGGTTGCCACCAAGCTAGTCCCCGTTGTGTCGACCACACACTTTGGTAGTTCGGCGGCTAATAGGCACCACACCTAGCTCGACACTCGAGCGCCGCAAGAACTCACCCACAAGTGAGGGTAACTCAATGACACGCGCAATCCACTAGAGTTGCTCTTCGCGATCCCCGCGGGGCGAGCACAATGCCCCTCACAATCCTTCTCCGGAGCCACGCACAATCTTCACGCGGGCTTCACGACGGAGACTCGATCACCAAGCCGTCTAGGAGGTGGCAACCTCCAAGAGTAACAAGCACCACCGGCTTGCAACACGAACACCTAGTGCCACTCGATGCTATCTCTCAAAGCAACGCACTAGGATCACTCTCTCACACAATCGGATGAGCACTAAAGCATATGTGTGTTAGAGGGCTCACAAGCACATCCACACAAGCCACCAAGGCTTTGGAGTGCTCCAACCGCCGGCCCAAAGCCGGCCCCAACGACTATATATAGAGGGGAGCGGCCAACTAGCCGTTTCCCCTTTTCTGCGCTTCGGTCGGTAGTACCGACCCCTCCTGAGCGGTACTACTGGCTTAGTCAAACTAGCCGTTTACTCACATCCCGCTGATTAAGGCGAAGCACCGACTCTTGGTCGGTACCTCCGAGGTCGGTAGTACCGAGGTAATGGCGGTACTACCGCCAAGCCAAAATCGGCCGCGAACAGAGAGCTCTGCGAAAAGCAAGCCACTACCGACCTTGCGTCGGTACCACCGCGGGCAGTAGTACCGAGGTAATGGCGGTACTACCGCCAGGCCATTTTCAAATCTACAGAGAGCCTCGCGAAACCTCTTAGAGCCACGGTACCACCGACCCTCTGGTCGGTACCACCGCTGGCGGTAGTACCGAGGTTATGGCGGTACTACCGCCAGGCCAAGAACGCCCCAACACAGAGAGGGCTGCACGCAGCACCTATGGGCGGTACCACCGACCACCCTGGTCGGTACCACCGACCATACACAGAAAACTTCATTTTCTTCCCTGTGTTGATCCAAAACTACTCCAACAACTTCTCCTTTGCAAATGTGCTAACACCACCAAGTGTACAACATCATGTGCATGTGTGTTAGCATTTTCACAAACATATTTCAAAGGATTTTCACTTGCTCTCACCACGCCACTCGATCCTAACAACATCACAAAGTTAGATCGCTCAAGTGGCACTAGATGACCGATATGCAAACAAGTTTGCTCCTCTTGATAGTACGGCCATCTATCCTAAACCCGGTCATAATCTTCTCTACACACCTATGACCGGTGAAATGAAATGCCCTATAAGTATACCTTTGCCTTGCGCATTCCATTCCATCTCCTCCATGTGTTGATGCAACACATGCACCAACCTCTTCATCAAATGATATGATCCACTTCATATCATCACATGGCCTCCATGGTCCATCGATCTTGACATCACTTGCTCTTCAACATCACTTCGGTCCTTCGGCGCCAAGTCTTGCTTAAGCCTCCCGACACTCGGTACCAACGGCTTCAAAGCCTCCAACTTGCCCTTCACCTTTGCAACCGGTCCATCAAGCCAAGTCTTGCCTTGATCTTCACCATCTTAGCCACATGACCACATGTCATGTTTCATGTGCATTAAGCTCCTTCTTCACATGTGTGAGCCTTGCGACATATTCCAAGCCATTTCTCCTTTATGGCATATGTTGCTCACACATGATCACCTGTGGACTAATCACCTGTGTAATTCACTTCAAACACATATTAGTCCACCTAACTTGTCACTCAATTACCAAAACCAAACAAGGACCTTTCAATGGGTAGTGGTGAGTCACTCAATGTCACAAAAGCAAGTGGGTTACAAGGTGTTTTGAGGAATAGCATATAGAATTTCAGCAGAAAGCAACATGGCACTATGCCAGTAATTAGAAGCAAAGGTAAACTAATTACACCAAGTTGGTAGTAACTAGTGAAAAATAGGCACTACGACTGGATTTTATCCAAAGTTAAAGCTGCAATGTATGCATTTGATCTCAGCTCTCCTACGTAAGGGAATTGCCAGCCTTTATTGGGCTTACTGATCAAGACATCAGGTTCTGAAATTCAAACCGGGAGCATCATCTGCATATTGCAAGAACCAGCATTCTGAATGTGTGCCAGATCTTTTCTTTAATATTTGATTTTGCAATTATAGCATGGTCATTCGAGATAAGCATATAACAGATAGGGTTAACAGTTACTCTAATCTTATTTATGCTATAGTTCACACTAACATGCAGAACACACTAACCGATAGGGTTCACATTCACAATTAACTAAAAATTTGACTAATCAAGCCAATCAACACCGCATCATGTAGCAACATAGGCAAAGCAGAACAACACAAATTACACTAAAGTTTGGCTTGGTAAAATAAAGCATCCAAAATTTGGCTTAGCTATATTACACAGCAAGCAACGTAAATGTCTCCTCCACCATTATAGGGGGTTGCCCAGTCATTATCACCATCATTTGGAATTTTAGGGGATGATATCATTTCAGTCAGGAAAACATTCATACAGGACATGAGCAACATATATAGCAAAGTGAGCAATGACAATTATCTCATACACATACTGCAGCGGTTCAAACAGGACAGAAACAACAAACAATCAAGTAAATATAATTTCTGCTCCTAGACATGAGTGCTCCGATCAGCCACTGACACACCTCTCCATCTCCACCACTCATCCGGCCAATACCACTAAAAAATCAGCTCATCACTCGGTCTATATCATTTGCTTCCCAGTTCTACTGGTGTCGTGACCTAAGCACCACTACTAACCTTGATTTTTTGCTTCAAAAAAGCACGAGCAGATTTCTTCACCACAAAAATAGAAGGAATGGTACTTCAAAAATCAATGCGGGTGTCCAATGGGCTCTCGACATGTGCCTGAAGCACATGACACTGCTGCTTAATGGTCCTGGAGCAGGCCCGATGAGGGGCGGGGCGGTGGACTTCCAGATGCAAGAGGTCTACAACGAGACGACAGCAGCAGAACAAAAACACCACCGATCTCTGACCCTATGACCTCATGCTAGAAAGGGGATCAGATAAATCACGCAACAAATGAGGAACACGCCACGCTACAAAAGGGGATTGGATAAATCATGCAACAGTTGAGGGACACATCACGCTATAAAGAGGATCAGATAAATCGTGTAACAGATTAGGGGCACAGAAATAGAGAGGAAGAACAGGGACAAATCACGCACTAGAGGATGTCGTCGGAGCTCCTTGGAGAGCTCCAACGGCGTCCGTGTCGGTGAAATCAAGCTGAACCTCGACCTGGATAAAATTGCCTCTCCCTGCTTCATGTTGGAAATGGGATCGACTACACACATGAGCAAACAGAGCAACAAAGAGGAAGGAGATGCAACAGACACATACTACAAGAGTGCGTCACCGAAGATCCTCTGGAAGACCTTCAACGGCGCGGAGCGACGGGGATGTGGGATTTCCCCAGAACAATCGCCGCAGAGCCACGACCTTGGGGTGGGGTAAATCTCAACCCAGGTTTGGTTAGTGGGAAATGGAAATAGATGGAGATAGGGAAAGGGAAATGTAGCTGCCACAACCCAGGATCGAAACCCAACGAGAGGGGTGATTTCGATCGGGAAACAACAAATCGCTCACCTCCACAAGCTGCCAGTGAACTGCTCGCCGCCGCCGCCGCCGCTACCGCCGGAGCCTAGATCTGCGCGTAAGGACACACGCCACTGATACCGGAGTTTTTGCACCCAGGGATGCACGCCGCCGCGACCGCGAGCGCAGGGGCCCGGAGCCGCGATTCAACTCGCATGCTGCCGCCTGCCCGCAAGGCTATAATAGCTGAAAGGATAAAGTAGGTTCGAGAGACGAGAGTAGATGATGAAGCTGCCATGAGATTTTTTATCTGGAGTAAAGTCCATCACCGGTCCCTAAACTTGTGTCGTTGTGTCATCCCGGTCCCTAAACTCACAAATCGACCGTTTCGGTCCTTAAACTTGTTTGGTTGTGTCATCCCGGTCCCTAAACTTGTTCGGTTATGTCATCCCGGTCCATAAACTTACAAATCACTCGTTGAGGTTCTCAAACTTAGTCTGTTGTGTCATCCTGGTCCCTAAACTTTGTTTTGAGTCTCATCTAAATCTAAACATGACAATTTAATAACTTTATATCAACAAATAATTCATAAGTTTTTCATATAAACTCGAATGAAGACAAAATTTATATCAAAATTGTAGCCCTCGATGTGATCTACAACTTTGTAGTTGAATTTTTTTTGATTTAAAACTGTTTAGGGTCCTAAAATATTGTTGTATGTTTATAGATTTTGAAATTTAAAATTTAAGCAAGTGTTGATGAGAAATATACCGTACATTTAATTTGGTCTATTAGATATGAGTGAATAAGGAGAGAGAAGGTTACGAAAGAAATTTAGATGGTCGATTATTATGGAGTTAGTTTTGTGGGTACTGTTTCGTGTGTAGATTTAGTGAGACCATCTTAGCAGGGGAAGTTTATTTGGTACACCGAGCGAAGAAAAATATTGTGTTTTAGTAGGGTAGAAATATAGAATATTCGGGACTCTTACTGCTTCCACTCAACCAGCCTAATTCCACTAAAGCCCTTCTGAAAACAAACATTTAGAGGAACTACCCCTATAGTTTATATAATATGTTTATGATGCAATAAGATGGGATATGTTTGATTTTGTCTTTTGTTATTTGTTAAGAAGCAGTCCTTTTGACGCCGGCTGAGAGCTGTGCAACAGATCGTGGAGAATGTTGAAACTAACGAAAGGAAACAAATAAGAGCATGACAACAAGGTCAAACATGAAAGGTTGCACGTGAAATTTTGCGGCACCATGACACCTGATGATGTCATTGGTTAGGTTTGCAGCGGATGTTAAGTAGGCACTTGACACAAGCTAAGCCGGCCAGTAGTTAACTTTATAAACATCCGTGGCAAAAAAATACTTTTTTGGAGAGCCGCCTTTGGGTAAATTGTACTCCCTCCATCCCAAATTATAAGGCATTCCAAGAATCTTGGAGAGTCAAAGTTTTTGAACTTTGACCAAATTTATGTAATAAGATAATAATATTTATGAGACCAACTAAGTACAATTAGATTCTTTATTAGTTATATTTTCATAATATACATATTTGATATCATAAATTTCTGTATTTCTCTCTAAAATTTTGGTCAAAGTTGAAAAATTTTGACTCTCCAAAATTCTTGGAATGACTTATAATTTGGGATGGAGGGAGTATATATGTGACCATATCTTCTAGATATGGTACATCATCAGGCAATCCCTCCGATACATATGTGGACTAAACACTCTCTTATAATTAATTTAATATAGGCCAAATAGCTACCAATCTTATCTCTCTTACTCCTATTAAATATCTTGTCCACGTAGACAAATAATAGCATGGATCATATTTCTATACCTACCTGATTGTATCTTGTGGCGGATACCCTCAATTTTTTCTAGAAATTACTGAACACAAAATCTTCCATGTACTCCATGTTTATTTTTACATTACTATATTTGTCCTAAATCAAACATTACTATATTTGTCGGGGTTTTGAAGACCGACGAGTAAATTTATGTTGCACCGTGTGATGCTCTAAAAAGATGATAGCAGCACTCGAGACACAAGGAAGTATACTGGTTCGTCGGGACGGAGCCCTACCTCCAAGTAGCGAGTTCGTGTTCCTCGGTTCAAGTGCTCTGAGGGCTTACAATGAAGGTGTGTGTGGGGGGGGGGGGGGGGGGGGGTGGTGTCATAAGCCTAAGGTTCAAGATAGGAGGAATCAATAGTGAACTGGTTGTCCCTCTTTTCATCCCTGTGGGAAGGAGGTCTGACTCTTCTTATATAGCCCTGGGGCAGGTTACAATAGAGAGTAGGGGGTCTCTCGACCCGAGGGGAGGTTGAAGTCACGGTAGTATCATGGTTGGTGAGTCCCTGCGTCTTGGCCTTGCTCCTAGGCTGTGTTTAGTTCCAAGATTTTTTTTAGGAAAAATCATGTAGCATTTTCGTTGTTATTTAATAAACTTTGTCCAAACATAGACTAACTAGGCTCAAAAACTCGTCTCGACATATACATATTAAAAGTATAATTAATTATTTGTTACCTACATTTAATACTCCATGTATACATCTAAAGATTGATGTAATGAAAAATCTAGAAAAATTTGGGAAAACTAAACAGGACCTACTCATCGAGGTAGGGTTGTTGTGTTCTTGTTCCTTACGTCAAGGCCTGACGTACCTTGGCGGTACTATAGGAATGGTGGTGATGATGACCGGCTGTCCTGTGTAACATGTGCTCAGTGCGCCGCTTATCGTGGCATCTGTCCTTACCCTGATTGCACTACGGGCAAACCAATCTTTGCCGAGTGTTTTTTTTTTTTGCACTCGGCAAAGAGCTTCTTTGCCGAGTGCCAAATAAAAACACTCGGCAAAGAAAAAACACTCGGCAAAGATTTTCTTTGGCGAGTGCCAGAAAAAAAACACTCGGCAAAGAATTCTTTGCCGAGTGACAAAAAAACATTAGGGAAAAAAATTTGTTTGCCGAGTATTTTTTTCCTGGCACTCGGCAAAGAAAATCTTTGCCGAGTGTTTTTTTCGCACTTGGCAAAGAGCTCTTTGCCGAGTGTTTTTTACACTCGGCAAAGCCAGATTTTAAATTACATTTTGAAGCAGTAAATTAATCCAAATAAAAAAGTTTTTAACTACAAAGTTGTTTAACTTATCAAGATGAACAATTTTTGTTTAGGTGATTTCTTCATTTGACAAACTTAAAATAAATTCGTTCAGAAATCTTATATATCTCTCCGGTAGTTTATGAAACTACAAGAGTGATATATAATGTTTATGGATAATATTAGAACCATAATGTTGGATGCACAAATGGTCAAACAACCAAAATAAACTTTATAGATCTTGACAAGTTATGAAAGTTTGTAGTTGATAACTTTTTAATTTGAAGTCATCTAGTTATGCAAAACTGCGTCCGAATTTGAAAATTTTAAAATTCAAATTTTTCAAAATACCTCAGATGGAGAAATGACCAAAATGAAAGTTGTAGATCTCGAAAAGTTATGAAACTTTGGTGTTGACATTTTTTTAAGATTTGAAATCATCTTGTCAACGAAAACTACGTTTTAAATTGTCAAATTTGAAAAACGACCTCAGATGGAAAAACTACCAAAATAAAAGTTGTAGATCTCGAAAAGTTAAAAAACTTTGTAGATGACAATTTTTTGATTTGAATTCGTTTAGGGCCTCAAATAAGCAAGTTACACACGGATTAGTATAATGTATGAGTAATCGAAACGGAGATGGAAACTGAAACGGAGAGTAGGCTCCGCGCGAGCGAGAGGTCGTGAGTTCGAATCCTACTGATTGCGTGAGAGGCCGTGAGTTCGAATCCTACTGAGTGCGTGAGAGAAACTTGCGTGAAAAATAGCAGAACTTGCGATTTCGCCGGTGGGCCTCTCCCCCGTGAGAGAAACTTGCGTGACAAATAGCAGAACTTGCGATTTCGCCGGTGGGCCTCTCCCCCAATTAAATAAAAAAATTTCCCTATTTTTTCGAGAGCTCTTTGCCGACATTTTTTTTTTGCCGAGTGCTGCCAGCACTCGGCAAAGAATGAATCCGCTGTAGTGTTGCCCGGAGGGCGATGTGGTTTCAGTGCTAGGGTAGGTGACTGCGCAGGATGGCCTTCCTCGCTATGGCTTGCATTGGTCGAGAGGATAATCTTGAGGTCGAGGGTCCCATCCAGTAGTGGGTGGGTTCGTATGCCGGTTCCATTTGGCCATGTTCGGGTGGCATGGTGTTGTACTCGCTGCCACTACTCGATCTATGGCACTGTCTTCTTCGTGTGCTGGCGTGGTTAGTTGACTGGTGTCCTGCCTAACACTATCCGCACTCACGTTTCTCTATTTTCATCCTTTATATTGCATGGTTATCAAGATTCTCTCCTCTATACTTATTTCTCCCGCATCCATCCATCATCTATATCATTATCTATCCACTATGGGGCTACTTGTCACTTTATCTAAATATATCCATGAGAGATCTAGTTTTGAAGTATTAATTGCAACGAATTCAATGATGCAATCGGAATTTAATTTGGTTTTTCGGTTTGTGAGATATAATATTTTTTTTTGTTACGGAAAAGAGTGAGGCCCACCCACTGTAATTGTCCCCTCTTCCTCTCTCTACGCGCAGCACGCTGATTCTGTCTGTCGCGGGTCCCGCACTATAGCGTACATCCTGGAAACCGTCACATTTGGCGGAGATGTGTAGATAGCGGACCATTTAGCGTTCCAGGCTGCAGCATTTTTTTCGGTATCCAGTGGATAGAGCTTTTATCGTCACCGGTGCGGTTCGTCTAAGGATGTTGCGGCCTGAGGGAGGCTGTTCTTCCTTTACCGGTGGCATGCGTCGGGAGTGCCTATCTTGGTAGTGTACTTGATGCCCACTTGATGGTTTCCACTGCTTGTTTGTCCTCCTCTTAGCAGCCTGGGTAGGGGAACGTGGGCACGTTCCCCGTCCCGGGAACTTGACTCCAAAATATGGAACGACAACATTGTGGGACGTCGTTCTCAAACGCGTGGAAACGCGAATCATATCTAGGAGCAATTAGAGAAACGTCGAGTACCAAACAACTGTGGGTAGTGCGGCCCGGTGCCAGATCAGCTGAGGCGGCCTTTGGTTGGTTCGGCCTTGGGCTGGTGGGCTGCTTCATGTAATTCTTAGCCATGCCCTAAGACACCCGGTGTTTCGTAACACTGATAATCTTTAACCAGCCATATCTTAGAAATCCTTATATATATTTTCAAAAAATATAAATTATATATTATGAAAATATTGCTCATGATGATTCTAAAAATATAAACCTTAGAGAATTCTAAACCTTATATGTTATACCTATATGTTTTTAAAAAATATATTGATGGTCAAAGACATAAATACTTGACTTACGATAAAGTTAATACGACATGTAAAAACAAACAGTGGGACCAATTTGTTGTCTCTCTGTGTGGGCCTATCCTATTAATTGCAAATTCGCAATTATATTCAAAATAACTACTACTGATGATGGTCAAAAGTTCGAGAAAATCCACGGTAAACTGCTGGCCTAAATAACATTGCGGGTCTCGATCAGAGAGCTGGTGCCGCACAAAAATGATTCATCAGTTGGTGTCACTTTGGAGTTAGGTACGTCTAGACCTAAATGGGCCCGCCGAACATTCCTTTAGCAAGGTTCTTTTTTTTCAGAATTTGACGAGCATTTGCTCAGTCACAATAATGTGGTAAACAAATGCCTTTCTTGCAATATTGTTATTGCATAGTGTCAAAATCATTGCTTGGAATTGAATTCATTTTAAGAATCATAATTTAGATACATATTAATTAAACTAATATGATTATGTATGGATTATATTTGTATATTATTGTTGCTTATACGGGAGAGATACTCATGTGTTGCATTTATATCATAGGAGAGTGAGTTGAAGAGAATATTATAAGTTGTAAAGTATAAATATAGTATGGTGATGTATGGAATCCATTTTCCTCACCCACCCTACGAATTTGAGGTAGACATATATGTGAACCTTGGAAAGTACGTGGTGGAATGTTAAATTCTAAGGCAAATAGCCTAAATTTTTTTCATAATAGCAACTTTAAGGTTCGTCCAAACATAATATGCACTACCACAAAAATGATTTTTAGATGCGATCAAAGTCACAATTTAGGCACTATTTACGAAACGGCTATCGACGTACACCACCACTGTATAAATGCAAATTCAAGATGCTGGCCACGCAAAAAACACAGTTCAAAAAAAAAAAAACACACACACAGAGTTGAACTCGCAAAATATGTACTTGCTAATAAGACAACTTTCCTAGCTTCTCGCATTATATATTCAATGTCCATACAAGATAACTAAATGTTTGAAGTGGGCAGTTGGAAACTTCTGCAAGAAAACAGTAGAAACATAGCTAGTTAAATGTCCATAAGTTGCACTGACTCATGCATGCATGTCTCTTGATCGTCCAACGTTACTAACCACTAGCGACCTGAATAGATATAACTCAAACCAATTGCAGTGTAGCCCTTATATATACTCCCTCCGTATCACAATTAGAGTTCGTTTTGGACAGCGACACGGTCTCCAAAACATAACTTGGACCACTTATTTCTTTAAAAATATTTGTTATAAAGTGATATATATATACTTTTATGAAAGTACTTTTCAAGATAAATTTATTTATATGATTTTTACATTTCTAAACTCAATAATTTAAAAGTTATTCATGATTTATATTCCCAATGTTTGACCGAAAGCTTTTCCAAAACGAACTCTAATTGTGATACGGAGGGAGTATGTGACAGAATTCTTGTTAGGCCAAAGTTGGTAACATGATGAGAGTGACCGGATATAATGTATATATAGTTGAGTGCCACTTATGATCTATTTGTATGTCAAAAGTATCATCTTTGACGTCAAGCCATTCAAATTCAAACTCATAGCTTAAGATAGCAGGTAAACCAAATTTTATGTATATCCTTGTACAGGTGTTGGGTACCATGCATGCATGAGTGCTGTGAGCAATGCTGATGTTATAATCCAAGGGCTCATTGCCTAAGTTCCCCAGTAAGGCCCCGTTTGGGAGCGCTACATGGAGCAGATTCTTGAAGAAAATCACTCATCAGTTGCCAAACGTTAAAAAAAGCCTAACTTCTTTCAAGAATCCAAGCGAATCACTTCTCTATTTTGTATACGAATGAAGGGGCTGGAAAACCTGCTTCACCAGATTCTCGCCCACTCCCAGTTATAGTTTGGTCACTCTCTGCTGATCCCCACCCTACTGCCTCCTAGGAATCAAGTAGAATCACTCCATCGGAGAATCAAGGAGTAGAGCTGAAGAATTAGGGAGCGGAGTTCTTCCAAATGAGCCCAAAGTGTGGTACTCTCATAGCAAAAGCTGATGACATGGATTATTTCTTTCAGAAGAGACTTTACGGTTGCAGCCAGAGCAACACTACCATTTTCCAATGGATAGAGGATACAAAAATCATTGGACTCACAAAATCTATTATGCATGCTCATTTAATTTGAGGGATAATAATGATTTTTCATCACTAAATTGAGAACCAATCATGATATTGATGTTGATGATCAAGGTAAAAGTTAAAGGTGCAAAAGAAAGATACATAATAATTCTAGCTATATATTGTATAGAGTAGAGTATGCTATATTGCAATAGCTAAATGAATGAACAAATGGTCAGCGGTACGGTAGGATGTCTAAAACTCAACAATGATGGAAACACATCTACTCAGATAAAAAAAGTCTCAATGATATCTTCAATCCCTTCTTCTACATCTTCAAAATCAAATATTGGCACAGAACGGTCTATTACTTGAGGAATTCCTCTATTTTTCAAGATCATCTTATATTTGATGCCTTTGTTGCTTTGTTGTTTCGCAACACAAAGCAAAGATAAAAGAAGCCAAAAAGATGCATGCTATATTTTTTTCCTTGATTGGGGGTTCGCAACCAAATAGGGCCTAATTTGAAGAAACAACCAATTCCCACACAAACTATCCCATGGAAGGCCATCATCAAGACATCTCCAATAAATCTCCAGCAAACAGAAATACATATAACACTACTTGGCACATTTTCAGTTGTGTATCATCTTCGGGTGGTAGAGGCTGGAACTTTGTTCCATTATCTAACAAAACTACTTGGCACATTCGGTGGAATTCTTGGAAAGTTCATCACAAAAAGGTAGCGTCTATAATTCATCAAAAATTACTTATGCTCATGATGAGCATATATTTAGAACAATTCATCAAAGTGACAATTTGCACGGTAGAAAGTGTTTCCCATTTTATTATAAGATTATCTTTCAATTTCTCTCATTTCATGGGTGATAGACCGTGTTTTGATATTTACTATGATGTCGATATGTGTATGAAAATTGATCCTGACATATATGTATTGTGCCCTCGATTTTGTTTTTCAAATCCCGATTGGCCATGGAATCGGGTTGGATTCGAGTCTGTTCGTGTTCATCCCGATCTGAAATCGGTCATTTCATCTTGTTTGATTCATTTCTTCCTTCCCCGATCTCGATCCACCGATCTAGCCCGCGTCAAGATACCATTGATAGATCGTTACAACATAGATCGCTAGCAATAGCTCCAGAGCGGAAAACATTGTAGACAGGTACATGCAGAGAATTAGAGAGAGGAAGAGGGAGAGTGTGTAGCAGACCGATGGCTTCAACAGGTGCTGTAGGAGGAGCAGACGAGCTGGCCATGGCGTCCGCCGGGCTTGGTGTAGAAGACGGCGTGGTGGAGCGATCCCGTCGCTCGGATTAGGGTTAGGAAAGTCGGTGGGGAGTCTGGCGGCGCGACGAACCTCATGTCCAGTGCCCTGGCCCCCACCTTTCCTTTTAGAACGCTGTGTGACGGGGGCCCACCAACCACAGGGTTGGACGCCCCGATCAGGGCGCGGATGAAAGGCCCGTTAGGCCATTGGGCCTATCGGTGGGAGATCACATTCCAACAATGGAGACCAAACACAGGGCCTAACAGATAACTACAAACTCTGCAAATCAAGTACGCATACATGCACTTTAAATCCATTTTCAGATTTCAGTCCACTTTCTATTTCACAAGCAAACAAATTATCTGTCTTCCACATGACGACATAGCTCATCAAACGAATCTGTGTGAATTCAATCACTATCACTAGACTAATTCAGGTTTGTGCTTGACGCATGCGCCTATGCTACCTCAGTGTGTAATCACTACAACAATTCCTGATTTCTTCACAAGAATAGACATGGTTTTATGCCTCCGATCATTGATCAAACCCTGGTTGCAGTGAAAAGTAAAACAGGGTGCTAGAGTAGATAAGGTGAACAGACAATGCATCCTTTGATATATTCCACAATGGATAAATGTCATAAATCCACTCTTTCATCAGTCATTTGTGGTACTTCAATATTTGCTTAAATACAAAACTACCATGGCCAACTTCACCAATATTGTCATGTCCTAGGTTCAAATCTCCCTTTTCTGAAAAACCATTGAGATTTTATGATAGCATGTTTTTCTAGTAAGATCACAATGGCTTGTACGTAGGCTGGTTAATGGAACTTGGATAATATCAAGGAGCCATATCTGGCGTTTTCTTCAGATGATTTTGCATATAGAAAACACAAAGCAGTTTTAAGTTGTGCAATCATTTTTATGATGACTGTTGATTTTTATCTCCAATTTTTTTAGATAATGGATATCAAATCCGGCTTCATCTATCCAGGGATAGAATCACGCCACTTATTACAAAACCAAACTTTAGCCTGTTAAGGCAACCAAATAAAATTAAACAAAACACTAAGACTCGACCAAGATTCACTAAAGGAAGAAATTTAACTACGCTAGACCAATAGAACTTGAAGAAAGCCATACATTGGAACTAAAAAACTGCAGAGCTGCTACTTCCAGAGTCTGCCCTACTGAGAGCAGCTGCACCCTCATATCTTCACGCCACTGCAACTTTGCCCACTGGCGCAACCAGTGAGTTCTGTGGGGATATTACACCCGTATACCCCCATAGCACGACTTGGGCTCTCCTGTAGATACGACCCAACCAGAAGGCCTTGCGGCCCGCGACCAGGCCGTCGCGGCTGCCAAGGACTCTCCCGATGACTTGCTCGACAAGGAAGATCCGAATAGATAAGCCCGGATTCCTTGCCAAAAGGAACCGATTATAATCTGTTAGGATTCGGCAAGTTGTAACCCTGCTCCACGGCTATATAAGGCGAGCAGGGATCCCCTCCAAACTCACGACATATTCCAATCCATCAATACAAACCAACCACCAGAACACAGGACGTAGGGTATTACAGCAACTTGCCGGCCCGAACCTGTCTAAATCGTCGTCTCTCGTCCCTGTGTTTACGCTTTGCAGACATCTCGCATGCCTCCACCGCTCAATCTACTACCTTGGGCATACCCCTCGGTAGACTATCGATCATATTTCGTCGACAAGTTCCCCTGAATAGAACCTGCAAGAAAGATTTCAGTCTGCAACTGTCAAAAATCACCTTGTTTCTTGTTAGCCAAATTGCCCAGCAAAGTGCAGAAGCTGCTGTTAATAACAACAAGTTTTGTTTGTTATTCCCCATTTTTGACCATAGAAAAAACAAGTCATGTAATGACTGTGGTGGTGGAATCCCAAATAATAAGTACACCGCCCGCCACAAGAACTTAGCGTAGACACAATCCAGAAAAAGATGTTTACTAGTTTCTAAAGAGTGACAAAAGCAACAGGACGCGTCCCCATTCCAGTTACGCTTTGTTAAATTATCCTTAGTTAAAACAACCCCTCTCTTTAAATACCATAGAAAAATCTTAATCTTCATTGGAACCTTGATCTGCCAAATATCTTGTGAAACGTGTACCCCGTTGTTAATTAAAGCAGCATACATTGATCTGACTGAAAAGATACCCGATGAATGTAAATTCCACACAAACTTATCTCTTTGGTCTGTAAGGTTAATATTAAGTAGAGAGGTAACTATTCTGTGCCAGTTTCTTAGATTTGTCCCCACTATATTTCGCCTGAAAGAAATATTTAGTGGGGTTTCACTAAGGACTTTTACAACAGAGTCTTGTTTTCGTCTCACAGTATTAAACAGCCCAGGAAATTTATCTTTGAGTGGTCTATCACCTAACCAAGTATCATACAAAAACGAGTTTGTGCTCCATCCTTTAAAATAAATGAACCAAAACTCAAAAATGTGTCTTTAACATTCAACAGACCTTTCCAGAAATGGGAGTCTGTACGACCCTTGACATAGCTCCCCAGTGGGCAATCTCTCAAATATTTATTTCTCAATAGTTCTTGCCATAAACCATCCTCGTTTAACAACTTTAAAAGTCATTTGCTCAAAAGACATTTATTCTGTAGTTCCAAATTTAGAATTCCTAGCCCCCCTTGAATTTTTGGTTGGCATAAGATTTCCCATTTGGCCAACCTATATTTTCTCTTATGTCTATCATTCTGCCAGTAGAATCTCGATCTAAAACATTCAATCTTCTCTAAAACCCCTTTTGGGATTAAAAAAAAGACAACATAAACATCGGTAAGCTTAAGAGCACTGAGTTTAGTAAAATCAATCAGCCTCCTGCAAATAACATTTTCCCTTTCCAACCGTTCAACCTCTTTTCTATTCTATCTTCAATAGCCTGCCAATCTTTGTTACTTAGCTTTCTATAATGCATTGGCAACCCCAAGTATCGTAAAGGGAAATTCCCTACTTTACACCCGAACAACTGCGAATAGAACGCTTCATGATTAACTGCCTCACCAAAGCAGAAAATCTCACTCTTGTGAAAATTTATCTTGAGCCCAGATAATTGTTCAAAAGTAGTAAGCAAGAATTTCAAGTTTATCGCTTTTTGAACATCATGGCTCATAAATAAGATTGTGTCATCCGCATACTGAAGGATGGATAAACCATCTTGTATCAGATGAGGTATTACGCCCTCAATCCGCCCTGCCGCCTTTGCTCTTGCAATTAGTATAGCCAACATGTCAGCCACTATATTAAATAGTATGAGTGACAGAGGATCACCTTGCCTTAACCCCTTCCTTGTTTGAATGTAAGGTCCCAGTTGATCATTAACTTTTACATTAACATTACCCCCTTCTGTAAACATTTTGACCCACTCACACCATTGTTAAGAAAAACCTTTCATTCTCAAAGCCTGCTGTAAAAAGGCCCAATTAACTTTATCATACGCCTTCTCAAAATCTATTTTAAAATAACCCCATTTTGTTTTCTAGTATGAAGTTCATGAATTGTTTCATGGAGAATCACTGCTCCTTCCACAATATTTCTTCCTGGAAGAAAAGCAGTTTGGGTTGGTGTAATGATTTTTTGTGCTACCAAAGACAACCTATTTGTTGCAACCTTAGTGAAGATTTTGAAAGAAACATTCAACAAACAAATTGGCCTGTAATGTTGGATGGTTTTCGCATTTTCGGTTTTGGGCAACAAAATTAGTGTCCCGAAGTTGAGGCTGTTCAAGTTCAGGGATCCCCGATGAAATTCTGAAAACAAAGCCATCAAGTCTTCTTTGATTAAGTCCTAGAAGACTTGATAAAACTCAGGTGGAAATCTATCCGGACCCGGAGCCTTATTATGTTCCATCTGAAAAATAGCCTGCCTAACTTCATTTAATTTTCAAAGAACTCGGCTGTGAGAATCTCATTTTCCAGTAAGGAAACTTGTGGGATATCATCTATACGTGACTCATCCAAGGAAGCGATGGCTCCTTCTGATGGACCGAAGAGAGACTTGTAGTAATAAGAAGTGATATGCTTTTTAAGAAGAGCATCACCAGTTATTACCTCACTACCATTCTCCAACTGGAAAATATGAGATTTCTTATGCCTACCATTAGCCAATAGGTGAAAATATTTTGTATTTGCATCCCCTTAAAGAAGATGCTTGACCTTCGCTCTTTGGTACCGTTTAATCTCTTCCTCTCTCAACAGCTCTGCTAGTCTCTCATTTAAAACGTGCTTTAAATTTAATTCAGATTCGTTGAGAACAGAAGTCTCTGCTTTCTTATCCAGCACGTCCAATTTATCCAACAAGGTAATTTTTTCTTTCTTATAAGCTCCACTAATATTTTTTTGCCCACCCTCTTAGATACTAGCGTAACCTTCTAATTTTTGCTTGACATTTCTCAAGAGGGGTTCCTGTGGCATGGACACCAGTCCAAACCTCCCTGACCATATCGCAGAATCCGTCCCTCGTCAACCAACCCAATTCGAATTTAAATTGTGGCTGATAAGCCGGAGACACATTGTTTGTGCAACAAAGGAGTGGTGTGTGGTCTGATATTTCTCTAGTGAGAGCACTTACCGTTACCCGAGGATATTTGGATTCAAAGTCTGTACACATAAACACCCTATCCAGTCTCTCAAAAGTTTGATTTTGTGAATGATTTGCCCACGTATATTTTCTCCCTGAGAGATCAACCTCTCTTAAGTTCAGCGTTTCAATGACCGCACTAAACAAAAACGACCACCTATTATCAAAATTGGAATTACTTTTGTCTTCCGGTCTACGCATAATGTTAAAATCACCATCTATAAAAATAGGTATAGTATCCTTCGAACAGACGCGTACCAGCTCCGACAAAAAGTTGGATTTTAAGTCGATCTGTGCTGGGCCAAACCGAAATTAGGTTGAATTTGAAATTAGATCTACCCCTCGGAGGCTTGCAATGCCAAATAAAATCTCTGCCAGCACATATATTATTCAGAGTAGATTGCGGAAAGTGAGATCTCCCTATTTCTGATAAGGCAATAAAATCTAGGTTGTTTTCTTTCCTTAAATCTAACAAAAACTTATACTTTTTAGGGTCCACGAACCCGTTACAATTCCAAAAGATTCCCCGCATTTAAACTAACTTCTTCCCCAAACCTTTCCCCTTCTTCCTAGGCCTCTTAAGCTGTGATAGGGGGGTTTGTAAATTCACAGAATCACAACCCCCGTCACCCAGGCACTCTGTTATCTCCGAACAGATCACATTAAGAGCATCAATATCTAAACAGTTATCTAATGAACACACAGACGAAGAATCATCAACTAGGTCTGTCTTGTTAAAAACCGATGCTATCCCAGCAAGCTCCATCATTCTACCCTCTTCTAACTTTTTTAGCAAGGTTAAAGATTTATAGGCAGATTCTTCATCATTCCCCAGAACTACTCCTAAAGATTTAGTGGTCTCTAACAAGCTTGAATTATCAAAATTAATAAAAGATGAGGGGGAGGAAACAATACCTTTTGATGAGGTAGAAGAAGAGGCAATATCCAGGTTCTTTCTTGCCTTCAAACTGGACGCTCTCTCCAGAGTGTCTTGGTATGTGACTGCGGCATTCCTTTTACTTGCCCTTACCGGAGAAGCTGTTCCTCCTCTGACTGTCTTCTTTGAAACTCCAGAGTCATTCACAGGACAGGAGACATGAGCTTAGCCTTCCAATGCTTCGAACCATCATGTTGGAGCTGCACTATTGGTTTATGATTCTCTTTATTGACCCCGTGTGGAGGAGGCTTCTCAATTGGGGACTGAGGTAACTGGTCCTCACCCATGGACTGTTGAGAAGTGCCACCCCTCTCTTTGCCAGTCCCGGGTAGCTGACCAACAGAAGCATCCTTCTTAGACTGATCCGCCTCTTTGTTACCATCCTCCTCCATCGGCTCTCCATTAATATCACCATGTCACATCCCAAAATTTCTGATTTTGGGCTGTGAATAGAAAATACTAAATAAAATTTATGATTTCAATATTTGTATAAAATTTACTAAGTTTAGTTGAGCTAGTGCAAATATAGTCATAGGAAAATATGAATTTCAAAATTTTTGCTAAAGTAATTTGACGGGTTATGCTTGATGTGATGGTTGCTTGTTGTTTTGTCTTGTGTTGCGAGTAAGTAAAGTTTTCCAAAATACGTTTAGTAAGTCGTTTATCTTTCTCCGTCTTGTCCATGTCTTTTCCTATAACCAAATTCTTTGTTTCCTAGCTCAACCTTTCTGTTGGAATCTCCCAAAAAAATATTTTTTCTTCTACTTCAAATCGTTCCTTGGTGCTCATCATTCATCATCGTATCTCCAAAATCCCCCCGAGAAGTTTTTCTAGCTTTTTCGGGCACTTTTTCTTATTTTTCTGGGAGTATAATCTAATTTTTAGATGTCCCAAAATATCTTTTCATGAGCTCCAAATATTTTATTTGAGTTCCTCATGTCTCCAAATGTCTCTAAGAATTTTCTGAAAAATTTTCGGAGCCATTGGAGTATTTTTCCTGGCTTAAATATCAATTCTAGACTTTTCTAGAATTGTTTTAATCCAGAAATTAAATAATTACGAAAATAATAAAATCTGTCTTTTTCCTCTCTCCCACAAAGCCCATGTGCAATAATCCTAATAAATTCTAAATATCCATGTCTTTATTTACTATTGAGTTTTTATATTTATTTAAGCCCATTAGTAAAGGTGGGAGTTACAACGTTAAGTAGTACCACATCGCTAGTTGATGTAGAGGTAAAGACTTTTCGTTCTCATATAACCGCACCAAGCCTTGACCAAAGCACATCAAATCCACCGTAAGGAGAGCCTCTGGTTTGGGACCTAAGGCGATAAATTTCTCTCGCCTGGTTTCGCTTCTCGTCATCGTCCCTGCCGTCGTCGTCATCATCAAGAACTCCGACCAGTGACCACCGCAGCTCCTTCCAGGCCGAAACAGATCCGCATCGGGCCCTTCTCCTTCGGTCGGGCACCAGGCAGGTGGCTTGCATCCTTACGGTGCGTCGTGGCCATCGGCCGGCCCCCTGACCGATCGGACCAGGCCGATCCCCTCTCTCCAAGCGCTAGCAGCAACCTCAGGAGTTCACGTACGTGAGGAGCAGGAAACGACCGAGCTGAGGACGTTGGTAATTACGTTTTTCCGTTAATCCTTAATCATCCATCGTATATTCATTTTAGATTCGTTTCAATTCCGTTTTAGTCCGTTTTAACTACGTTAGATTCGTCTTATTAAGATCTATCTAATTGTGTTACTGTTCATACTGTTCTCTACAGTTAAAATTTAAGCTAGACCTAATCTAGTAATTAGTACCTTTTAATCTTGATTAAAACATAACTTTCATGTTATAGTTCTAATTAGCGTGGTTTTCGTGTTTATGTGTTCATAGTGAGACGTAGATTGGTTTTCAAAACTGCTTATCTTATTCTTATGATTAGTGTACTGTTCTAATTATAATCTTTGCATGATACTTAAATTTTAATCTAAATAATTAATTTAGTTAATGTTTATTTAGTAGCTTTTAATTAAAAGTAATCTAGGGTTTCTACTCTGCTTGTCCATATAATATCATTAATATAGATAATCGTTGATATTAATATGTTTTTAATTATAAATTTGCTTGGTTTAAATACGCACCATATATACCTTGTTTAGATGCTCTATTTTACGTATATTTCTTTTGTGCAATAAAGATTAACTTGGTTAAATAAATATGACATATGTTATCAAATAAAATATTAGATCAACACTAATTCTATGCTTAGTTTAATTTTGAAACATAAATGTTTTCACTAGATTAAGTCGCAAGACATTTATCTTTCAAGTTAAATATTTAATTGGCTTGACTCATGTGTGATCACATGTAAAATATGACTAGACTAATCTGATCTTGAAATTAAAATATGTTTTTATCTGATTTGAGTTAATATCTTTTTATTTAACTAAAATAAAATAAGCTTGTGGTTGTTACTTTTATAATATAAAACTCTTCGTAGTCATGTCTTTTTAACGATAATTCCGTTACCGGCGTCTAGCGACCGTAGCATGTAGCTTTTCTTCAGTGCAATGTTCTCTCTTGTATGGTGTATTGTTCTTAGTTCTCTCTTTTCGTGTGCTTGTATGTTTGTCTATGTGTGGTGTTTGCTACGAGTAGACGGGAACCGTTTGTGTATGCTGAAGATCAGAAGAGGATGACCGAAAGCTAATGCTGTGAAGTTTAAGCAAGTGTTACAGGCAAGTATAGCATGGGACCATCCTTGTTACCTATTCACCGTAATCACTTAATTCATATTGCATGTGTCTAATTTGTATACCGTTAAGGTTTACCTAGTTCTTGTTATCCATTACCTTGTCACCTGTGGGATGTCATGCATTTGGATAGTATATTGCTAGTGCTCAACTTAAACCGACATGATCTGATCACTGATTCATGATTAATGACTAATGATTAATGATTTATGACTTATATAAAGATGATTAAAACTTGCCTATCTGTCAGCAAAAGCTGGGACATACAGTGCAACCATGAGGGTTATATGGCTCTGACCTTAGCTCAGTATGAGGACCTTTTCTAGCTTGTTAGTGGTTACCCGAAAGGGCGCATAAGGCGCTTGACGAGCTGGATTTAGGGCGGCTTCTTTCCCCTTGCCTGCGTGCCGCAAGGTTGAGAGACTCTTCTTCCCCTTGCCTTAAGACCTAGCGGCCCTAACATGTTAGACGAACCTTTGAAAGGCTTCGCGCTGAACCCAGCTATGCACCTTGGCAGTGTGATATGGGACTAGCTATCCCTGGCAAACGGGGATCACTACTCATCGGGTAAAATGTACAACCTCTGCAGAGTGTAAAACTGATATATCAGCCGTGCTCACGGTTACGAGCGGCCCGGAAAACTCACAGAAAAGCTGGTTAAATGGTTAACTAATGTTTAATACTGGATATGAGAATGTTATCATGATGATGATGAAATTATTGTGATCATATGGTTTATCTGGGTTTAAGCATAACATGCGTTTACTTAATGCTAAAATTCTGCCAATTAAAAGCTGAATGCAGTTAAACCAGTGTCAGCCTTTTTGAGCCTCATGAACCCCAAGTTATATTTGCTGAGTACGATATGTGCTCACTCTTGCTATTTCCCAACACCTCCAGTCATTGGTAGAAGCTACTCAGAGGATGGAACATGGTTTAAGTTACTATGGAGTGCTAGGCGTATGTACCCCCAGTCAGCCGTCCCTGTGAAGAATCAAGTCTGAAGAGAAGATTAGTAATCGTCTGCTATACTCCGATTAGATGTAAGTGTTAATATAGTTATGTTTACGTTATATATAACATTGTTTCTGATATTCTTTATTCTGTTGCTGTATGTGTGGACTTCCTGGGTACACATATGGTGAGCCTGGTTTTGTTTTTAAAACCGGGCGTGACACACCATTTCCATCCCCTTCCTCGGAGGTAGGGTCCATATTAATGACTTGTGGCTCCCTGCCACCAAGATCCCCCTCTAGTTTGAACTGTAGCTCGTATACAAAATTTCCAATCACAATATCCACAAATTCTGGGATAAGACTGGGATCCAGCACTGCCACCTTCATCCTTGCTCTACCAAATTTCTCGGTAAACTTAGTATCCACAGCACGGGGAACGCCTAATATGGTTCCAACTGCCCATATAATAGGAAATTCCCTAAACTCACTGGGTAAGCCATGAAACTGCACCCAGACCTTGTCAATCTCATATTTAAAATCTTCTTGCTCCACCCCTTTGTCAAACCTAATTTTTCCTTTTAGTGCCTTAGTATCCATGGCCCCCCAATTAATTGCCCATTCCAACAGTTCAGGAGAAGGGAAATTTGAGATAATAAAGGCATCTGCGCCCTTTGGTTCAATTTCCCAGTTGTGCTTGCCCGAAAGTAGTTTGTCAAGCTCCACCGTCAATTGGTCAGCGGTAATAGAGCCCTCTAGAACACGTACCAAAGCCGCTTTGTCTTCCGCAACTGCTTTCGGATTTTCAGAGGCTGGGATAAAATAGAATCCCAAACCTGGCACCGCATAGCCACATGGAGCAGCAGTAACATTCATATTTTTTTTATATTTGAGCATACTTTTGTCACATGGTCACCATAGCATATCTCACAACATAAAATTGCGGTGCATTCATACATGGTATGACCTTTGGTATGACATCTATAGCAAAAAGGTTTACCCTTACTCTTTGTCTTTCCCTGACGAGATGACTCTGGATTTTCTTTTAAGGCCTTTCCAGCAGCATCAGCATTCTTGAGATGATTTGAACTTGCCGCCTTGTTGCCCGCCACAACACCCTCTTCTGCTTCACCCGGCGCCGAAGGACCTTCGGTGGCCGAGCTTCGCAAAACAGCCGATTGCTGACCGACTCCACCTCCAGCCACAGACACATGGACGCCAGTCGGCTGCGTCTTCTTGAACGCCTGCTGGGACGCCATCTGGCCAGCTGCCACCGGCTCTGACCCTCCGACTGCTGGTTGAAAACCAGCAGCGGCCGGTTGAAAGGCTTGCTGGCCAGCCATGGCTGGTTGATGAGGCAACTGGGCAGTCCTGGGTGGCGGCCCCTGCACCTGAAACGGCTGCTGACCGGCGCTGAAATCGGGCCGACCCAAATGCGCCTGACCACGGGAGTGGCCAGCAGCCTGGCCGAAACCTTGGAAGTGACAGCCATGCTGCCGGGGAGGGTTGGGAATCCACCCATGGTGGCTATGATTGCGGCCATAGCCCCCATTGGTTCCCCACCCCCGACCTTCACCATCTGGATACCGACCTTCACCGTCGAACCGGCCTCGCCCTCGGCCTTGGACTTGCAGCGCTGAGCCACGACCACGGCCTCGGCCACCAAAGCCAGGATGGAAACCCGGGTTATACCCCCAGCCATGCCCTCCTCCCCCATCGTCACGGCCACCCGAACCTTGAGCCGCCATTGATGATCGGACGACGTCTGCGAACGAACGAGAACCAGACTCTGGCGGCCGCGGCTTCTGCGATAGGGATTGCAGTGTACGACGACGGACACCCGTGCGCCTGAACAACTGGGCCAGGCCGGCCGTGGGCCTGAAGAGTTTCCCAGGCCCGAGAACCACTCGACCCCAGCAATCAGGTACAATTCCTTTCGCCTGCCCGGCTGGTATGCGAACCCGTCTATCGGCCAACACCGAGGACCCGGGTTGAATCAGCGGCGGAAACGGTCCGGGAATCACGTGATCCTGAAAGTCTGCATTTTTGAAATTTGAAAAACCCTCTTTCATCGTCCCCGGCGAACGCCCGACCACCCTTGCCAGCCGATCGCAACCACTAGACGCGGCGGTAGGCGATCCAGACACCGGGGGAACACCGCTGGCCGGCTGGGGGGGGGGAACCGGCAGGATGTCTTATGAGGATGGCGCAAATGAGCCGGCTGCGACACGGTCCAATTGGGCTTCTTCCACCTTGCTTTGGCCAGACAGTCACCAAGCGTCCTCGTCGGCGAGATACGAGGAGCCGGTAGAGGTCCTTGCCAAGGAGAACAACCCAATTTCTTTTGCACCATCGTCGATATGATCGACTCTGGTAATTGATGCTTGTTCCTACTACCCGGAGACTTACCTAAGGCAATCTCTGCCTCTTGAAGCTGCTGAACGGAGAAACCCGCGTCCATGGCCTCACGAATGAAGGCCGCCGTGGACGGACTTTTCCCGGTCGACGCAACGTCTAGGACGTCTTCATCTTCGTCAGAATCCTCCGCCGGAGCGCCGCTCTCCCAAAACCTGGAGAGGATCGGAGACGCCAAAGGCTGAGGGCTGCCGACGTGAACCGGTGAAGGCCGCCGGGTAGCCTCGACAACCTCCACCACCAGCCGAGATAAAGCTTCCCGACCCACCGCCGCCCGCCGACGGCCTTCCTCATCGTCATCTTGACCGTCCCCACCCTCCCCTGAGGCTCCCACGGAGGCACCCTTCCGCGACCTCCATCTCGGAGCGAGGGTCAGCCTCCGCCTCATCCCCCTGACTGTATGGTACTGCATTAGTTTTGAATTTTGCTTATACATGTTGTGGCAGATAAGCTATGATTTGTTTCTGACTGAAATTTGACATTGGCTTCCAGGAAATAGCGCACAAAAGATTGGTGAGGTGATTGCCAAGTCTTGCTTGGAGAAAGGGATCACCAAAGTTGTCTTTGACCGAGGCGGTTTCCTCTACCATAGCCGCATAAAAGCTATTGCTGATTCTACTAGAGAGCACGGGCTTGAAATCTAAATCGTCCAAATGTTTGTTCATGTCTCCAGGATCACCTGCAATCTTCTTTTTTTATCCCTTCTATATGCTGAACAGATATCCTTTGTAGTCATTCGCCTTGTTCTGCAGGGTGCAGACATGGCGGACTCTTTGATCATGTCAGATGTAACGTTTTTGTGTAAGAGTCTTGTGTTCTGATGCTTCTTTACAGGATGCTACCCATCTCCCGTCGTCTGTACTCTATGGTGCACATCATCATCATCATCATATATTCATATGTACGATAGAATGATACCTTATTTTGATGTGAATCCTGAGTAGATGAGAGCTGGAACAGGAAGAAGATGGTGAAAAGGGATGATTTTCTGCTACTCTCCTCGTGATGTACTGTGTCTGTTATGCCCTGGATAGAACAGCATGGTCACTGAGTATTATTGCAGGTTCATTATAATGTACAGCTGTTGTAATTCTGAGCGTATAGCAATGCAGAATACACTGGGGGTCTACATCTACAGGAGTAGAATAAAAACTAGCATTATCAGGTCAGATCCCCCTAATGTCCTCCCCGATGCTCGGCGCAAAGCAACTTTGGCGCACAGCGGCCCCTCCACGGGTGCGTTTCTTCTTTTGGCTTGTTATGCATGGCAAATGCTGGACTGCAGAGTGGCGACATCGTCATGGCCTTCAGGATTCCAGTGCCTGTATCATCTGTCAGCAGGAAGCCGAAACCATGGACCACATCTTGCTCGGTTGTGTCTTCTCGAGGGAAGTTTGGCACCGGTGCCTCATCAATCTTCATTTGGATGGTGCCATCGTGATGACCCAGGAGCCGGTGCTGGAGTGGTGGCTGGGGGTCCGAAAGAGGGTGCTCTCAACGCTTCGACGAGGGTTCGATTCGCTCTTCTTCCTCATCGGTTGGTCTCTTTGGAAAGAACGAAATGCGCGGACTGTCTCAGGACCGCAGCTTTCGGCGGCGGCTCTCGCATCCGCAATCATGGAGGAGGCCTCAGGCTGGGCTTTCGCTGGCTTTAGAAGGCTAGGGGAGCTGCTGGCTTGGTCGGGAGCATAGCTGGTGCGCTGCTTTCCTAGGTCGCAAACACATGAACCGATGTAATCGATCAATGGGCTGTCGGTAGTCTAGGCTTTTGGTAATCAAGGTATTTCCATGTACTCGGTTGAAACTTTTCCCTCCACTGCTTAATGAAATATGCGTCAACGGACGTCATCTCAAAAAAAAAAAAAAAAAGATCCCCCTAATGTGAATGTGATGTGGTTGTTGTGATGCTGCAGACTGTCAGCTAGACCTCTAGTTGGAACAACCACAGCCAAGTAGTCGCTTTTGGTCTACTGCTCACAGCGTCACCTGTTGTAGGTACATCTCGATCGACTTCTGTTCTGTGCCTATGGATCTTGTCCTTAATCCTCCCATCACACATACTATATATCATCTGAGAAATGCTTGACAAAAGCAAAAGCCTCTAAAATCCACTTTCATGGAGATACGATCAAAATTTCCATGGCTTGAATATCATAACCAGAAATTAGTAAAAGGAAAACAGTGAAATTTGTTCATTCTAATTGATGCATGCAATATCCCTGTTCCTCCCTTCACCTCTTGTGACAAAATGGAATCAATGCATGTTATGTTTTGGTTGAACTTGCTGTAAGTGAGTCCTACTATTGTAATTCTCAGTATTCTAGCCATGACAAGTAAATTTAGCAGCATCACATGCCATTATTCGTGCTTATATTCCTTGAAGATCATTTACATGGTTGACACAGACTTAGCAATGCTAGCTGCCCGTGCTCACTACACGTGACAACCCAACTATGATAAGCCATGTTGTTTAGGGCCCGAACGCCGGTGTCTTGCGAGTGCAATCGGTTGCAGGGTACCCGGCTGCGATGGGGCCGTCTGCTGCTTCTTCAAACAGGTTATCGGCAACAACGAGGCCTTCGGAGGGCTTTGCCGCCGTCGAGGACTCCAGGATAGTCACTTGATCCACTCTATCAAGAGTGCGGGCACCATGCACGGACGAGATGATGGCCATGGCCATGGCAACAAGGAGGAGGAGAGTTGTTAGGTTGGCAAGCTTGGCCATTTCTTCACGGTTTGGTGATGGTCCTTTATTGTGTAAGTAAGTAATGGATTGGAATTGGTTGCTGCTCTAGGATCGGGAGGAACAAGTGGTTTTTATAGGTAAAAATGTGGTGAATTATTACTAATATTTTATTTGTCAAACTGTGGTGAAGTTAGTGGATATGTTTAATACCTATAATAGGAGTTACACTATAATAAAGAAAGTAATAAACGTTGCTTGCTCAAATAAACCCTATAGGAGTTTCATTCAAAAAAATATTAACTCGGGAGTTATTTGATGGAGTTGCATCTAAGGCGCTTTTCAGAAGCGTGTTGCATGTATGATTAAACTATTTTTCTTAATTACGATGATACGCAAATCTTTTGTGTATTCGAGAAAAAACATGCATCTTTTATATATATATTTTTGGTTCTCAAATAATAGCTATTCTGAAAATTGATCTCAATTAATTTGGGAAAAGTTTTTGCAGCTTTTCACTGTTGGAGTCTGTTTTTGAAAGACTGAAGTACGAGTGCTTGCTATTTGGTGTGTTCCCAGCTTTTGAAAATCTAGAGAAATTGTTACTGCATTTATTTCTTTATCTTGTGGTACAATCAAATGACGTTTTTCTTTTTCATTTTCAGATCTTGATGACACTTCGTATCCCTTCAGCGCTGGCATCAATCTAGATTGTCGCAAAAACATACAAAGTTAGTAAGGATACTAATCATTTTCCATGGCTTCATGCTTTATGAGGCGTTTATTGTCTGCAAATGTTTAAGAGACTGCAACTTTGAAATTTGACCACCAGATTACAAGCGGCACCATCTGCATATTGAAGAAAGCCAAATTGCAGATATGTTTCTGGACTTGTACAAGGAACTAGTAGAAATGGCGTGCCCCTGCACGCCCAATGTAAAATAGTACAATTTATGATTAACAAAGTGAAGCAAGCATAAAGTGGTGGAAGCTCAACATCGAGGTTTATAATAAAGTTTTGCTACATCATAAGCAATGATAGGAGGTGCCATTGCAATAAGACGGTAGAGTTTAACAAGTACACAAAAATAGTAAAGTGTCTGCCAGAGTTGTTATACATGGCTAGGATGAAGTAAATTTTCTGTTTCTTTGGATTGATCGTAGAGCCATGAATGACTCATCCATTTTTTGTAACCGCGGTCAGGTTCCCAATCTCATTCATCATCGTCTGAGTTGCATCATGGTTTAACTGTAAGTATGGTTGCATAATGATAAACATATTTAGTGAGTGTGACTTTTTGATCACTATGTCAATATGGATGTAAGGAAGTTTAGAGAAGCAACCGACGTGTATTGGAAATATTATGGATAGATTATCATAGTTAGAGAATGCAATAATTTATAAATTTAATTAGAAAACAAAACAACTATTGACTCAAAACAACAATAAACAAATGTAGTCCAACCAAATACGAATGAATTCGCCAAACAGAAATCGATATGTTCCTACGCAACCACACAATCAAAAGGCTATCAGAAAGACTATCTGATTTGATGTAGTTCTTCACACCCTAATTATTGTCGCAGTTAACTGATTCTGAAACCAAATATAACCCCATATCTAGAGTAGGGTGAGTTGTGCCGAGAGCGTAGTGGCCTCCGCTTGCAGAGTCTGGATTTTCCTCACCAATTCAGCAGTGCACCTGATCTTCCCCTTCTTTGAACTCACTGCGGACTGCCTGTTCACCAGAATCTTGCACAACAATGCCATTGCAAAGTTAGCACAAATTAACAAAACCTGGATAGCTCGGAGCCACCAGAGGAATTCAAAAATCGCACAATCACTGTCACTAAACGAGGAATATAGCTCAGATGTCATAGCACAATATATACTAACGGTAGAAGCAATCATCACTAATAAATTTGTAGGATTCTTGCTTGGCACGCTAAATTACTTCGCCCTCAAGATCTATCTAGGAAGCGTCAAATGCCCCAAAAATATTCCCCACCTCTCTGCGCTTGGGGCATTATCTATGGGCGAGGAGATATGTAGCCAGCCTAAAACCATCTTCGGGCCTGAGCCCTGTCCCTGCATAATGATACATACGAGCGCCGATTGGTTGTGACAACCATGGTGTACAGGAGTTTTAAGATATGAAGTGTGTGGCTCCTGTTTTCATGTTTGATTTTTAGATGCTAGATGTGGCAAGAGCTGCTGAGAAATAAGTATGTTAAAAATAAGGCTTTAGGAAGTTATGTAAAAAAAACCATCTGATTCCCACTTCTGGAAAAGTTTAATGAATATTAAAGACTCTTTCATGGAATTGGGATCGTTCAAAGTGAAAGACAGATCTCAAACCAGGTTCTGGTTGGATACCTGGCTAGGTAATAAACCTCTAAAAGACAAATTCCCTTCGTTGTTTAACATTGTAAGACAAAAACAAGATTCAGTAGCGCAAGTACTTAGTTCGACCCCTCTAAATATTTCCTTTCGTTGAAATTTAGCGAGCGCCAACTTAAGGGCGTGGCATAGAATTGTGGCCTTTTTACATGATTTAAACTTAACGGAACAGAGGGATGTTTTTGTCTGGGTCTCAATATGTCTGGTAACTTCACAGTCAATTCTATATATGCTGCGTTAATCAACAATGAGGTAAGAGTGTCACAGGATTTATGGCACATCAAAGTACCTATGAAAATAAAAATATTTTTGTGGTACTTAAAAAAGGGTTTTATATTAACTAAGGACAACTTGGTTAGGCGAAACTGGGATGGAGATAAACACTGTTGTTTTTGTCACTGTCCAGAAACCATTCAGCACCTCTTTTTTGACTGTGCCTATGCTAAATTTCTATGGCGTTCGGTTCATATGCTTTTGGACTTATTCCTCCAGATGGTATGAATGATTTATTTTTAAGATGGTAAAAAATTGGAGATAAAAAGTATAATTCATTGTTATTAACTACAGCGACAACGCTCTGTTGGTCCATTTGGATGACAAGAAATGAAGTGGTTTTTGATAAGTGTAGACCAAAATCATTCTTGCAGGTTCTATTCAGGGGAACACATTGGCTTCGACATTGGGCAAGTCTGCAATGATATGATGGTCGGCAGGATCAACTGATCCATGTTGGACAGTACCTAGAGACATCGGTGTTGCATTTTTTTAGTTCCAATGGATGATTATCGTCAAGATATATTGGTCATGCTTAGATTAAACTTTATTTCACTTCGGTTATTTTGTTGGCAGCATGCTAGTGTCTACGGTGAAATATTTTGGAACTTTTTGTAATAATTGGCCTGAATCTATCGTTCGATAGATGAAGCCGGATATTTGTCCTTTATCTAAAAAAAAGATGGAGCATTAGAGGACATCTAGGTCGCCCTCCTTAATGTTAATCATGATTCCACGTGAATAAAATGCATCTGTTCCATGTGATTTCTAAAGAGGCACCCACGACATACCTGTGTTTGCCTAGCAAGAATATACAACAATTTGGGAATAGAATGAACTACCTAAAAGTAATGGGCGCTCACTGGATTACCGGAAACGAAAGATTGTTTGGATGATAATCACACCCCATTATTTATGCTTATATTCCTTACAGATCATTTACATGGTTGACACAAACTTAGTAATGTTAGCTGCCCATACTCACAACACGTGACAACCCAACTATGATAAGCCATGTTGTTTAGGGCCCGAACACCGGTGTCTTGCGAGTGCAATCGGTTGCAGGGTACCCGACTGCGATGGGGCCGTCTGCTGCTTCTTCAAACAGGTCATCGACAACAACGGGGCCTTCGGGGGGCTTTGCCGCCGTCGACTCCAGGATGGTCACTTGATCCACTCTCTCAAGAGGGCGGGCACCATGCACGGACGAGATGATGTCCGTGGCCACGGCAATAAGGAGGAGGAGAGCTGTTAGGTTGGCAAGCTTGGCCATTTCTTCACGGTTTGGCCGGATATGTTATCCTTTATCTAAAAATTTCTTCACGGTTTGGTGATGGTCCTTTATTGTGTAAGTAGGTAATGGATTGGAATGGGTTGCTGGTCTAGGATCAGGAGGAACAATTGGTTTTAATAGGTAAAAATGTGGTGAATTATTACTAATATTTTATTTGTGAAACTGTGGTGAAGTTAATAGATATGTTTAATACATATAACAGGAGTTACGCTATAATAAAGAAAGTAATAAAACCTGTTTGCTCAAATAAACCCTATAGGAGTTTCATCTAGAAAAATATTAACTCAGGAGTTATTTGATAGAGTTGCATCTAAAACATGCATCCTTTTTATATATATTTTCAGTTCTCAAATAATAGCTATTCTGAAAATTGGTCTGAATTAATTTGGAAAAACTTTTTGTAGCTTTTGACTGTTGGGGATGGAGTCTGTTCTTGAAAGACCGAAGTACGAGTGCTTGCTATTTGGTGTGTTCCCTGCTTTTAAAAATCTAGAGAAATTAATTGTTGCTGCATTTATTTCTTCATCTTTTGGTACAATCAAATAATGATGTTTTTCTATTTTATTTTCAGATCTTGATGACACTTTGTATCCCTTCAGCCCTGGCATCAATCTAGATTGTCGCAAAAACATACAAAGTTAGTAATGACACTAATCATTTTCCATGGCTTCATGCTTTATGAGGCGTTTATTGTCTGCAAATGTTTAAGAGACTGCAACTTTGAAATTTGACCACCAGATTACATGCGGCACCATCTGCGTATTGAAGAAAGTCAAATTGCAATATGTGCCTGCACTTGTACAGGAACTAGTAGAAATGGTGCGCCCTGTGCGCCCAATTTAAAATAGTACAATTTATGATTAACAAAGTGGAGAAGCAGGTATAAAGTGGTGGAATCTCAACATCGAGGTTTAGAACAAAGTTTTGCTATATCATAAGCGATGATAGGAGGTGTCATTATTGCAATAAGACGGTAGAGTTTAACATGTACACACAAAAAATGGTACAGTGCCTACTAGAGTTGTTATACAAGGCTAGGATGAACTAGATTAGCTTTTTCTTTGGGCTAGCAGACGCCCGCGCGTTGCTACGGGAATTAAAATTTTATAATGCTAACAATAGATAAGCAAAGTGTTCGCGGTACGTAAGATATAAGATCATGTAAGGTATGTATGAAGTTGTAAGACTGTGTCGCTGTTTTTTTATGTATCATGAATAGGTCCCTAAGGTAACAGAAAAAATCAGCCTAAGGTTTATTAAGTTATAAGCCTGTGCTGCTGTATCTCTGAACCTCTTTGCACGACTGTAGCATATTAAATTAAAATTCAAATGAAAAACCATACAAACACATTGATGACTCTCAGGTAGAATACACTTCTAAAACATCCCAGCTTGCCCAGCTCGTGTCCTGATCAAAGGCTGAATCATTTCCTACTTAGAATATTTTCTACTCCATGTGAATCAAAAGATAATAGGTTATCAGAGACAATAATATAATAAATGATGAGACGAACATAGTCAGTTCTACCTTCCTTTTATGTACATTTGATTGTGTCCTACTCTTGTCAAAAGCGGAATTCCTCCAGCGAATCCAGTCCTCTGTTTTCAACATCATAGATCGCATACTCGGATGCTAATACCTTTTCATTTGGATTATTTCAAGGCCTATTGCCTTAACCACATCATATATAATAGGTAATTTGCCCTGACCACATCATATATATAGTTAAGCTAATATAAAATAACATCACATATTGGTTTAGTTCTAGAAAATCCAAGTAATAAAAAAAATCTACTGGAGCAGAAAATTATACAGAAGATCCATGTGATAAAAAATCTACTGAAACAAAAAATGTGTATGGTGTCAACAACACAATCTGACTCCTCCAAAAAAACAGCTTTACAAATCCTAACTCCTCCCCCTAGTAAAGCTGAAGCCCCTTCTGGAGACATATCAAATAACACAAGGAATTAATTAGTGTGCTAAAAAAACTAAGAACTGATCCCTATTTGTTTGACTGCAAGGAGTAATATGACCAATTATGTCAAACCTATCAATAGCATGGTAATTCATCTTTCTTCTTATAAAAATGAAAATGAGGAACGAGACTATATGTGTCATAACAATTACAGAGAGATCCAAACTGGCCGATCTGTTATGAACAAAAATAACTCAAACTGTGTCGTAACTGAAGCAAACTCACCGTGTAAATAAAATTGAGACATGCTGAGATGATGCAAATAAGCTGGCTATGATGCGTGATATGGTTAGCTGTCAGTGGCTCTAAGGAGCAGTTGGATTGGATTTATCAAGTCACAATTTGATCAGGACAAATCCTAGCAAAACCTGATCCCGCAAAGTTACCTAAATTATATGTTTGGATCATATTTTTAGAAAAGGGGATATATTAAAAGATGATATCCTAGCTTCTGCATCGACTAATGCATATGTCTGTTTCTTATTACAATCTAGAGAGAAATAAATCAGGGAACCTTAAAAACAAAGTTTTCAACCATAGCGGAAAAAACATTTATACGAAACCCCAACTAGAGAGCAAGTCTGTTTCTGAATCTCCAGCCATGTTTTGCAAACACCTCCATCGCCACTGTCTCAATAGTCCTGCAACTCATCTTCATCGTGTGGCGATCCACCTCCTTCTGAAATAGGGACCAGGACCTCGTTCAATAAGTCCCTCTGAAGATAACCTGTAAGTAAGATAGTACTAGGACCTTGTCAAACGTGATATCATTCCGAGTTAGCCATATCGCCCCACAAATTGCACTAGCTCCCACAAGAATCTGAGATCTCAGTTTCCTATTTATTCCTTCCACCCGGCCTGTGAACAAATCATATATGCTAATTGGCGGTATCAAATTAAAGGAAACATGAACAATTCTCCAGAATCTTCATTAATATGTTTGGATCATATTAATGAAGATTCTGTTGGATAGTAAGAGTTTGTGAAATTTTATGGCGAAGTGTGTGAGTTTATAATTTATTGTGACGCCTAATGTTTGGTAAAATGGTTACGTGGCATTGAAGGATGCAATTAACATGGCAATGATAGATGTTGCATGGTAGACACATTCCAATTGTTGAAGTTGAGTTTTCTATTGGACAGTTTAAATGGAAAATGTTAATTTATGTCAAACAAATTTTAGTTATTGTTTGTTTAATTATTGATAGAGCTTTAAAATTAGCCAAGGTTATGTTTTCCTCCCCTGGAAAAATAATCAGATATTCAGTTTGGGGTTTTAAGACAGGTCAAATAGTAGTCTCACACATGTGAGACATACACATGGCAACACAAAATGCTAGTCCAATAATTTCAGCATATGGAAATTTAAAATGCTAGTCCAATTCGGGTACCTGAAAATTTTCATACAAAATTTAGCCCATAAGAAATACGAAATGGTGGTCCAAGTTGCAGTTTCAGAGCCATGAGATATATAGGCATGAAAATAAAAAACTGCATTGATTTCAATTATGTACCTCTGGCAGCGGCGAGGTCTTGGCAGGATCAGCAGCTGCTAGCTGCTGGTGTTCCCAGCATAACAACAGGGACGCACGTGGTGTGCTGCCTGATCTACAGCCCGGGGACAACACTGACCTAGAGCAGTAGCATGAGCCCAACGACGCCGAAGTATTGGGATTGGGGACAGACCCATTAGGATCACACATCCATTGATCAGTCTCTGCAGGCAAAAGAAGCAAAACCACAAACACTTGGACCGCGAGAGCAGAGAGACTCGTCCATGTATCAGTTACCTTCCAACTGGGACAATATTGATCCGCAAACACCAATCACAATGCAGTTGCAGAGTAGCACAGTGAAGATGTTAATCCTGAAGGACCGAGAATGCAATAGTAAGGCGACCAGAGGGGGGTGAATGAGAGCTCAAAAATTTGTCTCAAAACTATGGCCTATTGTCCCCAAAATCAACCCCCGAAAGCTTCGATCGAAACCGTGATGCCCACGACCCTTGGAAGAGGGTGGATGATCCCTAGGACCACAGCGAGGCACCACAAAGCGATAGCAAACCAAACGGCAAAAGCACTGGATCAAGTTCGACCCTCAAAAAACCAAGTCCCGAATGTAGATGGAAGGCTACGTCGAGAAATCCCCAATACCGATGCTAACAAGTAGCGAAGATACCTAGAGAGGTTCCTTGGTCAACTCTAGGGCCAAACGAGAAGTCCAGAAACTAAGCGAGGAAGCCGGGAGAGCAAACGCACAAAACCGGAGGCTTCAGCCAAATCCCGGACTGTCCGGCCCTGGGGTCCCGGACTGTCCGCCCCTACTGCCGACTGTCCGCGAGGGGTTGGCGGACTGTCCGCCGGCCAAATACCCGAAACAGCATAGTTGCTGCAAACTCCCTGGACAGTCCCGGACTGTCCGCGGTTTACACCGGCGGACACGCCGCCGGTCATCCGAGACCCAAAACGCAGAGACTCGCGGCCACTGCTCTGGCCAAGTCCCCGACGCGCGGACTGTCTGCGCCCTGAGTGGCGGACTGTCCGCGCCCTGAGTGGCGGACTGTCCGCGGTCACTCAGGGAGGGCGACTTCAAACGCCCTTCTTCCAAAACTTCCCAAATCTGACCCAAATCAAAATCCCACGTTCCCAAACTTGGAGAGAATGATCACGAGGTAGTTAGGAGACTATCCCCAAGAAATCATCCGCTCAAATCAATTCAATCACCGGGAAATCGAAAGGGGAGGAGTATGAACGAAAAAGCGCCACGAAAATGAAATCAACCCGATCTACTTGTTCGTGAGGAGTTAGATGAATTCCTTCGGTAGAAATGATCTCCTCACTATAAAGAACAAGTTGATTCAAACGGATTTTGCAAAGACGCAGTAGAGAGGAAGATCGAGTGACGGGAAAATCGCGGAGAAACGAAGAACGTGAAGAACACGAACAAAACGCGAATCAAGTCATCGATCTGCAACCGTGTGGCTACCACACGCTACAACAGTGAGGTTACGGCCTCACTTCCTCAAAATCTCCAGTACACAGGTATGGTTCTCTGCGGATCTCAGCTAGCTACAGCAGGGGATTGGGAGAGCAGGAAACCCTAGAAGCAAAGAGCAAATGACTGAGATGAATGGGGAGGTGGGTGTCTCCCCCTACTTAACCTAATTCTAACTATTCCTAATTCTCACTCTACCCCTAACTACTTACAGAGCGAACCAGCTAAACCCTAAGGTTATTCTGGACCAACTCGATGGTAGGTGGATCCGACGGCCACGCCCGCACAACTGGTAGCGTTGCCTCGACGCAACCTCACCGATTGCCGCCACGTGCCGCCACCGCTCCGCGTCCTCTTCATGGACTCCGCCCCCGGTTTTGTGGCCGAAACCGGGAAACCAGGCCTTCATGTCCACCCCCGGTTTTGAGGCCCAAACCGGGAAACCAGCCTCCAAGTCCACCCCCTGGTTTTGAGGCCGAAACCAGGAAACCCTCCAGCGCCCAGGTTTTGAGGCCCAAACCTGGAAACCGTCCTCAACCCGAGTTTTGTGGCCCAAACTCGGAAACCCGCAGCACCCAGGTTTTGAGGTCCAAACCTGGAAACCGTCCACCCGATGGTTTTTCTCTGGCTCTACCACCAAACCGAAGCTGTAGAAGGGATGCACCGCCCGTGCACCCCGTCCAACGACACGTGTCCCCGGGTCCTCGACCCAGGCAACACCGTGCCCGCAAGTCTCCGCTCGTCGCTGTCCCAGGTTGCCAGCCACCACAGCTGATCCTCAGGCCACCGGTCCCTCAGTCCAAGCCTCACGTCCGCCCTTCGCCACTCTCGGTCCCTCGGCACGGCACGTCTCTACTTGACCTTCACCTTGCATTCGATCACTGTCTCTGTGCTCGACACCTGCAAAACACAAGCCAAAGAACCTGCGATCAAACCCGTTGACAATCACTCATCACTCGAGACTCGGCATACACCCATGTATCCGCAATCTCCCCCTTGATGAGTGCATTGTCAACTATACACACAAATCATAATGAAAATAGAAGGAGGAAGAAGGAGAAGAGAGAACTCGACCAAATGACCCAAAAGCATAGCAAAGCCGAAGAAGGTCAAGTGGAAAGAGCAAGACAACTTGGTCCCCAAAGACATGGGCAACGGCTCGACGCAACCAAGCAAAGCAAAGCGAGCCCTCAAGAAGAGGTAGAATAGGCTCAACACCGCTAGCAGATACCAATTGAAAAATCAAAGCAAAAATGCTAGTCCCTCAACACAGAGGCACAGAGGCTCAACACAACTAGCAGAAAGCTTGACATCGACTAAAAAGCTCGATACCAACTGAAACCAACTGAAGCAAAGATGCGACTGCTAGTCCCTCAAGATAGAGGCAAAAGCTCAACACAACTAGCAAATCGCTCCAAACCAATTGGAAATTTCAAAAAATTATCATGAGCAAACTCCCCCTTACATGGTGCACACAACCAATTCCTCTCCCCTTTGAACATGGGAGGCATGATTTGTCCAAATTCTCCCCCTTAGTTGAAAATGCACCATCAAGTGAAAAAACTGCATCAACAAGCAATCGAGCAAGGTCTCCCCCTGGGAAAATGCACCATCAAAAGTGCCAACAAGAGAAGTTCTCCCCCTTCCAAAATGCATATGAGTCACAATGCGAGTTAGCAGCTTCAGGAATATAGTCAAGAAAATACAAAGATGCTCTAAACAGTATAGCTCCAACGACTCACACTAGAAAGCATACAAGCTAGCAAAGGCTCAAACTGATCACCAACTATGAAATATGAACATAAGAGCAGAGTGAGCAGTTTTTAGCCAAAAAGGTATTCACCATCAAAATAGCACAAAACATGTATAGACACGAAATCAGACAAGTGCTAAACATGTATACAAGGTGAACTACCCCTAGCAAAGTTCAATCATCATGCTATAGAATGAAACATAGACTTGTGTATCCAAATTTTATCGGAGTTGCAGTGGTTTAGGTTACACAAGTTCAAATTTCAGCATGTGATTGCGAGAGGTTGAAAGCTTGTCATTGCCTAACTTTTCAACTGTGTGAAGCCTATGCAGAAGCAATCAGAAGCTTAAAGCAACAGTTTCGGTCATACACTACACAGCTCAAGTTTAACTCAAAGTGCAATGAGAAACAGTCTCGAAACTGTGATGTGTTGACAAGCAATCTCATCTCGATCTTTTCAATTCACTTAAAACTTGGTTTAGATTTTATGGACAGAGTATGAACAGACCAAGCAAGTGACAGACTCAGAACTAGAGACATAGCAACCTAGCATATATGAAAAGCACGAATGAGTTCAACACATCCTACACATGCTAGTTGCATATCTCAATGGTGAACTTTTTCAAGTTTTATGTGCATTAAGCAAATTCACCATTCAAAAATAGCTCAGCTCACAACATGTATTAGTGATCAGAAGGAGCATAAGCTACTAGTATCAACATATAGCATTGGAGCATACTAAGCATAGCATAATTACATTTTAAAGATTATATCCATAAAGCTCAGAATGTAAAAGTGTATGCAATATGAAATGCATAAAAGATGCAGAACTCGAAAAGATACCAATTGAAGAAAAAGAGAAATGAAAAGTCAGTTAATGATACAAAATCCAAAATGTTTCCCCCATCTAAAAGGGGAAACACACAACAAGCTCACCTCTCAACCTAGCAAAAGTTGATTGGTCCAAAGGCTTGGTGAAAATATCAGCCAGCTGATGATGAGTATCGACATGGCGAAGGTCGATATCACCCTTCTCATAGTGGTCTCGCAGAAAATGAAAGCGCACATCAATGTGTTTGGTCTTCGAGTGCAGCACGGGATTCTTAGCAACGCTAATAGCACTCGTGCTGTCACAAAGCAAGGGAACACGAGAAAAGCTCAGACCAAAATCACGCAAAGTGACCATCATCCAGAGTAACTGGAAACAGCAGCTAGCCGCAGCAACATACTCAGCCTCCGTGGTAGACTGGGCGACACTAGACTGCTTGCGAGAAGACCACGATACAAGAGAAGAACCAATAAACTGGCAAGTCCTAGAAGTGGACTTGCGATCAATACGGCAACCAGCAAAATCGGCATCGGAATAACCGCAAAGCGAGAGGGTGGAGGAAGCAGAATACCAAATCCCAAATTCTGGAGTGAAGGATAAGTACCTCATTATGCGCTTGACCGCCTAACGGTGAGAAGTGCGCGGCGATGACTGAAATCGCGCGCACAGACACACCGCGAACTGGATGTCCGGGCGTGTCGCCGTCAGGTAGAGCAGCGATCCGATCATACTCCGGTACTCCTTCTGGTCCATAGCTTCTCCATCCACATCCGCATCCAGGGCCGCCGTGGTCGGCATGGGTGTTGGAAGAGGCTTGGCCTCACCCATGTCGAACTTCTTCAATATGTCCTTGGTGTACTTGCCCTGGTACATGAACGTCCCCGCTCTAGATTGCTTAATTTGCAACCCGAGCAAAAACGTCAACTCGCCCACCATGCTCATCTCAAACTCCCTGCTCATAGTGTCTGCAAACTTGGCAACCAAAGCGTGAGAAGAACAACCGAAAATGATATCATCCACGTAAATCTGGACCAAGAGTGAGTCATTGCCTTGCTTGAGGAGAAAAAGCATTTTATCCACACTTCCCATTTTAAAACTCTTAGCAAGCAAAAAGGTTTTCAACCTATCATACCAGGCTCTAGGGGCTTGTTTCAAACCATATAAAGCTTTGTGAAGTTTAAAGACATGGTTTGGAAACTTGGGATTTTCGAAACCGGGGGGTTGTCTCACATACACTTCCTCTTCTATGTAGCCGTTTAAAAAGGCACTCTTGACATCCATTTGAAAAAGTTTGAAACCTTTGGATGCAGCAAAAGCCAAGAGTATCCTAATTGCCTCCAAACGAGCTACAGGAGCAAAAGTCTCCTCATAGTCTATCCCCTCCTTCTGACTATACCCCTGGGCAACTAGTCTGGCCTTGTTTCTCACAACATGGCCATCCTCTCCTTGTTTGTTTTTGAAAACCCATTTTGTCCCAATAGGATGACAATCAGGAGGAAGAGGAACCAAAACCCAAACCCGATTTCTTTCAAAATTTTCTAACTCCTCATGCATGGCATTGACCCAATCCAGATCAGAGAAAGCGTGTCCAACATCTCGGGGTTCAAAATCAGCAACAAATGCAGAATGAGCAAAGTGAGAGATTTGCTATGACCTTGACCGAGTGACACGTTTGCCGATGCTACCGATCATCTGCTAAGGGGGGTGTTGGCGCTGAATGTGTCGTGGCGCCTCCCGGGCTGATGTAGCCTCCCCTCAACAGCAGCTGGTGCCCCCTCGGGTACAAAAGGTACCGCTCGAGGTGGCGAATCCCACGGCCCCTAGGAAGAAGAAGTGTCGGGGCCGTGAGTCGAAGTAGAAATCGCTCTTTGTGGCACATCAGGTGGAGGGGGTGCTGGATCATCTATACCTTCAGCATCCTCGTCCTCGTCATCAAAAAGAGGCTCACCAACCTCATGATCACCTGCACGCTTAAAACGAGAAGAAGGACAAACCATGGTCTCATCGAAGGTGACATCGGATGTCTCCATGACTCGGTTAGTGTCAAGGTTAAGTACTCGATAAGCTCGAGTATGAGTGCCATAACCCAAAAACACACCGTCAGAAGAACGAGACTCAAACTTGTCCAAGTTGCCCTTTTTGAGTATAAAACAATGGCAACCAAAGACTCAAAAATAACTCACCTTGGGCAGTTTTCCAAAACGCAATTCATAAGAAGTAGTTTTCAAGAAAGCTCGGAGAAAAATGCGATTTGAAATGTAGCATGTAGTGCTCATAGCTTCGGCCCAATATCGCCTAGGAGTCCTATGCTCATCGAGCATCGTCCTGGCCATCTCTACAAGGGTCTGATTCTTCCTCTCTACAACACCATTCTGTGGCGGTGTGTAGGGGGAAGAAAACTGATGCTCTAAACCCAAAGAGTTACAAAACTTCTCAAAATCCGAATTCTTGAATTCGGAACCATTATCACTCCTAATAGCTCGCATCGAGTTCAAAGGGAACTCGTTCTGAAGACGCAAAATCAGATTGCGAGCAAAGGAGAAAGTCTCGGTCTTCTCAGCTAAAAAGAAGACCCACGAATATCTCGAAAAATCGTCAACAACAACAAGCACATACCACTTCCCCCCAACCGAGCTCACCCGAGCCGGACCAACAAGGTCCATGTGCAAAAGCTCTCCAGGGCGCTTGGTCATGACCTGAGTCACTGGATGGTGGGGAGCGACAACCATCTTCCCATGTCTACATGAATGACAAACAAGATCCTTCTCCATGGATAACTTGGGCAATCCTCGGATTAGGCCAAGTGAACTAAGCCTTGCAAGCAAGTCGAAGCTCAAATGTCCTAGTCTCCTATGCCACTTCCAAAGATCAGAGGAGGAAGGTCCAACCACAAGACAACGGGAAATGCCAAAAGACACCGAGAAATTCGCACGAAAGACTTTTCCAAAGGGCGAAATCATACAAACAAGATTGCCCTGAGGATCTAAAATACGACTGAGATTCGGTTTAAAACGAATCTCATAGTCATCATCGAAAAGTTGCGAAACAGAAAGAAGGTTAAAATGCAAGTTAGAAACAAGAGCAACATCGCGCAACACAAAGTGCTCATTAACTCGCACAGACCCATGAGACAACACCTTACCTTTGCTATTGTCGCCGAAGGTGATAAACTCCTTTCCGGCGACTGGACTAAGACTGGAGAACCACTTGGCGTTTCCGGTCATGTGCCTCGAACACCCGGAATCCACCAACCAAACGTTCTCCAATCGTTTTACCTACATCAATAAAAAGACATAGGGTGAGCATACGTTCCAACACTGGGGTTAGTGAAGTAAGGAGAATACCAGTGTTGGGCCGACTGCTCAAAAGAACGGTTAGCAGAAAAACCATTCCTAGCACGCCTACGGGGAAAGCGATCACCACACTGAGGAAAACGTGGTCCGCTGGGGAAGGAGCGCTCATCGCGATACTCAAAACGCGGTGGAGGAAAGCGCTCAACTACAAAGCCACCGCCATGGGGTCCATAGCCTACAACTGCAGGCTCCCGCCGGGCACGTCCTCTCCGCTGCCTAGGCCTGGGAACTTGAGGTTCTGGACCTCTGGGCCTAGCAGCACGTCTCTGAACATTCGGCGCATGTACATCATGGAAAGGATGGTACATGTCCGCATTGTTCATCTCCCTAGCACGACGCGCCTCTCTCTTACGCCGAAAGCAGAACTCACTCAAGTGTCCATCTCTCCCACAGTGCTCACAATGGTACCTCACCACTCTCAAAGGGGGTTGTTGGTACTCACGGTTGTGGGTTTGGATCACTTTGCCCTTCTGTGGCATAAGCTCCTCCTGGATGGGTGGCATGGTGTCCAACTTGTTTTTCAGGTGGTTGGGCTTGGGATGCCATGTCTGCTTCTTGGGTGGAGCTCTCGGAGGTTCAACGAACACACCATCCTTAGTGATAGGCTTGAGAGGCTCTTTGGGTGGAAGCTTGGTAAGTTTGGGAGTAGTGGTGGAGTTGGGCTTCTCACATGGGTTTAGACCACTCGACTCTCCAATCTTCCCAAAAGCAGAAAGATCAACACCCGGAGCAAAACCTACACCTGGACCTCCTGCAGCACGCTTTAATTGAGAGATCATCATCCCAAGCTGCGACTCACCACAAGACACCCATGACAAGATGGTCCGAAGGTATGTGTTTTCCTCCTCGGTTTGCATCTTGTCATGCTTCACATTGGCTATCTCCATCTCCAGGCCCTCACACAAAACACACCTGGACACACAAGTGCTACCCGAGCTGGCCTTCTCAAGAGACACAATCTTGGCATTCTTCTCTGCCAACTCGGATTGCAAGACAGGACAAGTCTTGCACGCACCCAACAACATAGGTCTAGCTCGGAGCTCATCCACCTCTCCAACCAACGCTGCATACTTACCTCTCAAGGTGAGAAGGTCAGTCATGTGCGTGGTGCACATCTTGCACTCAACCTCCTCAGAAACAACCACGGTGGACTTAGCAAACTAAAGCTCCCTCACCGTGTCCTCCCACTTCAGCCTAAACTCCTTGCGCTCTCTAGCAGCACGCCTATGCAGCTTGTCTTGACTAAGAAGCGCGGCAGTAAGTTTCTCGACCTCAGCGGAAAGCTCATCGGGGGTCAGAGATACCTGGGAGGTGTCGTCGTCGTCATCGTCGTTCCAAGGAGTGTCCTCCAGCTCGCCGTCGACCTCCTTGCTGATGGCCATGGTGCAGAAGCATCGTCGTTAGCGAAGAAGCAGAGGCCGTTGAGCTTGTCTTCGATCCTCTTCTTCTTCTTGGACTCGTCGACGCTCGAAGAAGTGGAGTCATCGTCCGAGTCATCGACGTCGCTGAGCGTGGCGAAGAACACACGCTGCTCAGCCTGGGCCTTCTCCAAGTACTTGGTCTTGATGTACTCCTTGTTGAAGCCACCCTTCCGCTTGTGCTTCGCGGGGACGTACTTCTCCTTGCGCTTGCCGCAGTCATACTTGTGCCCATGATCGCCCTTCCCAGAATGCTTGTTCTTCTTGGGATAGTTGGCGATGAAGTGGTCGGGGTCGCCGCACTCGAAACAGCCCGAGCGTCCTCCTCCGCGGCGACGGTTCATGCGGTTGTTGTGGAACCGCGAGAACCGGTTGGCAAGCAAAGCCAACTCGTCGTCTCCCAAAGACTCCAACTGCTCCTCTGTGACAGAAAGAAGAGAATGCAAAGCAAAGCCTCCAGAGGGGTTAGCAGAAGAGCCAGAAAGCAAAGCCATCGACGGGCCAGAAGGATTTTCATAAGAAGCCCTCGCCATGACATCAATCTCACTAGACTTGAGCTTACTGAAGAGCTCGTCGCACGTGAGGGTCTCATAGTTAGGCGATTCGATGATCGCCTGAACCTTGGAATCCCACACCGACCGATCAAGAGTATGCAAAAGCTTCAAAGCCCTCTCATGATCGTCGAAAGGCAACAGCTCCTTGTTAGCCCTCATCCTGTTGACAATCATCTGAAAGCGAGCGAATAAACTTTCTATGCTCTCGCCAGACATATGTCGAAAGTTCTCATACTCTCGCTTGAACGACTCATAGAGACGGGTTTTGACTTGAGAGGTTCCCTCATGGAAGCGCATGAGGGTAGCCCAAATCTCCCGAGCCGTAGCGAGGTGAGAAACGCGATCAAACTCACTCATGCTCAAACATGAGAAAATAGCATTACGTGCTCGGCTATTGGCATCGTGGTCATCGATCTGATGCTGAGTCACACGAGCAGCCAAGACAACGTAATCGGCAGAGTTGCAAATATCCCAAATGGAAGCACCCAAACTCTGCAGATAGGCCGACATGTGTATCTTCCAATACGCATAGTTCGTCCCATCGAAAAATGGCGGTTTGCCCACGCCGCGATCCATGTCGCCTTCTGTGGATCTGGAACCGGCTAAGGTGGAAGATCCTTAACCCGCTCTGATACCAATTGAAGGACCGAGAATGCAATAGCAAGGCGACCAGAGGGGGGTGAATGAGAGCTCAAAAATTTCTCTCGAAACTTTGGCCTATTGTCCCCAAAATCAACCCCCGAAAGCTTCGATCGAAACCGTGATGCCCACGACCCTTGGAAGAGGGTGGATGATCCCTAGGATCACAGCGAGGCACCACAAAGCGATAGCAAACCAAACGGCAAAAGCACTGGATCAAGTTCAACCCTCAAAAAACCAAGTCCCGAACATAGATCGAAGGCTACGTCGAGAAATCCCCAAATACCGATGCTAACAAGTAGCGAAGATACCTAGAGAGGTTCCTTGGTCAACTCTAGGGCCAAACGAGAAGTCCGGAAACTAAGCGAGGAAGCCGTGAGAGCAAACGCACAAAACTGGAGGCTTCAGCCAAATCCCGGACTGTCCGGCCCTGGGGTCCCGGACTGTCCGCCCCTACTGCGGACTGTCCGCGAGTGGTTGGCGGACTGTCCGCTGACCAAATACCCGAAACAGCACAGTTGCTGCAAACTCCCTGGACAGTCCCAGACAGTCCGCGGTTTACACCGGCGGACTGTCCGCCGGTCAACCGAGACCCAAAACGCAGAGACTCGCGGCCACTGCTCTACCCAAGTCCCCGACGCGCGGACTGTCCGCGCCCTGAGTGGCGGACTGTCCGCGGTCACTCAGGGAGGGCGATTTCAAACACCCTTCTTCCAAAACTTCCCAAATCCGACCCAAATCAAAATCCCACGTTCCCAAACTTGGAGAGAATGATCACGAGGTAGTTAGGAGACTATCCCCAAGAAATCATCCGCTCAAATCAATTCAATTACCGGGAAATCGAAAGGGGAGGAGTATGAACGAAAAAGCACCACGAAAACGAAATCAACCCGATCTACTTGTTCGTGAGGAGTTAGATGAATTCCTTCGGTGGAAATGATCTCCTCACTATAAAGAACAAGTTGATTCAAATGGATTTCTCAAAGACACAGTAGAGAGGGAGATCGAGTGACTGGAAAATCGTGGAGAAACGAAGAACGCGAAGAACACGAACAAAACGCGAATCAAGTCATCGATCTGCAACCGTGTGGCTACCACACGCTACAAAAGTGAGGTTACGGCCTCACTTCCTCAAAATCTCCAGTACACAGAGGTATGGTTCTGTGCGGATCTCAGCTAGCTACAGCAGGGGATTGGGAGAGCAGGAAACCCTAGAAGCAAAGAGCAAATGACTCAGATGAATGGGGAGGTGGGTGTCTCCCCCTACTTATCCTAATTCTAACTATTCCTAATTCCCACTCTACCCCTAACTACTTATAGAGCGAACCAGCTAAACCCTAAGGTTATTCTGGACCAACTCGATGGTAGGTGGATCCGACGGCCACGCCTGCACAACTGGTAGTGTTGCCTCGACGCAACCTCACCGATTGCCGCCACGTGCCGCCACCGCTCTGCATCCTCTTCACGGACTCTGCCCCTGGTTTTGTGGCCGAAACCGGGAAACCAGGCCTTCATGTCCACCCCCGGTTTTGAGGCCCAAACCGGGAAACCAGCCTCCAAGTCCATCCCCTGGTTTTGAGGCCGAAACCAGGAAACCCTCCAGCGCCCAGGTTTTGAGGCCCAAACCTGGAAACCGTCCTCAGCCCAAGTTTTGTGGCCCAAACTCGGAAACCCGCAGCACCCAGGTTTTGAGGTCCAAACCTGGAAACCGTCCACCCGATGGTTTTTCTCTGGCTCTACCACCAAACCGAAGCTGTAGAAGGGATGCACCGCCCGTGCACCCCGTCCAACGACACGTGTCCTCGGGTCCTCGACCCAGGCAACACCGTGCCCGCAAGTCTCCACTCGTCGCTGTCCCAGGTTGCCAGCCACCACAGCTGATCCTCGGGCCACCGGTCCCTCAGTCCAAGCCTCACGTCCGCCCTTCGCCACTCTCGGTCCCTCGGCATGGCACGTCTCTACTTGACCTTCACCTTGACTTCGATCACTGTCTCTGTGCTCGACACCTGCACTACACAAGCCAAAGAACCTGCGATCAAACCCGTTGACAATCACTCATCACTCGAGACTCGGCATGCACCCATGTATCCGCAAATCCACATCTCAATTCAACAAAACTGACAACAACAATCATCACTAACATGGAGGTCAGCCAATTGGCAACGCCGAGTTGGATCGCAGTTACCAGAACAACAAGCCATGTTTTAGAAAAAGCTACAACAAGTTCAACCAAGAAAAAGCTATAGCACGCGTAAGTCACGGTGAAGCGACGGTGTTGACGATTCCAGTTTTGTTTTATTAGGAATAGAGATTTAAAAACAATAATTTAACGTGATGATCACAACATTCTATTTGTATTCAACCATGAATATTTCTAACTGAAGAACGTTATGAATCTTTGTCGTCCTCTTAAAATGCATCAACTATATAATTAGCATACAAAGTATTTAATTAACTAAGACAATGAAAACATATTTGGAATGGATATGTGCTCTGAACTTGAAATAAAATATTTTTCAAAGCAAATTCATGAAGAAATTTCTCCCATACTCCCATCTATCTTTCATTTTATCCAACAGTCATGAATATTATGTATCAAAATTTGAAAAATCCAAGGATGCAAAATTAAGGACAGATAATATCAACGAGTAAGGCATTTTAGAGTATAGTAATTCTAATCCCATCGTGTCAAGCCAAAATATTTGCCACGCTTCATCAGAACATATCAGGAAGCCCTAGCCGCAGACTGCGGGATGAGCCATATCAAAGCATCAAGTGACAAGCAACTGCAGCATGGCCATGCAGGAGTGGAAACAGCTAGATTCAGGAAAAGCAAGCAGTCACCTCGTCGGTGGTGGCACCGGAGGAGAACTCACCTTCCTAGTGCGCCCTCGTAGCCGACGCCATCGGTGGCAGAAGAGGAAGAGGCCTGCCGCGCTAGGGTTCTGCGAGGTGGCAGGCATGATGGCTTCAGCGGTGAATGGGTCCAGGCAAGGCGTGGGCTCGCACTTTGTAGCGCCTACTTCCGGGTGGCTGAAGAGTCCTACTATATATATGCCTACAAAATATCAAAAGATGATGCAAATGAGATCAACATAAGATCATGGAGTGATGGGGAAACTAATATCACTGTATAACTGATATCTAAATCTTAGAAAAAAATATTATTAAGCCAAATACAGAAAATTCAAAAAATAGGGGAACAAAGGAAAAGAACATTAAATCAGTTTCCAAAACCCTATAAGAAAGGTGCCAGCTTTCCAGAGTTTACTTGACTTTTAGTTTGAGATTTCATGATTTGATTTTGGGGGCATATACCTCTCTAATGAATGGCAAATCAAATAGGATGGATGTGGTTTAGGGGCTGATATGGCTAAAATTTGGAAACCTGTTCTGGGAGTGGTTACAAGGAACCAACGGGATCAAACCAGTTCTCTGAACCCTGTTGTGAAGTCCACAAAAACATACTTTGTGATAGGAAATGCAGCATTGTCTTATCTCATCTTTTATCAAGCTTCTTAAACGTTAATTCATAGCTTGCAAAAAAATGAGTAATCACTTATAACTATGAGAAGTGCTTGAAACTGTGCGTATTTGATGAAGTAATAATATATGGCTTTTAGGAATGTCGTACCTTTTGAACTGGACAAGCTTTTCTTTGTGTATGCGTACTTTTTTTGTATACTGTTTTCACATTCATTCTACCTGATACTGAAAAAATAGAATAGCTGATATATTGAATAGAGTAAAGTCTATCATCGGTCCCTAAACTGGTACTGTTGTGTCATTCCGGTCCCTATACTCGCAAATTGACCGTTTAGGTCCTCAAATTTGTTCGGTTGTGTCATTCCGATCCCTATACTCGCAAATTGACCGTTTAGGCCTTCAAATTTGTTCGGTTGTGTCATTCCGGTCCCTAAAGTTGTAAATCACCCATTTAGATCATTAAACTTGTTCGGTTGTGTCATACCAGTCCCCAAACTTAGTTTTGAGTCCCATCTAGATTAAAACAGGGCAATCTAAAAACTTTATATAAAAAAAGGATTCATAAGTTTTTAATATGATCTTGAATGAAGACAAACTTTATATCAAAATTATAGTTCTCGATGTGATCTACAACTTTGTAGTTGAAAAGTTTTTGAATTAAAACTGTTTAAGGTCCCAAAATATTGTGGTATGTTTATAGATTTTGAAATTTAAAATTTAAAATTAATTTTTTGGATACTAAATGACTTTGCATAAAAACATTCATCTAGAACATTGTAGATTGCATTGAGAACTATAACTTTTATATAAATCATGTCAATATTCGAGATTGTTTGATAATTTTAAATTTTAAATTTGAAAATCTATAATCATATAAAGAATATTTCGGGTCTCTAAATAATTTTAATTCAAAAACTTTTCAACTACAAAGTTATAGATCACATCAAGGGCTATAATTTTCATATAAAGTTTATCTTCATTTGAGTTCAAATGAAAAGAGTTATGAATTATTTATTGATATAAAGTTTTTAAATTGTCATGTTTAAATCTAGATGAGACTCGAAACAAAGTTTAGCGACTAGGATGATACAACTAAATAATTTTGAGGACCTAAACAGGTGATTTGTAAGTTTAGAGACCGGGATGACACAACCGAACAACTTTAGGGACCGGGATAACTTTAGGGTCTAGAACCGGGACTAAAGGTCCCTGGGACCCGGGACTAAAGCCCATCCTCCAGTAGTGTGTGGTTGTGATCTGCAGCAGACTGTCAGCTAGACCTCTTGTTGTAACAACCACAGCCAATAATTTCCCTTCAGCTCCATTTTATGGGTCTTGAATATCACAACCAGAAATTAGTAGAAGGAAAAGAGTGAAATTTGTTCATTCTAATTGATGCGCGCAATATCCGTGTTCCTCCCTTCGATCTCCTCTTGTGACAAAATGGAATCAGTGCATGTTTTGTTTTGGTTGAACTTGCTGTAAATGAGTCATACTATTGTAATTCTCAGTCTTCTATCCATGACAAGTAAATTTAGCAGCATCACACCCCATTATTCATGCTTATATTCCTTGAAGATCATTTACATGGTTGACACAAACTTAGTAATGCTAGCTGCCCATGCTCACTACACGCGACAACCCAACTATGATAAGCCATGTTGTTTAGGGCCCGAACGCCGGTGTCTTGCGAGTGCAATCGGTTGCAGGGTACCCGACTGCGATGGGGCCGTCTGCTGCTTCTTCAAACAGGTCAACGACAACAACGGGGCCTTCGGGGGGCTTTGCCGCCGTCGAGGACTCCAGGAAGGTCACTTGATCCACTCTCTCAAGAGTGCGGGCACCATGCACAGACGAGATGATGGCCATGGCCATGGCAACAAGGAGGAGAGATGTTAGGTTGGCAAGCTTGGCCATTTCTTCACGGTTTGGTGATGGTCCTTTATTGTGTAAGTAAGTAATGGATTGGAATTGGTTGCTGGTCTAGGATCGGGAGGAACAACTGGTTTTTATAGGTAAAAATATGGTGAATTATTACTAATATTTTATTTGTCAAACTGTGGTGAAGTTAATGGATATGTTTAATACCTATAATAGGATTTACGCTATAATAAATAAAGTAGTAAACGTTGTTTGCTCAAATAAACCCTATAGGAGTTTCATTCAGAAAAATATTAAATATTAACTCAGGAGTTATTTGATGGAGTTGCATCTAAGGCGCTTTTTAGAAGTGTGTCGCATGTATGATTAAACTCTTCTTCTTAATTACGATGATACACAAATCTTTTGCGCATTCGAGTGCATCTTTTATATATATATATTTTTGGTTCTCAAATAATAGCTATTTTGAAAATTAATCTCAATTAATTTGGGAAAACTTTTTGCAGCTTTTCACTGTTGGAGTCTGTTTTTGAAAGACCGAAGTACGAGTGGAGAAGCCCAATATAAAATAGTACAATTTATGATTAACAAAGTGGAGAAGCAAGCATAAAGTGGTGGAAGCACAACATCTAGGTTTATAATAAAGTTTTGCTACATCATAAGCAATGATAGGAGGTGCTATTGCAATAAGACGGTAGAGTTTAACTGGTACAAAAAAAAGTAGTAAAGTGTCTGCAAGAGTTGTTATACATGCCTAGGATGAAGTAAATTCGCTTTTTATACATGCCTAGGATGAAGTAAATTCGCTTTTTCTTTGGATTGATCGTAGAGCCATGAATGACTCATCCATTTTTTTGTAACCGCGGTCAGGTTCCCAATCTCATTCATCATCGTCTGAGTTGCATCATGGTTTAACTGTAAGTATGGTTGCATAATGATAAGCATATTTAGTGAGTGTGACTTTTTGATCACTATGACAATATGGATGTAAGGAAGTATAGAGAAGCAATCGTCGTGTATTGGAAATATTGTGGATAGAATATCATAGTCAGAGAATGCAATAATTTCTAAATTTAATTAGAAAACAAACCAACTATTGACTCAAAACAGCAATAAACAAATGTAATCCAACCAAATACGAACGAATTCGCCAAACAGAAATCGACATGTTCCTACGCAACCACACTGAAACGACCCACAATTTCCTTGCAGGGAAATCCACAGATACATCATAATGTGATAGTCCAAAAAGTCTCAAACCATCACATTATCATTATTCAGTTGTTACCATAGTTCATACAACGCGATAGTACAAATGTAAAGTCATTACATCACATGGAAACACCAGCTAGTACAAACTATATCGGTAACGCACACCTATCGACGCTGGAGTCGGCGTAGAGCGTCGGCGAGTGAAGGCTCCTTCTTCACGGGCATCATCAAAGTTGTTGTAGCAACGGGCGAAGACTCCGTCTTCGCCTTCTAATCCAAACTTGCGTATAGGAACGAGACTTCCCGATCCATCCAGCTTCCACTACCATCACGGTAGAAGTCGTCCACCTGGCCATAATTTTCAGTAAGGTTTGTACTGGCCACACTTTCCCATCCTATGCTTGCATTTGCTATGTGGTACGTGGAATGCAAGGGTAGAGCAAAAAGGAACCTATTTATGGTTGTAGTTTTCCTATGCATGTAATCAATATTTTATAAATATAATCATCAAGTTTTAATCCATATACCCGGCCGCATGGCCTTCCATTCGGTCATTGACCGAACATCTGGCCACACGGCCATCCATCCATCCATCCCATCCACACATCCACACATCTCACCACACTCTCACTCTCTAGGTGGCAAGGATGACTCCAACTCGTACCTTGCCTCAACGGCCAGTGCCGGACCTATCAACCCAGGGGGAGAGAAGAAAGGACACCTCTCACTAAGTCCGGGGGACTTTGAGCACCATAGTTTTGTCCATGACCGTGGACACGACTATACGTATAGATCGATCGACTCTGCAGAGCGTGTACGCCTGGAACCACAGGTTAGCTATCATCGACGATCCGGCTTGTCTAAGCTGATTCCAAACTTCCCCCTAATCTGCAACGATGCCATCCTAGCTACCACTCAGCCCTGGGGCACCTCAGAATCCACCGACACGCTGAGACTGTGAGACGTGGAGCTTGCCAACCGTTGTTTTCTTAGCACTCGTTGTTTTCTTCAGCAGCTTCCTTCTTGCCACAAATTTGGGTGTCATCCTTTTTGCCATCGAGTTTCTTGACTGTTAAATCATCTGATGCATCTAACTCATCACCAGCTTGAGCAGGCTGCTCCTTTCCTTTATCAGGTGCCTCATCATCACTAAGATTAATAGGATTCAGTTCAGGCTTGTTTTCAACAGTTGGAAGGGTAGCCTGCTCATCTGGTCTATGAGAGCGAGCAGAACTCTCTCCCTCTTCAGTTGATCCTTTAACTGGGGGCAAAATAGAACTCTCCCCCTCTTCGGTTGATCCTTTAATTGGGGGCAAAACAGAACTCTCTCCTTTTTCAGTTGATGCTTTAACTGGAGGCAAACCTGAAATACCAGTAAGGCACATAGTGTTGTTTGAGCAAGGTATATTGCGATGATTATGAAAGTAAAAAAAAGGAGAAGAGGGGAAGGTACAGTACCTGTTTGCATCACACCTTTCTTCTTCATATCAGTTACAGAAGATTTTAGCCCAGAACAGAAGACACTTGCTTCTTTGAGAAAGTTAAGTGAAGTGTGACACCACCGCATATATCCCGCCGTGCAGGCCAGAATTCAGTCACAGACTTGTGCCTCAAAGGTATGCCCATTGGGTAGCCAATATGCCAAAAGACGACAGCGCAACAACTCAGTTGTCTCATTTATATCACCTTGTGACTGATCAGAAAACCGAAGAAGCCCATTCATATCAAAATCCGGGATGGCCTGATCGCAATTGAACATTCTAGCAAAGCGATGTGGGCAATATGCTTGATTGTTGTATATCTGGCAACGGCGGTGAGTGACCCCACCAACACTACCGCTTATCAACAGGTCAATTTCTGAAATTCTGAGCTGCCTTGAATTCTCAGGGGCACTCCTTCTGACAACTATGAGATTCACTTCATCTTTCGAGAAGCGAATTCGCAATCTCCCAAGGAAGTCTAAGTGTAATAAACAGTGCCTTTCCAAATCAATATCAAGAAATAGCCCGGTGTGCCCCATGAAGATCAATATTAATCTCTACAGCCTTCCACACATCAGCTATGAAAGGAGGAAAATTTGTGATGGAGGTGAGTGATGTTGGTTCAGCCGGCATGGCTTTCCAATAGCATGCAAACCATCCCATAATAAAATGAATTGGAAGAGATGCGTGGCACTTGCTAGCTGAACTAGGGCTGTTATAAATAGCTTCCTGGACAGAATCTACACTCTCATAGAAATAAGCCATACTCGCTACACCAGTGGCTCTACGAACACCTTCCCACCTCGAGTTGGCAGTGTTCCATTATGCCCAAACGGGCCTTGCTGGTTGCCACGCTCAGGCATACCTCCATTACGAGAAGCCCGTTGTTGAGGGCCATAAGTTTCTTCCTACCTGTCGCGACTATACGAGCGACCTCGACGGTGATCCACATGACCACCTCGATGATCACCATGGTACGGAGCATGGTCCCCCTGATCGAATCCACTCCTTCGGCGAAAGCCATGGTTAAAACCTGCCATGGATGAGTATTTGAACCTATTGATGGGAAATACAAGGGGTCATTATGCAGCTTGATATGTAAAAGTTTCAAATTCTTCCTGAATGTTTTAGAGCAACAAAGTAGTGATGTCTTAATCAATGAGACAATTGCTCGATAGAAAATTCAAATCTACATAGGAGCGCTGGTGTTGACGTCGGAAGTTATCCGAATCACACACCAGCAGGGCTAGAACGCCCGGAGAGGTTGCGGTTCAACCTGAGACAGTAGGAACCCTAGCTAAACTGACGAAAACCTATCTAAAGACCGGTTTTGATCGATCTAGGGTTTTTGGGTTCCCGTGTTGATAACTCTAGAACTCCTCCCGGGAAGACCCGTCGGGGAGAAGCACGTAGAGGTTGTTCTAGGACCAGCAAGGCCGCCTAGAACGCCGTCGAATCTCGCCGAGAGATGCGCCGAACAACAAGGTAGAGGGGAAAAAAGGGTAAAGGGGATAGTAGATTGATTTTGATCGATTGGTGTTGGATACTTCAATCGGCCATGATCCTCTCATATATATAGAGAGGGCTAGTCTTATCCCAATAGGAAACATCTTCAGATGAAATCTCCAAGTTTCCTATCCGGACTCTATCAAAATATAGAATCCAATCCGAACATAAAAAGGTAACCCTGATCTCGCCAAATCTTGGATTGACCAGATCGGTTTAATGGACTTTATCGGCCCATATTGATTAACAAAAACGTCTTTCACAAGAGAAAGACCCACATATTAGCGCCACATATTAGCGCCAGGCTCGATATCCATAAAAACTATAAGGCCTCCGACCAGCATCACCTGGTCGAACATAGCAGGACTGGTCGGCAGTCTAAACAATCAGGCTCATTCAGTTAGAAGATGACCAGGCCTACTTAGAAAATCCGACCTTTCACAACTAAAAGACAAATTTGGCTCTAATCTTATAGGCCGAATATTTCTTTTAAATTCATTCTTATTGATGACACTTTTGAGTGTCAACATATGCCCCCTTGTTTTTAGGTGATCCTCGGTAGAGCCTAAAAACAAACCGAATGACAACGATGTCCAACTCATCGGTTACTCGGTAAAATATCATGACTATTTTTGTTCTAAGGGCGATACATGTATCGGCCATTGCTTGGAAGGCACTCAGGAATCTTGCCAAACACTTGGAAAGTATTTTTTCAAATACCTCTCGTTTATTGCCCTTAGGAGACTTTCACCTTGTAACGTCTCTAGCATATATGCATTCCCAAATATCACTTTGATCACTTTATAAGGACCCTCCCAACTCGGCGACCACTTGCCAAACTTATTGCTTCTCGATCCAAGCGGTAATATAGTTTTCCATACCAATTCTCCCACTTAGAACGATTTGCTTCTCACCTTCTTGTTGTAAGCTCTGGCAACCTATGCTTTGTCTTTCTCCATCTCCTTAAGAGCCTTTAATCTCTTATCAGTTACTTCATCAATGTTGTCCATCATGGCATCATGATACATAACAGCAGATAAATCATTTTGTTTAGCTAGTCTATATGCATCTAGATTTACCTCAACGGGCAACACTGCTTCTTGTCCATATACTAACTCGAAAGGAGTAACTTTCGTAGCACCATGTCTTGACACACGATGGGCCCATAAAGCTTCAGACAAAACTTCGTGCCACCTCCTCGGGTTGTCCTCGATCTTCTTCTTAATAAGCTTGATCAAAGTCTTATTACTAGACTCAGCTTGGCCATTAGCTTGAGCATAGTATGGAGATGAATTGAGCATTTTTATTTTATATAATTCGGCGAAATCCCGCACTTCCTTAGAAATAAAAGACGTCCCTTGATCTGTGGTTAACGTCTGAGGTATGCCGAATCTATGTATAATATGTTGAGTAATAAACTCAATTACCTCTTTATGTGTCATATTCTTCAAAGGCACCGCTTCAGTCCATTTAGTGAAGTAATCTGTAGCGACCAAAACAAAACGATGTCCCTTTGAAGATGGGGGATGAATTTGGCCAATGAAGTCTAGCCCTCAACCACGAAAAGGCCACGGTTTGATAATAGGATGAAGCATAGCAGCAGGTGCAAGCTGTATATTTCCAAACCGTTGACATTCTTCGCATCCTTTGTAGTAACGAAAACAATCGGCCATCATTGTGGGCCAATAGAACCCAGCTCTGCGCAATAGCCATTTCATCTTAGTCGCTGATTGATGTGTACCACAAATACCTTCATGAACTTCCCCCATAGCCACCTTTGCTTGATCAAATCCCAAACACTTAAGCAACAAGTCTTCGGCAGTTCTTCGGTACAACTCATCATTATGTAGTACATACTTAAATGCACTCCGCCGAACACTCTGATCAGCCTTAGTACTTTGATCATTAAGATATTTAAGTAGGGGAGTTCTCCAATCTTCTAAATCAGTTCCGTTTGTTTCGGACCGATTTAGAGTTTCTTCAGACAAATTAATCGTTCCAAGATCGACCAGGTCAATCGGACGAATTAATTGACTTGGCTCATAAATAACCTGGTCGGTCATAGCATCTACCCGATCATGCTTAAAATGCACCTGGTCGCTGATGCAAGGTGACCGAACTGGTTTTAAAACAAACCGATCGGCCATATGAGCCGACAATATTTCTGCATGCTGTTGCACCGATTTTATGTGAAAATTGCGTCTACTGATACTATAGCCACTATAGCCAGATGCTTGTTGAGCTAACATGTTGGCTTTATGATTTTCATGCCGTGATATATGCCGAATCTGGAATTCGGTAAAATGAGCAATGATGTCTAGGCACATGTCAAGATAAATATTTAACGATCTCTCTAAACATTGAAAATTACCAGCAACTTGTTGTACTATTAATAAGGAATCGCCATAAGCTTCAACATGCTTAACTTCCATGGAACATAACATTTCTAAACCGAATAAAAGAGCTTCATATTCGGCTTGATTATTAGTACACAAGTAATCTAACCGGCTCAACATTTCAAACTCAGCACAATTAGGAGAAATAATGACCACACCAACTCCTTGGCCCTCCTTACAAGCTGATCCATAAAAATAAAGTTTCCACGGAGTAAAAGTAAAGTAACCGATTTCATCTTCTAAACTAATACCATGCTCAACAATGAAATCGGCAAGAACTTGACCCTTCAAAGCTTTCAATGGTTCATAAATCAAGTCAAACTCAATTAATGCATACGCCCATTTGCCAATCCTTCCTCTAAGGATTGGCCGATATAACATGTGCCTAATTACATCGGCCTGGCATGCAACAACACATGTACTAGATAACAAATAGTGTCTCATTTTAGCACAAGCATAGTACAAGGATAAACATAATTTCTCGATATGGGCGTACCTTGTCTCGGGATCAAGAAGACGGCGACCAATATATGCAATTACATATTCTTTACCTTCATCTTCTTGTGTCAAGACAGCTCCAATGACCTTCTCTTCGGCAGCAACATACAATCTGAAGGGAACTCCTCTCTTTGGCGCTCGAAGAACTGGTGGAGATGACAAATATTCCTTTATCTTTTCAAATGCTTCTTGCTGCTCTGCCCCCAAGCGAACTCAGCTTCATCCTTCAGCTTTAATATCGGGGTAAAAGGAATAATTTTCCCGGACAAGTTTGCAATAAATCTCCTCAATTAGTTCACCTCTCCCAAGAACTTCTGCAAGTCCTTTTTGCACGTAGGCGCTTGAACTTTCTTGATCTTTTCTATCCTTTTAGGATCAACCTCTATGCCTTTGTCGTGAATGATGAACCCTAAAAACTTCCCAGCCGATACTCCAAAAGCACATTTTAGTGGGTTCATCTTCAAACCATAGCGGCGCATTCTCTCAAACGCTAAACGCAAATCGGCCAGATGAGACACATGGGCAGCCGATTTAATCACAATATCATCAATATATACTTCCATGACTATCCCAATCAAATCATGAAAGATCAGATTCATAGCGCGTTGATAAGTAGCACCTGCGTTCTTCAAACCGAATGTCATTACAACCCATTTGAAGAGACCAACAAACCCAGGACAAATAAAGGCCGTTTTGGACATATCCTCTTCGGCCATGAATATCTGATTATGACCAGCGTTGCTGTCAAGAAAACTAACAACCTGATGTCCCGAAGCATCATTGATTAGCATATCGGCTATAGGCATAGGATACTCATCTTTGGGAGTGGCCCTATTCAGATCTCTAAAATCAATGCAAACCCTGATTTTTCCGGTATCTTTCTTTTCTACAGGCACGATATTAGAGACCCACTCCGCATATCTGCATGGTCGGATAAATCCCACTTGTAATAACCGATCAATTTCCTCTTTAATCTGGTCATATATTATAGAATTAAAACATCGAGGATGTTGTTTGAATGGTCGGAACACCGGCTTGATAGGAAGTCGATGCTCGACAAGTTCTCGACTTAATCCAGGCATCTCTGTATAATTCCATGCAAAGCAATCAAAAAACTCTTTCGATAGGGCGATTAATCTTAGCTTATAATCGGCCTCAAGATTTTGATTTACAAAGGTCGGCCTTGGTACAGAACCATCCCCAATATCTATTTGTTCCAAAGGGTCAGCCTACATAAAACCTTGGCCCAACTTATTGAGCTCATCAAAATCATCAATAGCTTCACAAGTATCGGTCTCATGAGCCTGATATTATTCAACACGATGCTTTAGCCAATCAATATTAACATCCATTAAATTACATGATAATGTTGAACCGATTGTCGGTCGGTTTTAAAGACACTGGTACAAAACTTTCCCTAGTAACACTAACAAACTAAAAATCAGAAAGGTCCCGACCAGACAGACAAGCAATAGTATCATGCCCCCCGAGCAAAGGAGCATCGGCCGTAGCCACATAGGCCGATGAATCTGAGTGCACTACCTCAACGTCGTCTCCCACCGATTGGATAAGAAACTGATGTAAGCTAGAAGGTATGCACCGATTAGCATGAATCCAGTCGCGCCCAAGTATAAGATTGTAACTACCTTGTATGTCGGCGACGAAGAAAGCAGTGGCCAAAGTCTTGCTCCCAACGGTCGGCTCCATGGACGCAACTCCTTTGGCCGGAATAGGATCTCCCCCTCCGACTCCAGTAATAGTCATGTTGGTTTTGATCAGCTTTTCATCGGTACCACCAAGCTTCTGATAAAGAGAATATGGCATCAAATTCACAATTGCCCCACTGTCGACCAGCATTTTGTGAACTGGTGTACCATTGATGTGTCCTTTTACATGTAAAGGCTTGAGATGATTGACGGATTCCTCCAGTTTCTGGAACACGACAGTCTGCGTAGTGAAGTTGAACTCTGTTGCTGTTGAATCATCTCCGACCACGTAGTAATCGGCCGATAAGTACACCACATTGACCTCCGCCCTTTCAGGGGAAGGTTCATAATCCACCATTTCTTCATCTGGTTTTTCAAGCAGTTCTTCGCTGGTTGCAATAATATCAGCGGAGGAAACAGGGTTACTAAGAAGCGAGGCTAACCCCATCGGTACATTAAAAACCGATTCGGTCCTAGATCCTGGTCGGGTCAACTCTCCTCCGGATCTAGTAGTAGTCAATTCAACCTGCTCGACCACTAAACTGGTCGGCACCTGTCCTGAAGTGGTCGGATTCATGTCCGACCTAATTGGTTTCGAAACCACCTGAGTACTCTCAGTGTTTAGACTGGTCGGTTCAAGATCCGACTTGTTTGATTCTTCAATCGTTAAAGTCAGCTTTTGGTTACAAGCCGGCTCTTCACCTCCTCACTTGCCCTGAGGGAAAATAGGATGTGTTGAATTAAATATGTCTTCCCTCATTTTGTCAAGCCGCTCCTTCTTCTATTTGTTGCAGTGGGCCCTCTGCAGCTTCCTTCGTTGAGTCTTAGTCAAACCAGGAGGACACCATCTGGGCTGCATGTATTTGGGGTCACGTTCGACAGGTTTCTCTGCTTCTGGCTCAGCTGAAGTATCTTGAGCTTCTGGGACCTCTTCAGCTGGTGGCTCCTCAACCACCATCGGCTCAGGTTCATTGGCAAGAGGGACTTCCATAGACCCGATTGTAATAGTGGGGACCAGGTCAGATCTGGTCGGAGAGGCAGTAGGAACACTTTGCACCTTCTTAGGTACATAGACCTGTCGCATCTGCGTCTTTCTTACCTCCTGAGAAGTTAAAATCCTCGACGCGACCAACCGATTCTGACTAGAGCTCGGCTGATCACCCAAGCGATCAAACACTGAGACTCTCACAGGCTGATTAGTAGGCATTCCCCATCTTGGCTAATAATACATATGTGCCGGCATAGGATAGGGCACCCATACTTCCCCATTGCGGTGGTGGCGAAATAGGAGGGGCCCACTGATAGCAATACGGGCCAGCCTTTGGCGCCGAATACGTCGCCTGAGAAACCATCATCTGTTTTGATTTCTCACCCTCACGCTTCGGAGGAGTAGATTCTCTCTTTTTTAACGGCCGATTCTGGGAATCAGCCTTTTGCTGCTTGTATTTAGCCATGAGCTTATCAAAAGTGCATGGTTCCCTAGCAGCTTTCCCCTTGTTCCTATCGGCATTGGTCTTCCAAGTGTCGACCTCAGGCTTCTGCGGGACAAACGTGCGTAGGACATGCACCCCAGAAGAGGTAGGGTCTTTAGAACCAGCTTGGTCGACCACACCAGTCGGCTTATAGCTTCCACTAGGGCCAGGGGAAATCTGTTTGACCTGGTCGGCCTTTTGCTCCGACTGCACTGGTTGCTTTGAGGATGAACCAGACTGATCAGTCTGAGGACCCGACCTGGTCGGTCTCTGCTGTGCCGCCCTGGTCTTGAAATATCTTTGTTTATACAGGTGTCGCGCTGACCCTGCAGTAATGGTGAGCTTGCTTTTGCCGTCATCACCCTTCTTGAGCACCACTTTGCGCCCCGAATCATTCTCAGTATTCAATGCGACCCGTGGTTCGCCGATAACAACATTCTTGCCTTTGGTCGTACCGGCTTGCTCTGGACGAATCATAATGGCAGGATTCCCTGCTTCCACCATGTGTACTGGGAAAGGAGTAGTACTAATCTGCATCTCAGTTAGACTCAATCGTCCTTCATTGAGGGCCGATTGGACCTGCCGACGGAAAACATTGCAATCATTAGTGGCATGAGAAAAAGAATTATGGAATTTGTAGTAAGCTCTCCTTTTTAATTCGTCGGGTGATGGCAAAGTATAATTAATTTTAAGATAACCGAATTTAAGCAATTCATCAAATATTCGGTCGCATTTAGAGAAATCAAAAGTAAATTTTACTTTCTCACCCCGATTCTTCTGAATCAGTTTAAGGGAAGGACAAGTGACTAATTTATTCTGCGTCGGCCATAAAATCTCGGCGGCGTAACAATCTTTAGACTCATCGTCAGAACTATCAGAATTTATCTCGGCAATATGCACGCCCAACCGATGAGTCTTATGAGGATCATAGGGTTCTTTGAAGCGCGATTCTATTGAAACGGCCTTTTGCAACAGTTGATTTACGTTAAAGAAATCATGATGCTCAAGTTTGTCTTTGATCTCTCGACGTAGGACAACTAGACATAGATCTGTTAGATCTCTGTCGGAGATCCTCAAATGGAAACATCAGTTTTTAATTTCCTTAAAACGTTTAAAGAAATCGGCCACCGACTCGCTACGTCCTTTCCGAACCGACGTAAGATGTGACAACCTAGTTTCTTGGACTCCGTCATAAAAGTGATTGTGAAATTTTTCTTCTAATTCAGCCCAAGAACCTACGGTGCACTCTGGTAGTGACGTAAACCAGGCGAAAGCTGTACCACTAAGAGACAAAGGAAAATATCGTATGTTCATAAAATCTAAAGTACTAGCTTCACCCATTTGAGCGAGGAACATGCTGACGTGTTCCATAGTCGTTTTACTACCGTCACCACTAAACTTATAAAAATCTGGTACCCTTCAACCGTCAGGTGCTTTCATAAAATCGAAATATGAAGGGTACGGTTTAGAATAAGTGGTCCTGGTAGGCTTGAATTGGACCCCTAAACTACTCTCAAGCGACCTAGTTATTTCTTCCATAAACCGATTTATGGCTCATCCAAAATCGGTGTTGGCAAGGTCGGTGGCGCCACCATGCATGGGATTGTGGCTTGGCGACTTCGGCGGGTTGGGTAACACTGTTCCCTGCCCTCCCGAAGTCCTGTTTGCCGAGGTACCCTGGTCGGTCTGCATAGTCCGACCAGCACCATGATGAACATGGTTGGTAGTTGTCGAGGTACCGGCTTCACCACCCCTGGTCTCAGTAAACCCTAATTGTCCAAAATTAACATGCGAAGTCTGTCCTCTAAAAGAATTAAAATGCATGCCGAACTGGGGTTGCCCAATCGGGACTTCGGGTTCGACAGTTTTGCCTTCTATCTTATCCATGCGGTCGCTAAGCAATTTAAATGAATGTTGGATGGTATTGATAAGAGTTTTTGAAGAATCAACCAGCATTACGGAATAATCAGCATGGGTAAGGTAAGGATCTTCAGGTACCTTATCTTTTACCTTGTCAGAAGCGTCTTCCGTTTGTATTTGTCGTGGTAGGGACAATCTCGCTGAAGTCCGGCTCCTTGTCCTGAGTGATCCTGCCGCGCCGATCTTTTGAGCAGCTTTCTAGGAAAGCCTTCAATACGGCGTCGAGCTTAGCCTGCGCCTGTTGCTTCAACTCGTTTGGGAGCTCGTCAATGCCCGCGGGACGGACGATGTTGTCCTTATCGGTAGCACCGTCTTTGCTGCCCATGTTGGTAGTAGATGAGATTTTAATCTTCCCCAGCGGAGTCGCCAAAAAGTGTGTTGACGTCGAAAGTTATCCGAATCACACACCAGCAGGGCTAGAACGCCCGGAGAGGTTGCAGTTCGACCTGAGACAGCAGGAACCCTAGCTAAACTGACGAAAACCGATCTAAAGACCGGTTTTGATCGATCTAGGGTTTTTGGGTTCCCGTGTTGATAACTCTAGAACTCCTCCCGGGAAGACCCGTCGGGGAGAAGCACGTAGAGGTTGTTCTAGGACCAGCAAGGCCGCCTAGAACGCCGTCGAATCTCGCCGGGAGATGCGCCGAACAGCAAGGTAGAGGGGAAAAAAGGGTAAAGGGGATAGTAGATCGATTTTGATCGATTGGTGTTGGATATTTTAATCGGCCATGATCCTCTCATATATATATATATATATATATATATATATATATATATATATATATATATATATATATATATATATATATATATATAGAGGGGGCTAGTCTTATCCCAATAGGAAACATCTTCAGATGCAATCTCCAAGTTTCCTATCCGGACTCTATCAAAATATAGAATCCAATCTGGACATAAAAAGATAACCCTGATCTCGCCAAAATCTTGGATTGACCAGATCGGTTTAATGGACTTTATCGGCCCATATTGATTAACAAAAACGTCTTTCACAAGAGAAAGACCCACATATTAGCGCCAGGCTCGATATCCATAAAAACTATAAGGCCTCCGACCAGCATCACCTGGTCGGACATAGCAGGACTGGTCGGCGGTCTAAACAATCAGGCCCATTCAGTTAGAATATGACCAGACCTACTTAGAAAATCCGACCTTTCAAAACTAAAAGACAAATTCGGCTCTAATCTTATAGGCCGAATATTTCTTTTAAATTCATTCTTATCGATGACACTTTTGAGTGTCAACATATGACCCCTTATTTTTATGTGATCCTTGGTAGAGCCTAAAAACAAACCGAATGACAACGATGTCCAATTCATAGATCTAAGAACAATTTATGCCAGTACACAGAAAATGCATGATCTCATCACAAACTACGACTGCAGGATCAAGAACAATTTTTTTTTTTTTGCAAACTATATGATCTTAAAGAAGATATAAGAAGCCTTACGTTCGCAGTGGCCAGAAATACGGAAGTACTACCAGCCAAGCTTCCCGCCGTGAATTAACGTCAAAGCCCTGGTATGTGGCTCACTTGTACCAGCCCTCCAGGATGCATAAAGTTTAGAGCACTACAGCAGAATCGCTCTTTGCCGAGTGCTGGCAGCACTCGGCAAAGAGCCTTTTGCACTCAGCGAAGGCTTCGTCGAGTGCCGCACTCGGTGAAGGGCACTCGGCGAAGAATTTTACGGCAAAGGGTTCTTTGCCGAGTGCCAAATATCGGGCACTCGGCGAAGGCTTCGCCGAGTGCTGACATATTTGGCACTCGGCAAAGAAAAAAATAAAAAAACCCCGAAAAATAGGGAAAATTTTTTATTTAATTGGAGGAGGGGCCCACTGGGCAGCGCCCACTTGTCGCCCTCGAAATCGCAAGTTCTACTATTTTTCACACCATTTTCTCTCACGCAGTCAGCAGGATTTGAACTCACGACCTCTCGTTCGCGCGGAGCCTCTTCTACCACTGCACTACACACTCATATACGTTTCATCTCCGTTTCGATTACCCATATATTATACTAAACCATGTGTAACTTGCTTATTTGAGGCCATTAACGAATTCAAATCAAAAAATGGTAAACTACAAAGTTTTCTAACTTTTCAAGATCTACAACTTTTATTTTGGTAGTTTTTCCATCCGAGGTCGTTTATAAAAATTTGAATTTTAAATTTTACAATTTGAAACGTAGTTTTCGTTGACAAGATGATTTCAAATCAAAAAGTTGTCAACACCAAAGTTTCATAACTTTTCGAGATCTACAACTTTTATTTTAGTCATTTCTCCATCTGAGGTATTTTGAAAAATTTGAATTTTAAAATTTTCAAATTCGACGCAGTTTTGCATAACTAGATGACTTCAAATTAAAAAATTATCAACTACAAACTTTCATAACTTGTCAAGATCTACAAAGTTTATTTTGGTTGTTTGACTATTTGTGCATCCGACATTATGGTTCTAATATTATTCATAAACATTATATATCACTCTTGTAGTTTTATAAACTACCGGAGAGATATATAAGATTTGTGAACGAATTTATTTTAAGTTTGTCAAATGAAAAAATCACCAAAACAAAAATTGTTCATCTTGATAAGTTAACCAACTTTGTAGTTAAAAACTTTTTCATTTGGATTAATTTACTGCTTCAAAATATAATTTAAAAACTGGCTTTGCCGAGTGTCAGAAAAAAACATTAGGCAAAGAGCTCTTTGCCGAGTGCCACGTGGCTGGCACTCGGCAAAGGCACCTCTTTGCCGAGTGCCAGCCACGTGGCACTCGGCAAAGAACCGCCCACGTGGCACAGTTCGGGGCCACATTCTTTGCCGAGTGCCACGTGGCTGGCACTCGGCAAAGGCACCTCTTTGCCGAGTGCCAGCCACGTGGCACTCGGCAAAGAACCGCCCACGTGGCACAATTCGGGGCCACATGCTTTGCCGAGTGCCACGTGGCTGGCACTCGGCAAAGAGGGGCTCTTTGCCGAGTGCCGGCCACGTGGCACTCGGCAAAGCGCAAACACAAGGCAAGGCAAAGCACGCTTTGCCGAGTGCCACGTGGCCAAGGCAAAGCACGCTTTGCCGAGTGCCACGTGGCCGGCACTCGGCAAAGAGGTTCTTTGCCTAGTGCCTGAAATTTGGCACTCGGCAAAGCCACGGGCACTCGGCAAAGATTGATTTTCCCGTAGTGGAGAGCTCGGGGATGTGAGTTTAAACAGAACTCTGGTAGAGTGTTGGTAACAAACCCCAGAAAATATGGTGGACGTTGAGTTTAAATTTTAATACTCCACCCCCATGCAGGAATATCTAAATTCTGTTGGCTAATGAATTTGTTTACCACAGAGTCAATACTTTACCTGCTTCGATGGGCTGTCACTTATTTCTAATCCGGCCTTTCTTACAAGATCAAGTCCGAACGGTCTATGCACCAGTCATGCATATACATATAGACAGAGATTAAAAGTGACAAGAGTGACAACACGTCACCAAGTCGAGCTCACGTTGCTACGCACGTTACCTCTACTTGGTGGGGGGAATTTGTTCGACGATATTTTGTCAATATTTTCCGTGTCAGCTAGAAAAAGAAACAAAAAATATGAAATGGTGTAAATTTGGTACACAGCACGTAATGTGATCCTACAAGTGTGAGATTTGTTTATTTGATTATTGAAGCCTTTTAAAGAATTTGGCTTATATGATTTGAGAGTTAGCAAAAAGTTATGTGAAATTAGACAACCGATCTAATTTTCAGGCTTCTTGGTTAGCGTGGCAACAACTATTTAAATACTTAAATATATGTACACTTCTCATATCATATACACGTACTCCCTCCGTCCCTAAAAAAGACTCATTCTCGTTTCCCAAAAAATCAACAGATATCAACTTTGACCAAATATATAAAATAAAGTATTAATATTTATATTACGTAATTAGTATCATTGGATAGATCTTTGAATGTACTTTTATAATAAAATTATTTGGAGATAAAAATATTGTACACATTTTGTATAAATTCAGTCAAAGTTGAGAAAGTTTGACCAGCACGTATCCATAGCGACTCTTTTTTTTTTTTTTTTTTTTTTTTTTTTTTGGGACGGAGCGAGTACGTAGCAACCTGTGATTTCAGTTGCTCGTAAGCTGGACCCACCTGGTAGCCGGAGTATCGGGTAAAAGAAGCTTGTAGAGATAAGCGCGATACACATACGTGAATATACACCAAGTCGTGCAATCATTTAGGTCCACAAAAGTTGCAGCTAATGGGTTGAGCAAGCATCATGTGAAGTTCTCTGCTCTATTCGTAACATGTAGCAATTCTAGAAGAACATGCAGATAAAGTCATGGCTGAAGGATCGCGCTCTTGCATGAGCTCCGTCGGTGGCGCCACGATGTGCCCCTCCACTACTTTCAGAGCCCTCTATAAATAGATCATTCCTGGACAGTTGCAAAGGGGGGCGGCACCACCGTCAAGCTGCCACCAGGCTTCCTCCATCTTCATCACAACACACCACGCCGGCGGCCAAAGGCACCCATGAGATGGCGATGCCCTGCGCAAGTACCACGCCGCCGCTGCCCCGCACCCCGTGCTAGCCTGAGCTATCTTCTTCTACCTCTAGCACATCTTCTACCCCACGTACATGTTGTCGAGGCTTATACAAATCATGCATAGCGCATCCGCCATGCACCAGTTGCTGCAGGCACACAGGTTCTTGCCGCCGCCCAGCTCGACGTACACCGGCGCGGTTGCGCGTACTCCGGCAATGGAGTCAGCCGCATAGCTCTTTGAGCCTCTCTTCGTGCTCTTGCACAAGCGCCGCCTTGACGGGGCCGGCCAGCTCCAGAAAGGAGCAGATCAATGTTGGTTAGTGATGATCGGCATGGCACTGGTTTCAGTCCATGGCCTTGTGGTACGCTTGATTTGGGAAGTGGCATGTTTGGCTGGGATCTTGGATTCATGATCCATCATCCATGGGTTGGTGTGATCAGTGATGAACCTGCACTTTTTGCAGTCGTGGGTTTGCATCCTTGAAGGCACGAACGAGGCAAAATGTCGTGGAACGACATGGCACTGGTTTTAGTCCATGGCCTCGTGGTTTGGTTGATTTGTAAAGTGGCATGTTCGGCTGGGATGATCTTGGATTATGATCCATCGTCCATGGGTTTGTGGTTGGACAGCTGATGGAAATAAGCCTAATTAATGGCTCGTGATGATTAGTATGGAGTTGGTTCTGATCCATGGCCTAGGGTCCAGTTGTTTCAAAGATTGGCTATTCTGGCCATGATCAGCATGTGAGCATGCAGGTGCAAAAATGGGCACGGTCTGACCGTTATGGTCTGGGACCAATGAGTATCAAATTTCTGCAGATCCGATGATCGAACGACATTTTATATGTGAATCATGCCCACCAATTCGTGTACAGTTTGATCCACGGAGAACTGTCCTGTACACATGCTATTTGTAAAATGGAGTACCTGACACTTTTTAAATCTGTGAAGAGATTGAAACTCCAATTATGAGTGGTATTATTCTGATGGAGATTCGATCTCCAAGATTTCTGAAGAACACAAAAAAACTCAGTCTCTCATATACAGTAAAAGTTCAGCGTGGAACGTATAAACCCAGTCGAAACGATTAGTTCCCTGATACTATAATAGACAAGATATTGATCTTCTGACATTTACAAAGACAGATCACAAAAGAACCAACGCCTTTTTAGTGCAGCATGCACATTTCCAGGGCTTGTGCAAGGTATGCAATGCATATTGCGTGGCATGGCAATATTTGCCCATCGAAATATTCAATTCAAAATGCTATTTCCTTGATCTAGGAAATTCTATGACATAATCTGGGCTTTAGAAAAGAATTCCCTCAATGATAAATTATACACCAGTTATTACTATGAAGTGAAGTCTCTCAAGTAATGATCAGCATTATCTCGCGGCCGACGAGGCCAAGAACATATATGTCGTGACCGACGAGGCTTGGCATATTTCTCTCCTTGACCGACGAGGCTTGGAGATCATCATTATTCTGTGACCAACGAGGCCGGAAACATTCAGTCTAGACCGACGAGGCTAGACCATTTTTGTTCGTGACTGACGAGGCCGAACATACACTTGAGATTTTATCATGAATTCCGTGACCGACGAGGCCGGAGATGTTAACCCTGACCGACGAGGCAGGATATTTATTCGTTTGCGACCGATGAGGCCGAACATCTTTATTTTGTAGACTTCTTGATATGAATTTCGTGACCGACGAGGCCGAATTCTTCTCACCAAAGACCGACGAGGCTTTGGGTATATTATCTGGCTATTCTTGCCACCAAATTATACTTGGAGAATATTCATGCAGAATTCAAGACGACGACCATTTTTGCAGCTTAATCGGAGGTTTTCTACGGTCTAACACCGTGGATGTAATTAACCGACGGCTTTACGAGGCCCCGGGAACTAAGAACTACATGTCGACCTGATTAGTCAGATGTATTAAGTGCAACTCAATGTAATCTCAATGGGAAGGTATACTTTGTAATTCTCCAAAGAATTAATAACGATCTGAGTTCCCTGAATTGTTGTTGTCCCTTTATTAATTATTTGTATACTTGTGTATACTGGCATGCCCGCATATTTATTTATTCAGTTGTGCATTAGGGCCTATTCCCGAGTCGGGAGCGGTTTTCTTTTCGCGAAACAGTGCGCACGAAAGTACCATGGCCGGTAGCCCCAGCGCAATAAGTCAGCGCAATAAGTCCTAAGGACTGGACATGATATCTCCTCCTCGGGGCTTCCATCGCCCCCGTGCTGACACAACACCTCTATCCCGGGGATTTGTCCCACAAAGACACTCCTCCCCAGGACCTCTTCTCGAGATAACAATGTACCCGCCATAGGTACTCCCCTGGGGATGCCCAGGTCACATCCCCTTGGCAAGACTCATCACCGGACTCGTCGTAAATCCTGTCCAGTCAACTCAACCCTCACCACACACCCACCCAAGACACACGCCAAGATCTCCCCATATACCATCCATCATTACGGCACCACGTGCCTTAGCCACCCACAAGCAAACATCCACCCTGCATCACATCACAGATATAATGCGTAGTAGAAGCGAGTAGCAAGTATATATAGTAAGCGGTGTCTAGCCTAACAGCGGGTGTGTAGGGGAAAGGGTTGCGTCAAGGTATAGGCTTCACAAGCAATCTAACATGCAACCTATCACAGTTCATTTGCAAATAGTAAAGCGCTAGCAGCTACATTATTGCATGTCTAATGGGATTCTACGAGGTTGGATGGGTTGTGGCACTTGTTCGTTGTTAGTCCGAGATCTTCGATGTCCTCGTAGCCGTTCTCCTCGGGTCCCGGTGTTGTGCTCGGTCTCCTCCAGTGGGTTCCGGTCTGACCATCACTGCTCCCGACACAACTACCTCGCGAGACCAACAAACAAGATAAAGGAGCAATCAAAACACTAACTCGACAACTAGACTCAAAGACGCTAAGGACGCTAAACAGAGAAAGGACTCAGCTCTCGCGGAGGACATCCGATCCTCGGGCTCGAAAAGACACAGGAGCGGATGCTTGCTAAGCACAAGCTCGAGTCACAACCTAGCTCGTACTTCCCGGGCCGACCGAGTCGACCTGTACGACTCAAGTAAAATGGTTGAGACTTGATCCTGACTTAAACAAACATCCTGCAAAAACAATATTAGCCCTCACGAAGCGAGTTTGTTTTCCTTAGGCTCAAAAGAGGCGAAGGAAAAACTCGGCTAAGCACGTCTATGTCATGTTCTCGGTGTAAAAGTTTTCCTACGGCCGATCGAGTCGACTCGCACAGAACCGAGATCATGACATGGACCTTAGCTTTGCCGACTAGAACAAGGGTCCGGTATTTGATCCAATCGTCACGGCTAAGGACGGGATCGAATAGAATGAGCATCGAGAAAAGAAAACAGTTCTGATATCTCTCGATCCGTACGCCATTGTAATCGACGAGGACCGAGATGAGGGAACAAAACAAGAAAAGAGAGGCAACGGCGGTCTACTTCCTTCTATGCACACGCCATGGCACAAGACAAGCATCGAATGGAGCAACACACCAAGAACGCAAACACTCAATCCACTCATAGGGTACCTCGACCCGTGTGCACTAAATGGCACTAGACGTTCCTAGAATCCGCAGCGGTGCGGTTATCACCGTGAGGATCTAGGAGCGCTACAGTCTAGAACAGGTACAAGCATACGAGGGCTCAAGTGCGAAGAAGCAAAGGAGAAAGGAAAACGGGGATCCACCTTCCTTTGATCCACACGCCATAGTAGTAGACGGGAATCATACGAATGGGATCAAGAAGCAAGACTACTACACAAACACGACTAACGCGCAAAAGAGACAGACTAAAAGCGAGGAACTTGGTTCCACGAGGCTTCGATCTATGGTCATTGAATTTGATAGGGATCGTAGTGACTGGAAACAAAAGGGGATCGATCCACACCTTACTGGATCGACGGAGATCATACTTAAGGGAGAAAAGAGAAGAGTGATCTACGCATTCATTCAACCAACACGCCATGGCAAAGGCGGTAGCCGAAGAATGTGAGATGCTCTACCTAAGCCAACTCGTAGGGCACCACGACCTCCGTGCAACTAAATCAGCACAACGCTATTCCTGCGGCTCATAGCGGTGCGATTGTCACTGCAGGAGCCGAAGGAATGCAACGGTCAAGGCAGTGCAAGCATATGAGGTGGCTAGGACAAAAATGTGACAAAACGGATGGAGCCCGATGGTCATGGCGAAGCAACTCGCGGCCATGAGCTTCACCCAAACAAGTTGGCACTCGTTGTTCCACGATCATCGTCACCCGTTCCTTCTCCCACTAGACTAGGTCACGAAGGACTTTTGTGTGCGTGTAATATCCGCATTGATATCGGATTTGATATCGAGTCCACCATGACCATGCCTTAGGGCTAAGGTCAGGAGTCAACGCTCGTAGCACTACGTGGCCAAACAAACAAACAACAATGACTACGACTATGAGGGACGAGTTACGCTCGGTGTTATGACCACGGTGGGACAAACCCATGATCATAACGTTTAAGCAAGGGGCGATCTCTCGACCGGCTCGAAGGCACGGTCCATAGACAAACAAAACAGGACCGGCTGGAAAGCACGGTCAACCACCACTGGACCGGCTAGGAGGCTCGGTCCTCCACCAACAACACAGACACGACGACGACTAACACAACCACAAAAGAGTAGCACATATCCATAGCACAAGAATAGACCGACATGAAGGCTCGGCACAGACAAGTATTCATTGCATAGATAGATAGATAGGATGTCATAATGTGAAGATGCACATGACAAAAGGTAAATGCGAGTTGCGTCGACGTCGCGGGAGGCGTCAACGGGCTCCAAAGGTTAGACCTTGACGGGGACGGATGGTGAGGCTTCAGCGGAGCGATACCGAGGGTAGCGAGCGCACCCTCGGCCGAATGGCAGCGCGCCGATGAGCGAGTCCAGAGCGGTGGCGGAGGCTCCGGTCGAAGCGATGTCACGGCTGCAGACACCAAGGAGAGGCATTGGCCAGCTTGGAGCGCCTGCTGTTCGCGTCCTCCTTGCTGCCCACAGCGGTGAACCCAGCCGAACGCGGTCGGATTGCGCTGGAGCTCCGGCGAGGGCATGACAAGGCTGTCTCCGCTGCATAAGTGTAATACACGGCGCGAAGGCCAGTCTCAGGCAACCATGCCAACGGAAATGGAAACAAAGCGGGATTTGGGGGTAGGGAAGCTCACCGACAACAGGGAGGGAACTTTGGCTAGCTAATCCTGGCCGTGACTGGCCGGGAGGTGGCTAGTGGCCTCAGAGCGTGGACGGCTGCGCGCGGCCAAGACGACCAGCGGCCGGCATCGTTGCAGCGTGGAAACATGACGCCGGGGCACACAGAGGGAGCTCGGATACTCGAAGCAGCTCACCGAGGCAGGAGGGGTGGTCGTCGGTGTCGCGATCGGTCGTCGTGGAGGCGGTTGGGGCGAGGCAGCACCATTCTGCCGAGGTCACGACGAGGATGACACAGGACGCGGCGACGTCATGGCACGACGATGAGGTGGACCGACCAGGGCGGCTGCACGGCCAGCGGCGGCGAGCACGACCGGCTTGGCCCGGTGGGGGCCAGCCCGCGGCCTGGCAAGTCGCAATAGTGGTCGGGCTGCTAGGGGGGTCTTGGTCGACCGACTTGGGTGGCCGCTCGGGGCGAGGCCGGAGCGCAGAGGCGGGCTGACTTGTCGTGGCCATGGCCGAGGCGTGGTGCAACGCGTCGGGGGTGGCCGGCACCGGCTGCCGCGGTGTCGCGGCTGGCGCTTGGTGTGGTGCAGCGCGGCTGGCACACGAGCTGGCGCCCGGAGCTAGAGGAGAGGAGTGAGGGCGACACTGTTGTTGGGGAAGGGAAGGAGAGGCGGTCCGCGGTGGCTGGGGCTCTTATACGGTGGTCGGTTAGGGAAGGAGTGGTGTGGACGACGAGATGCCTTGGCGTTCGTACTCTCGGACGCGTGGCCTCCATCGCGCGGCCTGGACGTCGAGGGGACAGGGGCGTGGGCGCTATCGCCCCTGGCGGCGGCGGCTCCGGCTCCTAGGGAGCGCCTGCCCTAGGGTTCGGAGGGAGGGGGCTCCGGTTGGGCCAGATGGGCCGCGCGTGATTGGGGAGGAGAGGGTGCAGTTGGGCTGGCTCGGGCTCGACGCGCGCGCGTGCCTGCAGGCAATGCTGGGCTGAGGCCCATGCGGCAGCTGGGAGGAGGGAGAGAGGGAGTGCGAGGTGGGCTGGCTGGGGAGGGGGCCTTGGCCCATGCGGCCAAGAGGGAAAAGGGAAAAAGGGTGGGCCTGGCTGGGTGCTTAGGAGGGAAAAGGAGGGATAAAAGAAGGGGTTTGGGCCCAAGAGAAGGAGGAGGTCTTCCCCATTTTTGCTAAGGAAAAATGAGAGGGATTCAAATAGGAGTTTGGGAGAAATTCGAAATGCATAAAGGTGGATTTTGAATGGTATTCAAAAGGTGGGTTCACCACTTCGTTGCTCGGGAAAAGATGGAAGTTCACTCCTAGTTGCTCTGATGAATTTGAAGGAAGAGCTTGAGATGGATTCCGAAGGGAGTTTGGGAAAGATTCCAAATGGAGGATATGGGAGAAAGGGAAAAGGACTTTCTCTGAGTTATGATTCATGACGACTCAAGTCAGGACAAGGGAGAGATCAAGAAGAGTTTCAGAGAGGGTGAAAGGAGATTACTATAGACTTGTGCACTCTGACGCTCACTCGACTCAAAAACTAACTCCGACTCGAAAGCACGGGCACATGTCTACAAGCAAATCTATATGAGTGCAACGTTTCACAAGCAAACAACGCTACGTTGACTAACATTTGACCTAGCAACTACATGTTCCACACATTGTAAGAAAAAGTTTTTAAAAAGCTCATATTTTTTGTTATGGGAAAACCCGGGATGTTACACACACAATCAAAAGGCTATCAGAAAGTCGATCTGATTTGATGTATTTCTTCACACCCTAATTATTGTCGCAGTTAACTGATTTTGAAACCAAATATAACCCCATATCTAGAGTAGGTTGAATTGTGCCGATAGCGTAGTGGCCTCCGCTTGCAGAGTCTGGATTTTTCTCTCCAATTCAGCAGTGCACCTGATCTTCCCCTTCTTTGACCTCCTTCTTTAACCTCACTGCGGACTGCCTGTTCGCTAGAATCTTGCACAACAACGTACGCCATTGCAAAGTTAGCACAAATTAACGAAACCTGGATAGCTCGGAGCCACTAGAGGAATCCAAAAATCAAACAATCATTTTCACTAAACGAGGAATATAGCTCAGATGTCATAGCACAATACTAACGGTAATTTGTAGGATTCTTGCTTGGCACGCTAAATTACTTCACCCTCCAGATCTATCTAGGAAGCATCAAATGCCCCAAAAATATTCCCCACCTCTCTGCGCTTGGGGCATGATCTATATGGGCGAGGAGATATGTAGCCAACCTAGAACCATCTTCTGGCCTGAGCCCTGTCCCTGCATAATGATACATACGAGCGCCTATTGGTTGTGACAACCATGGTGTACAGGAGCTTTAAGATATGAAGTGTGTGGCTCCTGTTTCCATGTTTTATTTTTAGAAGCTAGATGTGGCAAGAGCCACTGAGAAATAAGTATGTTAAAATAAGACTTTAGGAAGTTGTGTAAAAAAACCATCTGATTCCCACTTCTGGAAAAGTTTAATGAATATTAAAGACTCTTTCATGGAATTGGGATCGTTCAAAGTGAAAGACAGATCTCAAACCATGTTCTGGTTTGATGCCTGTCTAGGTAATAAACCTCTAAAAGACAAATTCCCTTCGTTGTTTAACATTGTAAGACGAAAACAAGATTCGGTAGCGCAAGTTCTTAGTTCGACCCCTCTAAATATTTCCTTTCGTCGAAATTTAGCGGGCGCCAACTTAAGGGCGTGGCATAGAATTATGTGGCCTCTTTACATGATTTAAACTTAACGGAACAGAGGGATGTTTTTGTCCGGGGTCTCAATGCGTCTCGTAACTTCATAGTCAATTCTATGTACGCTGCATTAATCAACAATGGGGTAAGAGTGTCATAGGATTTATGGCACATCAAAGTACCTATGAAAATAAAAATATTTTTGTGGTACTTAAAAAGGATGTCATCTTAACTAAGGACAACTTGGTTAGGTGAAACTGAGATGGAGATAAACATTGTTGTTTTTGTCACTGTCCAGAAACCATTCAGCACCTCTTTTTTAACAGTGCCTATGCTAAATTCCTATGGTGTTCGGTTCATATGCCTTTTGGTCTTATTCCCCGAGATGGTATGAATAATTTGTTTTCAAGATGGTCAAAAATTGGAGATAAAAAGTATAATTCATTGTTATTAACTGCAGTAGCAGCGCTCTGTTGGTCCATTTGGATAACAAGAAATGAAGTGGTTTTTGATAAGTGTAGACCAAAATCTTTCTTTCAGGTTCTATTTAGGGGAACACATTGGCTTCGATATTGGGCAAGTCTGCAACGGCATGATGGTCGGCGGGATCAACTGATCCATGTTGGACAGTACCTAGAGACATCGGCGTTGCATTTTTTAGTTCCAACGGATGGTTATCGTCAAGATACATTGGTCATGCTTAGATTAAACTTTATTTCATTTCGGTTATTTTGTTGGCAGCATGCTAGTGTCTGCGGTTGAAATATTTTGGAACTTTTTGTAATAATTGGCCTGCTTCTATCATTCGTTAGATGAAGCCGGATATTTACCCTTTATCTAAAAAAAGATGGGGCATTAGAGGACATCTAGGTCGCCCTCTTGAATGTTAATCATGCTTACACGTGAATAAAATGCATCTGTTCCGTGTGATTTCTAAAGAGGCACCCACGACATACGTGTGTTTGCCTAGCAAGAATATACAACAATTTGGCAATAGAATGGACTACCTAAAAGTAGTGGGCGCTCACTGGATTACCGGAAACCAAAGATTGTTTGGATGATAATCACACCCCATTATTCATGCTTATGTTCCTTAAAGATCATTTACATGGTTGACACAAACTTAGTAATGCTAGCTGCCCATACTCACTACACGTGACAACCCAACTATGATAAGCCATGTTGTTTAGGGCCCGAACGCCGGTGTCTTGCGAGTGCAATCGGTTGCAGGGTACCCGGCTGCGATGGGGCCGTCTGCTGCTTCTTCAAACAGGTGATCGACAACAACGGGGCCTTCGGGGGGCTTTGCCGCCGTCGAGGAGTCCAGGATGGTCACTTGATCCACTCTCTCAAGAGTGTGGGCACCATGCACGGACGAGATGATGGTCATGGCCATGGCAACAAGGAGGAAGAGAGCTGTTAGGTTGGCAAGCTTGGCCATTTCTTCACGGTTTGGTGATGGTCCTTTATTGTGTGTAAGTAGGTAATGGATTGGAATTGGTTGCTGGTCTAGGATCGGGAGGAACAACTGGTTTTTATAGGTAAAAATGTTGTGAATTATTACTAATATTTTATTTGTCAAACTGTCGTGAAGTTAATGGATATGTTTAATACCTATAATAGGAGTTACGCTATAATAAAGAAAGTAATAAACGTTGTTTGCTCAAATAAACCCTATAGGAGTTTCATTCAGAAAAATATTAACTTAGGAGTTATTTGATGGAGTTGCATCTAAGGCGCTTTTTAGAAGTGTGTTGCATGTATGATTAAACCACTACAACAGAAATGGTCTTTGACCGATCTATCAACTGAGCTACAGTCTCGGCACAAAATTGTGTCCAGTAAAGACTTTTAGTCCCGGTTGGTAAAACCAACCGAGACTAAAGGTGAACCTTTAGTCCCGGTTGGTATTACTAACCCGGACTAAAGATCCCCCAGCCTTTAGTCCCGGTTGGTAATACCAACTGGGACTAAAATGTGACCCTTTAGCCCCGGTTGGTGTTACCAACCGGGGTTAAAGGTCCTTCCCGAGTGGATTCAAAAAGAAAAACGTCCAGAACTGTATCATGTGGGTTGTGTAGCTCAGTTGGTAAGCGTGCCTGAGGCGAGAGGTGCCGAGTTCGAATCCACAGATGCACATTTATTTTTTCTCGTGAGAGCCTTAAGCCCCGGTTGGGAGCAACCGGGACTAAAGGTGGGGGACCTTTAGTCCCGGATTGCTAGTCCCGGTTGGGAAAACCGGGGCTAAAGCCCGTTCCCAACCGGGGCTAAAAGCCGTTTTCTATAGTAGTGAACTCTTCTTCCTAATGACCGTGATACGCAAATCTTTTGCGTATTTGAGAAAAAAACATGCATCTTTTATATATATATTTTTGGTTCTCAAATAATAGCTATTCTGAAAATTGATCTCAATTAATTTGGGAAAACTTTTTGCAGCTTTTCACTGTTGGAGTCTGTTTTTGAAAGACCGAAGTACGAGTGCTTGCTATTTGGTGTGTTCCCTGCTTTTGAAAATCTAGAGAAATTGTTGCTGCATTTATTTCTTTTATCTTGTGGTACAATCAAATAATGATGTTTTTCTATTTCATTTTCATATCTTGATGACACTTCGTATCCCTTCAGCGATGGCATCAATCTAGATTGTCGCAAAAACATACAAAGTTAGTAAGGATACTAATCATTTTCCATGGCTTCATGCTTTATGAGGCGTTTATTGTCGCAAATGTTTAAGACACTGCAACTTTGAAATTTGACCACCAAATTACACGCGGCACCATCTGCATATTGAAGAAAGCGAAATTGCAGATATGTGCCTGGACTTGTACAAGGAACTAGTAGAAATGGCGTGCCCCTGCGCGCCCAATATAAAATAGTACAATTTATGATTAACAAAGTGGAGAAGCAAGCATAAAGTGGTGGAAGCACAACATCGAGGTTTATAATAAAGTTTTGCTACATCATAAGCAATGATAGGAGGTGCCATTGCAATAAGACGGTAGAGCTGAGTTTAACAGGTACACAAAAAATAGTAAAGTGTCTGCAAGAGTTGTTATACATGGCTAGGATGAAGTAAATTCGCTTTTTCTTTGGATTGATCGTAGAGCCATGAATGACTCATCCATTTTTTGTAAGCGCGGTCAGCTTCCCAATCTCATTCATCATCGTCTGACTTGCATCATGGTTTAACTGTAAGTATGGTTGCATAATGATAAGCATATTTAGTTAGTGTGACTTTTTGATCACTATGTCAATATGGATGTAAGGAAGTATAGAGAAGCAACCGACGTGTATTGGAAATATTATGGATAGAATATCATAGTTAGAGAATGCAATAATTTATAAATTTAATTAGAAAACAAACCAACTATTGACTCAAAAAAACAATAAACAAATGTAGTCCAACCAAATACGAATGAATTCGCCAAACAGAAATCGACATGTTCCTACGCAACCACACAATCAAAAGGCTATCAGAAAGACGATCTGATTTGATGTAGTTCTTCACACCCTAATTATTGTCGCAGTTAACTTATTCTGAAATCAAATATAACCCCATATCTAGAGTAGGTTGAGTTGTGCCGACAGCGTAGTGGCCTCCGCTTGCAAAGTCTGGATTTTCCTCTCCAATTCAGCAGTGCACCTGATCTTCCCCTTCTTTGACCTCACTGCGGACTGCCTGTTCGCTAGAATCTTTCATAACAACATACGCCATTGCAAAGTTAGCACAAATTAACAAAACCTGGATAGCTCGGAGCCACTAGAGGAATCCAAAAACCGCACAATCATTGTCACTAAACGAGGAATATAGCTCAGATGTCATAGCACAATACTAACGGTAGAAGCAATCATCAGTAATAAATTTGTAGGATTCTTGCTTGGCACGCTAAATTACTTAGCATTCCAGATTTATCTAGGAAGCATCAAATGCCCCAAAAATATTCCCCACCTCTCTGCGCTTGGGGCAGGATCTATGGGCGAGGAGATATGTAGCCAGCCTAGAACCATCTTCTGGCTTGAGCCCTGTCCCTGCATGAGCTCTTTTACGGTGGTTGGGGGTACTTCTTGGTTCCTCTGGGTTCCTAAGCAAATTATTAGAATTAATTATTTTTATGCGTTGAAGGCTATGATGGTAATTGTGTAGCCATCCTCCTGCACAGGTGCTTGCGCACCGACTCCCCCTCCCGCTCGCGCGACCTGTGCCTGAACCCAATCCCCTCCTGAACCCAATCCCCTCGTCTTCCCTCTCCATTGCGCGGCGACGGCGGCGAAACATACTTGTGGATCCTTTTCTCCATCAGTCAAATCCATCGGCTCTGGCTCCGGCTCCGGCTCCACCTCCCTCGCCTTCGTCTTAGGAGGCCGCGTCTGTTGCTGCGGCGGCAGCGGCGGCGGCGGCGTATACTGCGACATCACGGAGGCCCTGGGTCTCTGGATCTTGATGTTAAGCATGAGGCTGAACACCTGCACATTCGTGGATCGGAGAGGTACGTACTGATGCTGCACTTTGCGCAACATCTGCACAAAATCGTGTTAGATCTCTCAGTGTTCATAGGCTCGGGATTGGGATGAATAGCAAATGAACAGAATGCTTATTATGCATAACAATGAAGATAAAAGACGTTAGGGTTAGGGATTCGACCATCTCCGGCCTTGGAGCTCGATCCAGCGTCCGCCATGGATGAAGTAGTGGAAGTCGGGGCAGTGAAGAACTCGTCGCAGTAGAGGAAGGCGCCGTCGGGGTCGAGGCAGCGGCGGCGGAGGGGGACTTCCCGTCACTGGCTGCGACCCTAGGAGATCGGATTAGGGTAGGACTGTAGGTGGGAGTGGCGGCTACGGTGAACCTCGTTACCCGAGCCCTGGCCTCCCACCCTCCTTTATGTACCGCAGAGTGACAGGGGCCCCCCCAACCATAGATGGGTTGGGCTCCCCCGATCAGGGAGCGGATCAAGTTCCGTGTGGGCCGTTGGGCCTACCAACGGGAGGAGATCAACACTAACATTCTCCCCCTTGATCTCTTCTAATAACTTATCTTAGTCTTATCTTAAATACTTATCTTGTTTGCGCCATTCCATTATAGAGAAATGCGTAGAGCGTGTCTCGTCGTTCCAGCCAATTGCCGTTGGACTTAACAGCTACAATACATCTCTCTAACTTGAAACAGAACACTAACTGGGCCCTAAGTGTTCAGGAATCATAGGCTTTCCCTTAACCCCATGCCGGCTACGTGTCTTCTAAACACGTTGGGTGGTAAGCCTTTTGTCAACGGATCCGCTAACATTTTATCTGTACTTATATGCTCAAGGCTAATGACATGATCCCGAACTTTATCTTTCACAACATAGTACTTAATGTCAATGTGTTTGGCAGCACCACTTGACCTATTGTTGTGAGCATATTCAACTGCAGGATTATTGTCGCAGTATAACTTAAGTGGTTTCTGAATGCTGTCTACCACTGCTAATCCGGGTAAGAATTTCTTAAGCCAGTTCACCTGCCCCGAGGCCTCATAACATGCTACAAACTCCGCATACATTGTGGATGATGTAACGAGAGTTTGTTTGGAGCTTTTCCACGATATAGCCCCACCTGCAAGGGTGAAAATATAACCCGAAGTGGATTTTCTTTCCTCCCCCGCATAATCTGAATCTGAGAACCCTACAATCTCAAGGGAATCTGATCTCTTATAGGTTAGCATGAAGCCTTTTGTGCCCTGCAAATAACGCAAGACTTTCTTTACTAATTTCCAGTGCTCTATGCCTGGATTTTTCTGATATCTGCCAAGTAACCCGGTAACAAAAGCTATGTCAGGGCGAGTACAAATTTGAGCATATTGTAAACTTCCGACAGCGGATGCGTAAGGAACTGATCTCATTTGCTCGAGCTCTATCTGATTTTTGGGGCACTGATGTTCCCCATACTTATCGCCCTTGACTATGGGTGCAGGTGACGGGCTGCACTTATGCATACTATATTTCTTAAGAATCTTATCTATGTATGCATTCTGAGACAAGCCTAATACCCCTCTGTTTCTATCACGGTGAATCTCTATCCCCAGAACAAAAGAGGCCTCACCGAGATCCTTCATATCAAAATGTGAGGATAAGAACTTCTTTGTTTCCATTAGCAGACTGACATCATTGCTTGCCAGCAAAATATCGTCCACATATAGAACCAAGAAGATGAACTTACTATTCTTAAACTTTGTGTACACACAGTTATCCTCAACATTAGCTTTAAACCCAAAACGTCTTATGGTGTTATCAAACTTCAAGTACCACTGTCTCGAAGCTTGTTTTAACCCATAAATGGACTTTCTTAGTCGACATCCCATCTCTTCTTTTCCTTCCACAACAAAACCTTTCGGTTGTGCCATGTAAACATCTTCTTCTAGATCCCCATTAAGGAATGCCGTCTTAACATCCATTTGATGCAACTCTAAGTCATAATGTGCCACTAGCGCCATTATAATTCTAAAAGAATCCTTACATGAGACAGGAGAAAAAGTCTCATTGTAATCAATTCCTTCTCTTTGGGTAAAACCCTTTGCCACAAGTCGCGCCTTATATCTCTCAATGTTCCCTTGGGAGTCACATTTGGTTTTGTAGACCCATTTACAGTCTACTGTTTTGGCTCCTTTAGTAATTTCCACTAAATCCCAAACATTGTTGGAATCCATGGATCTTAGCTCATCTTTCATGGCTTCTAACCACTTATCTGAGTGCTCGCTGCTCATGGCTTGTTCATATGTAGTGGGATCATCCTCCATATGAAACTCTTCGGCCTCATAGACTTCATAATCATCTGAGATAGCTGATCTTCTAACTCTATGTGACCTTCTAATGTTCTCATTATTTGGCGCCATTTGGGGCTGTTGTTGTTCTTCCCCATGCACGACAGGTGGTTCTAATGGCTCCTGAAGGACAGGTTCCAGATTTTCTGTCGGCAAGGGAGGCTCAACAACAGGCACTAACACTACAGTGCTTGACACCGTTGGCACAGCAACAACAGGTAGCATGAAGTATGGTTCCTGAAACATTGGAGTAGGGGCGTGAACCCGTTTCTCCTCTAAGTTAACTTCTTGAACCACCTTGCTCCCCCTGATCACATCATGTTCTAAAAACTCAGCATGTCTTGTCTCTACAAACTTTGTATGCCTGTCAGGGCAATAAAAGCGGTAGCCTTTTGATCTATCTGGGTAGCCAATAAAATGGCAACTAACAGTCTTAGGATCTAATTTTCCTGAATTTGGGTTAAAGACTTTAGCCTCAGCTGGACAGCCCCATACCCTTAAATGCTTAAGTGAGGGTACTCTGTCTGTCCATAACTCATACGGTGTTTTAGGCACCGACTTACTGGGTACACGATTAAGGATATGAATGGCGGTTTTTAACGCCTCCATCCACAAACTTATCGGTAAAGTGGAGTAACTGACCATGCTTCTTACCATATCCATCAGGGTACGGTTTCTTCTTTCAGCCACTCCATTTTGCTGAGGTTCTCCTGGCATTGAATACTGAGCAACTATGCCATGCTCCTGAAGGAACTTTGCAAAAGGTCCTGGAACTTGACCATACGGGGTATGTCGCCCATAGTATTCTCCACCTCGATCTGATCTTACTATCTTAATTTTCTTATTGTGTTGATTTTCTACTTCTGCCTTAAATATCTTAAACTTATCTAAAGCTTCTGATCTTTCTTTAATCGGATAGATGTAGCCATAACGTGAGTAGTCATCAGTGAATGTTATAAACGAGTCATAACCATCCACACTCATGACGGGAAACGGTCCACATATGTCGGTGTGGATTATTTCTAAAGTCCCTGCACTTCGTTTGGCATTTTTCTTAATTTTCTTAACATACTTACCTTTAATGCAATCAACACATTGATCTAATTCTGATAGTTCTAATGGCGGAAGAATTTCAGTCTTGACTAATCTATCAATTCTCCCCCTCGAAATGTGGCCTAATCGACAATGCCACAATTTCGAAGAGTCAACCTGAATATTCTTACGCTTTTTACTTACATTCATAGACGAGGAAGCAATCTTATTCTCAGAACTTATAACATTAACATTCTCAGAGATGGATAACAAATAAAGTTTGTCTTGTCGGAAGGCAAGACCAACACACTGATTATTAAAAAATATCTTACACTTGCCATCTCCAAAATGACAAGCCAATCCATCATCATCTAACTTAGACACACTTATTAAGTTTCGATGCAAAGAAGGAACATAGAGTACATCATGAAGCCTAAGTACAAAACCATTTACTAATTCTAATGATACGTCTCCAATGGCTTGGACGTCGGCTTGTACTCCATTAGCCACCTTAATGGTTCTTTCTCCTCTTTGCAGGATCTTCCTCGTAGCGAACCCCTGAAAAGAATTAGCAACATGAGTAGTTGCACCTGAATCAACCCACCATGTGGATTTGTCATAACTTAGAAACAAGGATTCATCTACAAATGTAATAATATCCTCACCATTCTTACTCAGGAACTTCAGGAACCCAGGGCAATCTTTCATCCAATGCCCTCTTTCCTTGCAGTACATGCACTGATCTTTGTCTACAGGGATCTTCTGTCCCTTCTGGTACTGAGGCTGAGATGGGAACTGTGGCTGAGCTTGGAACTGAGGGTGAGATTGGAACTGAGGGGCCTTTCCCTTGGCATTAGCATTGGAGGATGAGCTGCCATCCCACTTTGGTTTCCCTTGTGGTTTAGCATTCTTATTGAAAAATTTTCTCTTATTATCCTTCACATAGAGGGCAGAGTCCCCATGTGAAGCCTTAATGCGCTCTTCCTCTTGCACACACATACTAATGAGCTTGTCCATGTTCCAGTCATCAGGCAACATGTCGTAATTGACACAAAATGTGTCAAACTCACTTGGCAGTGAGGCAAAGATCATGTGAATGACAAATGGATCAGGTAACTTAATTTTCATGGACTCAAGCTTAGCAGCTATGGTGCTCATTCTAAGTATGTGGTCTCTAACGCCACCACCATTGTATTTCTTATTGCATAGCTCTTTGATAAGAGCACTTGCCTGAGACTTAGTAGTTCCATGGAACTGATTCTTAACATGTTCTAAATACTCAGCAATGGTGGGTGTCTCAGGGATAGACCCTCTGATGGGCTCTGAGATGGTAGCCTTAGCTAAAGTGAGACATTTCTTATTGGAACTGTCCCATTGCCTTTTCTCAAGGTCATAGGACATCCTCTTATCAGCATGATCCCTTTTGCGTGTCGCAAAAGCGGCATCTTCCTCATTCTCCTCTCTCACGGGCTCCTCTGGAGCAACGGGACACGGTGATGAGAGAGCAAGGTCATTGTTCGTCATGACCAAGGCTAACTCAAGCTGCTCACGCCACTTCTTATAGTTGTTCCCAGTCAGAGGTGGAATCTGAGCGATCCAGTTGATTCCTGAAAACCATTGACAGAATAGCGAGATATTTTAACACAAATAATATCTTATCCATAAAAATTGCATGTTTTAAAACAACGTTGGTCAGTATTAAAACATACAATTCCTTCTGCATTATTTCTACATCACCGTTGGGCAGAAAATAAAAATAATGCATAAAACTGATGAAACTAAAACATTTATAATATTGATATAATCAACGTTGGTCAGAATATAACAATATTACAAATTTCCTGAATATCTAAATTTAATAATTGTTCCAACAATTAAATTCTCCCGTTGGTTCGAATTTAATTAAAGAACAAAAATAAACTTTGCAGCGGAAAACGTGACTGAATAAACTTATACTTATTTTCTGATATTCTCTGAAAATTTATTCCGTTGGTTCAAAATTTACAGAGATATGAACTGAAAAACTTGTCTGAAAATGAAAATCCTTTCTTAATTCTGATGGACCACCAGGGAGGGAAAAACCGGCCCACGACGGCCTTTCGCACGCCCTGGCCACGGCCTGCTTCCGCGCGCAGCCGCACAGGATGCGCTCCCCCCGCCCAGGCCGCAACCTGGGCCTGGGCCGGGATTTCACCATCCCGCCTGGGCCAAAAGCGGCCCGATCGCCCTCTGCACGATCTGGACCGTTGATCCCGATCGGACGGTTATCCGAGCTTTCCGTGGGAACAAAACTCGGCCGCCGGTCGATTCCCGAAACCCTAACTCATTCTTTCTCCCTTGCCTTCTCTCTCTGGTGGCTCTCTGCCTGCTCTCGGCGCGCCCGAGCCCGCGCGCGGCGGCGGCGGCCGCCATGGCCGACGGTGGCAAGAGGAGACCCCACCTGAGATCCTGGTCCGGCGGCTCCCTTCTCTCTCTTTTCTCCTCAACGCCGACGGCCTCCCATGGCGAATCGTCGGAGAAGATGGCGCCGCCGCCGGTCCCTTCGCCGGTGCGCGCGCTCACCGTTGGGTTGAGCGCGCCGCCGTCGAGCGGTCCCGTGGCGGCGCCCTTGACCCGCCCGGCCCCAGGTAGGAGAGGTCGTCTCTGATTTCTTATGGTTAGGGTTTGAGCAAAATCAATTTGGGCGAAATCGATTCTGTTCCCCTTCTGAGTATTAGGGTTAGGGTTCGGCTTCTTCTGATATCTTAGTTTGAGATGTTTTTGTCTGGCCCGGGACGAAACTCATGGCATGTCGCTCGGCGGCCAAACAAAATCCCGATCTGAGTGCTTAGAGTTCTTAGTTGATTTCTTAGTCTGAAAATCCCGATCTATTTCTGAGAGACTTAGTCCTCCGATACCATTGTTAGATCTCTCAGTGTTCATAGGCTCGGGATTGGGATGAATAGCAAATGAACAGAATGCTTATTATGCATAACAATGAAGATAAAAGACGTTAGGGTTAGGGATTCGACCATCTCCGGCCTTGGAGCTCGATCCAGCGTCCGCCATGGATGAAGTAGTGGAAGTCGGGGCAGTGAAGAACTCGTCGCAGTAGAGGAAGGCGCCGTCGGGGTCGAGGCAGCGGCGGCGGAGGGGGACTTCCCGTCACTGGCTGCGACCCTAGGAGATCGGATTAGGGTAGGACTGTAGGTGGGAGTGGCGGCTACGGTGAACCTCGTTACCCGAGCCCTGGCCTCCCACCCTCCTTTATGTACCGCAGAGTGACAGGGGCCCCCCCAACCATAGATGGGTTGGGCTCCCCCGATCAGGGAGCGGATCAAGTTCCGTGTGGGCCGTTGGGCCTACCAACGGGAGGAGATCAACACTAACAAATCGGACTCGTTAAGGTAGGCGCGCGTAGTGAGGTCGGATGCGATCTTGCTCCACAGCTCGGGTCCCTGGAACATCTGGCCATGGCGTCGGGTCCCCACGGCCCGCGGCGCGACGGGGCGGTGGCCACCTTCTTGGGTCCTCGAGCCCCGCCTTGAGGCCCCCGTTGCTGGAACTCTTGTCCTCTTGTTGTTATTCGATAGATTGACTTTGTCGTCTAACTCCCACGCACATCCCCGCGAGGCTTCCGGCAAAAGAAAGTCAACGCAAATCAAGACTTTTCGTGGAAGAAAGGCAACAGATCCGATCAAATCAATTCTTCATAAGCATTTATACTTCATAATCACATGTGAAAATGTAGCAGTACAGTTTGGCAATGTTATAACCTATCACACTTTGATTTATTTATGTTTTTATTGTGCTCTAACTTGAGACGTCCCACTGAAAAAACAAAAAAAAGGAATACAAATATGTCCGTTCAAAAACCAGAAATGATAAAATTAACAGAATATGGGTCCATCTTTCATAGAGTGATTCCTCTTTGCACCAGGAATTTATCGCTCTCCAATCTCACAAGGCACGAGAAGAGGCCGGGCACGAGGAAAGGAACAGAACGACGGGGAGACTGGGGAAAGAAAAACACCATTTTTCAATTCTTCAAAAAACATTATTTTTCAATTATAAATTTACCATTATACCCTTAATTACATTACAAATTTACGAAAATAGAATAATCTGAATTTTAATACAAGCGCCTATTGGTTGTGACAACCGTGGTGTACAGAGTTTTAAGATATAAAGTGTGGCTCATGTTTCCATGTTTGATTTTTAGAAGCTAGATGTGGCAAGAGCTGCTGAGAAATAAGTATGTTAAAAATAAGACTATAGGAAGTTGTGTAAAAAAACCATCTAATTCCCACTTCTGGAAAAGTTTAATGAATATTAAAGACTCTTTCATGGAATTGGGATCGTTCAAAGTGAAAGACGGATCTCAATCCAGGTTATGGTTTGATACCTGGCTAGGTACTAAAAGACAAATTCCCTTCGTTGTTTAACATTGTAAGACGAAAACAAGATTCGATACCGCAAGTTCTTAGTTCGACCCCTCTAAATATTTCCTTTCGTCGAAATTTAGTGGGCGCCAACTTAAGGGCGTGGCATAGAATTGTGGCCTCTTTACATATTTAAACTTAACGGAGCAGAGGGATGTTTTTGTCTGGGTCTCAATGCGTCTAGTAACTTCACAGTCAATTCTATGTAAGCTGCGTTAATCAACAATGGGGTAAGAGTGTCACAGGATTTATGGCACATCAAAGTACCTATGAAAATAAAAATATTTTTGTAGTACTTAAAAAAGGATATCATCTTAACTAAGGACAACTTGGTTAGGCGAAACTGGGATGGAGATAAACACTGTTGTTTTTGTCACTGTCCAGAAACCATTCAACACCTCTTTTTTGACTGTGCCTATACTAAATTCCTATGGTGTTCGGTTCATATGCTTTTTGGTCTTATTCCCCAAGATGGTATGAATGATTTGTTTTTAAGACGGTAAAAAATTGGAGATAAAAAGTATAATTCATTGTTATTAACTGCAGCGGCAGCGCTCTATTGGTCCATTTGGATAAGAAGAAATGATGTGGTTTTTGATAAGTGTAGACCGAAATCTTCTTTTGCAGGTTCTATTCAGGGGAACGCATCGGCTTCGACATTGGGCAAGTCTGCAATGGCATGATGGTCGGCGGGACAATTGATCCATGTTGGACAGTACCTAGAGATATCGGCGTTGCATTTTTTTTTTAGTTCCAATGGATGGTTATCGTCAAGATACATTGATCATGCTTAGATTAAACTTTATTTCACTTCGGTTATTTTGTTGGCAGCATGCTAGTGTCTGCGGTTGAAACATTTTGGAACTTTTTGTAATAATTAGCCTGATTCTATCGTTCAATAGATGAAGCCGGATATTTATCCTTTATCTAAAAAAGATAGGGCATTAGAGGACATCTAGGTCGCCCTCCTGAATGTTAATTATGTTTCCAAGTGAATGAAATGCATCTGTTCCATGTGATTTCTAAAGAGGCACCCACGACATAAGTGTGTTTGCCTAGCAAGAATATACAACAATTTGGCAATAGAATGAACTACCTAAAAGTATTGGGCGCTCACTGGATTATTACCGTAAACGAAAGATTGTTTCGATGATAATCACACCCCATTATTCATGCTTATATTCCTTAAAGATCATTTACAGGGTTGACACAAACTTAGTAATGCTAGCTGCCCATAATCACTACACGTGACAACCCAACTATGATAAGCCATGTTGTTTAGGGCCCGAACGCCGGTGTCTTGCGAGTGGAATCGGTTGCAGGGTACCCGGCTGCGATGGGGCCGTCTGCTGCTTCTTCAAACAGGTCATCGACAACAACGGGGCCTTCGGGGGGCTTTGCCGCCGTCGAGGAGTCCAGGATGGTCACTTGATCCACTCTCTCAAGAGTGCGGGCACCATGCACGGACGAGATGATGGCCATGGCCATGGCAACAAGGAGGAGGAGAACTGTTAGGTTGGAAAGCTTGGCCATTTCTTCACGGTTTGGTGATGGTCCTTTATTGTGTAAGTAGGTAATGGATTGGAATGGGTTGTTGGTCTAGGATCAGGAGGAACAACTGGTTTTTATAGGTGAAAATGTGGTGAATTATTACTAATATTTTATTTGTGAAATTGTGGTGAAGTTAATGGATATGTTTAATACATATAACAGGAGTTACTCTATAATAAAGAAAGTAATAAACCCTGTTTATTCAAATAAACCCTATAGGAGTTTCATCCAGAAAAATATTAACTCAGGAGTTATTTGATGGAGTTGCATCTAAAACATGCATCCTTTTTATATATATTTTCAGTTCTCAAATAATAGCTATTCTGAAAATTGGTCTCAATTAATTTGGGAAAACTTTTTGCAGCTTTTGACTGTTGAGGATGGAGTCTGTTCTTGAAAGACCGAAGTACGAGTGCTTGCTATTTGGTGTGTTCCTTGCTTTTAAAAATCTAGAGAAATTAATTGTTGCTGCATTTATTTCTTCATCTTGTGGTACAATCAAATAATGGCGTTTTTCTATTTTATTTTCAGATCTTGATGACACTTTGTATCCCTTCACCGCTGGCATCAATCTAGATTGTCGCAAAAACATACAAAGTTAGTAATGACACTAATCATTTTCCATGGCTTCATGCTTTATGAGGCGTTTATTGTCTGCAAATGTTTAAGAGACTGCAACTTTGAAATTTGACCACCAGATTACATGGGGCACCATTTGAATATTGAAGAAAGCCAAATTGCAGATATGTGCCTGGACTTGTACAGGAACTAGTAGAAATGCTGCGCCCTGTGCGCCCAATTTAAAATAGTACAATTTGTGATTAACAAAGTGGAGAAGCTGGTATAAAGTGGTGGAATCTCAACATCGAGGTTTAAAACAAAGTTTTGCTATATCATAAGCGATGATAGGAGGTGTCATTATTGCAATAAGACGGTAGAGTTTAACAGGTACAAACAAAAAATGGTAAAGTGTCTACTAGAATTGTTATACAAGGCTAGGATGAACTAGATTAGCTTTTTCTTTGGGCTAGCATATGCCCGTGCGTTGCTACGGGAATTAAAATTTTATAATGCTAACAATGACGGACCAGGATGTCAGAGATGTCATCAGTAGATGATTACTCCGGCTAATCCCGGACGGCGCAGGAGATCCGAAGACTTGTCACGTGGTGTACTTGGATTAGGACTCCGACTTGTAACTTAGCCGAGTTATAAAGGGAAGTCTTGTAATTAGAATAGGACTCTACCTTTGTAACCGGCTAGGACTCGGACTAAGCTAAGGCTTACCCGGTATAAGGGGAGCCGGGCGCAGTTCCTAGATAATCGAATATTGAATCATAACAATACACAAGGCACACGCCGCATTGGACGTAAGGTATTACGCTATTTAGCGGCCTGAACCAGTATAAATCGTTGTCCCTGTGTACTCGCCGAGTTCTACGAACGCCGATCCCCACCGAACAAATCGTCTGAGATTACTCAAGACGAGTTGCCGGTTAACAAACACCGACAGCTGGCGCGCCAGGTAGGGGCTTTCGGCGATTCGACGATCAAGAGCCCGGCGAACCACAACATGTTCTCGGCGGGATCAATTTTCGTTTTTGGCTCATGGACTTGCATCGCGGACGATCAAGGCTTCACAGCCGACTCGACACTGAGCCAAAGCCGCAAGCCATGCCAAAGGCGGAACTCCTCGCCCAGCACCTGGCAAAACTACAGATTCAAGAACCGCAGCATCTGGAAGACAGTCCAAAGGCATCCGACTCCTACTCGGACTCAAACTATGAAGAGAAGGACCCGGATCCCATCCATGGCATCTCCTTTGGCCTGCAGAACACTGCTGGAAGCTTACAAGACCTGGTCGGAGCAAAATTCAAAGAGTATCAGCAGATACCTTTGACAGGAGCCCAACAAGGACTCGTTTTCAGCTCTACGAAGGAGGGTAACATCGTCCATTGGCCAATCCAGCCTGCCCCAGCTAGACTGATTGGCACAATTGACCAGCAACTTCCGTATCAGCACGGACATCAGCTCCCTCTTGAAGAACGCGACACCTCAACGGAACTAATCTCCAGCACTTCTACCCTGGAGTCTGTGACACCAGGATCACACCAAGGTTACAACCGTGAAGTCTTCATGGCGGGGCATCAGTCATCTCTGCGACCACCAACCCCACCAGATGTCTTTCAAGACGACGAAACCTTAAGTATGATCTCTGACAACGACCCGGAGGGGCTCGGAGAAACCGAGTCCTCGAAGGCTGAAAGAACCCGCAAAAATCAAGCAAAACAAGCCCGCAGGAGGCGAGCAACTCACCGCAAGGAAGCTGTAGACCGCTACCATGCACGACTAGAAGAATGTAACACCCGGAGGCGTCTAGAAGCAGAGGTGGAGCGTCAAGACAATCACTCCCAGGATGATCTCAACAGACGGCGCCCTGATTGCTCCCGCAACCTTGAACCCGAGTTCATGAGGGTCGCCGGCCACAAAGTCTTCCAGACTCCCTATCAAAACATACTAGCTCTAGCTACGGAGATGGGAGCCAAGACCAATCGCACCCCCGATGAAGAGCGACGGCTGGTCATGCTTCAGACCACCGCACTCCAACTACGGGGACGAAATCTCGACTCCCTAGCTGACGAGCAGGCTTCATCCTACCTGAGCCAGAGGCGACCGGTTCAAGAACGACTCGGTCGTATCCCAGCAAGAAGCCGTCTAGGAAACCGAGTACCCGATCAAGCTGAAGGAGGGGCCGAATCTTCATACAGAGGAGTCGCAGTCGCGGCATCCGATGCAGTTGATCGTTTCCCCTGCTTTTCCCAACGGCTTCGAATAGTCTCGTTCCCGCGAAAATTCAAACCTGGGAACTACTCAAAGTACGACGGGAAGACAGAACCCAAACGGTGGCTCAGGCTGTATGCTTAAGCAGTCGAGTTAGCCGGAGGAAGCAATGACGTCAAAGCACTCTACCTCCCAATGGCTCTAGAGACAATGCCGCTTGCTTGGTTCGACAGACTTAAGCCCGAGTCCATCGACTCCTGGGAACAACTACATCGTATCTTCGTTGAAAACTTTGCTGGTGTCCCAGAGAGATCGGATCCCCGGACTAAGCTCCGAACCTGCAAGCAGCAGAAAAACGAATCATTGCGGGAGTACTATAGGCGATTCTCAGAAATCCGCTCTACAGTTTCTGACATTACAGACAGAGAAGTAATTGACCTCTTCGGCAATGGCATTTGCGAAAGGTACAATTACAAAGACTTCATCAAGCAAGACCCGACCATCGCGGACGAGTTTCATCGGGTTGTAAACTCCATGATGGCAACAGAGGAACGCACACAGGAGCGCTTTCCCGATAGGAACACGCAAGGTGATCGAGGGGACAATCAGAGAGGTAACCAGGCACCACAGCAAAACACCCGGAAGAGAGCAGGGGACAATACTGTTGCTGCCATGGAACCTCAGAAGAAAGGAAACAAGCCCTACACCTTTGACGACTTACTCGACGGGCCCTGCCCTTTCCACCCCAAAGGTGGACATCAAGCCAGGCACTGCCGACAGCTCAAGGAGAGAGGCTTAAATTCCGACTTCAATAAAAACAAGAAAGATAAAGGCAAGAAGACAGCTGAAGATCCTCAGCAAGAACCCGGTGGCTTCCAGCACCCCAAAGGAACCATCAACGTAATCTTTGGGGGAGTAACCACCAGCGACAGCAAGAGGCTCCAAAAGCTTTCTCTGCGAGAGATCATGTCTACGGAACCAGCGACGCCCAAATATCTCGACTGGTCCGAGCATCCAATCAGTTTTTCCAGAGCAGATCAATGGACCAGCGTTTCCAATGCAGGGCATTACCCGCTAGTCTTGGATCCCACGGTCGCTGGATTCACACTTGGTAGGGTACTCATTGACGGCGGAGCAGGACTCAATGTCATCTTTGCAAGCACCCTACGAAAGATGAACCTAGATCTCGCAACCCAGCTCACACCATCAACCGCTCCTTTCTACGGCATAGTACCTGGAAAAGCGGTTGTACCACTCGGAAGGATCATACTACCCGTCACTTTTGGAACTCCAGTCAATTACAGAACGGAGTACATCAGTTTTGAGGTAGCCGACTTCGAGTCATCATATCACGCCATATTTGGGCGACCGGCTATTGCCAAGTTTCTGGCAGTACCCCACTACACGTACCTCTTATTAAAGATGTCGGGTCCCAAAGGAATCTTAACATTCAGAGGCGACCTGAAGCGATCATTTGATTGCGACACAGAGGCTGTCCAAATCGCTGAAAAAGCTCAACTCGCCCTGGAAGTGCAAGAACTCGCTCAGATGGTGCATAATACCAAGCCTGAGGATTCAGAGATCCCAACCAAGAAGGCGGGTACTATTCAACCATCAGCAGAAGTCTCCACAAAAGCTATTGACCTGGAAACCGGTGATCCCTCCAAGACAGCGGTTATCAGCGCTCACCTATCTGAAGAATAGGAACTCGCGCTCACCAAGTTCCTTAGAGCAAACAAAGACATATTTGCTTGGAAACCAGCAGACATGCCTGGGGTCCCAAGGAACTTGGCTGAGCACAAACTGGAATTAAAGGAAGGCTCTAGACCTATCAAACAAAGATTACGACGATTCTCACCAGAGAAGAGGGAGGCAATCAAAAAGGAAATAGCTAAACTACTCGCAGCTGGGTTCATCAGAGAAATTCTTCACCCCGAGTGGTTAGCTAACCCAGTACTAGTCAAAAAGAAGAACTCTGCCGAGTGGCGCATGTGTGTCGACTACACGGACCTCAACAGGCACTGTCCAAAGGATCCTTTCGGATTACCAAGGATAGACCAAATAGTTGATGCCACCGCAGGCTCTGCCTTACTCTCTTTCCTGGATTGTTACTCTGGGTACCATCAAATTGCCCTCAAAGAAGAAGATCAACCCAAGACATCGTTCATTACTCCTTTCGGAGCATACTGCTACAAAACCATGTCCTTTGGATTGAAGAATGCGGGGGCTACTTATCAACGTGCCATCCAAGATTGTCTGGGTGATCAGATTGGCCGCAACGCAGAAGCTTATGTTGATGATGTAGTCATAAAAACAAAGGATCCGACTACCCTGATTTCAGACTTGGAGGAAACCTTCAACCGATTACGTGTTTATCAATGGAGGCTTAATCCAACAAAATGCGTCTTCGGGGTACCCTCAGGCCAGCTACTCGGATTCCTTGTTAGTCATCGAGGCATCGAGGCTAGTCAAAAACAAATTTCAGCCATCATCAACATGAAGCCACCTGCCTCTGTTAGGGACGTCCAGAAACTCACTGGGTGCATGGCTGCGCTAAACCGGTTTATCTCTCGATTAGGAGAAAAGGGATTACCTTTCTTCAAATTGCTTAAAGCCGGCGACAAATTTCAGTGGACGGAGGAAGCGGACAAAGCTTTTGAACAACTCAAAGGCTACCTCACCAATTCCCCCATACTAACCCCGCCGGAGCCCAAGGAACCGATGCTGTTGTACATTGCTGCTACCACACACGTTGTAAGCACGGCAATTGTGGTGGAGCGCAAAGATGACAAGCACATCTACAGTACCCAACAACCAGTCTACTACATTAGCGAGGTACTCTCCGACTCGAAAGTCAGATACCCGCAAGTACAGAAACTGCTCTATGCACTACTCATATCTTCAAGAAAGCTGCGGCACTACTTCGAAGCTCATGAGATCACGGTAGTCACGGATTTTCCTCTAGGAGAAATCCTTCACAATCGAGATGCCACCGGCAGAATCTCTAAATGGGCAGTCGAATTAGGGGCGCTCAACATCAAATTCACTCCCAGGAAAGCTATTAAGTCACAAGCTTTAGCTGATTTCGTCGCTGAGTGGACAGAAATATAGCAGCTCCAAGACAACGCTATTCCTGATCACTGGAAGATGTATTTTGATGGGTCCCTAAAACTCGGAGGAGCAGGTGCCGGGGTTCTTCTTGTATCACCAGCAGGAGAACAGCTCAAATATGTTCTGCAAATATTGTGGTCGGCTACTGTCACACCCTGAAATTTGTGTTTCTTAAATTAGAGTTAAAATGATTTATTTATGAATTTTTGTGCTCATAAAATATAGGAAAATAAAACTTTTCTCTAAATTAAAATTTAACTTAGAGTTTTAGAAACATGTTTGTGCATTCATGTTGGTGCATTTGAGTTTTTGTGATGAGTGGTTTTGGCTAAAATTTAATTGAGTTTAAAATGATTTGCAAACAATTTTGAAAATGTAGTTCTTATAAAAGGAAGAGTTTGAAAATAAAGACCTTTTGTTTTTCAAAGAGTTGGAAAAGTTAAAGTTTCAAAACTTTCTGTTTCCCTCAAAGATTCAAATCAAAATTGAAAAAGGAATTCAAATTTGTTTTGAAAATGTCTTTGAAAAAGGCTTGGAAATAAAAGAAAAAGACAAAACCTTTCCTTCCCCTCTCCCGTGCGGCATCTGGCCCGAAGGCCCTCTCCCCAGCGCCTTCCCCTCCTTCCATTCCGGCCCGACTGGCCCAACCGGCCTGGTCTAAACCTCATCCCTCCTCCTTCGGTTTATGGCCCGATCGGCCTGGTTTCCGGTCCAGTGCCCCGGCCTGCCTCGGCCTCTCTCTTCCCCAACCGACGCCTGCGCGGTCCAACGCCGGCCTACTCCCTTCTCCCCCTCCCGCACGGCCCATACCGGCCCGCCTTCCCTCTCTCTGTTTGGCCGACACCCCGACCCCACGTCTCCAGTCGCTGACTACCGGGTCCCACCGGTTAGAGCCATCGTCTCCCTCCTGTAAACGACTCGGACTCCATTGCCGAGCACGAGTCCGCCGCGCCCATGTCTCCTCCTTGCCTTCCTGCCCAAGCTAGTGCCCTATAAAGCTCGCCCGAGCCGCCGCCTCTCTTTTCCCCGAAAACACGAACTCTCGTGCCCTATACTACCCTAGCCGAGAGCTCCGCGAAACCCTAACAGCCGCCGCCACCTCATCGCGAATTCCGCCGGCTACGAAGCTTCACCGACGACCTATTCCCATCTGGTGAGACCGCCTTGAGCTTCTCTCCCGATTGAACCCGTCCCCAAGCTCTCTACCGCTCTCTAGCTCGAATCCGAGCAGCGCCGCCCGTCTCCGGCGATGGTGCCGCCGCGTCCGTCCCCTCCTCCGGCGTCAGCGCCGCCCACCCCGCGCCCGTCTAATCTGAGCCGTCCATCCCAGATCTGATGGCCATCTGAAGCCAATACCGGTTCGCCGGTCAACTTTTCAGAAAAACCCTTACACGCTTTTGGTCTCAACCCGCGCTCCATCTCACACTATTCTTTGAGTCTGCGGAAACTTTCAATCTAGCCCCTGCGCTTTCTCCCAATTGAGGCGCAGTCCAGCCGAAAATTCAGATTTCGTTTTATTTATTTAAATCTGCGAAAATCAAGTTTTGTCTTATTTACAGTTTTGCCACTGATTTCAAATGCTTATAACTTCTTTGTTTTAACTCCGATTTGAACCGTTCAACTTGCGTTAGACTCATTTCAAAAAGTTCTTTCTAACTAAATAACTTCCAGTACTGTTTTTCATAATTAAAATTTGAGTTAGATCTAATCTAGTAATTAGAGCTATGTATCTTGTTTAAATCGTATCTTTTCCGTTAAAACTCCGTTTAGCGTGATCTTCGCGCCTGTGTGTTCGTAGCGAATCGTAGATCAGTTTTCAAAACTCTTTATTTATTTATTTATTTATTTATTTATTGGTGTACTATTCTAATCATAGGCCATGTTTGCTTTGCATGACTGCCTTTGGATGCTTGTGTGGTGTGCTATGATCGTATGTCCAGTCGGTGAGTTTTTCGTTGGTGATCGAGAAGAAGTTCGTGGTCAAAAGTTCAAGAGTCAACCTTTGGAAGTCTACACGTCAACAGAAGAAGGATCTTGAGTTTAAGGCAAGTATAGCATGGGACCATCCTTGTTACCTATTCATCGTAATCACTTAATTCATAGTGCATGTGTCTAATTTGAATGCCATTAAGGATTACATAGTTCTTGTTATCCATTACCTTGTCACCGTGGGATGTTTTGCATTTGGGTAGTATATTGCTAGTGCTCAACTTAAACCAACATGCTCCGATCACTGATTAATGATTCATGATTAATTGACTTATGGTTATGACTTATGTAAGATGATTAAAACTTGCCTATCTGTCAGCAAAAGCTGGGACATACAGTGCAACCATGGGAGTTATATGGCTCTGACCTTAGCTCAGTATGAGGACCTTTTCTAGCTTGTTAGAGGTTACCCTTGTGGCGCAAATGGGGGACAGCAGACTATGGATCCCTGGGACTGGTTGTATCACACAGACTGACTAATGAAACCTAGCGGCCCTAACTTGTTAGACGAACCTTTGAAAGGCTGCGCAGTGAAACCCAGCCATGCACCTTGGTAGTGTGATATGGGACTAGCTATCCCTGGCAAACGGGAATCACGACTCATCGGGTAAAGTGTACAACCTCTGCAGAGTGTAAAACTGATATATCAGCCGTGCTCACGGTTACGAGCGGCCCGGAAAACTCACAGAAAAGCTGGTTAAATGGTTAACTAATGTTTAATACTGGTTTATGAGAGTGTTATCATGACGATGATGGAATTAATGTGATCATATGGTTTAATTGGGGTAAGCATAACATACGTTTACCTAATGCTAAAATTGTGACAACTAAAAGCTGATTGCAGTTAAACCTGTGTTAGCCTTTTTGAGCCTCATGAACCCCATGTTATATTTGTTAAGTACGAGATATACTTATGCTTGCTTTACTTTTCAATACTTTGGAAAAATCCCGGATGGGTACCAGACTGCAAGAGTTGGAGAAGTTAGGCTTGTGGTCAACCAGTCAGTTGTTCCCTGTGGAGTTGGTGTCTCCATCTGAAGATCGGAGTGTCTCTCCGCTGTCTGCTCGTTAAGGTTATGTTCTTTATGTTTATACGTTATATATGAGCATTGTCTTTCGATATTACCCTTTAATTGTAACTATATGTGAGATTTGACTTCCTGGGCTCACATATGGTGTATACCTGGTTTTGTTCTTAAAATCGGGTGTGACAGCTACCAACAATGAAGCAGAATATGAAGCATTACTCCACGGACTCAAGCTAGCAGCCACCCTAGGCATTAAGAGACTACTAGTCTACGGCGATTCATCTGTGGTCATTCACCAAGTTAATAAAGACTGGGATTGCACCAAGGAGACAATGAACGCCTACTGCGCTGAAGTTCGCAAGCTAGAGAAGCATTTCTTAGGATTGGAACTCATTCATATCACTCGGGATCTCAATGTGGCAGCAGACATCCTCGCAAAATTGGGTTCTGATAGAGCGCAGGTCCCTAGCGGTACCTTCGTACATGAGTTATCCAAGCCTTCAATCCAAGAGAAGGAAGAGTACGAGTCTGTACTTCCCAACCAGGTCCTAGCCATCTCGCCTGACTGGACACAAGTATTCATTGATTACCTCAAAGAGCATAAACTCCCGAGTGACAAAATTGAAGCAGAGCAAGTCACCAGGCGTAGCAAGAACTATGTTCTAGTCGGGGATAAGTTATATCGACGTGGAGCTTCATCAGGAGTCCTCCTCAAGTGTATTACACCAGAAGAAGGCAGGGAAATCTTGAATGAAGTCCACTCTGGGTGCTGTGGCAATCACGCAGCTTCAAGGACACTAGTCGGAAAAATCTTCAGGTCAGGATACTACTGGCCTTCAGCCTTAAAAGACGCAGAAGACTTAGTCCGCCGCTGCCAATCATGCCAGTTTTTTGCAAAACAATAGCATGTACCCGCGCATGAATTAATCTGTATTCCTCCGTCATGGCCCTTCTCATGCTGGGGGCTCGATATGGTGGGTCCCCTTAAGCGTGCCCCAGGCGGATTTGAGTACTTATATGTCGCAATTGACAAGTTTACAAAGTGGATTGAGTACATGCCCCTGGTCAAGTTCAACGCATCCAAGTCAGTTCAATTCATGCAGAGCATCTTTCACCGCTTCGGATGCCGCACAGAATCATCACTGATCTTGGGTCTCCCTTTACGGCAATTGAATTCAAGACATGGGCTAGTGATTGTGGCATCAGGATAGACTATGCCTCAGTAGCCCACCCACAGTCCAACGGCCAAGTTGAACGAGCAAACGCCCTGATTATCGCAGGATTGAAACCAAGGCTCTTCGACCTCCTAAAGGATCATGGCGAAAAGTGGGTTGAAGAACTGCCCAAGGTAGTCTGGGGGCTACGAACACAGCGAAGTCGGGCGACAGGCCACACTCCCTTTTTTCTGGTATACGGTACTGAAGCAATCCTCCCGGCTGATCTAATCTGGAATTCCCCACGAATAGAACAGTACAACGAAGGAGAAGCTGATGATACTAGACGGCTAGAAGTCGACAGCCTCGAAGAAGCCCGACTCATCGCATTATTCCAGTCAGCAAGATACCTTCAAGGGATGCGGAGCTACTACGACAAAAATGTCCATCACCGTACCTTGCAAGTAGGCGACATGGTGTTAAAGAAAATTCAGAACACTACGGGACGCCACAAGCTCATGAGTCCATGGGAGGGTCCTTATATTGTATCCAAAGTCACAAGACCCGGGTCATTTGAGCTAGTCACTGAAGATGGATCTCCACTGCCAAATTCATGGAATATCGAGCACCTGAAGAAATTCCATACTTAAGGACTACGCTACAAATCTGGCTCAGGGCAATTGTATTTATTAGTCGGATAATAATAAAGTTTGAAGTTCATCAGAGACAAGAACTTTGCAATTTATCCAGGCTATATGTCTCTTTATGACTAGTCAGTCGCACAAAAAAGTCTCTGCAATAGCAGGGCTCATCTCCGATTAATATTGATTACTCGGATAGATTGGTTCAGCGGAAACCATACTAGAGTTACGAGCTTCGAGCTCAATACAACTCGCACGGTAGTACGGCTTAACACCCGGCTATCAGCCTATAGCGAATATGGAATCCACCATAGTGGAGACTAGTTCCTATAAGGCGTAACAAGGCGTGATAGTACTCACCCTGTTACATACCTACTGGACAGAGGTCCACCTACCTTCGCACTCAAGCTGCGATCCTCAAGAGGATATGATCCACCCAGAAGGAACCAACGTTATGGTCCTTCAAGAGGTGCCTGATCGGAATTATCCCTTGAACAAGGGTACTAAGAGTAGTACTCGGGCAAGACTAAGTTCTCTACGCACAAGTTAGAGAAACAAAGTCATACGACCCTGACTAAAAGTGCTAGAGAGCACTCGGATAGACCCGTCTAATTAGACGCCTGGTCATACATCCACAACAAATAAACTCAACCCATTGCCAAGAATTTCTTGTCGCAATATGGAGTTGGACACACATGAAATTCACAAGAATCAAAAGTAACATATATTTTTGATATCTTATAATAATTGTGCACAGGAGTTACAAGTGGCGCTCAAAGGACTAAGGAGTCTATCCTACTCTACAAGATCTAAGATCTGCGAGTACTCCTCCGCAGCAGCCTTCACTTCCTCCTGCATTGCCGCGAGATCTTTGTCGCCCTTGTCCTCAGGAAGGGTCATCAGTGCACCCAAATCAAAGGTCGGCAGATGCAGCCGAAGAGTAGCCATCAGACCCTGGACCACGGAGATTGACATATTCTTGATATACTGGGCCAGCCGTTTGGGTGCGGCTTTGGCTCGTTCAACCAAGGTCTCCTCGACTCCTTCGGGCACCGGTATCATATTGAGCAGGGGCTCGACAGCTTGCTCTAAAGCCTTCAGGGAATCACGCGACTCCTTTGTAGACTTCAAAGCCTGCAGAAGATCCCGGTCAGCACCCTCATGTATCAGTCTAGCTTCTTGAAGAGTACTTTGCGCGTTAGCAAATACCTCCTCAAGATCCGCCTCCTTACGGTTGAAGGCGTTCTGCCACCCTGAAGCCAATTTTTTTGCATCTGCATAAGTGCGAGTCAGTTACCATACAATCAGACTACTAGTATGGACAAAGACTATCAAGCAGATTTCAAAAGTACCTTCAAGCTGTTTCTTGGAAGATCTCTTTAGCTCCTTCACCTTCTGTTCCGTGGAGGCGGCTTTGGCAATCAACTCAGTTTCCCGAGCATTGGCGGCATCACGCTCCGATTCCATCATCTTGAGATTGCTCTGAAGCTCATTGATTCGATTGTGTAGCACCTGGGTAGCTACTTTCTGGCTAATTTGCTCTTGAGCAATATAATCTTTGAGCTCTTGGACCTCACGGGATGTCTCTCGGTGGATCCGGGTAACTTGATCCCGGACCTTGAAGTCAAAGGCCTAGCAGCACAAGTATATTGTAAGTACTCGGATGAGTCTACAGAACAATAAGAGAGGATTGGGATTCTTACCTCGACGAAACGATGAAGCGCATCAACAGGAGCCTTCACCTGGTCACTCAATTCCTTTAACCGGGTAAGGTCCTGGTCGTACCCGAACACGTCCAGTGCCGCCCCTTGGCGTGAGGACTCGGGTGCATCCAGGGACCCTCCCTCTTGATGGGCTGAAGCATCCGCGTGAATATCCGCCACAACCATATCAAGAGTTGGTTCATCAGGCTGTCGGGTACGAAAAAACCAGTCATTCCAAACCCGATCAAATTCCAATTGCGCGGGAGAGCGAAAGATGGAGTATGGCCAACCAACCTGAGGCAGTGGAAGAATACCCGCGTCAGGAGCAGCATCAGGCTGGGCTTCAGGCAGAGAAGAGTCAGGCAGCACATCTACCTGACTAAAGGTAGGCGGAACGTTGGAATTGTTCCTGCTCAGCGGCTCCGACTCCTCTACCGTCTGAGGATCAGGGATGGTGCTCGAAGTTGCCGCAGCCGGTTTTACTTTCCTACAAACCGATGAGTACCAGTGTCAATACACGAAGTTTCTGAGTTTTCACATAGCATGCAGACGTAACTTACTTCACGAGCTTTAAAGGCTTTGGTAACTTTAAAAGTAGCGGTGGCCCTGAAGCAGAAGTATCCTCAGCAACCACGCTACCCGAAGTACCTTGCTCTGCTCCGGTATCTGATACATTACCACATATAAGACAAGAGATTATCAACAAATGAAAGGACTACAAAGTACTCGGGTTTTCCCTTACCAGGAGCACCCGGCTTGTAGTGCTTATCAGATAATTCTTGTGACAAAAGAACTTTACGACAAGCACGGCGATTACCAGTGCGAGCCTTCTTCTGGATGTGCCCTCCGGCTTCTGGATGAGGAGTCGGCGACCTTTTCCGACTGCTCTCTGCTTCAGGGTCTATGAGCATGACATCAGAATCAGTGGAATCCGAGTCAAGCCAATCAAGATCAGCAGAAGAGCTTTGTTTATTGAGCAAGTCCTCACTCCGGATAGGACCCTCCAAGGCTATGCCTCCGCCTTCTTGTGTCGGTGGAGGCAGGGGAGGACAATCATTGTTCTCTTTTCCTTGCCCCTATAACGAAGAAACAGATACTTAAATCAGAAGGATATCTATTTACAAGGCTGATGACAAGATGGTTCAGTTACTTACCGGAGGAGGAGGATTAATGGCGGAGAACGTCGTCATAATAGGAGCTAAGTGTTCACGGCTCTTAAGTAGTCGGTTCACCCTCCACAAGACTTCATAATTCGATAACTGATCAACAGCGTGGCGACTCGGGTCATTCTTCCCAAGATACTCGAACCCAAAGTTCGCTCGCTGCTGGAGAGGGTGGATGCGTCGGGCAACAAAGTCTTGGACGACGTTGAATCCAGTCAGTCCGTCGAGTATCAAAGCATCTATCATCATGAGAAGGGGTTGAATAGTTCCGAGCTCTTCAATCATGAGCTTCTCCTTCCACTCGCGACACTTCTGAGGTGGCCATCCATCATGGCGACGAAGAGCTGGTGGTGGGTTACCCATGTAAAACCACCCGGCAGCTGTAACACCCTGATTTAATTTTTCCCCAATTTAATAAAAGGAATTAGAAATTAATTAGGTTGGCTAGTTTATTAGAGGAGGAAAATAAAAATTTGTTTAATATTGTCATGTTGCATTCATGCCGTTGCATAATTTTATTGAGTGGAAAAGAATTTATTAAACCCGTGTAGAGCGAATCGAATTTATTCTATTTAGAAAAAGAAACAAATGGTTTATAAAAGTTTATAAATTTTCAAACTCAAAGTTTTGTTTGGAAAACCTAGGGAAAATATTTGCAAAGTTTTCAAGAGCTATTTGATTTCAAACTGTTTTAAGAATTGGATTTGAAATGAATTTGCAAAAAGGTTTGAAAAGAAAAGAAAAAGAAGAGAAGAAAAAGGGCAAAGACCTCCCTCCTCTTTCTTTTCGGCCCAGCCGGCCCGCAGCTCCCTCCCTCCCCTCACCGCGCCGGCCCGCACAAGCCCCGGCCTGCTCACTTCCGCAGCAACCCGCCAGCCTGCTCCCACCGCACCGGCCCGCGCCATTTCCCTCCGGCCTGGCCCGCCTCCTCCCAAGCTCCCCTCCTCCTCGGCCCAACACCGGCCCGCGTTCCTCCCCGCGCGCGCGACTCCGGACGGCCCAGCGCTCCACCTCGCGCAGCCACTGGCAAGCGGCCCCGCCGCATCTCCCCTCCTCTCTCCCTGACATCTGGGCCCCGCCTGTCAGAGCCATCCTCAACCTCCCGATGAAATCGGGAGCCTCTGTTACCGCCGCCCGAGTCCCCTGCTCCGTGCCCTATCGCCCAGTCCGTGCTTATCCCGAGCATAGCCGTTCTATATAGAGCCCCGCCTCACAAACGCCCTTCGTTTCCCATCTACGCATCGGCTTTTCCCTCTACCGCGGCCCCACCGCCGCCGCGAACCTAGCAGTGGAGCCGCCGAGCCCTCCTCGTCGCTTCTCCACCGGGTCCTCCAATCCGAGCCGACTGCGAGCTCCTCCGTCCCGTAAGTAACCCCCAGTGCTTATCCCTTCCTGTCTTCCTCCTTCCTTTCGCTCACTAGACCTCGCCGGACTTGCAGTGGACACCGTCGTCCGCCTCCACCGTCAATCACCCCGGCCTGAGCGGTCCCCGGCGACGAGAGCACATCTATTGAACCCACGGTGAGATACTCCTTCGATTCCGCTCTCTCTCGCAGTCGCTACCGCTCCGTAGACCCCTCCCCGAGAACGCCGGCGAGCCATAGCCATGGCGCCGCCGCCCTCTGCTCCCCGCCGCCGCGCACAGCGCCGCCACGCCAGCCACCGCGTTCCCAGCCGTCCGATCTATCTTGGGCGGTCCAGATTAGATCAAACCCCGAAGGGGTATAAGCCGGGCTCACGGTACCGTGGGCGCGGTCCATAGCGCCTACGTCAGCCGGTCCACCACCACCGCGGCACACCGCACCAACCAACAGCCGACACGTGGCGCCGAGTCAGCGTCACGCGGTGACCACGCGGACGGCTCTGGCCGTTTTGCAAAAGAGCTCCCCATGATTCTTTGAATCAACCCGCCGTCCCCAGATCCTATTCCTGTGTCTTGAAAATCTTGCGCTCTAGACCCTGAACTTCAGGGAAAATGAGGCGCAGTCCCACGCCACCGCACCCCGCTTCCACCCGCGTGGCATGCCAGTAGCCAGTGGCGTCGCGCCACGTGGTGCCACGCGGACGCCACGCCAGCCGCCCTGTCGCGTCCGCACCGACTTGCATAAAAACCCCTAGGTTTTATCCGAATAAACCCGCAATCCAGCCCCACTGTTCCTTGAGTCTGCGTTTTCTCTCGATCTAAACCCTGTGGATTCGGATAAATGAGGCCTAGTCCAGTCTGCTTTTAAATTCAGTTTTGATTTATTTTAAATACGAATTTGAGTTCGGTTTAATTACAGAATTGCCATCCAACTTCAAATGCCCATAACTTTTGCGTTTTAACTCCGAATTGACCCGTTCAACTTGCGTTAGATTTATAATTTCGTTCTCTACGCAGTAGATCTATTAGTTTACTGTTTTCATACTGTTTGTTGTACTGTTATTCATTTCGCTTTGTATGTGCCATGTATGTTGCTTGGGCCAGAGAGTGCGGAATACGAGGACGCTCCAAACCATCCTTGCGACCCAGTTGATTCGACCCAGTCCGAAGGCAAGTGTCCTTGAACATCTTGCACCTACTTTATTTTACTTTTGGTACTAGAGTAGTTAGTTCTTGTAGATGCATGCTTGTCATTAATTTGAATCCCATGTTAGGGTTTACTAGAATTTGTATATATCATCCTTGTCGCCTGTTTTGGGATGTTCGGGTAGGTGTCTTGCTTAGCCCTGCAGTCATGGATGGGATGGGAGTTAAAATGTTTATAAACTTGATTAATGAACTATGAAACGAATGTGGACATGGTAATTTTGTAGTAACATGGTTATTAGGTAAATCCGGCAGGATGGACCCGTATTGGTGGTTTTGTGCCGTGGGACTCGGCAGCTGCTTTTGGTTTTTGGTTCGGGGCTCGTGCTAGACATATCCTGCCTGGATCCCTAGGACCCGGTTCTCGGAGCATGTAACCCGGCTTAACAGCACAGCCATGAGATCTGGATGGGCTGGACCTGGCTAATTAATTAGTTTCCTCCGAGTTATGCTACACGGGGTTGGTTTAGTGGCTCAAGAGGGGGTCCCTGGGGTCGCTGACTTATGTACGGGGATGAAACCTTAGAGTACGTGTAACACAGGCTTGGAGGGGCTTTGTAAAGGCCTTGCAGTGCAACCTGCTATGCACCTTGGCAGTGTTTAGCGTGACGGGATCTGCACGACTCATGGGTAACGATGTGCAACCTCTGCAGAGTGTAAAACTGATATATCAGCCGTGCTCACGGTCACGAGCGGGCTTGGACTTCTTTGAGATTAGTTGGTTACTGGTTGGTTTTGGGTTCGGGTCATCCGATGGACTTCAGGTGCGGTTGCCTGATGGACTTCAGGTGTTGGTTGCTCGGTGTGACTCCGAGTGTGGTTTGCTCGGTGCGACTCCGAGTGTTGATACTTTTCTACAGAGTCTGTCTATAACCTAGAAAATAGGTGCATAGGATTAATAGGATTAATAGGGTGTGTCGTTTTAGGCGCTTGAGTCAAACAAAGTCAGCCTACCTTTGTTATAAGCCTCATAAGCATATATTTCCTACACTTGCGGAGTACATTTCGATGTACTCACCCTTCCTCTTTGTCCCCCTGCTACCCCACCCAGACGCTGGAGACTACGCGTACGAGGAGCAGGAGTATCCAGAAGACGGAGGCTACGACCCTGACGACCTGTACTAGGATGGCGCTACCCCCGGTCGACCTTCCTGTGGAGTGGAGTCCAGATCTTCCGCATCTTCATCAGAGTTTATTTTAGAGTCAGTTTCATGAGAGTCTGTACTTTTCTTTCAGACCCGAGGGTCATTTTTGTAATAAAGTTCGATATTATTAATAAAGCATTGTTTTGATATTTACTATGATGTGGATATATGTATGAAAATTGATCCTGGCATACATATATTGTGCTCCAATTTTGTTCTTAAAATTGGTGTGTCACAGCAGCCCAGTCCTTTACAGTATCCATCAACTCGACAGTCACATACTGATTAGCTACCTCCTGCCTAACCAGAAGACTAGCCCCTCTGACTACTTCGGTCCTAGCGTCACTAGGTTGACACTTGAACCAGAAAAAGTAGCGGAAAAGGGTAAAGTTGGGGCAGATTCCCAAGAAAGCTTCACAGAGGTGGACGAAGATTGAAATATGAAGAACTGCATTGGGGGTAATATGGTTTAGAGTCAAACCATAATAATGCAGTAATCCACGGAAGAAATCCGATGCAGGCAACCCCAATCCCCGCTCCACCATGGCCTTGAACATGACGATCTCCGTGGTATTGGGGGCGGGAGCCCGATGATCAATAGGTACCCTCCAGCCGTCGAGTGGCTGCGCTCGAAGGTACCCTTGCTGCGCCAGGAAGGCCAGCTCCGCTTCAGTGGTGTCCGGCTTCTTCCACGCCAAGACATCGGTCGGCAGGTTTGAATGCTTAGGCTTTCCGGTGATGGTGATCTTGGGCTTCTTCCTCTCAGCCGCAGACTGCCTCTTAGGACCCATGTTGGTAACGAGAGATTTTCTATGCATCAACTGACAGTTGGCTAAGGGATTTGTGGTTTGAAGGCAAGAGCTTGATGAAAGCACGAGGAAAGCACAAGCCTGGTGGCGGCTTATTATAGATCTGTTTTGATAACCGTTCGGCTTTCATTGACGGCGTCATGGCAACGTTAGAAACCCTAACGGCTGGGAGCACGTGTCAGACGGCGTCAGAAACGAAGGGCAGAAGCGGTAAACAGACAAGTTTTTCATTTGCAAGAGACAGATAGTACTCGGATAACAGGACAGAGGACTCGGAAAACATTCCAAGTACCCGGATTCTTGTTATTATTACTCGGAATTACAACAGAGATACATAGAAGCATCTTGAGATACAACAACTTTCAATAGAAGTACAATCAAGGTGTAAAACGCTACTCTAATGAATTCAAGGTACATAGCCTTGATGCCTATTGCACCAAGGACCGGGTTCGGTGAGACGCAGTAAAGCAGACACAGAACCTTGGGTAGACACTATCTTTTCAGTGCATCCCAAGGTGGGTCTTTGGTACCACCCCAGTACTCAAGGAACTCGGGCAAGACCATCACCCTCGCTGCTCCTTTTGACAACCTGTGACTCCGAGGTTATCTACGAGTGGTAGTCACAAGAGTTCTTTTAGGCGCAGCTCTGTATTCTTCTGCTCGCGACCACTTGGAAACCACCCTGGCGGATGGTCCTTTCACAAGAGTTCTTCTAGGCACTTCATCTATTCTACAGAAGGAAGAGACCCGGGGGCTCCGCCATCTCCGCTATTGCTATTACAATACACATGGAATTAAGAGAAGTTCTACACTCCAATGGGATATGAGCTCCTCGCTTCCCAGGTCGGGTATTTATAGGCAGTTTCTCCTTGGTCTATGGACATGGTCTACCAACAAGAGTGACTGCTGAAGCAATAATTCAACCAATGTACTGTGGTGCATGTGAAGCTCAGCATAGGTAACAGAGCTAACTCTCACACGCGCTTCAGGATACAAACGACAAAGTTGGCAGTTGTAGAAAACGACAAATATCATTACTGCGTACAGTTGGAACAGTCATCAGTCAATTATTGCTGACCTACGGTAATTTTTACTTAGTGGGGGTGATAAGGGGTGTTTGTTGAAAACATTACCCACCTGAAGCTGAGTGTTTATTACTCGGACGGTTTAAACAATAAACTGGTGTCATGATCCGACTCCTTCAGACCTTAAATGGATTACCCAAACATATGACTCTACAGATCCTAAGCACCGACTACTATAGTACTCGGATCTCAGGCTCGGGGGCTGCAGGGTACAATCCATAAAGGAAATGTTTTTTCTTATTCAAGAATTACTTGGAAAAGGTTCAAAAGATCCTCAAAGTTATTGTAAATAACAAGAGGCTCGGGGGCTACACCCTATGGGTGCGCTTTTTGATAAAAAGCGCACGCCATGAGATTTCTTTAAACTTCAGAGCACTTCAGGATTTCTCAAGACATTACTCGAAGATTCTCAAGAAGAAACTAGAAGGTAACGTCGTGAAGAAATGATGAAGAGCTCGGGGGCTTGACGGACCAGGATGTCAGAGATGTCATCAGTAGATGATTACTCCGACTAATCCCGGACGGCGCAGAAGATCCGAAGACTTGTCACGTGGTGTACTTGGATTAGGACTCCGACTTGTAACTTAGCCGAGTTGTAAAGGGAAGTCTTGTAATTAGAATAGGACTCTACCTTTGTAACCGACTAGGACTCGGACTACGCTAAGGCTTACCCGGTATAAGGGGAGCCGGGCGCAGGTCCTAGATAATCGAATATTGAATCATAACAATACACAAGGCACACGCCGCACTAGACGTAAGGTATTACGCTATTTAGCGGCCTGAACCAGTATAAATCGCTGTCCCTGTGTACTCACCGAGTTCTACGAACGCCGATCCCCACCGAACAAATCGTCTGAGATTACTCAAGACGAGTTGCCGGTTAACAAACACCGACAAACAATAGATAAACAAAGTGTCCGCGGTACGTAAGATATAAGATCATGTAAGGTATATATGAAGTTGTAAGACTGTGTCGCTGTTTTTTTATGTATCATGAATAGGTCCCTAAGGTAACAGAAAAAATCAGCCTAAGGTTTATTAAGTTGTAAGCCTGTGCTGCTGTATCTCTGAACCTCTTTGCATGACAGTACCATATTAAATTAAAATTCAAATGAAAAACCATACATACACATTGATGACTCTCAGGTAGAATGCACTTCTAAAACATCCAGGCTTGCCCAGCTCATGTCCTGATCAAAGGCTAAATCATTTCCTACTTAGCATATTTTCTACTCCATGTGAATCAAAAGATAATATAGGTTATCAGAGACAATAAGATAATAAATGATGAGACGAACATAGTCAGTTCTACCTTCCTTCTATGTACCTTTGATTGCGTCCTACTCTTGTCAAAAGCGGAATTCCTCCGGCGAATCCAGTCCTCTGTTTTCAACATCATAGATCGCATACTCTAATGCTAATACCTTTTCATTTGGATTATTTCAAGGCCTATTGCCTTAACCACATCATATATAATAGGTAATTTGCCCTGACCACATCATATATATAGTTAAGCTAATATAAAATAACATCACATATTGGTTTAGTTCTAGAAAATCCAAGTAATAAAAAAATTTTCTACTGGACCAGAAAATTATACAGAAGATCCATGTGATAAAAAAATCTACTAAAACAAAAAAATGTGTATGGTGTCAACAACACAATCTCACTCCTCCAAAAAACAGCTTTACAAATCCTAACTCCTCCCCTAGTAAAGTTGAAGCCCCTTCTGGAGCCATACCAAATAACACAAGGAATTGATTAGTGTGCTAAAAAAACTAAGAACTGATCCCTATTAGCTTGACTGCAAGGAGTAATATAACCAATTATGTCAAACCTATCAATAGCATGGTAATTGATCTTTCTTCTTCTTATAAAAATGAAAATGAGGAAGGGGACTATATGTGCCATAACAATTACAGAGAGATCCAAACCAGCCGACCTGTTATGAACAAAAATAACTCAAACTGTGTCATAACTAAAGCAAACTCACCGTGGAAAATTGAGACATGCTGAGATGATGCAAATAAGCTGGCTATGATGCCTGATATGGTTAGCTATCAGTGGCTCTAAGGAGCAGTTGGATTGGATTTATCAAGTCACAATTTGATCAGGACAAATCCTAGCAAAACCAGATCCCGCAAAGTTACCTAAATTATATGTTTGGATCATATTAATGAAGAATCTGTTAGGACACTAAAAGTTTGTGAAATTTTGTGGCAATGTGTGTGAGTTTATAATTTATTATTGTGACGCCTAATGTTTGGTAAAATGGTTGTGTGACATTGAAGGATGCAATTAACATGGCAATGATAGATGTTTCATGGTAGACGCATTCCAACTGTTGAAGTTGAGCTGTTTCTATTGGACAGTTTAAATAGAAAATGTTAATTTATGTCAAACAGATTTTAGTTATTATTTGTTTAATTCTTAATAGAGCTCTAAAATTAGCCAAGGTTATGTTTTCCTCCCCTCGAAAAATAATCAGATATTCAGTTTGGGGTTTTAAGACAGTTCAAATAATAGTCTGTGAGACATACACATGGTAACACAAAATGCTAGTCCAATTTCAGCATCTGGAAATATAAAATGCTAGTCCAATTCCGGTACCTGAAAATTTTCATACAAAATTTAGCCCATAAGAAATACGAAATGGTGGTCCAAGTTGCAGTTTCAGAGCCATGAGATATATAGGCATGAAAATAAAAAACTGCATCGATTTCAATTATATACCTCTGGCAGCGGCGAGGTTTGGCAGGATCAGCAGCTGCTAGCTGCTGGTGTTCCCAGCATAACAACAGGGACGCACGTGGTGTGCTGCCTGGGGACAACACTGATCTAGAGCAGTAGTGTGAGCCCAACGACGCCGAAGTATGGGGATTGGGGACAGACCCATTAGGATCACACATCCATTGATCATCAGTCTCTACAGGCAAAAGAAGCAAAACCACAAACACTTGGACCGCGAGAGCAGAGAGACTCGTTCATGTATCAGTTACCTTCCAAGTGGGACAATAATGATCCGCAAACACCAATCACATTGCAGTTGTAGAGTAGCACAGTGAAGATGTTGATCCACATCTCAATTCAACAAAACTGACAACAACAATCATCACTAACATGGAGGTCAGCCAATTGGCAACGCCGAGTTGGATCGCAGCTACCAGAACAATAACCATGTTTTAGAAAAAGCTACAACAAATTCAACCAAGAAAAAGCTATAGCACGCGTAAGTCGGGGTGAAGCGACGGTGTTGATGATTCCAGTTTTGTTTTATTAGGAATAGAGATTTAAAAGCAATAATTTAACGTGATGCTCACAACATTCTATTTGTATTTAATCATGAATATTTCTAACTGAAGAACGTTATGAATCTTTGTCATCCTCTTAAAATGCATCAACCATATAATTAGCATACAAAGTATTTAACTAAGACAATGAAAACATACATGGAATGGATTGTAAACGTGGGAATATTGATATATATTTCCAAATATGAGTACAGGAGTACATATATATACGCGCATGGGTGGCATGCAAGCCTACCACAATGGACGCGATTACATCCATAATTATAGGGCTAATTACATTAGTCTAACACTCCCCCGCAGTCTAATCAGGGGCAGCGCCAATGGTCAGACTGGACCAGAACTCCTGGAACAGCGAGGTAGGAAGACCATTGGTGAAGACGTCGGCGTACTGCGATGTCGTGAGAACATGAAGAACCCGAACATGACCCGTGCGACTTTCTCTCGAACGAAGTGGAGATCGATCTCTACACGCTTCATACGCTGATGTTGTACTGGGTTGCTGGAGAGATATACTGCACTGACGTTATCACAATAGACCAAAGTGGCTCGGCGAGGAGGCCGGTGAAGCTCGAACAGTAACTGACGTAGCCAGGTGACTTCGGCAACGCCGTTCGCCACAGCACGGTACTCAGCCTCAGCACTGGATCGTGAGACTGTGTGCTGACGCTTGGAGGACCATGACACCAGATTATCACCTAAGAACACTGCGTAGCCAGAGGTGGAGCGACGAGTATCCGGGCATCCAGCCCAGTCAGCATCCGTGTACACAACGAGTTGTGTGGGTGAGGAGCGGCGCATAGTCAGACCAAGTGAAAGAGTGCCTCGTAGGTACCGTAGAATCCGCTTGAGAGCCGCGAGGTGGGGCTCCCTAGGATCATGCATGTAGATGCACACTTGTTGAACAGCAAAAGCAATATCCGGACGAGTAAATGTCAAATACTGGAGGGCGCCAGCAAGACTGCTGTACTGCGTGGAGTCAGCGACAGGAGGTCCATCTGCAGATAATTTGGAGTGTACATCGACAGGGGTGCCGCAAGGCTTGCACTCACTCATCCCGGATCGCTCCAAAATGTCCTGAGAGTACTGGCGCTGAGAAAGAAATAATCCACTGGCAGAGCGTGTCACTGAAATGCCCAGAAAATGGTGAAGAGGACCCATATCTGTCATAGCGAACTCGCGCTGGAGAGCCCCAATAATCTGCTGCAGAAGGCTGGTAGAGGAAGCAGTAAGAACGATGTCATCCACATAGAGCAACAATAAGGCTGTCTGGCCCTTGTCGATATATAAAAAGTGAGTTGTCTGACTTTGCTTCAACAAATCCAAGTAAAGTAAGATGAGAGGCAAACCGATGATGCCAAGCACGCGGAGCCTGTTTCAGACCATATAGAGACTTGTTGAGCCGACAAACAAAATCAAAACGAGAAGAATCCACAAAACCTGTGGGCTGAATGCAGTACACTGTCTCGGTGAGGGTGCCATGCAAGAACGCATTTTCACATCCAACTGGTGAATAGGCCGATCCTGAGAAACAGACAAAGAGAGAACCACTCGGATTGTCGCTGGCTTGACCACTGGGCTGAACGTCTCATCATAATCAATACCAAGCCGCTGTGTGAAACCCCTAAGAACCCAGCGGGCCTTGTAGCGATCCAGAGAACCATCTGCGTGGAGTTTATGACGAAAAATCCACTTGCCAATGACTATATTAATACCAGGAGGTCGTGGCACAAGACTCCAAGTGTGGTTGGCGTCAAAGCGTCGTATTCAGCTTGCATGGCGGCGCGCCAATTTGGATCAGACAGAGCACCACTAACAGAGTGGGGCAGAGGAGACATGGGCACAACGTGAAGGTTGAGGCGATCCACGGGTTGTGCGATGCTGGCCTTGCCACGCGTGCGCATGGGATGCGCGTTGTCGACGGGGGTGATGGAGACCGGCTTCGTGGTCGCCGTTCGGCCGGTGACTGTGGTGCTGCTGGCAACTGCCCGCACGGAGTGCACGGGGGCAGCAGCACCGGCTGGGGCGGTGGGCGAGGCGGGCATAGCGCTGCTGGCAGCACCCTGTACGTGCGGTACAGAGGCAATCAGCACTGGGTGTGGTGCCGGACACGCCCAGTCCGGCCGCATCGGGCGTCCATGCTCCAGTGCTCGGCCAAGCAGGGGACGAGGGCTCCAGCACGGGCGACAAGGCACCGTGTGGCGCCGTAGTGGCGGATGTACCTGCATGCATAGACCGGACTCCAGGAATCGGAGTGGTAAGATCATGTTCATCAGTTAGAAAATCCAAGGCGGAGGATGGCATGAGCGTGGTTGACATGTTGGCGAAGGGGAAGAAAGATTCGTCAAAAATGACATGTCGGGAAATAAGGATGCGGTTTGATTGAAGCTCTAGGCATCAATAGCCTTTGTGTTCGGAAGAGTAGCCAAGGAATACGCATAGAGCGGAGCGGGGTGCAAGTTTGTGAGGTGCTTGGGCGGACATGTTGGGGTAACAAGCACAACCAAACACTTTGAGATGATCGTAGGAGGGTTGGGTGGAATAGAGATGGGTGTAGGGTGTCGAGAAGGCGAGCGTTTTCGTGGGGAGCCGGTTGACGAGGTAGGTGGCGGTGTGAAGGGCGTCAACCCAGTAAACCGGAGGAAGACTCGCCTGAAAAAGAAGTGAACGCACAATATTATTAAGAGTGCGAAAAGATCGTTCGGCCTTTCCTTTTTGTTGGGAAGTATATGGACACGACATGTGAACTTGAACACCATGCGAGAGGAAGAACGTGCGGGCCGGGGAATTATCAAATTCACGGCCATTGTCGCACTGGACGCTCTTGATGGTGGTGCCAAATTGTGTGTGAACATAGGCAAAAAAAATTGGAAAGGGTGGAAAACGTCTCGGATTTTAGGCGGAAAGGAAAAATCCAAATGTAGTGTGAGCAATCATCTAAAATGACAAGATAATATTTATACCCACACACACTAACAATATGAGACGTCCAAAGATCACAGTGTATTAAATCAAAATTATGAGTGGCTCTAGAGCTAGATGACCCAAAAGGAAGCCACGTGTGCTAATCGAGTTGGCACGCATGACATATATGGTGGAGTTCATCTTTATTGCATGAAATAACACTGGAGCTGATAAGCTTGGACAGAGCCAAGATGACCGAGACGACGATGCCAAAGCGAGGTTGGTGCAGCGAGGAGGGCGGAGGTGCTGGTGGTGGGTGGGAAGAACGGGTAGAGGTCGCCGGAGCTATTACACCTGACGATCATGTTCCTGGTGTGCAAATCCTTCACAGAAAGGCCAAAGGGATCAAATTCAATGGAACAGTTGTTGTCAGTGGTGAAACAACGAATGGAAATCAAATTCTTAATTATATTTTGAGAGACCAAAACATCGTTAAGAACAAGATTACGATGCGGAAGAGAAAAGGTGTGTGATCCAGTGGCAGTGACAGGAAGGAGTGCACCATTACCAACAACGATAGATGATGGTGTAAAGGATGATGGTGAGGTGATGGTGGAGAGTGTACCAGCGTCCGCAGTCATATGAGAGCCAGCACCAGAGTCGGCATACCATTCGGATGGTGCTGGTGGGTGGAGCGACATGGTGTTGATAACGACTGCACGAGGGAGTCTTGGTTCCATGCGCCTCCATGGGTGGGGTTCCAGGGCGCCTGCGCAACCATCTGGTGGGGCGCCTGGGGCCCCTGGAACGTCGGTGGAGCTCCCCCGTAGACGTACTGTGGGGGCGCGGCGTAGCCTGTGCCGTAGATGCCACCGCCGGGAACGTTGCCGAATGACCCGCCGTACTGTGGGAAGGCGGTGAAGGCTGGCTGAGGTGGTGGAGGGCGCCCGTACGGCCACAGCTGCAGCGAGCCTGCCCAGGGCTGTGCAAAGGACGGATGCACGCCCGGGTGCACGCCTGGCTGTGTACTGCCTTGTCCAGCAGATGGCGTGCCCCATCCATAGGGCTGCTGACCACCACCACAGCCACCACGGCCACGGCGACGACCGTTAGTGCGCTGGCTACCAGTGGGCGCACCGGGAGGACGTTGTGGAGCCGTCGGGGTCCTCTGGCGCGATATGGAGGAGGGCGCGGGCGTGGCCGGCTGCTGGTGCATGACGAGAGCTGCGGGCGGTGAGGGCGGACGAGCATCAATCTCTAGCTCCTCCAGCAAGAGGTGCGTCCGGGCCTCGGCGAACGTCGGGAACGGACTGTGCATCTCGAGGATCGACACCATGTGGCGGAATTTTCTGCTCAGCCCGCGAAGAAGGGTGAGGACCATCTGGCGATCGCCGATGGGGTCGCCGAACTCGGCGAGAGACGCACCCATGGTCTCCAGGCGGCGGCAAAACTCGGTGATCGACAGGGGGTCTTGGCGGAGGTTGCGGAATTGCGTCTCAAGGAGGAGGGCGCGAGATTCCTTCTGACCAAGGAACTCGTCCTCGAGGTAGCACCACGCCTCGCGCGTGGGGCGTTGGCGGATCATGAGCGACTGCTGCAGATCGCCCGAGACAGTGCCGTAAATCCACGTCAAGACGACGCAGTCCGCCTGGAGCCATGCGGGGCGCTCAGGGTACACCACATCGTCGAGCACATGGCAGGTCAGCGCGTACTTGCCGGGAACGGTGAGGAACATCCCACGCCACTTGGTGTAGGTGTTCGTGGCCTTGTCGAGGATGACGTGGATGAGCGCCTTCACGTTGACGACGGCGGTGGCCTATGCCCAGATGGCTTCGTGGGCGGCTTCATACTCGTCCAGGGGGCGGCGTTGCGGATGCGTATCTCCTCCGCATGGCGCGCTGCAGAAGCTTCGGCGGCGAGGCGACGTACTGTCCTCAGCGGCCTTTGCTGCAGCAGCGGCAGTCTCGTCCATGATGTCATTGTCCGCCATGACGAGTCCTGATCGACGGCCACACCCGGTTGGAGCAGCAACGGGGCGGGCGATCGGGAGGTGGATCAGCGGCCGCACTGGCAGAGCAGGGCGGGCGATCAGACGCGGCGATCGGCTCGGCGACGCTCCGGGCGAAGGGATCGGCGACGGGAGCTGCGAGCGTGGACCGGCGGCGCGCGTGAGAGGTTGCGGAAGCAGCGGATCGTAACCGTGATACCATGCAAACGTGGGAATATTGATATATATTTCCAAATATGAGTACAAGAGTATATATATACGCGCATGGGTGGCATGCAAGCCTACCACAATGGACTCGATTACATCCATAATTATAGGGCTAATTACATTAGTCTAACATGGATATGTACTCTGAACTTGAAATAAAATATTTTTCAAATCAAATTCATGAAGAAATTTCTCCCATCATCCAACAGTCATGAATATTATGTACTCCCTCCATTCCAAATTATAAGACGTTCCAAGAATCTTGGAGAGCCAAAGTTTTTCAACTTTGACCAAAATTATAGAGAAAAATATAAAGATTTATACCATCAAATATACATATTATGGAAATATAACTAATGGAGAATCTAATTGCACTTAGTTGATATCATAAATATTATTATCTTATTATATAAATTTGGTCAAAGTTGAAAAACTTTGACTCTCCAAGATTCTTGGAATGTCTTATAATTTGGGATGGAGGGAGTATCAAAATTTGACAAATTCAAGGATGCAGGCAACACAGGCAAAACGCGCGTTCGCTTGGTTCGTCGGACGACCCACGACGAGGGGGCCGACGAGGCCAACCGGGCAAAGCTTATCATCAGATAACACTGGATCGAGAAGCAAGCCATCAGGCAGGCGGTGGTGATGCCCTGCCCCTGCCTGCGTGAACGACGCAGCGGGACCCATCGTCCGGTCCGGACTCTGACGCCGACGTCGCAACAAACTTTCGCGTAACTGCTTGGTGTTGGTCCTGTTGGAGGGTGGTGTGTGTGCGCGCGCGTGCGAGTACGAGCGACAAGGACCCTGTGCTCATGCTCACTCTCACTCTCACTCGGCGTACTACTACCACTACATGAAAAAAAGCTCTGTAAGTACGAGACCCCTTTCACTGTAGGGACGGTTGGTGTTGGAGCCGCACTTATAGTGGCGTATTGGTGTCCATCGTTATCAGCCGCCCCTACAAAACACTGTAGGGGCGGCTGGTGATTGAACCGCCCCTACAGTGGAGCACTGTAGGGGAACCGGCCGCCCCTACAGTGGCACACCACTGTAGGGGCGGCTGGTGATTGAGCCGCACTTACAGTGCTCCACTGTAGGGGCGACTCAATCACCAGCCGCTCCTACAGTGATCCACTGTAGGGGCGGCTCAATCACCAGCCGCACCTACAGTGGGCATCCAAATAAAGCCTACAACCACCCTTCTTCCACCTCGGGACACACTCTTCTACGCGAGAAAAAAGGTTGGGAGGTCTTGGGCTTGTCCTACAGTGGGATCATTTGTAAGGGCGGTTCATTTGACACTTTTTTATATGGTCAAAGATTTAAAATTCAAATTTTAACAGAGTTTTGTGCCACTAAGGAATTTAAAAGTGACCCTTATGAAAAAGTTTTAAATACCAAAATTGAAGGGGATAATATGATCTACAACTTTTGTTTTGATCATTCCTTCATTTGACACTGTCATAGCACACATTGCCTACATCTACTCTATTTTTTCGCAAATCTCACTTAAACCCTATAAGAGATGTGTCAACTTGTGAAGCATCTATGATGCCACTTTCTTGAAATCATTTCATATTTTTTCCTAGAGTTTAGGAGTCCAAAACATGTCACCACACCAAATTTTAGGATTTTTTGAAAAACTATTGAATTACTGATTTTTTTTAAGTTCTAGGAATTTTAAAGCCCGACAACTCGCAAATAAAATTTGGGATACTAAATTACCAAGTGTTGAGTACTAAAGTTGTAGGTAGCAATATCATGCATATCTTTTGTATAGACCATCCCTTTATTTAGCGCTTTTTTATATGGTCAAATATTTAAAATTCAAATTTTAAGAGGGTTTTGTGCTGCTAAGCTATTTAAAAGTGACCCTTATGAAAAAGTTTTAAATACCAAAGTTGAAGGGGATAACATGATCTGCAACTTTTATTTTGGTCATTCCTTCATTTGATACTATCATAGCACACACTGTCTATATCTACTCTATTTTTTCATAAATCTCACTTAAACCCTATAAGAGATGTGCCCACTTGTGAAGCATCTACGATGTCACTTTGTTAAAATTATTTCATATTTTTTTCTGGAGTTTAGATGTCCAAAATATGTCACCACACAAAAATTTAGGATTTTTTGAAAAACTATTGAATTAGTGAATTTTTTTAAGTTCTAGGAATTTTAAAGCCCGACAGCTTGTAAATGAAATTTAGGACACTAAATGACCTCTAGTGAGAAAGTGTCGAGTACCAAAGTTATAGGTAGCAACAGCATACACATCGTTTGTATAGGCCATCCCTTCATTTGGCGCTTTTTTATAAGGTCAAACATTTAAAATTCAAATTTTAAGAGAGTTTTGTGCCGCTAAGGGATTTAAAAGTGGCCCTTATGAAAACGTTTTAGATACCAAAGTTGAAGGGATAACATGATCTACAACTTTTGTTTTGGTTATTCTTTCATTTGACACTGTCATAGCACACATTGTCCACATCTACTTTATTTTTTCACAAATCTCACTTAAACCCTATAAGAGATGTGTCCACTTGTGAAGCATCTACGATGCCACTTTGTTAAAATCGTTTCATATTTTTTCCTAGAGCTTAGAAGTCCAAAACATGTCACCACACCAAATTTTAGGATTTTTTGAAAAACTATTGAATTACTGAATTTTTTTTAAGTTCTAGGAATTTTAAAGCCCGACAACTCGCAAATAAAATTTGGGATAATAATTACCTCTAGTGAGGAAGTATTGAGTACTAAAGTTGTAGGTAGCAATATCATGCACATCTTTTGTATAGACCATCCCTTTATTTAGCGCTTTTTTATATGGTCAAATATTTAAAATTCAAATTTTAAGAGGCTTTTGTGCCGCTAAGCTATTTAAAAGTGACCCTTATGAAAAAGTTTTAAATACCAAAGTTGAAGGGGATAACATGATCTACTACTTTTATTTTGGTCATTCCTTCATTTGATACTATCATAGCACACACTGTCTATATCTACTCTAATTTTTCATTAATCTCACTTAAACCCTATAAGAGATGTGCCCACTTGTGAAGCATCTACGATGTCACATTGTTAAAATCATTTCATATTTTTTTTCTGGAGTTTAGATGTCCAAAATATGTCACCACACCAAAATTTAGGATTTTTTGAAAAACTATTGAATAACTGATTTTTTTTTGTAGGAATTTTAAAGCCCGACAGCTCGTAAATGAAATTTGGGACACTAAATGACCTCTAGTGAGAAAGTGTTGAGTACCAAAGTTATAGGTAGCAACAACATACACATCGTTTGTATAGGCCATCCCTTCATTTGACGCTTTTTTATATGGTCAAAGATTTAAAATTCAAATTTTAATAGAGTTTTGTGCCGCTAAGGGATTTAAAAGTGGCCCTTATGAAAAAGTTTTAAATACCAAAGTTGAAGGGGATAATATGATCTACAACTTTTGTTTTGGTTATTTCTTCATTTGATACTGTCATAGCACACACTGTCTACATCTACTCTTATTTTTCACAAATCTCACTTAAACCCTATAAGAGATGAGCCCATTTGTGAAGTATCTACGATGTCACTTTGTTGAAATCGTTTCATATTTTTCCTGGAGTTTAGGCGGCCAAGATATGGCACCCCCACCAAATTTTAGGTTTTTTTTAAAAAACTATTGAATTACTGAATTTTTTTAAGTTCTAGAAATTTTGAAGCCCGGCAGCTCGCAACTGAAATTTGGGACACTAAATGATCTCTAATGAGAAAGTATTGAGTACCAAAGTTGTAGGTACTAATATCATGGCCATCTTTAGTATAGGCCATTTATTCATTTGACACTTTTTTATATGATCAAAGATTTAAAATTCAAATTTTTAAAGAGTTTTGTGCGGCAAAGGGATTTTAAAGTGGCTCTGATGAAAAATCCCTACAAATTGATGTACGTATATGTAGGTAACAACATCATGTATACCAAAGTTGAACGGAGATTAAAACATAATTTAATTCATCAGAATTTGCTTTTGAAAAAAATAAAACAAAAAGACTTCACTATGCACACGATCAGCCCACTACGCGGTGGCCCAATAGCGCCCATACGAGCACTCCCCCGCGCCCAGGCCGCAACATGGGCCTGGGCCGGGAGTTTGCTTGCCCGCCTGGGCCGAAACCGGCCTGCTTGCCTTCCTGCCGTCGGATATGATCCGACGGTCCTCCACGGATTTCGCTACAACAAAACCCGTCGCTGCACCCCGACAACCCTAAGCCAGTCTCGCCCCTTTCTTCTCTCTTTGGAGCCGCCGCTCCCATGGCGCCGCTGCTGCCAGGGCCCTCGCCGGAGACCCCCCTCACGGCCTCACCTCCTTCCTTTTCTGCTTTGTCTTCTCCATTCTGCCTTTCTCTTGTTCTGCAGTTCTTCCACACCACCGACAACCGAGCATAGAGGAACGACGCCCCGGCGGCCGGAGGAAGAAGAAGAGCGGCGCCGCCGCGAGCCCCCTCGCCGGAGCGTGCGCTCCCCGTTGGTGGAACGCGCCCCCGTCGAGTGGCCTCGTGTGGGCGCCGTGAGCCCACGCGGCGACGACCTATTGCGTGCGGCGCCTCACCTTGATCTGTGCGTGCGGCGGCGAGACTACTTCCTGCGCGACGACGGCGACGACTTCGAAGGGGAGGAGGAAAACAGGTAGGCTCCATCTCCTCTCCCCGCCGCTGTGGCTGCTGTTCCCGTCCCCTCCCTGTCGTTGTGGATGCCATTCCCGTCCCCATCCACGCCCCCGCAGACGCTGTCCCCAAGGTACGTCCGCCCCCAAGGTACTAGTTCTCTCCACTCTCATTTAAATCTTTTGCTTTTCACTAGTTACTGCATTAGTACTATTATGTACATAAGAGAGAGCACTAGTAGCACGTGGTGTTGCACAGGTGGATTCATCTGCTTTTTTGTGCGCCAGCTGTTAGGTGATTCCATTGCCTAGTTGGTGATGCCGTCGTTTTAATTTTGATCCAGAATTTTTTTGTGCCCTGTAGTTCCCTTCCATGCTCAAATTCAGTAAAACTACTGATATAAGTTAGTGATTCAATGGTGTCAGATTGCCTAATGAGATATCTATAGAATTATATTTAGCAACAACTACTGATGCTTAATGAGTAGCACTGAGTGAGCTCCTCTATTTTTTTTTGTTGCGGCTAACGTTACCTCATAGGATATATATTGGAAATAAGATATGCTGTCTTATTTGGTGCTTTTTTTTATGAAATCTGAATACGAGCGTGGTTGGCCACATGCTACGAGTCTGTAATCTTTATTTCTTAAATATTAATACAAGTAAGTTCACTTTTATTTCATATATAGACTTTATTTATCTGCTATAGAATTATGTGGTCTGTCATCTTACGTTTACATTTCTTGTCAAATTTACACTTACAACCATAGGAGTGATATATTCTTACTGCACCTGCACCTGTCTAATTATTGGATCATAGCTGAATACCACACCATTTATATTGGATTGCATGTGGATTTCAGGCATGTAGTTCTGGGAGGTGTCAGTGAGCAGCATGCTTGATGGTTACGGCCCCTGCAGAAATAGCTGTTGTCCACAACGTTGCTGAACCTTTGCACCATGTCGATTGAGGTCTGTCCATGCTGCTAATTGATTGGTGACTATTGTAATGCTAATATTACCAATCAATTTAATAGTACCAATTACCGAGCTATGCCCTCCCAAGAATTTAAAAGTAGTACAAAGTTAGTGAGGCTTCAATTTAATAGAGAGCAGAGGGGATAAAGAAGCTAGATGTTCTATCTACGTTGTAATAACCTTGCTTGTAGGCTCTACTTGAAACCACAAATTAATGTGACAGGAGGTAGTAGTATGTTCACAGTATTTTGGCTGACTTACTCTCAACTAACAAGCAGCTTAATTCAATCAGATTATCAGATTTTTGGCATCAGATAAATATATAGCAAGTATTTTGGCTGAATATTTTTTGTGTGTGCTTAGCCCAGGAAATTGATTACAGTTTTTGCAGGTAGAATGTCTGCCTGGCCATCAATTAGTGTTCGGCTGATTGTGAAGACCGGGAATTGGAGAAGTAACTTTATCTAGTCCTTATTCTAAAACCATGTCATGTGCATTTCATCTGAAAGACTGTTAGCCATTTAGCAATGTTCTTAGATATATACATGATATGAATGCAATATTTAGGCCACTGCTAATATGAGTTTACACTACTTATTATCACTGATAACATTTCCTGGCATAGTGATATATGTTGTGCTGTGGTTTGAATTATATAAATATTTATTTTTTTTTGCTAGAAAATGCACTGTAGGGGCGGCTCTAGATTGAACCGCCCCTACAGTGAGAGCCACTGTAAGGGCGGCTCAATCTAGAGCCGCCCCTACAGTGAGATCCACTATAAGGGCGGCTGGTGATTGAACCGCTCCTACAGTGGATCCACTGTAGGGGCGGTTCAATCACCAGCCGCCCTTACAGTGGATCTCACTGTAGGGGCGGCTGCTCTGTAGGGGCGGCTGCCCCAACCGCTCCTATAGTGGGTGCACTGTAAGTACACTTTGATAGGAGCGGTTGGGCCAGCCACCCCTACAGTGCTTTTGGAGCCGCCCCTACAGTGGCTGTGTGTAGTAGTGTACTACACCTACCGGTCGCGCGCGCACGTCACCCCCGACCCCGAAGCAAAATCCTCGCGCGAAGCGACAAAAAGCCACCCGTCAACGAGTAAGGCATTTTAGAGTATAGTAATTTTAATCCCATCGTGTCAAGCCAAAAATATTTGCCACGCTTCATCAGGACATATAAGGATGCCCTAGCCGCAGACTGCGGGATAGGCCATATCAAAGCATCAAGCGACAAGCAACTGCAGCATAGCCATGCACGAGTGGAAACGACTAGATTCAGGAAAAGCGAGCACTCACCTCGTCGGTGGCGGCACCGGAGGATAACTCACCTTCCTAGTGCGCCCTCGCAGCCGACGCCATCTGTGGTAGAAGAGGAAGAGGCCGGCCGCGCTAGGGTTCTGCAAGGTGGCAGGCATGATGGCTTCAGAGGCGAATGGGTCCAGGCAAGGCGAGGGCTCGCACTTTGTAGCGCCTACTTCTTGGTGGCTGAAGAGTCCTATTATATGCCTCCAAAATATCAAAAGATGATGCAGCAAATGAGATCAACATAAGATCATGGAGTGATGCTGATATCTAAATCTTAGAAAAAATATTATTAAGCCAAATACAGAAAATTCAAAAAATAGTGGAACAAAGAAAAAGAATAACATTAAATCAGTTTCCAAAACCCTGTAAGAAAGGTGCCAGCTTTCCCAGAGTTTACTTGACTTTTAGTTTGAGATTTCATGATTTCATTTTGGGGGCATATGCCTCTCTAATGAATGGCAAATCAAATAGGATGGATGTGGTTTAGGTGTTGATATGGCTAAAATTAGGAAACCTGTTCTGGGAGTGGTTACAAGGAACCAACGGGACCAAACCAGTTCTCTGAGCCCTGTTGTGAAGTCCACAAAAACATACTTTGTGATAGGAATGCGGCATTGTCTTATCTCATCTTCAAGCTTCTTAAACGTCAATTCATAGCTTGCAAAAAAATGAGTTATCACTTATAACTATGAGAAGTGCTTGAAACTGTTTGTATTTGATGAAGCAATAATATATGGCTTTTATGAATGTCGTACCTTTTGAACTCGACAAGCTTTTCTTTGTGTATGCGTACTTTTTCTGTATACTGTTTTCACATTCATTCTACCTGATACTGAAAAATAGAATAGCTGATATATTGAACACATGCAACTACACTGAACCATGTGGTGGAGATGGTAGTTATTAATGGAAGGAGTGTGGTTTTAAAGGATAGGGGCACAATACAAGCAACTACAGATTCAAAGGTGTAATCCACAGAATCAGAACATGCCATCTTGGCAGTATGGCACTGAAACATGTGGTGGAGATGGTGGTTAATGGAAGGAGTGGACTGGCACAAACACGACCATGTTCTAAACCAAGAGGGGTTTATTTAGCATCTAGTAACTTTTCATCAATTTCCACATTCTGTGGAGGTGTCAAAACAAGCTGCACATTTCAGTTTCATGATAAGGTGAAACTTTTCCCCCCCTTTCTTCCTACTAATAAAAGTAGGTGAAGCTCCTCATCAATAAATCAATTGCTGGAGCAAATCCCCTGAGCTAAGGATGAGACTTAACTGGACATGAACTATTAAATTTTATGAAGCAAAGACATCATTGACAATGGACCTATGCTCATTAAGAAATGGACACAATGTAGCGATTAATATAAGGGCAATGTCATCACAAAGCGAATGAAAAATAGCAAGGTTCATTGCACAATTCCATTGTCTCAGTCTAGAAATAATTTCATCATTGCCACGTTCCCCAAACCTCAGTATACAAGGAAGGATATAAGTTCTGCACATTTATACAGACATGGACATGGTCACTGGCCGAGCTTGCTCTCTGCAACGAAGAGGGGAGAGGGGCTTTGATCGCCGCAGCGACGAGAGGGAGTTGAGGGAAGGGGAGGGGAGAAAGAGGGAGAGTGCACGTCGGAGTCTAGGGTTTGGCCCGTCTGGCATGGCAGCGCCCCAAAGGAGTAGAGTGAGGTAGACCATAGGGAACCAATGCACAGGAGGTAGTGACCAATGTCGTCGGTGGCCCCTTGACCCTAGCCATCCACCATGGCACCATCGTCCCTGGCCCTGGTGCTCTGCACAGATCCGATGAGAGGAAGGACAGGTTTGCAGAGTAAGGAGAGAGGGAGGGAGGGAGGGAGGGAAAGCGTGAGTGAGAGAGCAAACCAGGAGCAAACGGATGGAGCCGACCACGGAGGCGCAAAGGGGAACCCCCACGCAGTAAAGTGGCAGCTGCACTGGCGGACGCGGAGGTAGCCATGGAGCCGCGGAGGCACCAAGGGGAAAACCCCCACACGGCATGGCGACGATTGTGCATCGGCGCCGCAGCCACCCAAGCAGCGGAGGTGGCGCGACGGGCAGGAAGAGGTGGCTAGGGTTTCGTAGCCGGAACTGGACGAGGCAGCGATGAGGAGGTGCCACGCCGGAGGCCACCGGCAGGCCCGGTGGTGCCTCTCCATGGTCGGGGACTAGCACCGTGGGGGCGCACGCGTGGCGCTACGCCGACTAAGGGCGTTGTCGCCGCCACCGCCACCGCAAGGGCCGGCCGTGCGGGATGGGGCAAGGGAGGGTGGCCTCCCACACTAGCACGCCGCCATAGGAGGCGACACGTGTTGGTGTGAGTGGGTGACATGTCTCTTGGTTGTGTTGATGTGCATGTGTGGAGCTCGGAGGTAATGGTCGATGGCGGGGTGAAGGTCAAGTAGAGATGTCATGCTAATGAACCAGGAGCGGTGAAGGGTAGACGTGAGGCTTGGACTGAGGGACCAGGAGGCCGGACAACCAGTTGAGGTAGTTGGCACGTGGCATCGGCAAGCAAGAGTACATGAGGATGAAGACAATATCGGTCGAGTCAAGACGGAGGGCGATGGCGTCGTGGCACCTAGTCATGGGCTTGCATGAGAGATACAAGTGTCATCAGTCAAGTCAGGAAGGAAGGCAAAGGCGTCGAGCTTGGTGGAGGTCGGACACGCATCGACATCGGTGTTGGCAGATGGGGCATAGCACGTACGCTCCCTCTATGACGCGGGTTTGGTGGTTGAGCCTCAAAAAACCACCGGCGATAGTTTCTAGATTTGGGCCTTAAAACCTGGGCAATCCAGTTTCTGAGTTTGGGTATCAAAACTCAGGTTGGACGGTTTACGGGTTTGGGTCTCAAAACTCAAGCAAAGGTTCCGAGGAGGAATAGGGCGACACGTGGCGGCATCGAGAAGCTTGCCTCAAGGCGAAGCCTTCTCATAAGGAGGCCCATGGCCATCGGATGAACATATTCTTCACAGTTGGACTAAAATATCCTTAGGCTAGTTAATTTGCTTTTATGTCAGTAGGGGTAGTTTGGGGATTAGAAACTTGTTAGGCTATAAATAAGAGATGACTCCCTCGTCTCATGTTGTCACTCTAGTCAGGCTTCTATTGTCTCCTTGCTAGGGTTTCTCAGCTGTTGTAGTGTCCCACAGTTAAATCTTTCGTCTATGTCAAAAACTCCAGGAAAGGTAGCAGTAACCACCTTGTCTCCTCTAGCTTTCATCTATCGAGGTTTTGAATAGCTGTCTTCTGTCTGTGTGATTTTCACTGTTTTTTTGTCCTATTTTTGTTCGTGACTTGTTATTTCTAGGCCGTTTGGTTCGTTCTTTTTACGTTGGTTCGTACTATAGCATGAGTTGAGGCTATGCTAGAAGTTAATTTGATTGAATCAACTCGAGTATGGAGCAATCGACGACTTTCGTTTTTTTGTGAAAAATGGAGTTCTTGCATGCAATCTGAATTTTCCGGAATTTGAGTTCGAATTGAGCGATGATTCTTTGGGGATGGCTTACAACTCCGTGGAGATTGTACAAAATTTAGGAATGATTTTCGGTGATTTGATCGGTTTTTTGTTTGTTTTTTTTGTCGCTCCCTTCTCTCTGCTTGGACCGTATTGTGTTCTGTTCGTCTGCTCGTAATCCCCATCCCGTCGGGAGCAGCGGTGGTCGGCGGCTTCAACTGGATCAGTGATACGAGCCCTGCAGGTGTTCGTCCTGACCTGACCGCCCGAGGCCCGACGTATACCAGGATCAAGAGCTACAGTGTCTACAGTGCTGAGTCCGTGCTGTTCTCTGTTCTATCTGTTTGTGTTTGTTCGTAGTGCTCTGTTCTTCCTCCGTTTTTTGCGTGCAAGGACCGTGTGGGCGCCAAGCAGCAGGTCTCGTGCCTGGTATAAAATAAGGGTGGTTAGCGCGCTTCGCTGCGCATGCTGTTGGTATGATTGTCAAAGTCTTATAAATGTCTTTGTTCTGCTGTGTATGGAAGGCCTAAGCAGTACACATGTATTTAGTTTTTATCTATAAATTTTGCACTTATTACATCAGATGTTTTTTGACCTTACATAGAGTATTAAATATAGACTAAAAATAACTAATTACATAAATTCAAAATAATTTATGAGATGGCTAATTTTTTAAGCCTAATCCATGTTTTGATAATATGGTGTTACATTAAACATTTGATAATTATTAATAATTAGACTTATAAATTCTCCTCACGAATTATTCTCCACTTATGCAATTAGTTTTTTAATAGTATTTAATACTCTAAATTAGTGTTAAACACCCGATATGACATCCCAAAACTTTTTAATTTGGAAGTAAACAATCTCTAAATATATATATATGAGTCACTATACCGGCATGCGACCTGCTTAAAAAGATATTTACATGTCGCGCCATAGGCATTGGCCGTATAAGCATAAAACACACGCAAATATTGAGAGGGCGTCATCCCACAATTAGAGTTTGTATTATTGGACGCGCTATCGTTACACCGGATTTTAATAGAAAAAAATACCTACAAAAATCTTAAAAATAAAAAATAAAAAAATAGAAAAAAGTAAAAGAAAAGGAAAAAAACAAAAAAAAAGCTACAGTAACTGAACGGTTGGGCGCCAATCCTCCCGCAGGTAAAGATTAGAATATGCCTCTTATCATTATTTCTTTTAAAACAATTATAAAAGACTTTTTTATTTCACCTATTTAAAAAACAGAAAGTTAAAAGCTAAAAGCAGAATCAAACCGGCTTTCAAAAATGAATTACAGAAAAATATCTGTTTTTGAAATAAAAAACGCTTCTAAAAGTAAACTCTTTATTGAGCTTTTGGATTTTGGACCAAAAACAAAGCTAAAAGTCCAACAAAAAGACCCTCAGAGCATCAAACCGAATTCGCTCAGCAGGAACGCCGCTCCCAGGCAAGCAGACCCTCAGAGCATCAAACCGAATACGTCTTGCTCCTCAATGTTTCGTGTATTCCGTCCCCTCTCTTTGAATTTCCTCTGTCCGGACCAAGCAGGCAGGCAGCATTAGAGTTCAGTACATAATTCCATTTAATTGCCTCCGTGAGTTATCTTTCGAGCAATCATTGGCTCATGTTTGAAGGGCCGTTCATGGTTTGCAAAGGTGCTAGCTGTGTTATGTGCATTTGTTCTCCAATTTAGGTTCTGCTTTTTGCGTTATCTTCTATGGTTCTAAGGATTTTATGTACATACTCTTGTCACTAGTTGATTTGGGTATTTTAGATTTAGAAACTTGCTTCTTCCACGTATGAGTTGAGTCCCTCATTTTCTGTCCTTCGGTTCGGGAGCAGCTTGTACTTGTTGGGGTGTCCCACTATGTTCTCAGGAAACATCCACCTACTAGTTGGGTCATAGATACGATCAGTGGCAGAGCTAGAGCAAATTTAAGGGGGTGCGCTAGCCTTTGGGTGCATATAATTTTATTATATTGGTACATATATAGTGAAAAATTGAATGTAATCACTGTTTTTCAGATTTTTTATGGGTGCGGCCGCACCCACCACCATGAATATAGATCCGCCCATGGATATGATGGTGTTTGCCTTATGCATTTGGTGGTGAATTTGAGACAGTGACCAAAATTATTTCGAGAAAAAAATTATACCTCTCATTTACCCCCCCCCTCTGGTTATCGTTTCAGATCCTTCAGATTGTCACTTAATTACCAAAATAAAACAAGGAGGTTTCAAAGGGGAGCGAGAGAAATGTGTCGCAATCTGTTATTGATAGGAATCAAATATAAGGTTGAGCCACTAGCGTTGCAGGATTTGTTTTTTTGTTTCTGACAGTCGTAGAGGTGTGCAGGTGTGGCAACTGTGACACTCTAGTGTCAAGCACTGCATTAGGAACCACATTAGCTACAAAATTTCCATAAGCAATGCATTGCATCATTTCATGTGCATGGAAGTGTTTTTGTCTTTGGTTTGTTTATTTGAAATTTGGTTTCAATAGGACTTGATTATTTAAATAAAATTTTTTCTTGGCAAATAATTTTATAAAATAGGTAATATTGAGTGTAACATTTTTCATGTAGACACCTTGACCTAGTTCAGTATAGTTTAATAATTTAAAAATGTGAGAACAAAATGATTTATGGCATAAAAATTGACTTTAGTTATGTGTAGACTAGAGGGATGATTTTCAGAAAAAGTGTCTTATATGAAAGTTGTAGAGAAAATTATTTTGAGCAACTTTTATTTTTGGGTCAAAGTCTAGTTTTGAGATTTTGAAACTGTTTTGGTTCGGTCAAAGTTTGGAAAGAGGATTTGAAAAAGAAAAGGGAAATGTTTTTCTTCCGCGCCAACTTTCCGGCCCACGCGGCCTTTCGGCCCAGCCCACGCCAGCCCGCGCTCGCGCCCACCCCCGCGCGGTGCGCGCGCCCGCCGGCGTTCGCGCCACGTGGTCGCCGTCCTCTGCCCCGAATCCGCGCCAGCCACTCCCCAGCCGATCCTTCTCCACCCGATCACGCAAGCGATCCCGTGCGGCCACTCATCGCTCGCCCTGGCCGCCGCGCCCACAACACCGCTCTGCCGCACACCGCGCGTCGGCCGTGGCCCCCGCCACGACCGCTGGTCCGGCCGAGCCGGTGAGCAAAAACCGAGCCCTGCTTGTTTCACTCCCTCACTCACCCCACACACTCGCATCGCTTCCGTTTGCTCTCTCTCTCTCGCGCGCACAAACCCGCACGGCAAGTCAGGCGCTCGCCACCGCGAGAGCACCACCGCCGTTCTGACCTCACCCGCTCGCCACCGTCCGATTCCTCTCGCACATCGCTCCGCCTTCCTCCCAAACACTCGGTGCGCACGCTTGCACCACCCTTCGAGCCGCATCTTCGCGAGAACACAAGGAGCCCCGCCGCGGTCGCCATCGACGCCGCCCGGAGCTCGCGATTGTTCCCCTTCTTCCGAAGCTTCTCCGCCTCCCTCCTTCACCGGCAAGCCTCACCAAGCAAAGGCAAGGTGAGAACACCCTTCTGCTAGGTCTCTACCGCCCCCTAACTCCCTCTCTTTCCCGGCCGAGCGCCATTCGCGCCGCCGTGGCACTCACACGAGGCCAAGCTCTTCCGGAGCTTCACCGGCCGAACCAACCCTTCTAGTAGCCACCCTAGGGTTCGCTCGAGCTTTCGCACCCTGACGGACCAGGATGTCAGAGATATCATCTATCGATGATTACTCCGACTAATCCAGGATGGCTTTAGAGATCCGAAGACTTGTAACGACGTGTACTTGGATTAGGACTCTAGTTTGTAACTTAGCCGAGTTGTAAAAGGAAGTCCTATAATTAGAATAGGACTCCTTTGATGTAACCGGTTAGGACTCGGTCTGTGCTAAGGCTCACCCGGATATATAAGGGGAGCCGGGCGCAGGCCCCAGAGAATCAAACATTGAATCATAACAATACACAAGGCACACGCCGCACTGGACGTAAGGTATTACGCTATTTAGCGGCCTAAACCAGTATAAATCGCTGTCCCTGTGTACTCGCCGAGTCCTACGAACGCCGATCCCCACCGAACAAATCGTCTGAGATTACTCAAGACGAGTTGCCGGTTAACAAACACCGACAGCTGGCGCGCCAGGTAGGGGCTTTCGGCGATTCGACGACCAAGAGCCCGGCGAACCACGACAACATGTTCTCGGCGGGGTCAATTTTTGTTTTTGGCTCATGGACTTGCATCGCGGATGACCAAGGAAAGCTGCACAGGCAGCTTGACACTGAATCGAAGCTGCAAGCCACGCCAAAGACAGAGGATCTGCAGATACATGGGTGTATGCCGAGTCTCTGAGTGATGAGTGATTGTCAACTCGGATGATGCGCATGTTCTTTGGCTTGTGTTGTGCAGGTATCGAGCACGGATATAGTGATCAGAGGCAAGGTGAAGGTCAAGTAGAGACGTGCCGTGCCGATGGACCGAGAGTGGCGAAGGGCGGACGTGAGGCTTGGACTAGGGGACCGGTGGCCCGAGGATCAGCTGTGGTGGCTGGCAGCCTGGGACAGCGACGAGCGAAGACTTGCGGTCATGTGTTGCCCGAGTCGTGGACTTGGGGACACGTGTCGGTGGACGGGGTGCACGAGCGGTGCATCCCTTCTACAGCTTCGGTTTGGTGGTAGAGCCAGAGAAAAACCATCGGGTGGACGGTTTCCAGGTTTGGGCCTCAAAACCTGGGCGCTGATGGTTTCCGAGTTTGGCCACAAAACTCGGGCTGAGGACGGTTTCCAGGTTTGGGCCTCAAAACCTGGGTGCTGCGGGTTTGCTGAGTTTGGGCCTCAAAACTCAGATGCTGGTGGGCTGGTTTCCCGGTTTGGGCCTCAAAACCGGGGGTTGGCTGGAAAGGCTGGTTTCCCGGTTTGGGCCACAAAACCGGGGGTGCAGAGCGGTGGTGGCACGTGGCGGCAATCGGGAGGTTGCGTCGAGGCAACGCTACGAGTTGTGCGGGCGTGGCCGTCGGATCCACCTACCATCGAGTTGGTCCAGAATAACCTTAGGGTTTAGCTGGTTCGCTCTGTAAGTAGTTAGGGGTAGAGTGGGAATTAGGAATAGTTAGAATTAGGATAAGTAGAGGGAGACACCCACCTCCCTTCCGATCTCAGTCATTTGCTCTTTGCTTCTAGGGTTTCCTGCTCTCCCAATCCCCTGCTGTAGCTAGTTGAGATCCGCAGAGAACCATACCTCTGTGTACTGGAGATTTTGAGGAAGTGAGGCCGTAACCTCACTGTTGTAGCGTGTGGTAGCCACACGGTTGCAATTTGGTGTTTGTGATTCGCGTTTTGTTTGTGTTCTTCGCGGAATCCTTTTTCTTCTCGTTTTTCCCGTCGCTTGATCTCTTTGCTTGGTTCATCTTTTATAAATCCATTTGAACCAAGTTGTTCTAGGTCGTGAGGCACTTCTTTCCACCGAAGGAATACACCTCTACCCTCATGGTCTAGGAGATCGATCGATTTTGGTTTCGGGTCAAGCTTTTCTCCCTTCCCCCGAATTTCTTTGATTCACTGATTTGGAGATAGGTTCGAGCCATGACCTCTTAGAGATAGCTCACTATCCTCCTTGTGACTCTACTCACCAAGTTTGATCCCTAGAGGATTCGTTTTGGGTGAGATCGAGTTGATTCGGTGGACGAACTATGAAATCGCGGGGTGACCGGACGCTGGCTGTTCATCGACCGGACACTCCCTGTGAGTCCGGTCGTTGAAGGCTCAGCTTGGCCTGTTTCGTGACTTGACCAGACGCTGGTTTCAGGGTGTGACCAGACGCGCCTCCTTCACTGTTCATCGTGCTTGTCTTCTATTTACCGGACGCACTGTTGTTGACCGGACGCTCCTTGCCCGTGAGTCCGGTCCAGAACAGTAAGGTTCCAAATCAGGGTTTGGTCGACCGGACGCATCCGGTGATTGTTAACCGGACGCAGGGTGAGTCCGGTCAGTAGTGTCTCAGGCTGTTTCGTTCGCAGTTCGCTCGCTCGTTGTCGGATTTGGTTTCCGACTTTTGCGTTGGCTTTCTAGAGTTGTGTAGTGTCCTGCTGTGCTTCTGGGAAGCATCCATCCTACATCTAGGGTCGTGGACATTAGCAAGCTCTAGGGTTTGTCTTTCGGGTGATTCTCGGGACAGTGGCTACTAGTTTCTGAAAGGAAATTTTGAAGCTCCCATTCACCCCCCCTCTGGTCGCTTTCTGGTTGCTTCTCGGTCCTTCAATTGGTATCAGAGCGGGTTAAGGATCTTCCACCTTAGCCGGTTCCAGATCCATAGAAGGCGACATGGATCGCGGCGTGGGCAAACCGCCGTTTTTCGATGGGACGAACTATGCGTATTGGAAGATACGCATGTCGGCCTATCTGCAGAGTTTGGGTGCTTCCATCTGGGATATTTGCAACTCTGCCGATTACGTGGTCTTGGCTGCTCGTGTCTCTCAGCTTCAGATCGATGAGCACGATGCCAATAGCCGAGCCTATAATGCTCTTTTCTCATGTTTGAGCATGAGTGAGTTTGATCGTGTTTCTCACCTCGCTACGGCTCGGGAGATTTGGGCTACCCTCATGCGCTTTCATGAGGGAACCTCTCAAGTCAAAACCCGTCTCTACGAGTCGTTCAAGCGAGAGTATGAGAACTTTCGACATATGCCTGGCGAGAACATAGAAAGTTTATTCGCTCACTTTCAGGTGATTGTCAACAGGATGAGGGCTAACAAGGAGCTGTTGTCTTTCGACGATCATGAGAGGGCTCTCAAGCTTTTGCATACTCTTGATCGGTCGGTGTGGGATTCCAAGGTTCAGGCGATCATCGAATCGCCTAACTATGAGACCCTTACGTGCGATGAGCTCTTTAGTAAGCTCAAGTCCAGTGAGATTGATGCCATGGTGAGGGCTTCTTATGAAAATCCTTCTGGCCCGTCGATGGCTTTGCTTTCTAGCTCTTCTGCTAACCCCTCTGGAGGTTTTGCACTCTCTTCTCTCATTTCTGTTACAGAGGAGCAGCTTGAGTCTTTGGGAGACGACGAGTTGGCTATGCTTGCCAACCGGTTCACGCGGTTTTACAACAACCGCATGAACCGTCGCCTCGGAGGAGGACGCTCGGGATGGTACGAGTGCGGCGACCCCGACCACTTCATCGCCAACTGTCCCAAGAAGAACAAGCATTCTGGGAAGGGCGATCATGGGCACAAGTATGACTCCGGCAAGCGCAAGGAGAAGTACGTCCCCGCAAGGCACAAGCGGAAGGGCGGCTTCAACAAGGAGTACATCAAGACGAAGTACTTGGAGAAGGCCCAAGCTGAGCAGCGTGCGTTCTTTGCCACGCTCAGCGACGTCGACGACTCGGACGACGACTTCGCTTCCTCAAGCGACGACGAGTCCGAGAAGAAGAAGAGGATCGAGGACAAGCTCAACGGCCTCTGCTTCTTCGCCGCCGACGACGACCTCTGCACCATGGCCCTCGGCAAGGAGGTCGACGACGAGCTGGTGGACACTCCTCGGAACGACGACGACGACGACACCTCCCAGGTATCTCTGACCCACGATGAGCTTTCCGCTGAGGTCGAGAAACTTACTGCCGCACTCCTTAGTCAAGATAAGTTGCTTAGGCGAGCCGCTAGAGAGCGCAAGGAGTTTAGGCAGAAGTAGGAGGATACAGTGAAGGAACTTGATTCTGTCAAGTCCACCGTGGTTGTTACTGATGAGGAGTGCGAGATGTGCACCACGCACATGACTGACCTTCTCACTTTGAGAAGCAAGTATGTTGCGTTGGTAGGAGAGGTGGATGAGCTGAAGGCTAGACCCTCGCTGTTGGGTGCGTGCAAGACTTGTCCTGTCTTGCAAACCGAGTTGGCAGAGAAGAATGCTAAGATTGAATCTCTTGAGAAGGCCAGCTCGGGTAGCACTTGTGTGACTAGGTGCGCTTTATGCGAGGGTTTGGAGATGAAGATTGCGAATGTGAAGCATGACAAGATGCAAACCGAGGAAGAAAACACATACTTTCGGACCATCTTGTCATGGGTGTCTTGTGGTGAGCCGCAGCTCGGGATGATGATCTCCCAATTCAAGCGAGCTGCTGGAGGTCCTGATGTAGGTTTTGCTCCGGGTGTTGATCTTTCTGCTTTTGGGAAGATTGGAGAGTCGAGTGGTCTTAACCCTTGTGAGAAGCCCAACTCCACCACTACTCCCAAACTTACCAAGCTTCCACCCAAAGAGCCGCTTAAGCCTACCACCAAGGATGGGGTGTTTGAAGAACCTCCGAGAGCTCCACCCAAGAACCAAGTGTGGCATCCCAAACCCAACCACCTGAAAAACAAGCTTGATACGATGCCACCTATCCAGGAGGAGTGTTTGCCACAGAAGGGCAAAGTGATCCAAACCCACAACCGTGTGTACCAACAACCCCCTTTGAGAGCGGTGAGGTACCATTGTGAGCATTGTGGGCGAGATGGACACTTGAGTGAGTTTTGCTTTCGGCGCAAGAGAAAGGCGCGCCGTGCTAGGGAGATGAACAACCCGGACATGTACCATCCTTTCCATGATGTACATGTGCCGAATGTTCAGAGGAGAGCTCCGAGGAGAGCTGCTAGGCCTAGAGGTGCAGTGCCTCAAGCTCCTAGGCCTAGGCCTCATAGAGAGCGTGCCCGGCGGGAGCCTGCTGTTGTGGGCTATGGACCCCGTGGCGGTGGCTTTGTAGTTGAGCGCTTTCCTCCACCGCGTTTTGAGTATCAGGGTGAGCGCTCCTTCCCCAGCGGACCACGTCTTTCTAAACATGGTGATCACTTCCTCCGTAGATGTGCTAGGAATGGTTTTTCTGCTAACCGTTCTTTTGAGCAGCCGGCCCAACACTGGTATTCTCCTTACTTCACTAACCCCAGTGTTGGCCCGTATGCTCACCCTATGTCTTTTTATTGATATAGTTAAAACGATTGGAGAACGTTTGGTTGGTGGATTCCAGGTGTTCGAGGCACATGACCGGAAACGCCAAGTGGTTCTCCAGTCTTAGTTCGGTCGCCGGAAAGGAGTATATCACCTTCGGCGACAACAGCAAAGGTAAGGTGCTGTCTCGTGGGTCTGTGCGAGTTAATGAGCACTTTGTGTTGTGCGATGTTGCTCCTGTTTCTAACTTGCATTTTAACCTTCTTTCTGTTTCGCAACTTTTCGATGATGACTATGAGATTCGTTTTAAACCGAATCTCAGTCGTATTTTGGATCCTCAGGGCAATCTTGTGTGTTTGATTTCGCCCTTTGGTAAAGTCTTTCGTGCGAATTTCTCGGAGTCTTTTGGCATTTCTCGTTGTCTTGTGGCTGGACCTTCCTCCTCTGATCTTTGGAAGTGGCATAGGAGACTTGGACATTTGAGCTTCGACTTGCTTGCAAGGCTTAGTTCACTTGGTCTAATCCGAGGATTGCCCAAGTTGCATATGGAGAAGGATCTTGTTTGCCATTCTTGTAGACATGGGAAGATGGTTGCCGCTCCTCACCATCCAGTGACTCAGGTCATGACCAAGCGCCCTGGAGAGCTTTTGCACATGGATCTTGTTGGTCCGGCTCGGGTGAGCTCGGTTGGTGGGAAGTGGTATGTGCTTGTTGTTGTTGACGACTTTTTGAGATATTCGTGGGTCTTCTTTTTAGCTGAGAAGACCGAGACTTTCTCCTTTGCTCGCAATCTGATTTTGCGTCTTCAGAACGAGTTCCCTTTGAACTCGATGCGAGCTATTAAGAGTGATAATGGTTCCGAATTCAAGAATTCAGATTTTGAGAAGTTTTGTAACTCCTTGGGTTTGGAGCATCAATTTTCTTCTCCCTACACACCGCCTCAGAATGGTGTTGTAGAGAGGATGAATCGGACCCTCGTAGAGATGGCCAGGACGATGCTCGATGAGCATAGGACTCCTAGGCGATATTGGGCCGAAGCAATGAGCACTGCATGCTATATTTCCAATCGCATTTTTCTTCGAGCTTTCTTGAAAAAGACCTCTTATGAATTGCGTTTTGGAAAACTCCCCAAGGTGAGTTATTTTAGAGTTTTTGGTTGCCATTGTTTTATACTCAAAAAGGGCAACTTGGACAAATTTGAGTCTCGTTCTTCTGACGGTGTGTTTTTGGGTTATGGCACTCACACTCGAGCTTATCGTGTACTTAACCTTGACACTAACCGAGTCATGGAGACATCCGATGTCACCTTCGACGAGACCATGGTTTGTCCTTCTTCTCGTTTTGAGCGTGCAGGTGATCATGAGGTTGGCGAACCTCTTTTTGATGACGAGGATGAGGGTGCTGAAGGTATGGATGATCCAGCACCCCCTCCACCTGCTGTGCCGCAAGGAGCGGCTTCTACGACGACTCACGGCCCCGACACTTCTTCTTCCTGGAGGCCGTGGGATTCGCCCCCCCCGAGCGATACCTTTTGTACCCGGGGAGGCACCAGCGGCTGTTGAGGGGGAGGCCACTTCGGCAAGGGAGGCGCCACGACACATTCAGCGCCAGCACCCGCCTCAGCAGATGATCGGCAGCATCGACGAACGCATCACCCGGTCAAGGCAAATCTCTCACTTTGCTCATTCTGCATTTGTTGCTGATTTTGAACCCCGGGATGTTGGACACGCTTTGACGGATCCAGATTGGGTCAATGCCATGCATGAGGAGTTAGAAAACTTTGAGAGAAATCGGGTTTGGGTTCTAGTGTCTCCACCTTCTGAGTATCATCCAATTGGGACAAAATGGGTTTTCAAAAACAAACAGGGAGAAGATGGCCATGTTGTGAGAAACATGGCCAGACTCGTAGCCCAGAGATATAGTCAGAAGGAGGGGATAGACTATGAGGAGACATTTGCTCCTGTAGCTCGTTTGGAGGCTACTAGGATACTCTTGGCTTTTGCTGCATCCAAAGGTTTCAAACTTTTTCAAATGGATGTCAAGAGTGCCTTCTTAAACGGCTATATAGAAGAGGAGGTGTATGTTAGACAACCCCCCGGTTTCGAAAATCCCAAGTTTCCAAACCATGTCTTTAAACTCCACAAAGCTTTGTATGGTTTGAAACAAGCCCGTAGAGCCTGGTATGATAGGTTGAAAACCTTTTTGCTTGCTAAGGGTTTTAAAATGGGATGTGTAGATAAAACGCTCTTTCTCCTCAAGCAAGGCACTGATACTCTCTTGGTCCAAATTTACATGGATGATATCATTTTCGGTGGTTCTTCTCACGCTTTGGTTGCCAAGTTTGCAGACACTATGAGCAGGGAGTTCGAGATGAGCATGATGGGCGAGTTGACGTTTTTTCTCGGGTTGCAAATCAAGCAATCCCGGGAAGGAACGTTCGTGCACCAGGGCAAGTATACCCGTGACATTCTGAAGAAGTTCGATATGGGTGAGGCCAAGCCTCTTCCAACACCCATGTCGACCACGACGGCCCTGGATGCGGACAAGGAGGGAGAAGCAGTGGACCAGAAGGAGTACCGGAGTATGATCGGGTCGCTACTGTACCTGACAGCGACACGCCCGGACATTCAGTTCGCGGTGTGTCTCTGCGCGCGATTTCAGTCTTCGCCGCGCACCTCTCACCGTCAGGCAGTCAAGCACATTATGAGGTACTTATCCTTCACTCCTGAGTTTGGGATTTGGTATTCTGCTTCCTCCAACCTTTCCCTTTGTGGTTATTCCGATGCCGATTTTGCTGGTTGTCGCATTGATCGCAAGTCCACTTCTGGGACTTGCCAGTTTATTGGTTCTTCTCTTGTATCGTGGTCTTCTCGCAAGCAGTCTAGTGTCGCCTAGTCTACCACGGAGGCTGAGTATGTTGCTGCAGCTAGCTGCTGTTCCCAGTTACTCTGGATGATGGCCACTTTGCGTGATTTTGGTCTGAGCTTTTCTCGTGTTCCTTTGCTTTGTGACAGCACGAGTGCGATTAGCGTTGCTAAGAACCCCGTGCTGCACTCGAAGACCAAACACATTGATGTGCGCTTTCATTTTCTGCGAGACCACTATGAGAAGGGTGATATCAATCTTCGCCATGTCGATACTCATCATCAGTTGGCTGATATTTTCACCAAGCCTTTGGACCAATCAACTTTTAATCGGTTGAGAGGTGAGCTTGGTGTGTGTTTCCCCTTTTAGATGGGGGAAACATTTTTGACTCTTGTATGATACACTGACTTTGTGTTTTTCAGTTGTTTTTGCTTCTTTTTGGTTTCTTCATGCATCTTTGCATTTCAGCATACGCTTTTACATTCTGAGCTTCATGAATATAGTCTGACGAATGTAACTATGCTCTGTGTAGTTCTTGCTCCGATGCTTTATGTAGATGCTGTAGCTTATGCTCTTTCTGATCACTGATATATACTGTGAGCTGAGCTATTTTTGAATGGTGAAATTTGATAATGAACTTAAAACTTGAAAATGTTCACCATTGAGATATGCAACTAGCATGTGTAGGATGTATCGAAGTCACATATGCTATTTTTGTATGCTAGGTTGCTATGTCTCTAGTGTTGAGTCATTCACTTGCTTGGTATGTCATATTCTGTTTAAAATCTGAACCAAGTTAAGTGAATTGAAAAGATCGAGATGGGTTTGCTTGTTGGCACCTCACAGTTTCGAGACTGTTTCTCATTGCACTTTGAGTTAAACTTGAGCTGTGTAGTGTATGACCGAAACTGTTGCTTTAAGCTTCTGATTGCTTATGCATAGGCTTCGCACAGTTGGAAAGTTAGGCAATAACAAGCATTCAACCTCTCGCAGTCATATGCTGATTTCTGGACTTGTGTAATTTCACCGCTGCAACTCCGATTAAAATTTGAAATCACAGGTATATGCTTCATTTTTCAATTGGTATCAGCATGATGATTGAACTGTGCTAGGGGTAGTTCACCTTGTATACATGTTTAGCACTTGTTTGACTTCCTGTTTACACATGTCTTGTGCTATTTTGATGGTGAATACCTTTTTGGCTGAAAACTGCTCTTTTTGCTCTCATTTCAAGACTTATTGATCAGTTTGAGCCTTTGCTAGCATTCTGTGCATTTTCTGAGTCATCGGGTCAGAACTCTGTAGAGGCTCTTTGCACTCTCTTGAGTATACTCCTGAAGCTCCTAACTTGCATTTTGACTCATATGCATTTTGGAAGGGGAGAAATTCTCTTGTTGGCACTTGTTGATGGTGCATTTTCTGAGGGGGAGCATTGTTCTTGATAAGTGCATTTTCAACTAAGGGGGAGAATTTGCAAATCATTACCCTCCGTTTCAACTAATGGGGAGCTTTCTTGGTTGTTTGCACTATTCAAGGGGGGGTTTTTGCTGCTTCCTGTTGGCCGTAAGGTTTTGGTATCGAGCTTTCGTTGCTAGTTGTGTTGAGCCTCTGTGCCTTTATCTTGAGGGACTAGCATTTTGCTTCGATTTCTTAATTGGTATTTGCTAGCGGTGTTGAGCCTGTTCTACCTCTTCTTGAGGGCTAGCTTTGCTTTGCTTGGTCGCGTCGAGCCGTTGCCCATGTCTTTGGGGACCAAGTTGTCATGCTCTTTCCACTTGACCTTCTTCGGCTTTGCTATGCTTTTGGGTCATTTGGTCGAGTTCTCTCTTCTCCTTCTTCTTCCTTCCTTCTTTCTATTATGATTTGTGTTGGTAGTTGACAATGCACTCATCAAGGGGGAGATTGCGGATACATGGGTGTATGCCGAGTCTCTGAGTGATGAGTGATTGTCAACTAGGATGATGCGCATGTTCTTTGGCTTGTGTTGTGCAGGTATCGAGCACGAATACAGTGATCAGAGGCAAGGTGAAGGTCATGTAGAGACGTGCCGTGCCGATGGACCGAGAGTGGCGAAGGGCGGACGTGAGGCTTGGACTGAGGGACCAGTGGCCCGATGATCAGCTGTGGTGGCTGGCAGCCTGGGACAGCGACGAGCGAAGGCTTGCGGTCATGTGTTGCCTGAGTCATGGACTTGGGGACACGTGTCGGTGGACGGGATGCACGGGCGGTGCATCCCTTCTACAGCTTCGGTTTGGTGGTAGAGCCAGAGAAATACCATCGGGTGGACGGTTTCCAGGTTTGGGCCTCAAAACCTGGGCGCTGATGGTTTCCGAGTTTGGCCACAAAACTCGGGCTGAGGACGGTTTCCAGGTTTGGGCCTCAAAACCTGGGTGCTGCGGGTTTGCTGAGTTTGGGCCTCAATACTCAGCTGCTGGTGGGCTGGTTTCCCGGTTTGGGCCTCAAAACCGGGGGTTGGCTGGAAAGGCTCGTTTCCCGGTTTGGGCCACAAAACCTGGGGTGCAGAGCGGTGGCGGCATGTGGCGGCAATCGGGAGGTTGCGTCGAGGCAACGCTACGAGTTGTGCGGGCGTGGCCGTCGGATCCACCTACCATCGAGTTGGTCCAGAATAGCCTTAGGGTTTAGCTGGTTCGCTCTGTAAGTAGTTAGGGGTAGAGTGGGAATTAGGAATAGTTAGAATTAGGATAAGTAGAGGGAGACACCCACCTCCCTTCCGATCTCAGTCATTTGCTCTTTGCTTCTAGGGTTTCCTGCTCTCCCAATCCCCTGCTGTAGCTAGCTGAGATCCGCAGAGAACCATACCTCTGTGCACTGGAGATTTTGAGGAAGTGAGGTCGTAACCTCACTGTTGTAGCGTGTGGTAGCCACACGGTTGCAATTTGGTGTTTGTGATTCGCGTTTTGTTTGTGTTCTTCGCGGAATCCTTTTTCTTCTCGTTTTTCCCGTCGCTTGATCTCTTTGCTTGGTTCATCTTTTATAAATCCGTTTGAACCAAGTTGTTCTAGGTCGTGAGGCACTTCTTTCCACCGAAGGAATACACCTCTACCCTCATGGTCTAGGAGATCGATCGATTTTGGTTTCGGGTCAAGCTTTCTCCCTTCCCCCGAATTTCTTCGATTCACTGATTTGGAGATAGGTTCGAGCCATGACCTCTTAGAGATAGCTCACTATCCTCCTTGTGACTCTACTCACCAAGTTTGATCCCTAGAGGATTCGTTTTGGGTGAGATCGAGTTGATTCGGTGGACGAACTATGAAATCGCGGGGTGACCGGACGCTGGCTGTTCATCGACCGGACGCTCCCTGTGAGTCCGGTCGTTGAAGGCTCAGCTTGGCCTGTTTCGTGACTTGACCGGACGCTGGTTTCAGGGTGTGACCGGACGCGCCTCCTTCACTGTTCATCGTGCTTGTCTTCTATTTACCGGACACACTGTTGTTGACCGGACGCTCCTTGCCCGTGAGTCCGGTCCGGAACAGTAAGGTTCCAAATCAGGGTTTGGTCGACCGGACGCGTCCGGTGATTGTTAACCGGACGCAGGGTGAGTCCGGTCAGTACTGTCTCAGGCTGTTTCGTTCGTAGTTCGCTCGCTCGTTGTCGGATTTGGTTTCCGACTTTTGCGTTGGCTTTCTAGAGTTGTGTAGTGTCCCGCTGTGCTTCTGGGAAGCATCCATCCTACATCTAGGGTCATGGACATTAGCAAGCTCTAGGGTTTGTCTTTCGGGTGATTCTCGGGACAGTGGCTACTAGTTTCTGAAAGGAAATTTTGAAGCTCTCATTCACCCCCCCTCTGGTCGCTTTCTGGTTGCTTCTCGGTCCTTCAGGATCTCGCTCAGAGCCTAGCAAATCTAGCAATCCAAGACCCGCAAAACCCTGGGGACCATGCAGAAGCGCCCGACTCCTACTCCAACTCAAAGTCTGAAGCAAAGGACCCGGACACCAGCTATGGCATCACCTTTGGGCTATGGAACCCTGCTAAGAACTTCCAGAACCTGATCAGTGCAAGATTCAAAGAGTATCAGCAGATACCTTTGACGGGAGCTCAGCAAGGACTCGTTTTTAGCTCCACCAAGGAGGGTAACATTGTCCATTGGCCAATTTAGCCTGTCCCGGCTAGACTGGTTGGCACAATTGACCAGCAACTTCCATACCAGCACGGACATCAGCTCCCTTTTGAGGAACATTTCTCCACAACGGAACTAATCTCCAGCACTTCTACTTTGGAATCAGTAACACCGGGATCATCAAACCAGGGCTACACTCGTGAAGTCTTCATGGCGGGGCATCAGTCATCTCTACGACCACCAACCCCACCAGATGTCTGTCAAGACGATGAAACTCTGAGTATGATTTCTGACAATGATCCGGAAGGACCCGGGGAAACCGAGTCCTCGAAAGCTGAAAGAATCCGAAGGAATAGAGCTAAGGAGGCCCGCAGAAGGCGAGCAACTCACCGCAAGGAAGCTGTAGATCGCTACAATGCACGACTAGAAGAGTACAACACCCGGAGGCGTCTGGAAGTAGAGGCAGAGCGTCAAGCTCGCACTGAAGAGAACCACTCCCAGGATGATCTTAACAGACGACGCCCTAATTGTTCTCGCAACCTAGAACCCGAGTTCATGAGGGTCGCCGGCCATAAAGTCTTCCAGACTCCCTATCAAAACATACTAGCTCTAGCTACGGAGATGGGAGCCAAGACCAATCGCACCCCTGATGAAGAGCGACGACTGGTCATGCTTCAGACTACCGCACTCCAACTACGGGGGCGGAATCTTGAATCCCTAGCTGATGAGCAAGCTTCATCACACCCGAGCCAGAGGCGGCCGGTTCAAGAGCGACTCGGTCGTATCCCAGCGAGGAGCCGTCTGGGCCACCGAGTACCCGATCAAGATGAGGGAGGAGCCGAATCTTCATACAGAGGAGTCGCAGTTGCAGCATCCGACGCAGTGGATCGCTTCCCCTGCTTTTCCCAAAGGCTTCGAGCAGTCTCGTTCCCGCGAAAATTCAAACCCAGGAACTACTCCAAGTACGACGGGAAGACAGAACCTAAACGATGGCTCAAGCTGTATGCTCAAGCAGTCGAGCTAGCTGGTGGAAGCAACGACGTCAAAGCACTCTACCTCCCAATGGCTCTAGAGACAATGCCGCTTGCTTGGTTTGACAGGCTTAAACCCGAGTCCATCGACTCCTGGGAACAACTACATCGTATCTTCATTGAAAACTTTGCTGGTGTCCTAGAGAGATCAGATCCCGGACTAAGCTCAGAACCTGCAAGCAACAGAAAAATGAATCAATGTGGGAGTACTATAGGCGATTCTCAGAAATCCGCTCTACAGTATCCAACATCACAGACAGAGAAGTAATTGACCTCTTTGGCAACGGCATTTGCGAAAGGTACAATTACAAAGATTTCATCAAGCAGGACCCGACCACCGCTGACGAGTTCCATCGGGCTGTAAACTCCATGATGGCGACAGAGGAACGCACACAGGAACGCTTCCCCGATAGAAACACGCAAGGTGATCGAGGAAACAACCTAAGAGGCAACCAGGCACCACAACAAAATACCCGAAAAAGGGCAGGAGATAATACTGTTGCTACCATGGAGCCTCAGAAGAAGGGAAACAAGCCATTCACCTTTGATGACTTACTCGACGGACCCTGCCCCTTCCATCCGAAAGGTGGACATCAAGCAAGGCACTGCCGACAGCTCAAGGAGCGAGGCTTGAACTCCGACTTCAACAAAAACAAGAAAGACAAAGGCAAGAAGACAGCTGAGGATCCTCAACAGGACGCCGGTGGCTTTTAGCACCCCAAAGGAACCATTAATGTCATCTTTGGGGGAGTAACTACCAGCGACAACAAGAGGCTTCAAAAGCTTTCCCTGCGAGAGATCATGTCCACCGAACCAGCGACACCCAAATACCTCGACTCGTCCGAACATCCGATTAATTTCTCCAGAGCAGATCAATGGACCAGTGTTTCCAATGCAGGCCATTACCCGCTAGTTTTGGACCCCACGATCGCTGGATATACACTAGGTAGGGTACTCATCGATGGCGGAGCAAGACTCAATGTTATCTTTGCAAACACCCTACGAAAGATGAATCTAGATCTCGCAACCCAGCTCACACCATCAACCGCTCCTTTCTACGACATAGTACCCGGAAAAGCGGTTGTACCACTCGGAAGGATTATACTACCCGTCACTTTTGGAACTCCGATCAATTACAGAACGGAGTACATCAGTTTTGAGGTAGCCGACTTCGAATCATCGTATCACACCATATTCGGGCGACCTGCTATTGCCAAGTTTATGGCAGTACCCCACTACCCGTACCTCTTATTGAAGATGCCGGGTCCCAAAGGAATCTTAACCTTCAGAGGCGACTTGAAGCGGTCATTTGATTGCGACACAGAGGCTGTCCAAATCGCTGAAAAAGCTCAACTCACCCTGGAAGTACAAGAACTCGCTCAGATGGTGCTTAATACCAAGCCTGGAGATTCAGAAATCCCAACAAAGAAGGCGGGTACTATTCAACCATCAGCAGAAGTCTCCACAAAAGCCATTGACCTGGAAATCGGTGATCCTTCCAAGACAGCGGTTATCAGTGCTCACCTATCTGAAGAATAGGAACTCGCGCTCACCAAGTTCCTTAGAGCAAACAAAGACATATTTGCTTGGAAACCAGCAGACATGCCTGGGGTCCCAAGGAATTTGGCTGAGCACAGATTAGAATTAAAGGAAGGCTCTAGACCTATCAAGCAAAGATTATGACGATTTTCACCAGAGAAGAAAGAAGCAATCAAAAAAGAAATAGCCAAGCTACTCGCGACCGGATTCATCAGAGAAATCCTCCACCCCGAGTGGTTAGCTAACCCAGTGCTAGTCAAGAAGAAGAACTCTGCTGAGTGGCGCATGTGTGTCGACTACACAGACCTCAACAGGCATTGTCCAAAGGATCCTTTCGGATTACCAAGGATAGACCAAATAGTTGATGCCACCGCAGGCTCCGCCTTACTCTATTTTCTGGATTGCTACTCCGGGTACCATCAGATTGCCCTCAAAGAAGAAGACCAACCCAAGACATCGTTCATTACTCCTTTTTGAGCATACTGTTACAAAACTATGTCCTTTGGGCTAAAGAACGCGGGGGCTACTTATCAACGCACCATCCAAGATTGCCCGGGTGATCAGATTGGCCGCAATGCAGAAGCTTATGTTGATGATGTAGTCATAAAAACAAAGGATCCGACTACCCTGATATCAGACCTAGAGGAAACCTTCAACCGATTACGTGCGTATCAATGGAGACTCAATCCAACCAAATGCGTCTTCGGGGTACCCTCAGGACAGCTACTCGGATTCCTCGTTAGTCATCGAGGCATCGAGGCTAGTCAAAAGCAGATCACAGCTATCATCAACATGAAGCCACCTACCTCTGTACGAGACGTTCAGAAACTCACCGGGTGCATGGCTGCGTTAAATCGATTTATCTCACGGCTCGGAGAAAAGGGATTGCCTTTCTTCAAATTGCTTGAAGCCGGTGACAAATTTCAGTGGACAGAAGAAGCAGACAAGGCTTTTGAACAACTCAAAGGCTATCTTACCAATTCACCCATACTGACGCCGCCGGAGCCCAGGGAACCAATGATGCTGTATATCGCAGCTACCACACACGTTGTCAGCACATCAATCGTGGTGGAGCGCAAAGACGACAAGCACATCTACAACACCCAACGACCAGTTTATTACATCAGCGAGGTACTATCTGACTCGAAGGTCAGGTACCCGCAAGTACAAAAACTGCTCTATGCTTTACTCATATCCTCAAGAAAGCTGCGACACTACTTCGAAGCTCATGAGATCATGGTAGTCACGGATTTTTCTTTAGGAGAAATCCTTCACAACCGTGATGCTACTGGAAGGATTTCCAAGTGGGCAGTTGAATTAGGGGCACTCAACATCAAGTTCACTCCGAGGAAAGCTATCAAGTCTCAGGCCCTAGCTGATTTTGTCGCTGAATGGACTGAAATACAGCAGACTAGAGACAACGCTACTCCCGATCATTGGAAGATGTACTTTGATGGGTCCCTAAAACTCGGAGGAGCAGGAGCCGGAGTCCTTCTTGTATCACCCGCGGGTGAACAGCTCAAATACGTTCTGCAAATATTGTGGCCAGCCACCAACAACGAAGCAGAATATGAGGCACTGCTCCACGGACTTAAACTAGCAGTCACTTTGGGCATTAAGCGGCTATTAGTCTATGGCGATTCTTCCGTGGTCATTCACCAAGTTAATAAAGACTGGGACTGTACCAAAGAAACAATGAACGCCTATTGTGCTGAAGTACGCAAGCTGGAAAAACACTTTGCAGGACTGGAACTCATTCATGTTACCCGGGATCTTAACGTGGCAGCAGACATACTCGCGAAATTGGGCTCCGACAGAGCACAAGTTCCCAGTGGTACCTTTGTCCATGAGTTATCCAAGCCTTCAATCCAAGAGAAGGAGGAGTTCGAGCCAGAACCCGCAACCCAGGTCCTATCTCTAGCACTCGACTGGACACGAGTTTTCATTGATTACTTCAAAGAACATAAACTGCCAAGCGACAAAACTACAGCAGAGCAAGTCACCAGGCGTAACAAAAACTATGTTCTAGTCGGGGATAAGCTGTATCTACGCGGAACTTCATCAGGGGTCCTCCTCAAGTGTATTACACCAGAAGAAGGCAAGGAAATCCTGAATGAAGTCCACTCTGGGTCCTGCGGTAATCACGCAGCTTCAAGGACACTAGTCGGAAAAATCTTCAGGTCAGGATACTACTAGCCCTCAGCTTTAAAAGACGCGGAAGACTTAGTCCGCCGCTGTCAATCATGCCAGTTCTTTGCCAAGCAGCAGCACGTACCCGCACATGAACTGATATGCATCCCTCCGTCATGGCCCTTCTCATGCTGGGGACTCGATATGGTGGGTCCTCTCAAGCGCGCCCCAGGCGGATTCGAGTACATCTACGTTGCAATCGACAAATTCACAAAATGGATTGAGTACACGCCCTTGGTCAAATTCGATGCTACCAAGTCAGTCCAATTCATGCAGAGCATCTTTCACCGCTTTGGAATGCCGCATAGAATCATCACTGATCTTGGGCCCCCCTTTACAGCTATCAAATTCAAGTCATGGGCCAGCGACTGTGGAATCAAGATAGACTACACATCAGTTGCTCACCCTCAGTCCAATGGCCAAGTTGAAAGAGCAATCCCCCTGATTCTCGCTGGATTAAAACCAAGGCTATTTGACCTCCTAAAAGATCACGGCGGAACGTGGGTTGAAGAATTGCCTAAGGTAGTCTGGGGGCTACGGACACAACGAAGTCGGGCAACAGGCCAAACACCTTTCTTCCTGGTATATGGCACTGAAGCAATCCTACCGGCTGACTTAATCTGGAACTCCCCACGAACGGAGCGGTACAACGAGGGCGAAGCTGATGATACCAGGCGGTTAGAAGTCGACAGCCTTGAAGAAGCCCGACTAACCGCACTTTTTCAGTCAGCAAGATACCTTCAAGGGAGGAGGCACTATTATGATAAGAACATCCATCACCGCACCTTCCAAGTAGGTGACATGGTGTTGAAGAAAATTCAGAACACCGTTGGACGTCACAAACTCATGAGTCCATGGGAAGGTCCTTATATTGTATCCAAAGTAACAAGACCCGGGTCATTTGAGCTAGTCACTGAAGATGGATCTCCACTGCCAAATTCATGGAATATTGAGCACTTGAAGAAATTCCATACTTAAGGACTACGCTACAATATTGATTCAGGGCAATTGTATTTATTAGTCGGATAATAATAAAGTTTGAAGTTCATACGACATAAAAACTTTTATCCAGGCTATTTTCTACACCTCATCACGACTATTCAGTCGCATAACAGTCTCTGCAATAGCAGGGCTTACCTCCGACTAATATATAATATTACTCGGATAGATTGGTTCAGCGGAAACCATACTTGAGTTACGAGCTTCGAGCTCAATACAACTCACAAGGTAGTACGGCTTAACACCCGGCTATCAGCCTATAGCGAATATGGAATCCACCATAGTGGAGGCTAGTTCCTATAAGGCGTAACAAGGCGGGATAGTACTCACCCTGTTACATACATCCTGGACAGAGGTCCACCCACCTTCGCACTCAAGCTGCGATCGTCAAGAGGATATGATTCACCCAGAAGGAACCAATTCTACGGTCCTTCAAGAGGTGCTTGATCTTCGTTATCCCTTGAACAAGGGTACTAAGAGTAGTACTCGGGCAAGACTAAGTTCTCTACACAATGGTTAGAGAAACGAAGTCACACGACCCAAACTAAAGTGCTAGCGAGCACTCAGATAGACTCGTCTAATTAGACGCCTGGTCATACATCCATAACAAATAAACTCAACCCATTGCCAAAGAAATTTGCCGCAATATGGAGTTGGACATACATGCAATTCACAAGATTCAAAAGTAACCAATATTTTTGATATCTTATAATAATTGTTTTCAGGAGATACAAGCTGCAGAGACTGAGGAGTCTAGACTACTCTACAAGATCTAATATCTGTGAGTACTCCTCCGCGGCGGCTTTCACCTCCTCTTGCATTGCCGCAAGGTCCTCGTCACCTTTGTCCTCTGGAAGGGTCATCAGAGCGGACAGGTCAAAGGACGGCAGATGCAACCGCAGCGTTGCCATCAGACCCTGCACCACGGAGATCGACATATCTTTGATGTATTGCGCCAGCCGCCCAGGTGCAGCCTTGGCCCGTTCAATCAAAGACTCCTCGACTCCTGCCGACGCTGGAATCATATTGAGCAGGGGCTCGATAGCATGCTCCAAGGCCATCAGGGAATCCCACGACTCCTTCGTAGACTTCAAAGCCTGCAGAAGGTCCCGGTCAGCACCCTCACGCATCAATTTGGCTTCTTGAAGAACACTCTGCGCGTTAGCAAATACCTCTTCAAGCTCCGCCTGCTTCCGATTGAAGGCGTTCTGCCACCCAGAAGCCAGGTTATTCGCATCTGCATACACAACAGTCAGTTATCATGTCATCCGACTAATATTATGGAGCAGAACGACATAGAAACTCCAAGTATACCTTCAAGCTGCTTTTTAGAACTCTTCTTGAGCTCCTTCAACTTCTGTTCCATGGCAGCAGACTTGGATATCAGCCCAACCTCTCGGTCGTTAGCAGCGTCACGCTCCGCTACCACTTCCTTGAGGTTGCCTTGGAGTTCATTAATACGATTATGCAGAACCTGGGTGGCTACCTTCTGGCTAATTTGGTCCTAGGCAATATAGTCCCGGAGCTCTTGGTTTTCACGAGACAGCTCCTGGCGGATCCGGGTGACTTGATCTCTAACCTTGAAGTCAAAGGACTACAATACAATAATATCGTGAGTACTCGGATGAGTTTACAATATAACAAGAAGAGATTGAGACTCTTACCTCAACAAATTGGTGAAGAGCTTCAAAAGGAGCCCTCACCTGATCCCTCAGCTCCTTCAGCCGAGTAAGATCCTGATCATACCCGGATACGTCAAGCGTAGCTCCTTGGCGCGAGGACTCGGGTGCATCTAAAGATCCTCCCTGCTGACAAGCTGAGCCCTCTGCATGTATCTCCGTCAAGACCATGTCCAGGGTAGGTTCGTTCGGCTGTCGTGTATGAAAAAACCAGTCACTCCACACTCGGTCAAACTCCAATTGAGCGGGGGAACGAAAAATGGAGTACGGCCAACCAACCTGAGGCAATGGAAGAGTATCCGCGTCAGGAGCAGCATCGGCCCGAGACTTGGACGGAGAAGAGCCAGGCAGCGCATCTACCTGACTGAATGTTGGCGGCACGCTAGAGTCATCCTTGGCCAGCGGCTCCGACCCCTCTACCGCCTGAGGATCAGGAACGGTGCTTGAGGCTGTTGCACCTGGTTTTGCCTTCCTGCAAGCAGACAAGTATACATGTCAGTATTAGAACTCTGTGTACACTGTACAAAACTGAAAACTTACTTCACGAGCTTCAAAGGCTTTGGTAGCTTCAAGAGCGGCTGTCCCAGAAGCGGGTCTGAAGTCGGAGGTTTCTCAGACACCACACTGCTTGAAGTCCCTTGCGCCGTCCCAGCATCTGATACAGCGACATACATAAGATAAGAGATTATCAACACTCAAAAGAACTACAAAGTACTCGGGTTTTCCCTTACCAGGAGCACCCAGCTTACAGTGCTTTTCAGCCAATTCTTGTGATAAAAGAACTTTGCGACATGCACGGCGATTACCAGTGCGGGCCCTCTTGGAGACAGGTCCTCCGGTTTCCTGCTGAGGAGTCGGCGATCTCTTCCGGCTACTCTCTGCTTCCGGGTCTATGAGCACGACATCAGAATCAGTCGAGTCTGTGTCAAGCCAATCCAAATTGGCAGGAGAGCTTGGTTTGTTTGGAAGGTCCTCACTTCGGATAGGACCCTCCAAGGCTATGCCTCCACCTTATTTAGTCGCCGGAGGCAGGGGAGGACAATCATTGTTATCTCTCCCCCGGCCCTAAAAAACAGAAGGATATCTAGTCAGGTCAGATGGATATCTATTCTGAATCTCGACGACACGACAAATTAAGTACTTACCTGAGGAGGAGGATTAATGGCGGAGAAGGATGTCATCACTGGAGCAAGACGTTCATGGCTCTTAAGCAGCCGGTTCACTCTCCAGAGGACTTCGCAGTCTGCCAATTGCTCGACAGTGTGGCGACCCGGGTCGTTCTTACCCAGGTATTCGAACCCAAAGTTGGCTCGCTGCTGAAGCGGGTGGATGCACCGGGCAATAAAGTCTTGAACGACGGTATATCCGGTCAGCCCATTGATTATCAAAGCGTCTATCATAATGAGGAGGGGTTGGATAGCCCCTACTTCTTCACTTGTGAGCTTCTCCTTCCATTCACGTCACTTCTGTGGTGGCCATCCATCATGACGACGAAGAGCTGGAGGTGGGTTACCCATATAGAACCACTCAGCAGCCCAGTCTTTTACCGACTCTGACAACTCAACAGTTATATATTGATTGGCTACTTCCAATCTAACCAGAAGACTAGCCCCTCCGACTACTTCGGTATTAGCGTCACTAGGATGACACTTAAACCAGAAAAAGTAGCGGAAAAGGGTAATAGAGGGACATATCCCAAGAAAAGCCTCACAGAGATGGGCGAAGATTGCAATATGAAGAACCGCATTGGGAGTAATATGGTTTAGAGTCAAACCATAGTAATGCAGCAATCCACAGAAGAAATCCGAAGCAGGAAGCCCCAATCCCCGCTCTACGAAGGCTTTAAACATCACGATCTCCGTGGTGTTGGGGACCAGAGCGCGATGATCAGTGGGTACCCTCCATCCATCCAGTGGTTGCGCCCGCAGCAATCCTTGCTGCGCCAGGAATGCCAGTTCCGCCATGGTAGTGTCCGGCTTTTTCCACGCCAAGACATCAGTTGGCGGGTTCAGATGCTTAGGCTTTCCGGTGATGGTGATCCTAACTTTTCTCTTCTCCGCTGCAGACTGCCTCTTGGGACCCATGTTAGTAACAAGAGATTTTCTACGCATTCACTGTGGAATTGGCTAAGGGATTTCTAGCTCTGAAGGCAATGGCTTGATGAAAGCGTGAGGAAAGCACAAGCCCGGTGGCGGCTTATTATAGATCTGTTTTGATAACCGTTTGGCTTTCCTAAACGGCGTCATGGCAACATCTGTAACCCTAACGGCTGGGAACACGTGTCAGACGACGTTAGAGATAGAGAACAGGAACAGTAAACAGACAAGTTTTCCTTCCGCAAGATACATTTAGTACTCGGGCAACAAGACAGAGGACTCGGAAAATATTCCAAGTACCCGGATCTTCGTTATTATTACTCGGAATTACAACAAAGATGCATGGAAACATCTTGAGATACAACAACTTTCAACAGAAGTCCAATCAAGGTGTAAAATGCTACTCTAGTGAATTCAAGGTAAATAGCCTTGATGCCTATTGCACCAAGGACAGGGTTCAGTGAGACGCAGTAAAGCAGACACAGAACCTTGGGTAGACACTATCTTTTCAGTGCATCCCAAGGTGGGTCTTTGGTACCACCCCAGTACTCAAGGAACTCGGGGAAGACCATCACACTCGCCGCCCTTTTGACAACCTGTGACTCCGAGGTTATCTACGAGTGGTAGTCACAAGAGTTCTTCTAGGCGCACCTCTGTGTCCCTCTGCTCGCGACCACTTGGAAACCACCCTAACGGATGGTCCCTTCACAAGAGTTCTTCTGGGCACTTCATCTATTCTACAGAAGGAAGACACCCGGGGGCTCGATCATCTCAGCTACTGCTATTACAATACCCATGTAACTAATAAGAAGTTCTACACTCTCGAAAGATATGAGCTCTTTGCTTCCCAGGCAGGGTATTTATAGGCGGTTTCTTCTGGGTCTATAGACCAGGTTCATCAACAAGAGTGATTGCTGGACCAATAATTCAACCAATGTACTGTGGTGCATGTGAAGCTCGGTATGGGTAACAGAGCTGTTTCTCACACGCACTTCAAGACGAAGCCGACAAAGTTTGCAGTTGCAGAAAACGACAAACATCATTATTGTGCACAGTTGGAACAGTCACCGGTCAATAATTGCTGGCCTCTTGGTAATTTTTATTCAGTGGGGGGTGATACGGGATGTTTGTTGAAAACATTACCCACCTGAAGCTGAACTATTATTACTCGGATGGTTTAAGCAATAGATTGGTGTCATATTCCGACTCCTCAAGACCTTAATAGATTACCTAACGACTTCATTTAGAAGACCCCGAGAACCGACTACTATGGTACTCGGAACTCAGGCTCGGGGGCAGCAGGGTATAATCTATAAAGAAAATGTTTTTTTTCTTATTCAAGATTTACCCAGAAAAGGCTCCAAAGATCCTCAAAGTTATTATAAATAACAAGAGGCTCGAGGGCTACACCCTATGGGTGCACTTTTTGTAAAAAGCACACACTATGGAATTTCTTTACTCTCGGAGCACTTCAAGATTTCTCAAGGCATTACTCGGAGATTCTCAAGAAGAAACTAGAAGATAACGTTGTGAAGAAATGATGAAGAGCCCGGGGGCTTGACGGACCAGGATGTCAAAGATATCATCTATCGATGATTACTCTGACTAATCCATGATGGCTTTAGAGATCCGAAGACTTGTAACGACGTGTACTTGGATTAGGACTCTAGTTTGTAACTTAGCCGAGTTGTAAAAGGAAGTCCTGTAATTAGAATAGGACTCCTTTGATGTAACCGGTTAGGACTCGGTCTGTGCTAAGGCTCACCCGGATATATAAGGGGAGCCAGGCGCAGGCCCCAGAGAATCGAACATTGAATCATAACAATACACAAGGGACACGCAACACTTGACGTAAGGTATTACGCTATTTAGCGGCCTGAACCAGTATAAATCGCTGTCCCTGTGTACTCACCGAGTCCTACGAACGCCGATCCCCACCGAACAAATCGTCTGAGATTACTCAAGACGAGTTGCCGGTTAACAAACACCGACACACCCGCCAATTTGGCCGGCGACCACCGGAGACGGCCTAGCCGAACACCACCGCCACCATCGTCCGCCATGGCTCGCCGCCGCCGAGCTACGGCCACCCACTAGCCAAACCATCACCACCAATGGGTTCGCCTCGTCGAGACGAATTCACCGAGCCCAACCCACCGTCGGCGACCTCGCCGTCGGTGAGAAACCGCCGGTCAACCTATTCCTCTGTTCGGCTTCCACCGACAAGTGGGTCCGTTGACCCCCGCTGACCCCGCACGTCAGCCACTCTTGGTCCATGGGCCGAGTCCACGCAAGTTTGGGCCGGGAGTTTCAAAATGTTTTTCTTTTTGGTTTATTTCCAGGGAAAACTTGTTTATCTTATGTAGCACGTTTTAATGATCCGAATGAGGTGCTTCTAGTTTTGCTAGCTTGTTCATGAGCAGATCTATCAAAGAAAAATGTGAAAGTATTTATGGTAAAAGTTTATGGTGCTGTTTTAATTTAATTCAGTTTATGTGCTTTTGTTAAATAAATGGGATTACATGTTTTCTGGTTGAATTAATTCATGGGAAAAATTGTGTAAGTTTTTTATCAAGCTATGTGTCTGTGAAAAAGTTATGAGGGCCTACTTTTGTAGAAAAAAATATTTGTTTAGACTTAAATGCCTTTTTAGCTGTTTTTTTAAAATATATGTTAAAAGAAATATGTGTGGAAATAAAATATGGAAAAATTTATGTCGTCTCTGGGTACTATGTTCAAGCTGAGAAAATTGCTAGGCATGGGATGTTGTATGGAAAAAATGAGAAGTTAGTACAAGTGTGCTTTTCTGTGTTTTTGTTAGAAAATTCATGCAGAAAAGAATATAATGTTTCTGTTCATGGAACTTTCTTGATAAATATGAAATATAGAGTAGAATCTGGGAAAAATATAAAAATGAGGATTGCACCCTTTTGCAGTAGGGTTGCAGATCAAAGGGTTTATTTTGGCATAAACTTGTTTATTTTGTGTAGGATTAGGTGTTCATGCTTAAGCAGTAATTTCTCTGCAGTAAGACTGCAATGTGAAGATGAAGCTACAAAAAATGTAAAATTTGCTGTTTGACACTTTTCAAAAGAAAAGTTAGTTCAAAGCACCCTTTTGGCAATTTATTTCATCTTTTTGTATCTGCTGTTCAATAATTTATCTCTTGCTAAAATTTGTGCAGTGGAACCCAGTGGGTGTAGGTTACCTACTGTAATTTTTGTGGATTTTTCTGGATTCGGAAAAATGTACTTGCTATTTAAACCTAGGTTTCTTTTGAATTAATCAATGGAAAATAGTTGAGTTAATGGTTCTATTTAATGCAGTCGTTAAGTGTTTTTCTCAATGTCAAAAGTTGTTCAACAAGTTGGTTTTGTTGGTTTGCAACAAAAGTTTACTTTACATACCATCATATCTGCACCGCACATTATTTATTTATCCGCCGCATTGCAATAGGAGACAGCCCCGGAGCTCGATCAAGAACCAGAAGTAAACGCCGAGCCGGAGATCCAGGAAGTGCCCAAGAGCGAGGAAGCCGAACCCGCAGTGGAGACTAACTTGCCCGAGTGCCCCTCCCACAAGGCATCGGTCTTCTCCCAAGGCAAGCCCCGGAGCATTCTAAGTCCCCCAGTTTTATAATTAATTTACTTGAGTATTTTATACTGCGATGCATTAGGTATAGTAGTTGCTTGAATCCTATTTGCTGCATTACCATTCCTTGGTTATTGTTTAAATCTACCTTGTTATCTTGTTAGTTATTACAATGTAGAATTGTTTAGCCTGCTTAATAAAGTAGTAAAGAAAGGATGTTCCCGTGATACCCCTGGTGGGTATTTACCGGATCACGGTTGGCTATATTTGCTATCGTGGAAAAGAACCTGAGTAGTAATGAAATACAGTCAACTGGAAGGCAAGGCACAAGTTTGGAAACTTGGGGCAGCTCGTCCGTTGGATCGTGTAGGTTTGTATCGATGTTGGCCCTCGTTCATTTTTGAAAGCGCCCTTTTACTTAGGGTTGTCAGTGCCGTAATCGCCGACCCCGAAGCCGGTTAGACGCTGTTCGGGCAGGTCTCAACCCGTGTCGCACCCTCTAGTATGGAAACACGATCTGCCTCGGAATGGCCATCGTATAGTTCCAATTGGGTGGTCCGTGCTGTGAGCCGCGACGACTACCACCACGGACAGTATTGAGCGGTGACCCAATGCACGGACCCGACGGGGAAAGTATGGGTTTGTATTAAAGGTTTCTCACCAGCTGGTTTGTAATTCGAGTCGAGTCGCCGTCTCCCCCGATTAGTGGGAAACTATGTCGAGCTTCACCACGATACCACTCCATGTGATGTTTAAGGTTCAACTAAAATGTGGATAAGTCAACTGGATATGGTTTATACTATTGATTGCTATATTCAAGTGGATGATGTAGATCAGGTGCAAACCTAGATTAAGAAATAGGCTTAAAATTTGGACTGCTCATCTATACAACTAGATAATACTCCCCTTAACTTGAGCTTTTCGCAAGTAAATACCCTGCTCCACCGAAAAGTCCTTGCATGTAACACTCTGGTGTTAAGTAGACTAAAACTTGACATGTCATCATAAGCACTGGCATTTCATTTGAGTTGATAACCTAATTATGCATTCACTAAAAACAAGTTTAATTCATCATGCTTGTGCTTAGTTGATAAGGAGTGTTTAAGTTTGCAACCCTAGCTTATGTTTTCTTATGTGGTGATTAATGCTTTTATGCTATATAAGGGTATTTTGGTAATTTCTTATATAGTAATGGAATCTTTACCAAATTTTGGTATTATGTCTCAAAGGTGTATTTGGAACATGTTTCAAGTCACCAATGAGGTATAATTCAAATTGGGTTGAAATTCAATTAAATAGTTTAATTAATCTAAAAACCCTATTTTATCCCCTTTCTTTTTAATCAAAATCTAAAAAGAATTTGAGTATGCTTCAAAAAGCAAAGTTGCTCCATTTTTGATAAGGATCAACTTTGATGTATAAAGTTTTTCAAGTTTTTATGCAAAATCAAAAGTAATGGTGAAAATACCCTTTTCCCTTTTTGTCCCCTTTTGATTTGCAAACCCTAATTCAAAATCTAAGCATATTCTGCATATGTTGCAAAAATAAAAGATGTTCAGTATTGAATTCTAAGCATTTGATATTTTAACATATTTTTAACTTATATTCAAAAATCCAAAGTAATTTCAAATTTTCAGTAAGGGTATTAAGGAGAAGGGGGGGATAAGTTTCTTTCCCTGTTCATGGCGGTGGACAACCGACGTTTGATCGCTGCTGCTCGCGCGTAGGGCGTCGACTTCTCTCGAATGCGCGCGCAACTGAGTCCGTGGCGAAGTCAAGCAGCTGCTGGCGCTCTCCCTCGCGTCGTGGCGCCACCTCCTGCGCTCGCCGTCGCCGTTTTGCCACCTAGGGCACCGACGGACTCCATTCAATCTCAATCCCAAATTCACCGTCTCTGCTCATCCTCATCCAAGATTGCCCGCGGTTATAACCTCCCTACCTCCTTGCGCATCTCCAGAACCCACCCCTTCGACCTCTACTGCCTCAGAGAGCTCGAGCTCGCCGTTTTTCTTCCCGCCGGGCAAAATCGCCGCCGAGCTCGACCTCACCGTGGTCAGCCCAACCGGGCATTCCTCTACTCTCCCTGATTCATGTTTCTGTTTCACCTTGACCCCAGGTTACTCATCGGCTTGGTGGTTTTCCATTTGGTACTCAGGTCTCGCCGGAACATCACTTTCTTCGCCGGAGCTCGCCGCCGCAAGCCACTGCTCCGTGGACTTCTCTTCTCCGTGCATCCTCCGCTTGAATCAGCTACGTGGCCATCATCAGGGTGAGCTACTGGAGCTTCCTAGCCCCTCCGTTCAACTGCTACCGACCTGAGTTCGCCGGAACAGCTCCGCCGTGATCCGGTCCGCCGCCGTGCGTGGCCAGACCACACCGGAGCGGTAACGTTTAGGGTTAGAGGCTCTATCAGCCGCGGATGTCTCGCCGGTGCTTGTGCTCGCGTCCGTTAGGTCTCTCCTGGCCGGAGTTGGCCGGCGTAAGGCTCGCCGGCGCTCGGTACGCCGCCGTCCGTTCTGGCCAGGGTCGAGGACCTCGCTGTTGTAAAGACGAGAAAGTGCGGGGTGCTGGTTGCAAAGCCCGTGACTCATATGAATAGCGCCATGGACTGCGGGTTGTTTTCGTTTAAACCAAAGGGCTTTTCTGCAAAGTTGCCGAGGCGCGCGGGCGGGAGCCAGGCCGGGCTGGTTTCCACGCGCGTTGGGCCGCGCTGGATTGGGCCGAAAGCCCAGTTTGGACTAGTTTTGTGTTTTTCTTTTTCTGGCTTTATGCACAGTAACTAATTTTGTTATTTTTGCTATAATTTTTCTATAGCTCTGTTAATCATGAAATTTGACATGTAAGATAATAACATGTCTGTGCTAATATAAAAATTCTAAAACTTGTGTTTTGAGTACTTTTATTATGACAATAAAATCTGCACTTTAATTAATAAATGCAACTTTGATGAATTATGTGATTTTCTGGGTTTCTCCAAAAATCATGAAATTTGACATGTGAGTTTATGTCACTGATACCTACTTTCATGTTTAATTTCAGCTCTGTTTGAATAAGCATGATTTGTTTATAAGTATAGGGCTATTTACAAGGATTTATAAAATAAATAGAAATTGTTAATTCCTTTAGGTTTGTGTGCATTTTTGGATTTGTTTGACAACCAAGGAAACACTAGCATGATTTGCTCCCTGGTTATGGATTCCTTTATATAAATGATCTTTTGTTGCTTGTTGGTTGTATAACCTTGCTTAATAAAGATAATAAAATTTGTTTAGGAATAATCTATGGTTTAATAGCTAAGTTAGTTTTGTTGGTTTGCAACTTTACCGTGATGAAAGATTGTACGAATATATGTCTACAGCTTAGAAAATTTCCATCTTTACCATGATCATGTCATAAGCATCTCATTGATCATGCATATGCACTTCTACGTGTAGATCTCGTTTCGGAAGGACCTGATCCTCAGTGGGTTTCTCCTGAGTGTGTGGATCCTTCTGGCTTTTCAGAATCTCCGGACTTCGCTGATCAACAAGGCAAGCCCCGGACATTAAACCTATCCTTGTATTTTTATAAAGTTATTTATATCATTTGAGTTAATATGATGCATTAAGTGAATAGGAGTTGAGTGAACCCTATTTGATGCTTTACCAACCTTGATGATTCCAATACTTAACCTTGATACCGTTTTATGAAAATGCTTAGTATGCTTAGCCTTGCTTCACTACTTCATAAAAGTAGGTGCTTTTAAAAATGGTTGCTATGTTATGAGAATCATGAATCTTAAGATAACATGATAACGATAGTAACTTACATCAAGAATGGAGTCTTGTTGTAAGGTTACTCAACATAGGACCTTATCGTTGTTGGCCTGCTGTGATTGAGACCTTTGAGTACAGCCCACATGCGGTGGTAAGCCTCGTCTATAGCTATTCCGATACTTGAGAACGGATAACCGCGTACTGGGAGTGGAGAGATGGCGGGAGTAGCGTGTACCCTCGGGGCTATGAGATAGTCGGGTTCGAGGTGTACTGTACTCTCGGGTGACGCTGGACCCGTTCTTGTATGGGAGGATCTATAGATAGGGTTGACGTATGCAAGATTAAGTTCTACATATGTCGTGTGGTACTGAATCCCCAGCTGGGTTTAAACGATTCGAATCGCCGTGCTTTCCTCGGATATGGAGCCTCAATCCACTGACCCGCACCGTAGTAATGAATGGAATCTTGATGAGATGAGAACGAAAGATGTGGTATGCTTACGAAAGTTTAAGAATCTTTGGATAGTTATAAAGTTTAATCTTGAGTTAAAACTTGAAAATAGACTTTACTATTAGTAAGCTTTTATGCAAAAGAAATGTTTTGATCTTGTTAAAGCCTTACCTTGAATCCCTATAGCCTTCATACATGAGTCTTCTCCTCTTTTCTAGACGGTTAAGTCTTGTTGAGTACTTTTGTACTCAAGGTTTGTTAACCTTTGTTGCAGGTGAGTTCATTGATCATCCTTTTGGTGGTCAATGTTTCTTCACTCTTGTGGAGGAGAGTGATAATGACTCTGATGTTTGACCTTGGGCAAGTAACAAAAATTTGTGTGGTATATGTAATAAGAAGTTCCGAACCTTTTATGTATCAAGTACTTATGGATTGTAAACTTTTAAACCTAAGTTTCAATCTATATTATATACTCTTTCCGCTTTACTCTGATTTATCTTATCTATAAAACTGTTGTAATACTGTGATGCTTGACGAGGGAATTCCTGAGAAGAATGTAACGTGGATGATTCGGGTTTCCCGAGGACACCCGACAGATCTCTTGAGTCATTTGGAACTCGTGCACGCCAATCAGAAGTCTTTAGGACAATGATGGGTGCATGTGGGCCACTTAATTCAGGAGGTTCTGCCACAGCTGGTATCAGAGCAGGATCCCTTAGAAAGTATAACAATATTCATTTTTGAAAACTTCAAAGGTTTTGAGTCAAACTAAATTTCAAATTAGTTTGAGTCCAAATTGCTTCTAAGACTTGTCTTATTCTTCTGACTTGCCTTATTTCACTCTTTAGACTTATCCTTCTATCTAAATGGATATGTTTTTAATATAGTTATGGTGATATTTATATCTAAGGAACAATGTTTATAACATAATAATATTGCCCTAATTGTGAAAAGAAAGCTTATTCACTTTTATAATAAGTGACTAATTCAAAGTTAATTATTTGTTTGATGTGTGTTTGTTCGTAAGTATGATTCATGCATCATGATTGATAACATATAATTAACTTTCCCTCTTAAAAGTTGTATCTAAATAGAGTTAATATGTCTATCTATTTATAAAACTCTGTCTCTTAATCTTGGAACATATATAGTTCTAATATTCAAAATATAAATATTTTAGCAGATGGCCCGTACCAAGCAGACTGCACGCAAGTGTACCGGACCTCGAGGTGTTCCGCGACACGTTCTTGCCCCAAGAGATGATGAACCCGCAGATAGTGTGGGAAGTAACCAGCCAGTGGTTGCTTATGAAGAAGGTGAAGGTAGTAATAGTGCCTCATCACAACTTCAGGTGGAAGTAGACCGCCTGTACATGGACTTGGCAAGGGCGAATGGAGAAAGGATGAGGGGCACCAGAGAAAGGGAAGAGTTGCGTGAGCAGTTGCAGTACCACCACGAACAGCATCAAGAGTATGAGTGCAAATGGAGGAAGGCCGTCGAGCAGAGGAATCAGACACAAACACGGGTAGATGTAATGAGGGATAATCAGAACCTCATGCAGATCCATCATGCTGACCTTCATAGGCAGGTGGAGGAGCTGACTGCACGGTTGCAGCCAGAACCTGCTACACCATCTACTCCTGAAAATGAATCTGAGGGGGAAACTGAAGAAGAAGAAGATGAGGAGTTAGAACCTGTGGAGTATGAGCTTGTCTCTGAGGGGGAGTGATAGATCTAGAGGTTGAGTAACCTTGAGATGTATCACAGTGTGATCTTTCTGACTTTGTAACCTAGTTAGTCAGAAAACCTCTGGTACGGTCAGATATGTAAGATAGTGGTTTCAGTAGTCCTGCCCCAGAGCGGGCTTGTATGATAAATAAGTTGAGCATGGTATGCATGTTATGATGTATATATATGAATGTTAATCAAGGTTTGGTTTGTTTTAAAACAGATGCCTGTTAATACTCGTGGTGCTAGTTCTTTCCATGGTGGGGATGATGTCCCTAATGCACCACCAGTTCCACCCTCTTTGGGTGATGCAATTGCAGCGTTGGTCAATGCAATGACTCTGTTAGCACAAAATCAGAATGGTGGTCAATGTGGTCGTGGCCGTAATAACAGGGAAGAGACAACATATGTTGATTTCACTGACACCCGTCCTCCAGTGTTCACAAAAGCTGATGAACCTCTTGAAGCTGATGATTGGCTTCTCACCATGGAACAAAAGTTCAGTCATATCAATTGCACTGAAGTTCAGAAGCCAGCTTTTGCAGCTCAACAACTTCGAGGAGCCGCAGGGGTTTGGTGGGCAAATTTACTAGCTGTTCAACCAGCCGGTCACCAAATCACTTGGGTTGAATTCAAGGAGGCCTTCAGGGCTCATTATATTCCAGATGGAGTTATGAAGATGAAGCTTGAAGAGTTCTTAGCTCTCCGTCAGGGAAATGATCCTGTTATGCAGTACATTGGGAAGTTTAATCATCTGTCCCAATATGCCTTTGACCAGGTCAACACTGATGAGAAGAAGAAGGCATGTTTCATGAGAGGATTGAATACAAAGCTTCAGTCTATGATGACAACTTGTGGTAAAATGAATTATCATGAGACAGTGAATGTTGCTATAGCTAGTGAAGAAAAGAATCGCAAGCATAAGGAGGCTAAGAAAAAGAAGGGATTTGCGTCAGGGTCTGGATCATCTGGCGGCAACAAGAAGCGTCAGAGGCTCGTATATCATCCAGTCCAGCAGTTCCGCCCATCTTATCGTCCACCGTACCGTCCGCCTCAGCAGCAGAATCTTCAGAGGACTTTTGTAAGGCCTGCTATGCCTTTCAATGTTCAACGTCAACCGAATGTTCCTGCTATTCGTCCACCAGTGCCTCAAGCTACAAGTTTTCCATGCTACAATTGTGGAAAGGCTGGTCATTTCTCTCGTGAATGTCCTTATCCAAGGCAGAATGTTCCCAATGCCAATGTACCAAGGCCAGCGGGAAATCAGCAAGTAAACCAGAACAAGGGAAATGCACAGAACAATCAGAAGGGTAAGGGTACTCAGAAAACAGGAAAGGTTTTCCATACTCAGATAGAAGCTATTCCTGAAGGAGAACCTGTTATGCTTGGTATGTTCCCTGTTGCTCAACACCCAGCACTTACACTTTTTGATTCGGGTGCATCACATACTTTCATGAATAGAACATTTGCAAAAAAGCATAATATACCTATTGGTGAAACCAAAGATGAATTCTTTATACAGTCGCCTGGGGGTCGACTATGTACTAAGGAAATGGTACATCAAGTACCTATAGATCTGGGTGGAAATATATTTCCAACCTCCATGATAGTTTTAAAAGATCCAAGTATAGATGTGATCTTGGGTATGAACTGGATGAACCAGAGAGGTGCAGTGATAGACACCTTGAATAGAACCATCAAGCTCAACCTACCTAATAGCAAATCTCAACTTCTTGTCCATCTTCCTACTCTTAAGAGGGCAGTTGAGCAAGTGTGTGCTACCTCTGTCAAGGAAATCCAAGACATTCTGGTGGTCTGTGAGTTTCCTGATGTGTTCCCAGAAGATTTACCTGGTCTGCCACCTGATCGTGATGTGGAGTTTGAAATAGAACTCAAACCAGGGACAGCACCAATAGCCAGAAGAGCTTATAGAATGCCACCAAAAGAGTTAGCAGAGTTGAAAACTCAATTGCAAGGTTTGATAGATAAAGGTTTCATTCGACCTAGTTCATCACCCTGGGGTTGTCCAGCGATCTTTGTGAAGAAGAAGGACCATACCTTGAGGCTATGTGTGGATTATCGTCCTTTGAATGAAGTGACAATCAAGAACAAGTATCCTTTGCCCCGTATTGATCTTCTCTTTGATCAACTTGCTGGTGCAAAAGTATTCTCGAAGATAGATTTGAGATCAGGGTATCATCAAATCAAGATCAAACCAGAAGATGTTCCGAAAATAGCATTCACTACCAGATATGGTCTATATGAATATCTAGTCATGTCTTTTGGTCTGACCAATGCCCCAGCACACTTCATGTATTTGATGAATTCAGTGTTTATGCCAGAACTAGATAAGTTCGTGGTTGTGTTTATTGATGATATTCTCATCTATTCCAAAACCAAAGAAGAGCATGCAGAACATCTCAGGATAGTGTTGACTCGCCTGAGAGAACATCAGTTATATGCTAAATTCAGTAAATGTGAGTTCTGGATAGACAAAGTTCAATTCTTGGGTCATGTTCTGTCAGCTGAAGGTGTTGCAGTAGATCCAAGCAAAGTCCAAGAAGTTCTTGACTGGAAGTCACCAACGTCAGTACATCAAGTTCGGAGTTTCTTAGGATTAGCAGGGTATTATCGTAGATTTATCCCTGACTTCTCCAAGATTTCTAAACCAATGACAACACTGCTAAAGAATGACACCAAGTTTGTGTGGTCATCGGAATGTGAAGAAGCTTTTCAGACTCTGAAAAAGTTATTGACAACTGCACCAGTTTTAGCTCAGCCAGACATTGAAAAATCCTTTGATGTTTATTGTGATGCTTCAGGCAAAGGCATTGGGTGTGTACTGATGCAAGAAGGCAGAGTCATTGCCTATGCTTCACGACAGCTTAAGCGGCACGAAGAACATTATCCAACACATGATCTAGAGTTGGCAGCTGTAGTCCATGCTCTGAAGATCTGGTGACATTATTTGTTGGGTAATACTTGTCACATATATACGGATCATAAAAGCTTGAAATACATCTTCACTCAGTCTGAGTTGAATATGCGTCAGAGAAGATGGTTAGAACTGATAAAAGATTATGATATTGATGTGCACTATCACCCAGGTAAAGCCAATGTAGTGGCAGATGCACTCAGTCGAAAGAATCATTGTAATTGTCTGGAAGTCAAGCCGATAGATATTACCTTATGCCATGAGTTTGAAAGGTTAAGCATTGAAATGATTCCACAAAGAAATCTTGCAAATGTGACCGTTCAATCATCCATTAAAGATCAGATCATTGCAGCCCAGAAGGAAAGCAAGGGTATGATCCATCTGAAAGAAAAGATTCACTCTGAGCAGAATTCCAATTTCAAAATAGATGAAGCTGGAGTAATTTGGTTTAAGGATCAGTTAGTGGTTCCAAAGGTTCCTGAACTCAGAAAGCAGATTCTTGATGAAGCTCATGCAACAAGATTTTCAGTACATCCAGGCAGTAATAAGATGTATCATGATCTGAAACAGAGATTCTGGTGGACTACGATGAAACTTGAAATTGCTAGTTATGTAGCTAAATGTGATACTTGTCAGAAAGTGAAGGCAGTTCACCTTAGGTCTGCTGGAGAATTGCAACCATTGCCAATTCCATCTTGGAAGTGGGATGACATTAGTATGGACTTCATAGTGGGTCTGCCTAAGACATCAAAAGGGTTTGATTCCATATGGGTCATTGTTGATCGTCTGACCAAATCCGCTCATTTCATATCTGTTAAAACAACATATCCAGCATCTAGCTATGCCAAGATATATTTTAACAGAATTGTAAGTCTACATGGCATTCCAAAGACTATCGTGTCTGATAGAGGGACACAGTTTGTCATTGTTTTCTAGAGGCACTTACATAAGTCCTTGGGTACCGAGCTTTTGCATAGTACAGCTTATCATCCACAGACTGGGGGCCAAACTGAAAGAGTTAATCAAATCTTAGAAGATATGTTAAGATCCTGTGTGCTCAATTATTCAGAGAAATGGGATGAATGTTTGCCGTTAGCAGAGTTCTCTTACAATAATAGTTATCAAGAGAGCATTAAGATGGCACCATTTGAAGCTCTGTATGGCAGAAGATGCAGAACACCTTTGAACTGGTCGGAACCTGGAGAACGTAGTCTCTTCGGAGTTGACTTAGTTAAAGAAGCTGAAAAAAAGTCAGATTGATTCAAGAGAACATGAAGAAAGCACAATCCAGGCAAAAGAGTTATGCCGATAAGAGACGTCGGTCTCTTACCTTTAAAGTTGGTGATTATGTCTATCTCAAGGTATCACCAATGAAAGGAGTTACTCGATTTGGAATCAAAGGAAAATTGGCACCTCGATATATAGGTCCCTATCAGGTTCTTAAAAGATGTGGAAAGGTGGCATATCAACTTGATTTACCACCACAGCTATCATTAGTTCATAATGTGTTCCATGTCTCTCAATTAAAGAAATGTCTTCAAGTGCCTGATCATGTCATTCATGTTGAAGAGATTGAGTTAGAGCCTGATCTGACATACTCAGAGTATCCTATCAAGATTCTGGACCAGAAAGATCGAGTCACTCGAAAAAGAACTGTCAAGTTCTACAAGGTTCAATGGAATCAACATACGGAAGATGAAGCCACATGGGAGTCAGAAGAGTTTCTCTTAGAAAGTTTTCCTGAGTTTCTTTCTTCTGTGTAGTCCTTGTAATCTGTTATATGATGACCTATCCCCTGCTTTATGTAAAGGTTAGTAATGGAAGTGTCTGACACATTTCCTTTTCCATTAGTTAGCCTACAGGTTAAATCTCGGGACGAGATTTCTTTAAGGGGGAAAGAGCTGTAACACTCTGGTGTTAAGCAGACTAAAACTTGACATGTCATCATAAGCACTGGCATTTCATTTGAGTTGATAACCTAATTATGCATTCACTAAAAACAAGTTTAATTCATCATGCTTGTGCTTAGTTGATAAGGAGTGTTTAAGTTTGCAACCCTAGCTTATGTTTTCTTATGTGGTGATTAATGCTTTTATGCTATATAAGGGTATTTTGGTAATTTCTTATATAGTAATGGAATCTTTACCAAATTTTGGTATTATGTCTCAAAGGTGTATTTGGAACATGTTTCAAGTCACCAATGAGGTATAATTCAAATTGGGTTGAAATTCAATTAAATAGTTGAATTAATCTAAAAACCCTATTTTATCCCCTTTCTTTTTAATCAAAATCTAAAAAGAATTTGAGTATGCTTCAAAAAGCAAAGTTGCTCCATTTTTGATAAGGATCAACTTTGATGTATAAAGTTTTTCAAGTTCTTATGAAAAATCAAAAGTAATGGTGAAAATACCCTTTTCCCTTTTTGTCCCCTTTTGATTTGCAAACCCTAATTCAAAATCTAAGCATATTCTGCATATGTTGCAAAAATAAAAGATGTTCAGTATTGAATTCTGAGCATTTGATATTTTAACATATTTTCAACTTATATTCAAAAATCCAAAGTAATTTCAAATTTTCAGTAAGGGTATTAAGGAGAAGGGGGGGATAAGTTTCTTTCCCTGTTCATGGCGGTGGACAACCGACGTTTGATCGCTGCTGCTCGCGCGTAGGGCGTCGACTTCTCTCGAATGCGCGCGCAACTGAGTCCGTGGCGAAGTCAAGCAGCTGCTGGCGCTCTCCCTCGCGTCGTGGCGCCACCTCCTGCGCTCGCCGTCGCCGTTTTGCCACCTAGGGCACCGACGGACTCCATTCAATCTCAATCCCAAATTCACCGTCTCTGCTCATCCTCATCCAAGATTGCCCGCGGTTATAACCTCCCTACCTCCTTGCGCATCTCCAGAACCCACCCCTTCGACCTCTACTGCCTCAGAGAGCTCGAGCTCGCCGTTTTTCTTCCCGCCGGGCAAAATCGCCGCCGAGCTCGACCTCACCGTGGTCAGCCCAACCGGGCATTCCTCTACTCTCCCTGATTCATGTTTCTGTTTCACCTTGACCCCAGGTTACTCATCGGCTTGGTGGTTTTCCATTTGGTACTCAGGTCTCGCCGGAACATCACTTTCTTCGCCGGAGCTCGCCGCCGCAAGCCACTGCTCCGTGGACTTCTCTTCTCCGTGCATCCTCCGCTTGAATCAGCTACGTGGCCATCATCAGGGTGAGCTACTGGAGCTTCCTAGCCCCTCCGTTCTACTGCTACCGACCTGAGTTCGCCGGAACAGCTCTGCCGTGATCCGGTCCGCCGCCGTGCGTGGCCAGACCACACCGGAGCGGTAGCGTTTAGGGTTAGAGGCTCTATCGGCCGCGGATGTCTCGCCAGTGCTTGTGCTCGCGTCCGTTAGGTCTCTCCTGGCCGGAGTTGGCCGGCGTAAGGCTCGCCGGCGCTCGGTACGCCGCCGTCCGTTCTGGCCAGGGTCGAGGACCTCGCTGTTGTAAAGACGAGAAAGTGCGGGGTGCTGGTTGCAAAGCCCGTGACTCATATGAATAGCGCCATGGACCGCGGGTTGTTTTTGTTTAAACCAAAGGGCTTTTCTGCAAAGTTGCCGAGGCGCGCGGGCGGGAGCCAGGCCGGGCTGGTTTCCACGCGCGTTGGGCCGCGCTGGATTGGGCCGAAAGCCCAGTTTGGACTAGTTTTGTGTTTTTCTTTTTCTGGCTTTATGCACAGTAGCTAATTTTGTTATTTTTGCTATAATTTTTCTATAGCTCTGTTAATCATGAAATTTGACATGTAAGATAATAACATGTCTGTGCTAATATAAAAATTCTAAAACTTGTGTTTTGAGTACTTTTATTATGACAATTAAATCTGCACTTTAATTAATAAATGCAACTTTGATGAATTATTTGATTTTCTGGGTTTCTCCAAAAATCATGAAATTTGACATGTGAGTTTATGTCACTGATACCTACTTTCATGTTTAATTTCAGCTCTGTTTTAATAAGCATGATTTGTTTATAAGTATAGGGCTATTTACAAGGATTTATAAAATAAATAGAAATTGTTAATCCCTTTAGGTTTGTGTGCATTTTTGGATTTGTTTGACAACCAAGGAAACACTAGCATGATTTGCTCCCTGGTTATGGATTCCTTTATATAAATGATCTTTTGTTGCTTGCGGGTTATATAACCTTGCTTAATAAAGATAATAAAATTTGTTTAGGAATAATCTATGGTTTAATAGCTAAGTTAGTTTTGTTGGTTTGCAACTTTACCGTGATGAAAGATTGTACGAATATATGTCTACAACTTAGAAAATTTCCATCTTTACCATGATCATGTCATAAGCATCTCATTGATCATGCATATGCACTTCTACGTGTAGATCTCGTTTCGGAAGGACCTGATCCTCAGTGGGTTTCTCCTTAGTGTGTGGATCCTTCTGGCTTTTCAGAATCTCCGGACTTCGCTGATCAACAAGGCAAGCCCCGGACATTAAACCTATCCTTGTATTTTTATAAAGTTATTTATATCATTTGAGTTAATATGATGCATTAAGTGAATAGGAGTTGAGTGAACCCTATTTGATGCTTTACCAACCTTGATGATTCCAATACTTAACCTTGATACCGTTTTATGAAAATGCTTAGTATGCTTAGCCTTGCTTCACTACTTCATAAAAGTAGGTGCTTTTAAAAATGGTTGCTATGTTATGAGAATCATGAATCTTAAGATAACATGATAACGATAGTAACTTACATCAAGAATGGAGTCTTGTTGTAAGGTTACTCAACATAGGACCTTATCGTTGTTGGCCTGCTGTGATTGAGACCTTTGAGTACAGCCCACATGCGGTGGTAAGCCTCGTCTATAGCTATTCCGATACTTGAGAACGGATAACCGCGTACTGGGAGTGGAGAGATGGCGGGAGTAGCGTGTACCCTCGGGGCTATGAGATAGTCGGGTTCGAGGTGTACTGTACTCTCGGGTGACGCTGGACCCGTTCTTGTATGGGAGGATCTATAGATAGGGTTGACGTATGCAAGATTAAGTTCTACATATGTCGTGTGGTACTGAATCCCCAGCTGGGTTTAAACGATTCGAATCGCCGTGCTTTCCTCGGATATGGAGCCTCAATCCACTGACCCGCACCGTAGTAATGAATGGAATCTTGATGAGATGAGAACGAAAGATGTGGTATGCTTACGAAAGTTTAAGAATCTTTGGATAGTTATAAAGTTTAATCTTGAGTTAAAACTTGAAAATAGACTTTACTATTAGTAAGCTTTTATGCAAAAGAAATGTTTTGATCTTGCTAAAGCCTTACCTTGAATCCCTATAGCCTTCATACCTGAGTCTTCTCCTCTTTTCTAGACGGTTAAGTCTTGTTGAGTACTTTTGTACTCAAGGTTTGTTAACCTTTGTTGCAGGTGAGTTCATTGATCATCCTTTTGGTGGTCAATGTTTCTTCACTCTTGTGGAGGAGAGTGATAATGACTCTGATGTTTGACCTTGGGCAAGTAACAAAAATTTGTGTGGTATATGTAATAAGAAGTTCCGAACCTTTTATGTATCAAGTACTTATGGATTGTAAACTTTTAAACCTAAGTTTCGATCTATATTATATACTCTTTCCGCTTTACTCTGATTTATCTTATCTATAAAACTGTTGTAATACTGTGATGCTTGACGAGGGAATTCCTGAGAAGAATGTAACGTGGATGATTCGGGTTTCCCGAGGACACCCGACAGATCTCTTGAGTCATTTGGAACTCGTGCACGCCAATCAGAAGTCTTTAGGACAATGATGGGTGCATGTGGGTCACTTAATTCAGGAGGTTCTGCCACAGCGCATACCCTTGGTGTCTTTTATTTTGAGTTGGACGGGTAAGTCTAGCAGAGTACATTCCCGTACTCAAGGTTTATCCCGTTTGTTGCAGATGGCCAAGTGTACTTCGGCTATTGTAAGCACTGTCTCTACCCCGTGGAGGGTGATGAGGAGTAGGCCCAGGGCAGGGTCATCCAGAAGCTTCCTCTTTTCTTTTGCTGGACTCAGACTGCTGGTGGCACACTATTTGAAAAAGGAGGAGTGAGTTAACAAAACAATGTTTTATTTGGACCACGTATGTGGTGGTCATGTTTCAAAACTTATTTGAGGTTCCGCACTTTTAAACTCAGTATTGTAATAACTTTTAAGATTTCGCACTCTGATGTTCATTTCGGTTTCGATTATCGACTGTGTATCCTTAGGAATGTGGTACTTGAACAATGCGATCATGTATGTTGTACGAGGTTTGAAATTCTTCGAGATTTTCGAACTACCGGAGTTATATGGGTTCAAGTATGAGTCAACGTCAGTCGAATTTGGCTAAGACGGTACTTGAGCTCTTATAATTTGGACGGTTCGGCCACAGCTGGTATCAGAGCATGGTTCAAGTTATTGCATCCGTAAGGAGCTATTTTCGAACTAAAATGGGTATTTCAAAACTATTTTATTTAAAATAAATTTTAAGTATCGCGAAAACTTGCATAAAATGATTTGGTGAGACATGAGAGCATGACCGTCGAACCGTCGGTCTAGGGTGAGAGTTGTTGTACCAAGTATGTGCGAGCTCTACGCAAGCATATACGAGGGTATCAAATGTTGGGTATGATTTTTGGATTGGTGCATGGTGTTTAGTATTGGCTTCTATGTATTTCGTACGTATGGGCCAATACTCCGTTAGTTTATCATTGGGATTTTGCTTTGGCTGAAATGAATTTTCTGCAGGTACACTAACTACATGATCGAGTAGAACGAGTAGATAACGCATGAGAGATCATTCTTGCCACCGACTAGAACATTAGGACTTACGAGTCATTGTTATTGAGTAAGAACGTATGTACGATCATGCATCATGTTTATATTCTTGCACTTGCATTACCTCCCCTTAATTAAAAGTTGTTCTTTTTCCTTATAAAATTTGCCAACTTAAATATACATGTCACGAGAGTTCGAAACCCTTTTGTTTCTACAGATGGCCCGGACTAAGTTGACAGCTCGCAAGGCCACCGGAGGCAGAGGAGTTCCGCGTCACCGCTTGGCCACAAAGTTGACCAAGAACACGTTCTTGTCCTACTTTGGGTTGCCAACGATCCTTTGGAGGATTCTACAGGCAGTGGGATATGAGGAAGGACAGGAGCCCCGGTATTCTTGGCAGAAGGAGATCTATGGGCAGGACTCATTGGTCATGGTGCAGGTCAAGGTCAAGGCCTTGGCTAGCAAGCCCCATTGGTCAGGATGGACAGAGATCACTAGAGGCAGATGTGCAAAGGATGGAGCCAACAGGGCAGCTTACCTAGTGCTGAAGGACATCATCGCCCGTTTCCCCGCCGACCTTGCTAGTGCTATGGCAGGAGTGTTCCCTCGTGGATCACCTTTTCCATTGCGCTGGAGGCAGACTTTGGAGTCAATTCTGACAGGAGGTGCAGAGGAGAGGTTCTACTGCGAGACGTCTGCGATGAGCACCACCGGAGCCTTGGTTGGTGTATGTGAGAGTTTGGAGCGCAGCTTGGAGAGTGTGTCCTTTACCCTCACCGCCACCTACCAAAGCAAGAGGAAGCTGCAAGAGGAGTTTGACGCCGAGGTAGCCCGACTGCAGGAGAAGATACACCAGATCACTCTGGAGCATGACGATGCACGTGCCACAGCAGGAGCAGAGACCACCGCCAGGACTGTCGCCGAGCAGATGTACCTGACCACGGCTTTTCAGCGAGATGAAGCCCGGACCGCGCTCGACCAGCTCAGAGAGGGTGCCCATCACCTGATGCAACAGGTGCATGGCCAGCAGGTTTACATCGATCACCTTCACGAGGCAATCCACCAGATGCATCATGCGACACAGAAGGCCGCCGCCCCAGCAGCTGACGAGGCCCCTGCAGGTGAGGCCCTGGAGCCCCAGGATGAGATAGTGCTTGGTCCAGATCCTTCTTCAGATGACGAGGACCATGCTGACGAGCCGATGATGGACGCCGATGAGGAGGATGTCGTATCCGCCGCCGGAGACGCCTGAGCGCTAGTTTCACTAGGAGCCTCTTTGTTTTGTTAGCTTGATCATGGTCGTTTTTGTTGTAACCAGACAGGTGTTGATCTTATGTTTTAAGTTGTATAATGGCATGTACGGCTTTTGGACAAAGTCCAGACTTCGATCTGGCACCTTTTATGGAAATCTGTCGTTTGCATTCTTATTTTCGAGCAATTATTCTGTGATGTTGTATGGAAATGAGTACTTATACTTGGTCGTGTGCTAATATGTACAACATAGTATTTATTCATGATCAATGTAACATCACCTAATTGTTGCTCATTAATGGGATGTGCAGATGCCGGCCCACACCCGCGGCCAGCGTGGACAAGGATCAGGGCAGGAGGAGAATCTGCCACCACCTCCACCGCCGCTAATGACGCCGGAAGCGTTCTTCGGGCAGTTTTTGGGTAGCCAGAGGAACATGGAGGAAATGCAGAGGCATATGGAGGCCACCCTCCGTAATATCGCCAACAACACTGCGCAGCAGCATCAGCAGCGTCAAGGACCAGAGCCCAATCAGTACAGATCGTACCATGACTTCTTGGACACTCGTCCTCCAGTGTTCAAGGAAGTCAACAAACCGCTTGAGGCGGACGAGTGGCTGAACTCCATCACTCAGAAGTTTCGCCTGCTTCGCTTAACTGAAGAGCTCAAGGCGGAGTATGTCGCCCACATGTTGGAGGGACCCGCAGGTTTATGGTGGTCCCAGCACCGTGCATCCCTGCTAGCCAATGCGCCTATCACGTGGGGACAGTTCTCCATAGCTATGCGTAACCACTACATTCCTAGTGGTCTGATGGAAATGAAGGTTACAGAGTTCATGAGGCTGCCCCAGGGAACCAGGTCCATGTCAGAATATCTCCATAGCTTCAACAACCTGTCCCGCTATGCCCCGGATTTTGGGAACACTGAGGCCAAGAAGATTGCAAGCTTCAAGCGTGGCATGAGTGCCACCATGCTCTCCAAGATGGGAAACAATCACTGCACCACCTTTAGTGACTTCGTGAGCGACTGCCTGAACCAAGAGGCCAATGACAACAGGTTGGCGACAGAAACCCATCGTCGTGCGAACGAAGGAGGTTCGTCTCAGTGTTGATGGTCCTTAAACACTTGTTTTACCATCAACATTTTACCCAAAAATTCACCAAAAAGGCATGAAAAGTAGTCAAATAGGTTTCAAACTAACCAAATTCCACATGTCCATAGATTTTTATTTGAATGCAGGATTTGGACCAAATTTGGAGAATGGACCCACCAGGGGCAGAGACCACTCACCAGGGCCCATTTGGGCCCTAGTGGGGTGGCGCCCAAACATCTCCCCTGCCACGTCACTGATCCGTGTGACCACCCTAGGGCCAAATCTTAGCCCTCAGTCACTAGGTCGGTGGCATCGGAGGGCTCAGGAGGGAGTGGCGTGGATCATTCATGCCGCCATGCAAAGAAGCACATGTTGAATTAAAGAAGCACATGCTTAATTCTTCTCCACCATTGATCTGAAGGAGGTTACGATCCAAGGGCTCTCATCCATCATCACACGAATTGATGATGTGGCGGTGGAGTAGCCCCTACTCCACCTCTCTACTATAAATACCCCCCTGGAGGTGTCACTTCATTTCAAGCAAGGAAAGCAAGGAAAGGAAGAAGAAAGCAAGGCTAAAGCTAGAGAGCTAATAGCTTAGGATTTAGCCAAGCTTAGGCAAGTAGGTAGCTAGTAGAGCAAGGCATCCTTGCCGCATTGCCCTCGCGGAAGCGCTGCTCAAGGCTTAGCTCAAGAGTAGAAGCGTGCGAGTAATCGGTCCTAGAGTTGGGAAGAGTCTTCCTTCATCTCCAGTTCAGGTTTTGCTCTTGTATCTCAAGCACTTTACTATATTCTAGTTCATCATTTCAAGTATTACATTATTCTACTTGCCAGTATTGAGTAGTATACTTGATTGATTGCTTGAGTACCTAGCTATCCTACATTTCAATTCACTTAGCCATAGTAGTTAATCTCTAGTGTGCTTAGTGTTTGATCTTTGCCAATAGGTTGCTTAGTTAGTTTAGTGTTTATCTTATTAAGTCAAGTATTTGCTCTGACATCCGCAAGGGTGTCTCTATTCTAGGCCAGGGTAGAGATAGTTAGAATATAATTAGGCGTGGTGCTTAGTTATAGACTTACCTTCAGATACGGCTAGACCCCCGGATAGCTGTGGTAGCAAGCAGGTGGTGACAGCCCTGTGCGCCTTGAATTCCACCACGTAGTTGGTCTAGTTTAACAGTAAGGCTCGTTGTGCTAGCGTTCAACCTAAGTCAGTGGTAAAGGCTAGTACGCCTCGGTACTTGACAAGATAGGAATAAAACTAAACTTGGTTGCTTATTTGGCATTTGCCTATCTTGCTTCGTAGTTATCTAGGAGTAGTTATTAGTTATTAATTAGTTATATTAGTTATCCTTAGTTATCTTATTCCCCTTATCTACCTGTCTATCTACCTTACCTTAACCATTCATTTCATCCTTACCTATCCACTCATAAATTCTTTCTAGCCTTTCATCTCTTCTCTCCTCTCCTTTTCCCTTTCTTATTCTTCGACTCTCATCCCCTCCTTGACTCGACTCATACACCACCCTAGCCTTTCTTTGGGATCAAATAAATCGACACCTGGTACTCCCAGGCGAAGTGCTACTACGATAGTTTTGTGCGCTTGCAGAATCTCCTCTAGGTAGATTGCAGTCTCTCTAGCTAGCTCCTACTAGTGTCGGGATTGACAACCCCATTTGACATTAGTAGATAGCTGCTTTAGCTTCACTCCTTTAGGTATAGTGTCTGGACTTGCTACAAGCATTTCTGGCGCCGTTGCCAGGGATAGATTCCATAGTCTACTCCTAGTAACGACGTTAACAAGTGTCAACAAGCATTTCTGGGCCGTTACCGAGGATAGTTGCCTAGCTCTATCTTTAGTGAAGTTAAGAACTACCAACAAGCATTTCTGGCGTCGTTGCCGGGGATAGTTGCCTAGCTCTATCTTTAGTGAAGTTAAGAACTACCAACACTCAGCAGAGGACCCCTTTCGGAGCACGCACCCCGTATCGCCCGCCAGTTGCAGGAGCAAGGTTTCATCCCCCGCAGAGGAAAATAACTACCAACCGCCCTCGCCCAAGCTTCTAGAAGCCCTACACTGCTCCCCTGATGCAGAACAAGGCAAAGGCAGGAGGTTCAGGAGGTCCCAAGACCCCTTATTTGATCGGGCCAAGCTACAACTGTGGTCAGACCGGACACCTGTCACGTCAGTGCCCCCAGCCAAACAAGCAGTACACCCATCCTCGACCTCGCACGGGCAATGTGCATTACACCACCGTTGAGGAAGTGCCAGAAGGAGAGCCTGTCACCGCTGGTACGTTTCTTGTTAACCAAAACCCCGCAGTCGTGTTGTTTGATTCTGGAGCATCGCATTCTTTCATAAGTGAGAATTTTGTTTTGAGGAGTAATCTTGAGTTAGTAGAGTTGGATCGGGGTTATCAGATAAGTTCAGCAGGAGTTGTTCTCTCCGCCCGTAAAATGGCTAAAGGAGTGGAAATGACTTTTGGGGATAAAAAGGCCATAGTGGATCCCATAGTAATCCCTGATCTAGGTTTGGATGTGATTTTGGGTATAGGTTGGATGAAACTCTGGAAGGTCAATCTTGACATCGCAGAGCGAGTAGTTTCCATGGTTAGTCCCCGAAGTGGATCTTCTTTCCGGTTCAAGTTACCCCGAAATCCCCATGAGATAGGAGTGTTGTTCAATATCACTGCAAAGCAGATAGCCGAGATCCCGGTAGTGTGCGAGTTCCTAGATGTCTTTGAAAGCCCTAGTTTGGTTTTGGTTAATTGATGAAACCTATTTGGTCTAATCCTATTGCTAAGCATGTGTGTAGCTTATAAGAAAGGATTGTGACCAAGCCAAATGGTGGAGCTAGCAACGTGGCAACCATGGAGAATGGTGAAGGCCACAAGCACTCAAGAATTCAAGGGCTCTACCATTGGTGAAATGAAGAAGAGAGGAGATGGAGCAAAGAGGCCCGAAGGCAAAGGTATAACCTATAGGGCTCCTTGTTTTGGTGATCAAGACACTTAGCAAGTGTGATCACATTTAGGATACATAGCCGTACTATTAAGAGGAGATAATTCACGGCTTATGCGGTGTTCAAGTTCCACTAGGTGTTCTCTAACATATTGATGCTATAGACCTAGTGAGTGTCTAACAAAACCCCTTGGAAAATGCTTTGCAAAATGCTAACACACGTGCACAAGTGTTGAAACACTTTGGTGTTGGCGCATGGGAGCAAGGGTAGAAGTTAGAAAGCGAAAGGTGCTGAGTTATCAGCATCGGACGCTGGAAGCGGCAGCATCGGACGCTGGCTAACCCTAGTTTCTGTCAGAGTTTGAAGGAGCATCGAACGCTGGCAACGGACGCTAAGAAATCACTATTGCAGAGTCCGATGCAGGTGACGTGGCGCGTGCTACCTTTCCAGGTAGCATCGGACGCTGGCCTGCGTCCGATGCAAATCCATCGGACGCGTCCGATGTGGTTTGGCCCTCTCTGGAACCTCTCTGCATGGTCATCAGACGCAGGGGTTGAGCGTCCGATGTGAGAGTGCCGGAGCGTCCGATGTGGCGCAGAAATGAGCTGTATCGAGCAGTGGCATCGGAGCGTCCGATGCCTGGCATCGGCGCATGCGATGTCACTTTAACCGTGGCGCGAAGGGATATGACCGTTGGGATCGGATGGCTCGAATTCGTATCTGGGGGACACGTGGTGCTCATCGGAGCATCGGACGCTGGGGCAGCGTCCGATGGCCCCGACACCGGTGCGTCCGATGCTCACGTTTTTAGCCCAACGGCTAGGCCGACTTGGGTGGCCTATTTAAGGGGCTTGGCCGGCTCACTTGGTCTCTCTCTTGCACATTTTGATTCCTAAGCATTCTAGTGAGCTTTGGCAAGCCTCCCAACTCATCTCCCAAGTTGATTCGATCAAACCAAGTGAGATTGAGTGATCTAGTGCGTGATTTGAAAGAGTTCAATCTAGTGGCACTAGTTCTTCGCATTGGCTTTGAGTTTCTTGTTACTCTTGGCATTTGCCGGTGCCTAGACGGCTTGGAGGTGTTGTGGTGTTGTTGGCAAGAGAAGGAGATTGTTCTTGGCCACCACCGATCGTGATTGTGAGAGGTTTTGGAGCCTCACCTCGCCGGAGCGGCAAGAGGCATCCTTAGTGGATTGCTCGTGTCATTGAGCTACCTCACTAGCGGTAGATTCTTGTGGCGCTCTTTGTGAGCTTGGCTTTGTGTCAATTAGCCACCGGGTCACCTAGTGTTGGTCGACACAACGGGGAGTAGCGTGCCGACAAGCACGTGAACCTCGGGATAAATCTTGGTGTCACGTGTGCTTATTGTGATTGCTATTCTTCTTGGTGATTGGCTTCACGAGTGGATTTCACCCGTGATTGGCTCTCTACTAGGTGATCCCAAAGGCTCGGTGAAACCACCTCTAGCTCGCTCCTTTACTTTGTGTATTTACATCAAGCTATTTATTTGTGTACTTACTATCTCTTGTTATATATCTCTTGTCGTATACCTTGTGTAGTGATATTGTGATTAGTTGACATAATTCATTCTTTGCACACACTTGTTTATCTTGTTTCATCTTGATCATAGTTGTGCTAGATCTAGTTTATTCTGCATTAGTTTCTAGCTCTAATTGCTTGTGTGCCATAGTTATATTAGGTAGAATTGTTGGATAGGTGGCTTGCAACACACTATTAGGCTAGCGCAAAAAGCTTCGCCATTTGTTATACTAATAGTGTTTGCCTAAGTATTTTTTTTAGATTTTTAATTAGGCTATTCACCCCCCTCTAGCCAATTTGGACCTTTCAAGTGGTATCGGAGCCGTGGTCACCGTTTGTTTGAGGCTTAACATGCTCCGGTGTTACAATGGCTCAAATCAACTATATGGGGAAGCCACCACATTTTGACGGCACCAACTTTGATTGTTGGAAGAGGAAGATGTGTGCATTCACAAGAGGAATGAATAGAAAGATATGGGATGTGATTGAGCATGACTTTGCGGTAATTGATCCCACAAGTCCCACTCCTAGAGAAGAAGAGAAGCTTCAATGGAATGATGTGGCAATCAACTTGTTCTATGAAGCCTTTGACACAAAAGTGTTTGAGCAAGTCAAAGACCTTGAAAAAGCAAGTGAGATATGGGAGAGATTGGAGGAGACTTATGAGGGCACCAAGGCGGTCAAGAGTGCCAAGCTTTACATCCTCAAAGACAAGCTTGCCACCTTCAAGATGCAAGATGATGAAAGCATACCGGAGATGTTCCACCGGTTGCAAGTGATTATAAATGACTTGAAGGCATTGGGAGAGAAAGTGGAGGACAAGGACTTTTCTCACAAGTTCTTGAGATGCTTACCACCAAGGTTTGATACTTTGGTGACTATCCTAGTAAGAGAAGGATTGGACACGGTAACCCCAAACCAAGTACTAGGTTATGTGGTCACACAAGACACATACCGTGTGGAACGGGATGGAGGAGCCCAAGAGGAAGAAAAGAAGAAGAAGACCGTTGCATTCAAGGCTTCATCCTCCAAGAGCAAGAGCAAGGGCAAAGCAAAGAAGGAGGAAAGTGATGATGAGGCAAGCTCAAGTGGTTGTGAGATAGATGATGAAGAAATGGCTCTCTTTGTGAAGATATTTGGCAAGTTCATGAAGAAGAAGGGCTATGGAGCAACAAAGAGAAGAGATACAACCAAGAGCACAACCAAGAGATGCTATAGATGCAAGAGCAAAGATCACTTCATTGCGGATTGCCCATACTCTAGTGATGAAGATGTTGATGACCGCAAGAAGAGCAAGAAGAACGACAAGAAAGAGAAGAAAGAAAAGAAAGAGAAGAAGAAGGGTGGTTCCTATGTTGTGACATGGGATAGTGATGCTTCCTCAAGCGATGATGATGATTCTAGTGATGATGAGAGGAAGACCACCAAGAAGAAGGCTATGGCTAGTCTTGCCATCTCAAGCAAGCCTTCTATCTTCAACACTCCATCGACATGCTTCATGGCTAAGGCCACTAAGGTGTCATTCGATGAGAGTGAAAGTGAGAGTGAGAGTGATGATGATGAGGAGTACTCAAAGGAGGACCTCATGAGCATGCTACAAGATGCTCACTCTTACATTGAGACTAAGAGGAAGGAGTGCAAAGAATTGCACAAGGCCAATAAGGCTCTTGAGCAATCCTTTGATGAGCTCAAGTCTACTCATGAGAGGCTAGAGGAAGCCCATGAGAAGCTTGACCAAGCTCACACTAGGCTTAAGGAAGCCCACTCCTCCCTCCTTGATCAAAGTAAGTTTGAGGATATTGTAGAGACATGCAACATAGGAGTAACATGTGATATTCTTGATGAATCTTTTTATGCTCCTATTATAGTTGCTCCCACCAATGCTTTATCATCATCTAGCTCAACTAAAATGCCTACTTCTACTACATGTGATTCATCATTAGTAGTAGAAAATGAGAACCTTAAGAACAAGGTGTATGAGCTCACTCATGCTTTAGGCAATGCCTATGGTGGAGATGCCCGCTTGCTTAAGTGCTTGGGTAGCCAAAGATGTCCACTCAACAAGGAGGGACTTGGCTATACCCCCAAGAAGGGCAAGGCCACTTTTGCTCCTCACAAGACTAGTTTTGTGAAGAGCAATGGTCGGTATTGCTATAATTGCAAGCAATCCAGGCACATAGAGCAAAATTGCTTTAACAAGAACAAGAACAAGAACCATGCTCATGTTTCATCTATTAGACTTGATTCTTGTTATATGCTTACAAAGGGCACTAATGGTGTGAAGGCTAAGTATATTGGTGCACCCATGGTTGGCCCAAAGAAGAAGGCAATTTGGGTGCCCAAGAGCTTGGTAACTAACCTTGGAGGACCCAAAAAGATTTGGGTACCTAAAAAGAATTGATCTCTTTTGTAGGTGAACTATAAAGCGGGAGGAAGGCATTGGGTGCTTGATAGTGGGTGCACTCAACACATGACCGGAGATGGTAGAATGTTCAAATCAATCAACACTAGTGGCAATGATCATGCGGATGCTATCACATTTGGTGACAACAAGAAAGGCAAGATCAAAGGCTTGGGCAAGATTGCAATATCCAATGACTTGAGCATCTCCAATGTGCTATTAGTGGAATCTCTCAACTTCAACCTATTGTCCGTGGCACAATTGTGTGACTTGGGTTTCAAATGCATATTTGGGGTTGATGATGTGGAGATAGTGAGTGTTGATGGAAGTGACTTGGTGTTCAAAGGATTTAGATATGAGAACCTTTATTTGGTGGACTTTGATGCAATTTTAGCTCAATTGACAACATGCTTATTCACCAAATCAAGTATGGGTTGGCTATGGCATAGGCGCTTGGGACATGTTGGAATGAAGCAACTAAAGAGGCTAGTGAAGCATGACATGGTTAGAAGACTAAAAGATGTTCACTTTGAGAAAGACAAGCTATGTAGTGCATGCCAAATGGGAAAGCAAGTTGGAAACACTCATCCCAACAAAGGAATGATGAGCACTACACATGCACTTGAGTTGTTGCACATGGACTTATTTGGACGAACTACATATGCAAGTATTGGGGGAAACAAGTATGGCTTTGTGATAGTGGATGATTATACAAGATACACATGGGTCTTCTTTCTCGTTGACAAGAGTGAAGTGTTTGGCATATTCAAAACCTTTGTCAAGAGAAGTCAAAATGAATTTGATAGAAGAATCAAGAAAGTGAGAAGTGACAATGGAAGTGAGTTTAGAAACACAAGAGTTGATGAGCTATGTGATGAATTTGGAATCAAACATCAATTCTCGGCCAAGTATACACCTCAATCCAATGGGATAGTTGAAAGAAAGAATAGGACACTCATTGATATGTCAAGATCCATGCTTAGTGAATACAATGTGAGTGATTCCTTTTGGGCCGAAGCAATCAACACGACATGCTATTATAGCAACCGGCTCTATTGTCACCCTCTCTTGAAGAAGACACCATATGAGCTCCTCAATGATAGAAAGCCCAACATTGCTTATTTTTGGGTCTTTGGATGCAAGTGCTACATATTGAAGAAAGGCACAAGACTTGGCAAATTTGAAAAGAAGTGTGATGAAGGGTTTCTACTTGGTTAATCCACTACAAGCAAGGCATATAGAGTGTGGAACAACATATCAAGAATAGTTGAAGAAGTCCATGATGTTGAGTTTGATGAAACCAATGGCTCACATGAAGAACAAGATAATCTAGATGATGTGAGAGAAACACAATTGGCCGAAGCAATGAAGAACATGGACATTGGTGATATTAGGCCAAAGCAAGTGATTGACATTGAAGATGACAAAGATCAAGTGCTCTCTCCTCCAACCATGCATGGCAATGATGTTGCAAGCTCTAGTGGTTCTCAAGATCAACATAATGCTAGTCCAAGTGCAAGTGCAAGTGTCCAACCGCAACAAGTGCTTCAACCAACACACATTGCAAGAGATCATCCCTTAGATCAAATTGTTGGTGACATAAGAAGAGGCATGCAAACAAGATTAAGATTGGCTTCATTTTGTGAACACTACTCATTTGTATCATCTATTGAGCCAACCAAGATTGATGAAGCTTTGATGGATGTTGATTGGGTAAATGCAATGCATGAAGAGTTAAACAACTTCACCCGCAATGATGTTTGGGAGTTAGTAGAAAGACCAAAGAACACAAATGTTATTGGTACAAGATGGGTCTTCCGGAACAAGCAAGATGAAGATGGCATTGTTGTAAGGAACAAAGCAAGATTGGTTGCACAAGGATACACTCAAATGGAAGGCATTGACTTTGGAGAAACCTATGTACCAGTTGCTAGATTGGAAGCCATTAGAATCCTACTTGCATATGCTTGTTCTCACAACATCAAGCTCTATCAAATGGATGTCAAAAGTGCTTTTCTCAATGGATTCATCAATGAGCTAGTGTATGTTGAGCAACCTCCCGGATTTGAAGAATTGAAGAAGCCCAACCATGTGTACAAGCTCAAGAAGGCACTTTATGGGTTAAAACAAGCACCTAGAGCATGGTATGAAAGATTAAGGGATTTCTTGTTAGCTAAAGGGTTCAAGATTGGGAAGGTTGACACCACACTCTTCACCAAGAAGATTGGAAGTGACTTGTTTGTGTTGCAAATCTATGTGGATGACATTATCTTTGGATCAACTAACCAAGATTTTTGTGAAGAGTTTGGAGAGATGATGGCTAAAGAGTTGGAGATGTCTAAGATTGGAGAGCTTAGTTACTTCCTTGGTCTACAAATCAAGCAAATGAAGAAAGGCACATTTGTTAGTCAAGGCAAGTACATCAAGGACATGCTCAAGAAGTTTGGGTTAGATGAAGCAAAAGCAATAACCACTCCAATGGGCACAAATGGACATTTGGATAGTGATTCTAGTGGTGACATGGTGGATCAAAAGCTATATCGGTCAATGATTGGAAGCCTATTCTATGTGACCGCATCTAGGCCGGGTGTCATGTTTGGTGTGTGCATGTGTGCAAGGTTCCAAGCTTCACCAAGAGAAAGTCATTTAAAGGCAACCAAAAGAATATTGAGATATTTGAAGCACACTCCTAATGTTGGACTATGGTATCCCAAGGGCTCTCAATTTGAATTGATTGGATACTCGGATTCCGATTATGCGGGATGCAAGGTGGATAGAAAAAGCACATCGGGCACTTGTCAATTGCTTGGAAGATCACTTGTCTCATGGTCATCAAAGAAGCAAAATAGTGTTGCACTCTCTACCGCCGAAGCCGAATATATATCCGCGGGTAGTTGTTGTGCACAATTGCTATGGATGAAAGCAACATTGCAAGATTATGGAGTCAAGTTTGGACAAGTCCCATTGCTATGTGATAATGAGAGCGCCGTCAAAATAGCCATCAACCCGGTTCAACACTCAAGGACAAAGCACATTAATATAAGACATCACTTCATTAGAGACCATCAAGCAAAGAAAGATATATCTATTGAAAGTGTGGGCACCGATGATCAACTTGCCGATATCTTCACCAAGCCACTAGATGAAAGAAGGTTTTGCAAGCTAAGGAATGAATTGAATATTCTAGACTTCTCCAACATGAGTTGAATACACCCCCACTTATGACATGCCTCTCCTCCAAGAAAGCAAAGGTGAAATTGTTTGGCATGTGCATTCATTCTTATTAGGTTATGTTCTAAGTTCATATAGCCATCACATTGCTTATTTAGGCTCATTCATGGTAAATCAAATGAATTTGAAGTATATATGGTGCCACTATTGCTTCTTTGTTTGACTTGATCTAGTGGTAGCATATAACTTGTTTGTGAGCTTGTAACTCTAGTGTTTGGTCTAGTAAGTGAGCAATGGGTGTTTAACCAACGTGAGTAAGATAACCATTGTAAGATGTGTGAAGAAGCTTACTCTAGAGCAAACCGTGTTAAATATCCTATGCTCATGAGCTATATTAAGCCATAAATTGACTTAGTTTGATCCCCACATATGACTCTCATAATGCAAAGATTGTCTCCTTTCATTAAAACTTGCCCCACCTTTATGGAAATTGTTGACAAAGGGGGAGAAAATGCTACAAAGATAAAAGAAGACATGCTAAGTAAACCTTCAAGTGGGATCGAAGCATACAAATAGGGGGAGCAACCTCATACACATGTATGTTGCATTTTAAATGTGCATATTCATATGTTTGATTGCAATGCATAAGTTATTTATTTTGATATTCATGCTTATGTGGTGAATGCTAGTGTTAGAACATGATTGATGATATGACTCACTAGCATGAATAGGATGATAACTAGACATACTTGTATTTTCAAGTGGTGCAAGAGCCCTTTCATAATGTTGATCTCACGGGGTTCTTGAGTTTTGATGTATGTCTAGTGATAAATGGTGCTAAGGATGGTATAACATGTGCACTCCGATTGGTATCACGCTTCAAAGGTCCATTCTTATGCCTTAGCATCATCATTGGTAGTATTGCTCACCCACAATCCATATCCATACATATGTGCAAATTTTAGAACCAAACTCTATAGCACATATGTAGGGGGAGCTAATACTATCAATGTGGTTACTCAAATTTAAAATACATATCTTTGTATAGGTTGTCATCAATTACCAAAAAGGGGGAGATTGAAAGCCCTAGTTTGGTTTTGGTTAATTGATGAAACCTATTTGGTCTAATCCTATTGCTAAGCATGTGTGTAGCTTATAAGAAAGGATTATGACCAAGCCAAGTGGTGGAGCTAGCAAGGTGGCAACCATGGAGAATGGTGAAGGCCACAAGCACTCAAGAATTCAAGGGCTCTACCATTGGTGAAATGAAGAAGAGAGGAGATGGAGCAAAGAGGCCCGAAGGCAAAGGTCTAACCTATAGGGCTCCTTGTTTTGGTGATCAAGACACTTAGCAAGTGTGATCACATTTAGGATACATAGCCGTACTATTAAGAGGAGATAATTCACGGCTTATGCGGTGTTCAAGTGCCACTAGGTGTTCTCTAACATATTGATGCTATAGACCTAGTGAGTGTCTAACAAAACCCCTTGGAAAATGCTTTGCAAAATGCTAACACACGTGCACAAATGTTGAAACACTTTGGTGTTGGCGCATGGGAGCAAGGGTAGAAGTTAGAAAGCGAAAGGTGCTGAGTTATCAGCATCGGAAGCTAGAAGCGGCAGCATCGGACGCTGGCCGAGCGTCCGATGGCTAACCCTAGTTTCTGTCAGAGTTTGAAGGAGCATCGGACGCTGGCAACGGACGCTGAGAAATCACTGTTGCAGAGTCCGATGCAGGTGACATGGCGCGTGCTAGCTTTCCAGGGAGCATCGGACGTTGGCCTGCGTCCGATGCAAATCCATCAGACGCGTCCGATGTGGTTTGGCCCTCTCTGGAACCTCTCTGCATGGTCATCGGACGCAGGGGTTGAGCGTCCGATGTGAGAGTGCCGGAGCATCCGATGTGGCGCAGAAATGAGCTGTATCGAGCAGTGGCATCGGAGCGTCTGATGCCTGGCATCAGCGCGTGCGATGTCACATTAACCGTGGCGCGAAGGGATATGACCGTTGGGATCAGATGGCTCGAATTCGTATCTGGGGGACACATGGTGGTCATCGAAGCAGCGTCCGATGGCCCTGACACCGGCGCGTCCGATGCTCACGTTTTCAGCCCAACGGCTAGGCCGACTTGGGTGGCCTATTTAAGGGGCTTGATCGGCTCACTTGGTCTCTCTCTTGCACATTTTGATTCCTAAGCATTCTAGTGTGCTTTGGCAAGCCTCCCAACTCATCTCCCAAGTTGATTCGATCAAACCAAGTGAGATTGAGTGATCTAGTGCGTGATTTGAAAGAGTTCAATCTAGTGGCACTAGTTCTTCGCATCGGCTTTGAGTTTATTGTTACTGTTGGCATTTGCTAGTGCCTAGACGGCTTGGAGGCGTTGTGGTGTTGTTGGCAAGAGAAGGAGATTGTTCATGGCCACCAACGATCGTGATTGTGAGAGGTTTTGGAGCCTCACCTCGCCGGAGCGGCAAGAGGCATCCTTAGTGGATTGCTCGTGTCATTGAGCTACCTCACTAGCGGTAGATTCTTATGGCGCTCTTTGTGAGCTTGGCTTTGTGTCAATTAGCCACCGGGTCACCTAGTGTTGGTCGACACAACGGGGAGTAGCGTGCCGGCAAGCACGTGAACCTCGGGATAAATCTTGGTGTCACGTGTGCTTATTGTGATTGCTATTCTTCTTGGTGATTGGCTTCACGAGTGGATTTCACCCGTGATTGGCTCTCAACTAGGCGATCCCAAAGGCTCGGTGAAACCACCTCTATCTCGCTCCTTTACTTTGTGTATTTACATCAAGCTATTTATTTGTGTACTTACTATCTCTTGTTATATATCTCTTATCGTATACCTTGTGTAGTGATATTGTGATTAGTTGACATAATTCATTCTTTGCACACACTTGTTTATCTTGTTTTATCTTGATCATAGTTGTGTTAGAGCTAGTTTATTCCGCATTAGTTTCTAGCTCTAATTGCTTGTGTGCCATAGTTATATTAGGTAGAATTGTTGGATAGGTGGCTTGCAACACACTATTAGGCTAGCGCAAAAAGCTTCGCCATTTGTTATACTAATAATGTTTGCCTAAGTATTTTTTGTAGATTTTTAATTAGGCTATTCACCCCCCCCCCCTCTAGCCAATTTGGACCTTTCAGTCTTTCCCGATGAGTTGCCAGGACTACCACCAGATAGGGATGTGGAGTTTGCTATAGAGTTAGTTCCTGGAACGACACCTATTTCTCGGAGGCCATATAGAATGCCAACTAACGAATTAGCAGAACTCAAAACTCAGTTGCAAGAACTTTTGGATAAAGGTTTAATACGTCCTAGTTCGTCACCTTGGGGATGTCCTGCCATCTTTGTGAAAAAGAAAGACAAAACTTTGAGAATGAGTGTGGATTACAGACCTCTGAATGCAGTAACTATAAAGAACAAATATCCCTTACCCCGAATCGACGTCTTGTTTGATTAGTTATCCAAGGCAAAAGTGTTCTCCAAGATTGACTTAAGGTCAGGTTACCATCAGATCAAGATCAGAAGAGAGGATATACCAAAGACAGCTTTCTCCACCAGATATGGACTCTATGAGTACCTGGTTATGTCTTTTGGACTGACAAATGCACCGGCACATTTCATGTACCTGATGAATTCTGTCTTCATGCCTGAATTAGACAAGTTTGTTGTAGTGTTCATTGATGACATGTTGGTATACTCTGAGAATGAGCAAGACCATGCTGAGCACTTACGAGTCGTCTTAACCCGACTTCTAGAGCACAAGTTGTATGCCAAGTTTAGTAAGTGCGAATTTTAGTTAAAGAAAGTGCCTTTTCTCGGACATGTCCTTTCGGAAGAAGGAATTTCAGTGGATCCCACGAAAGTACAGGAAGTTATGGATTGGCAAGCACCCACTACTGTACATGAGGTTCGTAGCTTTTTGGGATTGGCCGGGTATTACCGCCGGTTCATTCCAGACTTTTCAAGGATAGCAAAGCCTATGACCCGTTTAACTCAGAAAAACAAGAAGTTTGAATGGACCCTAGAGTGTGAAGCAGCATTTCGTACTCTGCGAACGTTGTTGACTTCTGCGCCGGTTTTGGCTCAACCAAATCTAGAGGAACCTTTTGATGTGTTTTGTGACGCGTCCAAGATTGGACTTGGGTGTGTACTTATGCAGAATGGAAGAGTCATAGCCTATGCTTCACGCCAGTTACGACCACATGAAGAGAATTACCCGACTCATGATTTGGAATTGGCCGCAGTAGTTCATGCACTCAAGATTTGGAGGCACTACCTTATGGGTAATCTTTGCCATGTGTATACAGATCACAAAAGTTTGAAATATATCTTCACCCAGCCAGAGTTGAACATGAGGCAGAGAAGATGGTTGGAGCTGATCAAGGATTATAACCTAGAAGTGCATTACCACCCCGGAAAAGCAAATGTTGTTGCAGATGCTCTGAGTCGCAAGGCTCATTGTAACTCCATACAGCCATTGTTGGAAGATGGATTCAACCTAATGCACCCTGTTATGCTGAATAATATCATCATACAGTGTACCCTGGAAAGTGATATCATGGAAGGACAAAAGACCGATGAAGAAATCTGTCAGATCAAGAAGAGACTGGAAACCAGTAGTTCGTTGAACTTTCGAGTGGATGAGCAAGGGATTTTGTGGTATAATCAAAGGTTAGTAGTTCCTAAGGACACCAAACTGAGAGATAGAATTTTGAACGAAGCTCACAGTTCAAAATTGTCTATCCATCCGGGAAGTAGTAAGATGTACCAAGATTTGAGAACAAGGTATTGGTGACCAAAGATGAAGAAAGAGGTTGCGGCTTATATCGCGAAGTGCGATACTTGCTGCAGGATAAAGGCTATACACTTGAAACCCGCCGGACTGTTACAACCGCTATCAATCCCAGAATGGAAATGGGAAGAGATTAGGATGGATTTCATCACATGTCTCCCCACCACCCAAAAAGGACATGATTCTATCTGGGTTATCGTGGATCGGTTATCCAAAGTGGCTCACTTCATACCAGTCAAGACTACCTATCGACCTCACCAATATGCAGATTTGTACATTCAGAACATCTTAAGATTGCATGGTATTCCCAAGAGGATTGTTTCCGACAGAGGACCCCAGTTCATAGCCCGTTTTTGGGAACAGATGCACAAGGAGCTAGGAACCAAGTTAGTACGCAGTTCCGCTTACCACCCTCAAATCGCAGGACAAACGGAAAGAGTGGATCAAATCTTGGAAGATATCCTTAGAGCATGTGTACTTTCTTCGGGAGAATCATGTAAGAAATGGTTATCTCTAGCCGAGTTCTCATATAACAATAGCTATCAAGAAAGTATCAAGATGGCACCGTTTGAAGTTTTGTATGGACGAAGATGCAGAACCCTGGTAAATTGGGTCGAATCAGGAGATCGAGGATTTTATGGGTCAGATTATGTAATGGATGCAGAAGAGATTGTGCAAACTGTGTAGCAACATATCAAGGCAGCACAGTCTCGGCAAAAGAGTTATGCTGACACACGAAGGAGACCTTTGGAATTCCAAGTAGGAGATTACGTTTACCTTAAAGTCTCGCCCATGAGAAAAGTCCAACGTTTTGGAATCAAGAAAAAGCTAGCACCCCGCTATGTAGGACCATATCAGATTATAGCCAGGAAAGGAGAAGTAGCATATGCAGTACAGTTACCTCCAGAGATGAGTGCGATCTTTCCCGTGTTCCATGTATCGCAGCTAAAGAAGTGTCTTCATGTACCCGAACGAGAAGAAGTTCAAATTCCAGATGTCACTATTCGATCAGATTTGGAATACTATGAACAACCGCAGGAAATACTGGATACCAAGATTAGAGAAACTCGCAACCGTGAGGTAAAGACTTACAAGATTCTCTGGAGTAATCATGGACCCAATGATGCAACCTGGGAAACCGAAGAGTACTTGCGCGTAAACTACCACGCTTTTTATAAAGATCGGTACGTTAGTTATGTGTAGACTAGAGGAATGATTTTCAGAAAAAGTGTCTTATATGAAAGTTGTAGAGAAAATTATCTTAAGCAACTTTTATTTTTGGGTCAAAGTCTAGTTTTGAGATTTTGAAACTGTTTTGGTTTGGTCAAAGTTTGGAAAGAGGATTTGAAAAAGAAAAGGGAAATGTTTTTCTTCCGCGTCAACTTTCCGGCCCACGCGGCCTTTCGGCCCAGCCCACGCCAGCCCGCGCTCGCGCCCATCCCCGCGTCGCCCCGACCGCGCCGCGCCGTACGCCGACGTTCGCGCCACGTGGTCGTCGTCCTCTGACCCGAATCCACGCCAGCCACTCCCCAGCCGATCCTTCTCCACCCGATCACGCAAGCGATCCCATGCGGCCACTCATCGCTCGCCCCGGCCGTCGTGCGCACACCACCGCTCTGCCGCACGCGACGCGCCGGCCGTGGCCCCCGCCACGACCGCTGGTCCGGCCGAGCCGGCGAGCAAAAACCGAGCCCTGCTTGTTTCACTCCCTCACTCACCCCACACACTCGCATCGCTCCCGTTTGCTCTCTCTCTCTCTCTCTCTCTCGCTAACAAACCCGCACGGCAAGTCAGGTGCTCGCCACCGTGAGAGCACCACCGCCATTCCGACCTCAACCGCTCGCCACCGTCCGATTCCTCTCGCACATCGCTCCGCCTTCCTCCCAAACACTCGATGCACACGCTTGCACCACCCTTCGAGCCGCATCTTCGCGAGAACACAAGGAGCCCCGTCGCGGTCTCCATCGACGCCGCCCGGAGATCGTGATTGTTCCCCTTCTTCTGAAGCTTCTCCGCCTCCCTCCTTCACCGGCAAGCCTCACCAAGCAAAGGCAAGGTGACAACACCCTTCTGCTAGGTCTCTACCGCCCCCTAACTCCCTCTCTTTCCCGGTCGAGCGCCATTCGCGCCGCCGTGGCACTCACACGAGGCCAAGCTCTTCCGGAGCTTCACCGGCCGAACCAACCCTTCTAGTAGCCACCCTAGGGTTCGCTCGAGCTTTCGCACCCGCCAATTTGGCCGGCGACCGCCGGAGACGGCCTAGCCGAACACCACCGCCACCATCGTCCGCCATGGCTCACCGCCGGCGAGCTACGGCCACCCACTAGCCAAATCATCACCACCAATGGGTTCGCCTAGTCGAGACAAACTCACCGAGCCCAACTGTGACACCCCAATTTTAAGAACAAAATTGGAGCACAATATATGTATGCCAGGATCAATTTTCATACATATATCCACATCATAGTAAATATCAAAACAATGCTTTATTAATATATCGAACATTATTACAAAAATGACCCTCAGGTCTGAAAGAAAAGTACAGACTCTCAGTCTAACTCTAATGTAGACTCGCAGAAACTGGACGCCATCTCCACAGGAAGGTCGACCGGGGGCTGCGCCATCCTAGTACAAGTCGTCTGGGTCGTATCCACTGTCTTCTCGTAACTCCTGCTCCTCGTCGTAGACTCCAGTGTCTGGGTGGGGTAGCAGGGGGTTCAAAGAGGAAGGGCGAGTACATCGAAATGTACTCCGCAAGTGTAGGAAATAAATGCTTATGAGGCTAATAACAAAGGTAGGCTGACTATGTTTGACTCAAGCACCTAAAGCAACACATCCTAGTAAATCCTATTTCCTATGCACCTATTTACTAGGTTATAACCACAGTCTTCATCTGTAACAATAACCACACTCGGAGTCGCACCGAGCAAGCCACACTCGGAGTCACACCGAGCAACCAACACTTGGAGTCGCACCAAGCACCCACACCTGAAGTCCATCAGGCAAGCCACACGTGAAGTCCATCAGATGACCCGAACCGGTAACCAGTAACCAACTAATCTCGAAGAAGTCCAAGCCCGCTCATGACCGTGAGCACGACTGATATATCAGTTTTTCACTCTGAAGAGGTTGCACATCGTTACCCATGAGTCGTGCATTTCCCGTCACGCTAAACACTGCCAAGGTGCATAGCGGGTTGCACTGCAAGGCCATTACAAAGCCCCCTCCAAGCCCATTCCACACGTACCTCTAAGGTTTCACCCCGTACAAAGGTCTACGACCCCCAGGGCCCCCTCGTGAGCCACTAAAACAAACCCTGTGTGGAACCTCAACTTAGAGGTAACTAATTAATTAGCCAGGTCCAGCCCATGCAGATCTCATGGTTGCGCTGTTTTGCCGGGTTACTTGTCCAAGAACCGGGTCCTAGAGATCCAGGCAGGATATAACTAGCACGAGCCCAGAACCAGAAAACAAAACAAGCTGCCGAGTCCCACGGCACAAAACCACTAGTACGGGTCCATCCTGCCGGATTTACCTAAACACCATGTTGCTACAAAATTACCATGTCCACATTTGTTTCATAGTTCATTAAGCAAGTTTATTGACATTTAACTCCCATCCCATCCATGACTGCATGGCTAAGCAAAGACACCTACCCGAACATCCCAAAACAGGCGACAAGGATAATATATACAAATTCTAGTAAACCCTAAAGTGGGATTCAAATTAAGACACAGCATGCATCTGCAGGATCTAACTACTCTAATACCAAAAGTAAAATAAAGTATAGGTGCAAGATGTTCAAGAACACTTGCCTTCGGGCTGGGTCGAATCAACAGAGACGAAGGCTGGATCCTGGGGTTCCACGTAGCTCGCACTCGCTGGATCAAGCATCATCACATGGCCCAAACAAAGCATATAAGAAACAGTACATCATACGGTAATAAAACGGAACGTAAATAGATCTAACGCGTGGAGCTTGACGAGATGAATCTAACGCAAGTTGAACGGGTCGAATCGGAATTAAAACGTGGAAGTTACGAGCTTTTGAACTTTGGTGGCAAATCTGTAAATAAACTAAAGTCATTTTCGTATTTTAAATAAATTAAATCCGAAAAGAAATGACAGCAGGACGGGGCCTCATTTACCGAAAAGTCCAGGGGCTAGATCGAAAGTAACGGAAGACTCAGCGAACAGGCTGATGGAGTGCGGGTTGATTTCGGAGAAACTCAGGATCTGTTTAATAAAAAGGCACGCGAAGGGGTATGTTTCATTCTGGATCATCCGATCCAGATCGGTCGGTGGGAAAATAAAGGGAGGGGAGGTGGCGATGGTTGGCCGGAGGCCACGCTGTGGCCGACGTGGCGCCACGCCACTGGCCCGGTGTGCCACGCGACCCATGGACCGGGGGGGCTTGCGCGGTGGACCGAGTCTGCGGAGCCATAGACGTGGTCTACACCGGTTCGCAGCAGGGTTCTAATCTCAGCCATCGATCCGGGGATGAATGACCATGGTTCATAGGTACATATACCAGTATTTCTAATGTATTTTGGTTTTGTTTTTCTAAAGGAAAACCGGACATATTGCATCAGGTGACATCATCAGGCTAACAAGGGCACAAGACAGAGACCGTGCGATGCACTCATGCACATGCACATACGGCTGACTGCGTGTTTCTTGCATGTGCAGATGCATCCGCCTGGGAGCGGCGTTGGGGGTCCTTATGGCTGGCCCGTCGGTGGTCAGCACGGCCGAAGCGACCGTGAGCCTGATGGCGGCGGCGCCATGGATGGACTGATGGAGAGGGAGGCCGTTCACCGCTGCGGTGGCGTGGTGCACGACGGAACAACAGGGAGGGGTGCAGATGCAAGCGGGGCTCCCTACGTACGGTGCCAAAAAGGGTGCTGGGGGGTTTTGGCTAGTAGCGCCGGCGGTCACGTGGCTCGGCGGCGCCATGGATGGCCTCGCTGGAGCTCGCCCGGGAAGGATTTCTACGGCGATAGAGACAATGGGAAAACGAGGAAGAAGAAATGGTGCTCACCACACGTCCGGTAGGGGTGTTTCGGCGGCGGGGAAAAGCTTGGTCGGAGAGGTAGCCGGCGGCGGAGGTTCTCTGTAGAGGGGGCAGGGGCTCCTCCGACCGGGGGACGCTCCTGGTGCAGTCGTGCCCCATAAGTGGCCTTCCTGGGCACGGATCAGGCCTGCGGTTCCGGTGGTGCGCAGAGGGGAGCCGGCGGGAGTCACACCAAGGAGGAGCGAGCTCGGGTGGAGCTTCGGTAATGGCGGCAATGGCGGGTTGTGGTTCCAGGGAGACGAGATGGAGCTGCGCCTGCGGTGCGTGAAACCCTAACGACGCTCCTTATAGGGCTCATGGAGGAGGGGTTGTGCGGCACAGGCTCGGGCACGTGCGGAGAATTCGCACGAGTTCGGTTAGGAGAGATCGGTGCGGCAGGTAAAGGATGGCGCCGACAGGTGGGCCCCACCTGGCAGCGACTCGCGCAGACCTAACGCGTGGGGCCGCAAGGGCAGTGAGTGAGAGAGGTGTGGAGGGCTGGTGGGCTGCCGCTGTGAGTGGAGAGGGGAGAAGGGCGTCGGGCCGAGCAGGGCCGAGCGAGGGGAAGGAAATGGGCCACGCAGTGGGGGAAAACGCGAAGCGCAACTGGGCTGGCGCTCGGCCCGAGCGGAAGGTGAGGCCGGGGAGTGGGAGGGGGTTTGGGCCGGGAGCGTGGGTTGGGGAAAGTGGAGAGAGGGAGGGCCCTTTGCCATCTTCTTTTCTTTTTCTTTTCTCTTTCCAAATTCATTTTGAAATCAAATTTAAATCCATTTCAAAATTAAAACAGTTTGAAAACTTTTGAAAATATTTTCCCTAGATTTTAGAAATAAAATTTGAGTTTGATTTCGCAAAACTTTTTTAAATCTTTTTGTTGCTTTTCTAAATAGAATAAATTTGATCCGCCCTATTCGGGTTTAATAAATTTTTGTTCACCCAATAAAAATTATGCAACGGCATGAATGCAACAAACATCTGGCTAGAACTTTCCTCCATCTAAGATTTTGGCCATTTCTTAATTAAATTCTAATTTATTTTAATTAATTAAACACCGGGGTGTTACAAACTTACCCCCTTAAGTTGAATCTCATCCCGAGATTCGGGGAGGCTACAGTCAATACAAAGAAGCAAATCAAACAAATCAAACAAGTGCACAAGTACATGTCAAACAACGTTCTATGAGTTCAAATAATTATGGTGGGAATCCTACTAGTGGAGAACCTGCTTTGAAACAGAGTTTGAATTTTCAGCAGAGAAATACTACAGAAATGGGAAAAAGGGTGAGACTTTTCAAAATAGTTTTGTAAACTCGACGACTGACTAGGGTAGCGTCCTACGGTCAACATAGCTCTGATACCAATCTGTGACACCCCAATTTTAAGAACAAAATTAGAGCAGAGTATATGTATACCAGGATCAATTTTCATACATATATCCACATCATAGTAAATATCAAAACAATGCTTTAATAATATATCGAATATTATTACAAAAATAACCCTCGGGTCTGAAAGAAAAGTACAGACTCTTGGTCTAACTCTAATGTAGTCTCGCGGAAACTGGACGCCATCTCCACAGGAAGGTCGACCAGGGGCTGCGCCATCCTAGTAAAAGTCGTCTGGGTCGTATCCACTATCTTCTCGTAACTCCTGCTCCTCGTCGTAGACTCCAGTGTCTGGGTGGGGTAGCAAGGGGTTCAAAGAGGAAGGGTGAGTACATCGAAATGTACTCCGTAAGTGTAGGAAATAAATGCTTATGAGGCTAATAACAAAGGTAGGCTGACTATGTTTGACTCAAGCGCCTAAAGCAACACATCCTAGTAAATCCTATTTCCTATGCACCTATTTACTAGGTTATAACCACAGTCTCCATCTGTAACAATAACCACACTCGGAGTCACATCGAGCAAACCACACTCGGAGTCACACCGAGCAACCAACACTTTGAGTCGCACCAAGCACCCACACCTGAAGTCCATCAGGCAAGCCACACCTGAAGTCCATCAGATGACCCGAACCGGTAACCAGTAACCAACTAATCTCGAAGAAGTCCAAGCCCGCTCGTGACCGTGAGCACAGCTGATATATCAGTTTTACACTGCAGAGGTTGCACATCGTTACCCATGAGTCGTGCATTTCCCGTCACGCTAAACTCTACCAATGTGCATAGCGGGTTGCACTGCATGGCCTTTACAAAGCCCCCTCCCAGCCCGTTCCACACGTACCTCTAAGGTTTCACCCCGTACAAAGGTCTACAACCCCAGGGCCCCCTCGTGAGCCACTAAAACAAACCCCGTGTGAACCCTCAACTTAGAGGGCTAGGTCCAGCCCATCCAGATCTCATGGTTGCGCTGTTTTGCCGGGTTACTTGTCCAAGAACCGGGTCCTAGGGATCCAGGCAGGATATAACTAGCACGAGCCCAGAACCAGAAAACAAAACCAGCTGCCGAGTCCCACGGCACAAAACCACCAGTACGGGTCCATCCTGCCAGATTTAGCTAAACACCATGTTGCTACAAAATTACCATGTCCACATTTGTTTCATAGTTCATTAAGCAAGTTTATTAACATTTAACTCCCATCCCATCCATGACTGCAGGGCTAAGCAAAGACACCTACCCGAACATCCCAAAACAGACGACAAGGATAATATATACAAATTCTAGTAAACCCTAAAGTGGGATTCAAATGAAGACACAACATGCATCTACAGGATCTAACTACTCTAATACCAAAAGTAAAATAAAGTATAGGTGCAAGATGTTCAAGAACACTTGCCTTCGGGCTGGGTCGAATCAACAGAGACGAAGGCTGGATCCTGGGGTTCCACGTAGCTCGCACTCGCTGGATCAAGCATCATCACATGACCCAAACAAAGCATATAATAAACAGTAATAAAATGGAACGTAAATAGATCTAACGCATGGAGCTCGACGAGACGAATCTAACGCAAGTTGAACGGGTCGAATCGGAATTAAAACGTGGAAGTTACGAGCTTTTGAACTTTGGTGGCAAATATGTAAATAAACTAAAGTCATTTTTGTATTTTAAATAAATTAAATCCGAAAAGAAATGGCAGCAGGACGGCGCCTCATTTACCGAAAAGTCCAGGGGCTAGATCGAAAGTAACGGAAGACTCAGCGAACAGGCTGATGGAGTTCGGGTTGATTTCGGAGAAACTCGGGATCTCTTTAATAAAAAGGCACGTGAAGGGGTATATTTCATTCTGGATCATCCGATCCAGATCGGACGGTGGAAAAATAAAGGGAGGGGAGGTGGCGATGGTTGGCCGGAGGCCACGCTGTGGCCGACGTGGCGCCACGCCACTGGCCCGGTGTGCCACGCGGCCCATGGACGGGGGGCTTGCGCGGTGGACCGAGTCTGCGGAGCCATAGACGTGGTCTATACCGGTTCGCAGCAGGGTTCTAATCTCAGCCATCGATCCGGGGATGAATGACTATGGTTGATAGGTACATATACCAGTATTTCTAATGTATTTTGGTTTTGTTTTTCTAAAGGAAAACCGGACATATTGCATCAGGTGACATCATCAGGCTAACAAGAGCAAAAGACAGAGACCGTGCGATGCACTCATGCACATGCACGTACGGCTGACTGCGTGTTTCATGCATGTGCAGATGCATCCGCCTGGGAGCGGCGTTGGGGGTCCTTATGGCTGGCCCGTCGGTGGTCAGCACGGGCGCACGGCCGAAGCGGCCGTGAGCTTGATGGCGGCGGCGCCATGGAAGGACTGATGGAGAGGGAGGCCGTTCGCCGCTGCGGTGGCGTGGTGCACGACGGAACAACAGGGAGGGGTGCAGATGCAAGCGGGGCTCCCTACGGTGCCAAAAAAGGGTGCAGGGGGGTTTTGGCTAGTAGCGCCGGCGGTCACGTGGCTCGGCGGCGCCATGGATGGCCTCGCGGGAGCTCGCCCGGGAAGGGTTTCTACGGCGATAGAGACAATGGGAAAACGAGGAAGAAGAAACGGTGCTCACCACACGTCCGGTAGGGGTGTTTCGGCGGCGGGGAAAAGCTTGGTCGGAGAGGTAGCCGGCGGCGGAGGTTCTGTGTAGAGGGGGCAGGGGCTCCTCCGACCGGGTCGAGGCAGGGACGCTCCTGGTGCAGTCGTGCCCCACAAGTGGCCTTCCTGGGCGCGGATCAGGCCTGCGGTTCCGGTGGTGCGCAGAGGGGAGCCGGCGGGAGTCACACCAGGGAGGAGCGAGCTCGGGTGGAGCTTCGGTAATGGCGGCAATGGCGGGTTGTGGTTCCAGGGAGACGGGATGGAGCTGCGCCTGCAGTGCGTGAAACCCTAACGGCGCTCCTTATAGGGCTCATGGAGGAGGGGTTGTGCGGCATAGGCTCGGGCGCGTGCGGAGAATTCGCACGAGTTCGGCGAGGAGAGATCGGCGCGGCAGGTAAGGGATGGCGCCGACAGGTGGGCCCCTCCTGGCAGCGACTCGCGCAGACCTGACGCGCGGGGCCGCAAGGGCAGTGAGTGAGAGAGGTGTGCAGCGCTGGTGGGCTGCCGCTGTGAGTGGAGAGGGGAGAAGGGCGCCGGGCCGAGCCGGGCCAGGCGAGGGGGAAGGAAAGAGCTTTTTACTTATATGGCCTCGTAAAAGATGACTCTTTCTTGTGTGACTTTTTTTCTTTTGAACTTACCTATATGACCCTGAAACAAACTTTCATTCCTTCTATGGCCTTCCGTTCGTTTTTGCCACTTGACGGTGTTAATTCAAGGGTAAAAAGACCGTTTTGCCCCTGGCATAAAAAATTACAATTTTGTTTGTTTGTTGTATATTTAGAATAATATTAAACAAATAAATTTATACGTAACAATATTTCTTTTATGTGAATATTGTCATGTGTGAATTTATTTTTTTAATATTAATTTTAATATACAACAAAAATATAAGTCTGCAATTTTTATGCTAGGGGTAAAACTGTCTTTTTACCCTTGACTTAACACCGTCAAGTAGCAAAAACGGACGGAAGGCCATAGAAGGAATAAAAGTTCGTTCCAGGGCCAAAGAAGTAAGTTCAGATAAAAAAAGGGTCATACAGGGAAGAACCATTATTTCTAAGGCCATATAGGTAAAAAACTCGGAAGGAAATGGGCCACGCAGTGGGGGAAAACGCGAAGCGCAACTGGGCTGGCGCTCGGCCCGAGCGTCAAGATGTCAACGGGGAATTCCCCGTCGGGGGTTACTACCCCATCCCCGTCCCCGCGGGGGGAAAATTTCCCCCGTCCCCGTACCCGTGAAGGCTGATGGGGACAACTTCTTCCCCATCCCCGTCCCCGCTCGGGGATTTAATCCCCGCGGGGATCCCCATCCCCGCATCAGCAGTATACATGCACATAACTGGCATAACATCCATTAGTTCATATCTACATAGAAACCAATACATAGTCTCGATCTCAAACCATAGTTCATACATTCACCATCAGTGCGTCACCAACTAGGGATCCAACATAGTTTGCTTGGCATAACAGTAGAAAAGTAGCACCATAAGTTTACAAGTTCATGGGCTCTTCACAAATAGGCATTACAACACAAAATGGCAAGTTAACAATCTTGGAAGCAAACACTAATGAGTGAACAACAGCCAAGCAGCAGCCAACTCTTGTCCAGTTGTCCTCAAACAAGGGTGAGTCCCTATATCCACCAGGCAGCAAAATAAATAAAATTAGTGATGTATAAGGAAACAAAGAGAATAAAGTATTTATCATTTCCAGTTTTACACTTTACCTCAATCCCATCTTGAATCTCTTGAAGACAACTCCAAAAGCTAGCAGTTTCAACATTGTCTTCACCTACAGAAAGCATTAGAAGAATTAACTTAGAACCATGACACTTGTAGAATGTATGGAGTATATCACAAATGGGACAACACAAGTACCTTAAAATTTGTTTCGCAACCAGCTCTGAGAACACATTAAAGCCTCCAAGATATCTGAATGAAGCCTACTGCGGTGCTCACTAAGAACACGTCCACTAGTGCTAAATGCAGATTCAGATGCAACCGTACTATCTGGAATTGCAAATATATCTCGTGCTACCTTCCTCAATACGGGATAACGTGTCCCAGCTACCTTCCACCAATCAAGAATCTTGAAGTTTTCTGTCTCAATTGGAACCAACTCATCTTCCAAGTACCTTTCTAGCTCTGATTTGAATCTAAATGTTGATGGCCTTCTACTAGCAACACGTGCGCTGATTACAGATAATACACCTGAACTGGAAAGTGGAGGAGCTGAGGATTCTGTATTATCTTCATCATCTTCCATTCCATACTCCTTCATCAAATCATACAGAGAGTTTCGAATCTCATCAACTCTCTCTGTACACTCTTCATGTGAGTGACCGGTGAGGGTTTCAATGAACCCAAGGAGGAAGTCGGTCTTAAACCGAGGATCTAAAATGGTGGCCAATCCCATTGGTCCTTGAATCTCATTCCAATATTTATCAAACTTCTCATTCATTTCAAATGACATTTTTTCTATAATGGTATTGCCACATACACTCCATTTTCTGATTTGCTCTTTAGCCTCACAGATTTTAAGAAGCTGAATATTGGTTGTCACATAATTTGTCCCAGAAAATACTGTTGTAATATCATTAAACAACTTGAGTCTACCGACTACCTCCCTACAAAAATCCCATTCTTCCTCACTAGGTGCACAATCATACAACTTGTCAACAATTGATGCACGGCTAAAAACAGCTCTGCAAGGCATTGAAATGCTAAGCATTTTGAAGGTAGAGTTCCACCTAGTCTTACAATCAAGGCCTAACTTGTGCTCCAATTTTACTTTGACATGTTTAGCAATGTCTTCAAATTTCTCACCACACGTCCGGTAGGGGTGTTTCGGCGGCGGGGAAAAGCTTGGTCGGAGAGGTAGCCGGCGGCGGAGGTTCTCTGTAGAGGGGGCAGGGGCTCCTCCGACCGGGTCGAGGCAGGGACGCTCCTGGTGCAGTCGTGCCCCACAAGTGGCCTTCCTGGGCGCGGATCAGGCCTGCGGTTCCGGTGGTGCGCAGAGGGGAGCCGGCGGGAGTCACACCAGGGAGGAGCGAGCTCGGGTGGAGCTTCGGTAATGGCGGCAATGGCGGGTTGTGGTTCCAGGGAGACGGGATGGAGCTACGCCTGCGGTGCGTGAAACCCTAACGGCGCTCCTTATAGGGCTCATGGAGGAGGGGTTGTGCGGCACAGGCTCGGGCGCGTGCGGAGAATTCGCACGAGTTCGGCGAGGAGAGATCAGTGCGGCAGGTATGGGATGGCGCCGATAGGTGGGCCCCACCTGGCAGCGAATCACGCAGACCTGACGCGCGGGGCCACAAGGGCAGTGAGTGAGAGAGGTGTGGAGCGCTGGTGGGCTGCCGCTGTGAGTGGAGAGGGGAGAAGGGCGCCGGGCCGAGCCGGGCCGAGCGAGGGGGAAGGAAATGGGCCACGCAGTGGGGGAAAACGCGAAGCGCAACTGTGCTGGCGCTCGGCCGGAGCGGAAGGTGAGGCCGAGGAGTGGGAGGGGGTTCGGGCCGGGAGCGTGGGTTGGGGAAAGTGGAGAGAGGGAGGGCCCTTTGCCATCTTCTTTTCTTTTTCTTTTCTCTTTCCAAATTCATTTTGAAATCAAATTTAAATCCATTTCAAAATCAAAATAGTTTGAAAACTTTTGAAAATATTTTCCCTAGATTTTAGAAATAAAGTTTGAGTTTGATTTCGCAAAACTTTTATAAATCTTTTTGTTGCTTTTCTAAATAGAATAAATTTGATCCGCCCTATTCGGGTTTAATAAATTTTTGTTCACCCAATAAAAATTATGCAACGGCATGAATGCAACAAACATCTGGCTAGAATTTTCCTCCATCTAAGATTTTGGCCATTTCTTAATTAAATTCTAATTTATTTTAATTAATTAAACACCGGGGTGTTACACCAACCCCACCGCCGGCGACCTCGCTGTCGGTGAGAAACCGCCGGTCAACCTATTCCTCCGTTCGGCTTCCACCGACAAGTGGGTCCGTTGACCCCGCTGACCCCGCACGGCAGCCGCTCTTGGTCTATGGGCCGAGTCCACGCAAGTTTGGGCCGGGAGTTTCAAAATGTTTTTCTTTTCGGTTTATTTTCAGGGAAAACTTGTTTATTTTGTGTAGCACGTTTTAATGATCCGAATGAGGTGCTTCCAGTTTTGCTAGCTTGTTCATGAGTAGATCTATCAGCGAAAAATGTGAAAGTATTTTTGGTAGAAGTTTATGGTGCTATTTTAATTTAATTCAGTTTATGTGCTTTTGTTAAATAAATGGGATTGCATGTTTTCTGGTTGAATTAATTCATGGGAAAAGTTGTGTAAGTTTCTTATCAAGCTATGTGTTTGTGAAAAAGTTATGAGGGCCTACTTTTGTAGAAAAAATATCTATTTAGATTTAAATGCCTTTTTAGCTGTTTTCTTAAAATAATTGTTAAAAGAAATATGTGTGGAAATAAAATATGGGAAAACTTATGTAGTCTCTGGGTACTATGTTCAAGCTGAGAAAAGTGCTAGGCATGGGATGTTGTATGGAAAAATGAGAAGTTGTAGTACAAGTGTGTTTTTCTTAGAAAATTCATGCAGAAAAGAATATAATGTTTCTGTTCATAAAACTTTCTTGATAAATACGAAATATGGAGTAGAATCTGGGAAAAATATAAAAATGAGGATTGCACCCTTTTCCAGTAGGGTTGCAGTTCAAAGGGTTTATTTTGGCATAAACTTGTTTATTTTGTGTAGGATTAGGTGTTCATGCTTAAACATTAATTTCTCTGCAGTAACACTGTAATGTGAAGATGAAGCTAGGAAAAATGCGAAATCTGCTGTTTGACATTTTTCAAAAGAAAAGTTAGTTCAAAGCACCCTTTTGGCAATTTATTTCATCTTTTTGTATCTGCTGTTCAATAATTTATCTCTTGCTGAAATTTGTGCAGTGGAACCCAGTGGGTGTAGGTTACGCACTGTAATTTTTGTGGATTTTTCTGGATTCGTAAAAATGTACTTGCTATTTAAACCTAGGTTTCTTTTGAATTAATCAATGGAAAATAGTTGAGTTAATGGTTCTATTTAATGCAGTCATTAAGTGTTTTTCTCAATGTCAAAAGTTTTTCAACAAGTTGGTTTTGTTGGTTTGCAAGAAAAATTTACTTTACATACCATCATATCTGCACCACGCATTATTTATTTATCCACCGTATTGCAATAGGATCGACAGCCCCGGAGCCCGATCAAGAACCAGAAGTAAACACCGAGCCGGAGATCCAGGAAGTGCCCAGGAGCGAGGAAGCCGAACCCGCAGCGGAGACTAACTTGTCCGAGTGCCCCTCCCATGAGGCATCAGTCTTCTCCCAAGGCAAGCCCCGCAGCATTCTAAGTCTCCCTGTTTTATAATTAATTTACTTGAGTATTTTATACTGTGTTGCATTAGGTATAGGAGTTGCTTGAATCCTATTTGCTGCATTATCATTCCTTGATTATTGTTTAAATCTACCTTGTTATCCTGTTAGTTATTACAATGTAGAATTGCTTAGCCTGCTTAATAAAGTAGTAAAGAAAGGATGTTCCCGTGATACCCCTTGTGGGTATTTACCGGATCACGGTTGGCTATATTTGCTATCGTGGAAAAGAACCTGAGTAGCAATGAAATACGGTCAACTGGAAGGCAAGGCACAAGTTTGGAAACTTGGGGCAGCTCGTCCGTTGGATCGTGTAGGTTTGTATCGATGTTGGCCCTCGTTCATTTTTTAAAGCGCCCTTTTACTTAGGGTTGTCAGTGTCGTAATCGCCGACCCCAAAGCCGGTTAGACGCTGTTCGGGCCGGTCTCAACCCGTGTCGCACCCTCTAGTATGGAAACACGATCTGCCTCAGAATGGCCATCGTATAGTTCCAATTGGGTGGTCTGTGCTGTGAGCCGCGACGATTACCACCACAGACAGTATCGAGCGGTGACCCAATGCATGGACCCGACGGGGAAAGTGTGGGTTTGTATTAAAGGTTTCTCGCTAGCTGGTTTGTAATTCGAGTCGAGTCGTCGTCTCCCCCCGGTTAGTGGGAAACTATGTCGAGCTTCACCACGATACAACTCCATGTGATATGTGATGTTTAAGGTTCAACTAAAATATGGATAAGTCAACTGGATATGGTTTATACTATTGATTGCTAGATTCAAGTGGATGATGTAGATCAGGCACAAACCTAGATTAAGAGATAGGCTTAAAATTTGGACTGCTCATCTATACAACTAAATAATACTCCCCTTAACTTGAGCTTTTTGCAAGTAAATACCCTGTTCCACCAAAAAGGCCTTGCATACCCTTGGTGTCTTTTATTTTCAGTTGGACGGGTAAGTCTAGCTGAGTACATTCCCGTACTCAGGGTTTATCCCGTTTGTTGCAGATGGCCAAGTGTACTTCGACTATTGTAAGCACTGTCTCTACCCCGTGGAGGGTGATGAGGAGTAGGCCTAGGGCAGGGTCATCCAGAAGCTTCCCCTTTTCTTTTGCTGGACTCAGACTGCTGGTGGCACACTATTTGAAAAAGGATGAGTGAGTTAACAAAACAATGTTTTATTTGGACCACGTACGTGGTGGTCATGTTTCAAAACTTATTTGAGCTTTCGCACTTTTAAACTCAGTATTGTAATAACTTTTAAGATTTCGCACTCTGATGTTCATTTCGGTTTCAATTATCGACTGTGTATCCTTACGAATGTGGTACTTGAACAATGTGATCCTGTATGTTGTACGGGGTTTGAAATCCTTCGAGATTTCCGGACTACCGGAGTTATATGGGTTCAAGTATGAGTCGACGTCAGTCGAATTTGGCTAAGACGGTACTTGAGCTCTTATAATTTGGACGGATCCGCCACAGCAACTATCACATGCATATTCGGTAAGTAGCGTTAACAAAAAGATCACAATATAAACACATATAGTTTAACTTTTAATTTGGCTATCAAGTTCATATAATTACTCAACATATTATAATTCAGAGAGATATGATATATAGGTCCATGTTATTATTGTACCAACAAACTTCAATATGCTTTTGACAATACAACCATGAACACAACCAACTGGATGTTATATATCTAGGTATGCATACCATAATGCTCTGAATTACTAATAAGACCAAACACACATATACCACACATGTAATGATATAATGCATATACTAGCTAGTACATGCATACACACAAATTACCAACTAGTTATTATTACAAAAAATATATGAACTATGGATTATTACACAAATGCAATGCAGACATAGATATAACATGCATATTTATGTGAATCCTTGTCTTTGACTACACCCTCCATGCTCACTTCTTTAGTACATCCCATATGACATCCATCATCGACGACATTTCAGCGGCATTAGCCTGCATGCTCGTCCTTCTGTGAGACCATCAAGGACCACCTACTATCCGGTGCATGAACATCGGAGCCATTGATGCCAGCGCCAGCTGCTCCCATGTCCATCTGGCCAGATGCTCCCATGCCCATCTGCCCATCTGGTGGTAGAAGTTCATGTGCGGCAACACATCTAACAGATTGCCGAAAAGGTCACCATTGATTAGGAGCTCGTTGACGCCACCAATACCTGCTATAGGTGGCATCATTGGTGGCATCCTTGCACCAGCATTGGTGTAGTATGGGGCCAATGGGTCCATGGTGAAGTCTGGCAAGATGGGAAATTGCGTCGGCATGGGCACGGAAAGAGGCGGTTGTGGTGACATGGGGATGGGGATGGCTAAGATGTTTTGATTCTGATCAATCTTAGAGCCAGCCACGGCCACCTGGTACACTGATACAACCATCTTCTTTATCCTAGTAGTCTTGTCAAACACACGACAAACCACCCACTCATCCTATGCAAATTGCATTTGTAAGCTAGGAGTGAAATCACATCACGGTAAGCAAATAAAAGCAACTAACATAAGGATGCATGCATCATGTGCCTGTGCTTTGCCATTATGACGCACCTTGGAAGCAGATGTTGAACCTTCCATGGCCACGACATTGGCGGTTGAGCTGGATGTGGATACAGGGCCAGGGACCTTGTTATTGCCTTCGAGCCTATACTCATGCATCACCCAGTTTGTTTTTTCACCCTTGGGAGCCCTGCCCTTGTAGAAGACGAGTGTCTTCTTCATGCCGACAAGCCGCACCACCCCTTCTATGGTATGATAGACCTCCTTGTCCCTGCCGGTTGCTCTCCTGTAACCAGCCTTTGTGGCTCGGTTCACCCTCAACCCTGTCGAGTACTTACGGTCCTTCTGGCAGAAGAAGTACCACTCTTTCTCACCTATTTTTGCCTCCCCTGCAGCATGCAAACGAATCAAGTGTCATTTGTTAGTCCACATCTCGATTACTAGCATAGCAATATGCATCCGCTGCTCGGATCGAATAAGATGAAGGCGTATATGTATGTATAGATCGAGGCTGCTTGTCACTTACAAGGGAGGTCCCATGGCTCAGTCTTGTTGAGGTCAAGCTCCCCGATGGTGGTGCAGGTGAAGTCCCTGTTGCGCACCTTGTTCGTTAGGTAGTCATTGATAATCTCATAGTCGCTCGGGTGGAAGCGAAACCCTGGAGGCAGGTCGAGGCCACCAGTAGAGACAACGTTCACCTCTTGTAGCTGCGATCGCTGGTGGTTCGCCATGGCTCTCTTGATCCTTAACTAAGATCAAATTGATGAAGCACCAACAATTGTATCAAGCAACAAGGAATAATTCATAACCAATACTTAAAAATGAAGTATACAACATACATGCACAAACTCTTCTTGATGTTTGATCTCTCACTCGTCCACCAAGATAGATGTAGGACGAGTTGTTGTGGTGCAATGAGCCGAGCACTGCAACGTGGCTTAAATAGGCAGGAGGCGTGTTCGTGCAAAGGCACAAGCCACTTTTTGCTAAAGTCGTCCTGTCCCTGCTCGGGCTCCTCTCTTTTTCAGGTGGTGTCCGTTTCTACTAGGCATTGGACTCTTGTTCTTTCCAACTGTGACACGCTTATCCTCACGCACCATGTCTTGCTTCCACACCAGGGCCTCGACTACTACCGGTGACATGTGCCTAGTGTCTCGTCCTGCGGGCAACGTGCAGCCTACCGTGACACCCTTCGGTTTGCCTACCCTGACCTGAGATTCCTATGGACGTATGCGTCCGCATGCAGCTCATGCATGCAGGCATGCTCCGATTATTGTCGTCTCGTCTACTTGGAGAAGACCGCTACATGGCTAGAGGTGCGCGTGTGTCAGTGGTTGAGGGCTGTTGCGGCTATATGCTGCAAGGCCTTCGTGATGCAAGGTTGCGGGGTTCACATTGCTTTCACATGCATTTGTGATCCAGTGCTAATCATTATGGCGCTAGAGCGTCGTATTCTTTACTACTCTATCAGTTTTAGGCGTGCATGTAGAAACACAGGCGTGGTGTTGTATTATACTGATGCGGTGGTCGTGCATATGTAGACACCATGATGTATCTATCTGCTGGGCGATATGGTGTGCGTCCAAGCGTGCTAGCCCTGCAAACCAGGGTCAGTTAGCCTGTTACTAAGCTCGTCAAGTGACATGTGACAACATCTGCTTGATTTATGTGTGCATACATGGGATATTTTCCTTTTTAATTTCGTACATTCAAAGGAATTAATGTAGTAAAGTGGTGTTCTCATACATGTCGATTCATCACATATTGTGCATGTACACAGATGACAAGAGTCCTTGCCTACGTGTCATCGAGGCTGGGTGAAATGTCATGGATACATGCTTTTCCTAGAAAAGTGACAGCCATGCGCACTTGTCGATGGGTGTGTTGACACTCAAAAGTGTCACAGATAAAAGTAAATTTAGAAGAAGTATTCGGTCTGTAGTATTAGGGTCGAATTTATCTTCTATTATTTCGTATTTGATGAATCAGATGTTCTAAGTCAAATGGGCCTGATCATTTTGGACTTCCGATCAGTCAATGTTTGTGTCCGACCAGGTGACACTGGTCGGAGGACTTATAGTTATGATGAAGGCTAAGTCCGACAACAATTCATTAATCAGTATGAGCTAATAAAGCCCCATTGAGGCTGATTTAGATCAATCTGGTCGATCTAAGGATCGGCAAGATTAGGGTTACCTTGTTGCGTCCAGATTGGATTCTATATTGATAGAGTCCGGATGGGAAACTTGGAGATCGTATTTGAAGATGTTTCCTATTGGGATAAGACCAACCCCCTCTATATATATGAGAGGATCATGGCCGATTGAAGCATCCAACAGCAATCGATCAAAACCAATCTACTATCCCCTTTACCCTTTTTTCCCTCTACCTTAGCTGTTCGGCGCATCTCCCGGCGAGATTCGACGGCGTTCTAGGCGGCCTTGCTGGTCCTAGAACAACCTCTACGTGCTTCTCCCCGACGGGTCTTCCCGGAAGGAGTTCTAGAGTTATCAATACAGGAACCTAAAACCCTAGATCAATCAAAAACGGTCTTTAGATCGGTTTTTGTCGGTTTAGCCAGGGTCCCTGCTGTCTCAGGTTGAACCGCAACCTCTCCGGGCGTTCTAGCCCTGCTGGTGTGTGATTCGGACCACTTTCGACGTCAACACACTTTTTGGCGACTCCGCTGGGGAAGATTAAAATCTCATCTACTACCAACATGGGCGGCAACGACGGTGCTACCGATAAGGACAACATCGTCCGTCCCACGGGCATCGACGAGCTCCCAGACGAGTTGAAGCAACAGGCGCAGGCCAAGCTCGACGCCGTATTGAAGGCTTTCCTAGAAAGCTGCTCGAAGGATCGGCGCGGCAGGATCACTCAGGACAAGGAGCCGGACTTCAGCGAGATCGTCCCTACCATGACAAATACAAACGCTGAAGACGCTTCTGACAAGGTAAAAGATAAGGTACCTGAAGATCCTTACCCTACCCATGCTGATTATTCCGCAATGCTGGTTGATTCTTCAAAAACTCTTACCAATACCATCCAGCATTCATTTAAATGGCTTAGCGACCGCATGGATAAGATAGAAGGCAAAACTGTCGAACCCGAAGTCCCAACTGGGCAACCCCAGTTCGGCATGCCTTTTAATTCTTTTAGAGGACAGACTTCACACGTTAATTTCGGACAATTAGGGTTTACTGAGACCAGGGGTGGTGAAGCCGGTACCTCGACAACTACCAACCATGTTCATCATGGCACAGGTCGGACTATGCAGACCGACCAGGGTACCTCGGCAAACAGGACTTTGGGAGGACAGGGAACAGTGTTACCTAATCCACCAAAGTCACCAGGTCACAATCTCGTGCATGGTGGCACTAACGACCTCGCCAACACCGATTTTGGACGGGCCATAAATCGGTTTAAGAAAGAAATAACTAGGTCGCTTGAGACTAGTTTAGGAGTCCAATTCAAGCCTACCAGGACCACTTATTCTAAACCATACCCTTCATATTTCGACTTTATGAAAGCACCTGACGGTTGGAGGGTACCAGATTTTTATAAGTTTAGTGGTGACGGTAGTAAAACGACTATGGAACACGTCAGCATGTTCCTCGCTCAAATGGGCGAAGCTAGTACTTTAGATTTTATGAACATACGACATTTTCCTTTGTCTCTTATTGGTACAGCTTTCGCCTGGTTTACGTCACTACCAGAGTGTACTGTAGGTTCTTGGGCCGAATTAGAAGAAAAATTTCATAATCACTTTTATGACGGAGTCCAAGAAACTAGGTTATCACATCTCACATCGGTTCGACAAGGGCGTAGTGAGTCTGTAGTCGATTTCTTTAAACATTTTAAAGAAATTAAAAACTGATGTTTCCATTTGAGGATCTCCGACAGAGATCTAACAGATCTATGTCTAGCTGGCCTACGTCGAGAGATCAAAGACAAACTTGAGCATCATGATTTCTTTAATGTAAATCAACTGTTGCAAAAGGCCGTTTCGATAGAATCGCGCTTCAAAGAACCCTATGATCCTCATAAGACTCATCGGTCGGGCGTGCATATTGCCGAGATAAATTCTGACAGTTCCGACGATGAGTCTAAAGATTGCTACGCTGCCGAAGTTTTATGGCCAGCGCAAAATAAACTGGTCACTTGTCCTTCCCTTAAACCGATCCAGAAGAATCGGGGTGAGGAGGTGAAATTTACGTTTGATTTCTCTAAATGTGACCGAATATTTGATGAATTACTCAAATTCGGTTATCTTAAAATTAATTATACTTTGTCATCACCCGACGAATTAAAAAGGAGAGCTTACTGCAAATTCCATAATTCTTTTTCTCATGCCACTAATGATTGCAATGTTTTCCGTCGGCAGGTCCAATCGGCCCTCAATGAAGGACGATTGAGTCTAACTGAGATGCAGATCAATACTACTCCTTTCCCAATACACATGGTCGAAGCAGGGGATCCTGCTATAATGATTCGTCCAGAGCAAGCCAATACGACCAAGGGGAAGAATGTGGTCATCGGTGAACCACGAGGAACACCGAATACCGAGAGTGATTCGGGACGCAAAGTGGTGCTCGAGAAGGGTGATGACGGCAAAAGCAAGCTCACCATTACTGCAGGGTCAGCGCGACACCTGTATAAACAAAGATATTTCGAGACCAGGGCGGCACAGCAGAGACCGACCAGGTCGGGTCCTCGGACTGATCAGTCTGGTTCGTCCTCAAAGCAACCAGTGCAGTCGGAGCAAAAGGCCGACCAGGTCAAACAGATTTCCCCTAGCCCTAGTGGAAGCTATAAGCCGACTGGTGTGGTCGGCCAAGCTGGTTCTAAAGACCCTATCTCTTCTGGGTTGCATGTCCTACGCACATTCGTCCCGCAGAAACCTGAGGTCGGCACTTGGAAGACCAATGCCGATAGGAACAAGGGGGAAGCTGCTAGGGAACCATGCACTTTTGATAAGCTCATGGCTAAATACAAGCAACAAAAGGTTGATTTCCAGAATCGGCCCTTAAAAAAGAGAGAGTCTACCCCTCCGAAGCATGAGGATGAGAAATCCAAACAGATGATGGTTTCTCAGGCGACGTATTCGGCGCCAAAGGCTGGCCCGTATTACTATCAGTGGGCCCCTCCTATTTCGCCACCACCTCAATGGGGTCCTCAAGGAGTATGGGTACCCTATCCTATGTCGGCACATATGTATTATCAGCCAGGATGGGGAATGCCTACTAATCAGCCTGCGAGAGTCTCAGTGTTCGATCGCTTGGGTGATCGGCCGAGTTCTAGTCAGAATCGGCTGGTCGCGTCAAGGACTTTAACTTCTCAGGAAGCAGGGAAGACGCAGACGCGACGGGTCTATGTACCTAAGAAGCTGCAAAATGTTCCTACTGCCTCTCCAACCAGATCCGACCCAGTCCCCACTATTACAATCGGGTCTATGGAAGTCCCTCTTGCCAATGAACCTGAGCCGATGGTGGTTGAGGAGCCACCAGCTGAAGAGGTCCCAGAGGCTCAAGATACTCCGACTGAGGTGGAAAAGCCTGTCGAGCGAGACCCCAAATACATGCAGCCCAGATGGTGTCCTCCTGGTTTGACTAAGACTCAGCGAAGGAAGCTGCAGAGGGCCCGCTGCAACAAACAAAGGAAGGAGCGGCTTGACAAAATGAGAGAGGACATATTCAACTCGACGCATCCTGTTTTCCCTCAGGGCAAGCGAGGAGGTGAAGAGTCAGCTTGCAATCAAAGGCCGACCTTGATGATAGTGGAGCTAAAAGGGTCGGATCCTGAGCCGACCAGTTTGGGTACTGAATCTACTCAAGTGGCCTCGGAATCAATCAGGTCGGACACCGATCCGACCAGCGCAGCACAGGCACCGACCAGTTTAGTGGTCAAGCAAGTTGAATCGGCTATTACTGGATCCGGAGGAGAGTCGACCCGATCAGGATCTGGGACCGAATTGCTTCCTAATGTGCCGATGGGGTTAGCCTCGCTTCTTAGTAACCATGTTTCCTCCGCTGGTATTACTGCGGCCAGCGAAGAATTACTTGAAAAAACAGATGAGGAAATGGTGGATTATGAACCTTCCCCTGAAAGGGCGGAGGTCAATGTGGTGTACTTATCGGCCGACTACTACGTGGTCGGAGATGATTCAACAGCAACGGAGTTCAACTTCGCTACGCAGACTACCGTGTTCCAGAAACTAGAGGAATCTGTCAATCATCTCAAGCCTTTACATGTAAAAGGACACATTAGTGGCACACCGGTTCACAAAATGCTGGTCGACAGTGGGGCAATTGTGAATTTGATGCCATACTTGCTTTATCAGAAGCTTGGTGGTACCGATGAAGAGCTGATCAAGACCAACATGACTATTACTGGAGTCGGAGGGGGAGATCCTATTCCGGCCAAAGGAGTTGCATCCATGGAGCTGACTGTTGGAAGCAAGACTTTGGCCACTGCCTTCTTCGTTGTCGACATACAAGGTAGCTATAATCTTATACTTGGGCGTGATTGGATTCATGATAATCGGTGCATACCTTCTAGTTTACATCAGTTTCTCATTCAGTGGGTGGGAGACGATGTCGAGGTGGTGCACTCAGATTCATCGGCCTATGTGGCTACGGCCGATGCTCCTTTGCTCGGGGGGCATGATACTATTGCTTGTCTGTCTGGTCGAGACCTTTCCGATTTTTACTTTGTTAGTGTTACTAGGGAGGGTTTTGTACCAGTGTCTTTAAAACCGACTGACAATCGGTTCAACATTATCATGTAATTTAATGGATGCTAATGTTGATTGGTTAAAACATCGTGTTGAGCAATATCGGACATGTAAGACCGATACTTGTGAAGCTATTGATGATTTTGATGAGCTCAATAAGTTGGGCCAAGGTTTTACGTCGGCTGACCCTTTAGAACAAGTAGATATTGGAGATGGTTCTGTACCTAGGCCGACTTTTGTAAATCAAAGTCTTGGAGCCGATTATAAAACAAAGTTAATCGTGCTTTTGAAGGAGTATGTTGATTGCTTTGCATGGAGTTATACAGAGATGCCTGGGTTAAGCCGAGAACTGATTGAACATCGACTTCCTATTAAGCCGGGGTTCCGACCATTCAAGCAACATCATCGTCGTCTTAATTCTACAATATATGACCGGATTAAAGAGGAAATTAATCGGTTATTACAAGTGGGGTTTATCCAGCCATGCAGATATGCGGAGTGGGTCTCTAATATCGTGCCTGTGGAGAAGAAAGATACCAGGAAGATCAGAGTTTGCATTGATTTTAGAGATTTAAATAGAGCCACTCCCAAAGATGAGTATCCTATGCATATAGCCGATATGTTAATCAATGATGCTTCAGGACATCAGGTTGTCAGTTTTCTTGAAGGCAACGCTGGTTATAATCAGATATTCATGGCCCAAGAGGACATGTCCAAAATGGCCTTTATTTGTCCTGGGTTCGTTGGTCTTTTTGAATGGGTCGTAATGACATTCGGTTTGAAGAATGCAGGTGCTACCTATCAACGCGCTATGAATCTGATCTTTCATGATTTGATTGGGATAATCATGGAAGTGTATATTGATGATATTGTGATTAAATCAGCTGCCCGTGTGTCTCATCTGCCCGATTTACGTTTAGCGTTTGAAAGGATGCGTCGTTATGGGTTGAAGATGAATCCATTAAAGTGTGCTTTTGGTGTGTCAGCTGGGAAGTTTTTAGGGTTCATCATTCACGACAAAGGCATAGAAATTGATCCTAAAAGGATAGAAAAAATCAAGAAAGTTCAGGCGCCTACATGCAAAAAGGACTTGCAGAAGTTCTTGGGAAAAGTGAACTACTTGAGGAGGTTTATTGCAAACTTGTCTGGGAAAATTATTCCTTTCACCCCTATTTTAAAATTAAAGGATGAAGCTAAGTTCGCTTGGGGGGCAGAGCAGCAAGAAGCATTTGAAAAGAAAAAGGAATATTTGTCATCTCCACCAGTTCTTCGGGCGCCTAAGAGAGGTATCCCTTTCAGATTATATATCGTCGCCAATGAAAAGGTTATTGGAGCTGTCTTGACACAAGAAGATGAAGGTAAATAATATGTAATTGCATATATTGGTCGCCGTCTTCTTGATCTCGAGACAAGGTACGCCCATATCGAGAAATTATGTTTATCCTTGTACTATGCTTGTGCTAAAATGAGACACTATTTGCTATTTAGTACATGTGTTGTTGCATGTCAGGCTGATGTAATTAGGCACATGTTATATCGGCCAATCCTTAGAGGAAGGATTGGCAAATGGGCGTATGCATTAATTGAGTTTGACTTGACCTATGAACCATTGAAAACTTTGAAGGGTCAAGTTCTTGCCGATTTCATTGTTGAGCATGGTATTAGTTTAGAAGATGAAATCGGTTACTTTACTTTTACTCCATGGAAACTTTATTTTGATGGATCGGCTTGTAAGGAGGGCCAAGGTGCTGGTGTGGTTATTATTTCTCCTAATGGTGCTGAGTTTGAAATGTTGAGCCGGTTAGATTACTTGTGCACTAATAATCAAGCCAAATATGAAGCTCTTTTATTCGGTTTAGAAATTTTATGTTCCATGGAGGTTAAGCATGTTGAAGCTTATGGCGATTCCTTACTAGTAGTACAACAAGTTGCTGGTAACTTTCAATGTTTAGAGGGATCGTTAAATATTTATCTTGATATGTGCCTTGACATCATTGCTCATTTTACCGAATTTCAGATTCGGCATATACCAAGGCATGAAAATTATAAAGCCAACATGTTAGCCAAACAAGCATCTGGCTATAATGTTAGTAAACACAATTTTTACATAAAGCCGGTGCAGCAGCACGCAGAAGTATTGTCGGTTTCTATGACCGACCAGTTTGTTTTAAGGCCAGTTCGGCCACCTTGCCATGGAGACCAGGTATATGTTGAGCATACTTGGGTAAGTACTATGGCCGACCAGGTTGTTCATGAATCAAGTCAGTTAATCCGTCCGATTGACCTGGTCGATCTTGGAACGATTAATTTGTCTAAAGAAACTCTAAATCGGTCCTAAACAAATGGAACTGATTTGGAAGATTGGAGAATTCCCCTACTTAAATATCTTAATGATCCAAGTACTAAGGCTGATCAAAGTGTTCGGCGGAGTGCATTTAAATATGTACTACATAATAATGAGCTTTACCGAAGAACTGCCGAAGACTTGTTGCTTAAGTGTTTGGGATCTGATCAGGCAAAGATGGCTATGGGGGAAGTTCATGAAGGTATTTGTGGTACACATCAATCGGCGCCTAAGATGAAATGGCTATTGCGCAGAGCTGGGTTTTATTGGCCCACAATGATGGCCGATTGTTTGTGTTACTACAAATGATGCGAAGAATGTCAACGGTTTGGAAATATGCAGCTTGCACCTGCTGCTATGCTTCATCCTATTATCAAACCGTGGCCTTTTCGTGGTTGGGGGCTAGACTTCATTGGCCAAATTCATCCCCCATCTTCAAAGGGACATCGTTTTGTTCTGGTCGCTACAGATTACTTCACTAAATGGACTGAAGCGGTGCCTTTGAAGAATATGACACATAAGGAGGTAATTGAGTTTATTACTGAACATATTATACATAGATTTGGCATACCTCAGACGTTAACCACAGATCAAGGGACATCTTTTATTTCTAAGGAAGTGCGAGATTTTGCCAAATTATACAAAATAAAGATGCTCAATTCGTCTCCATACTATGCTCAAGCTAACGGCCAAGCTGAGTCTAGTAACAAGAGTTTGATTAAGCTTATCAAAAAGAAGATTGAGGACAACCCAAGAAGGTGGCATGAGGTTTTGTCTGAAGCTTTATGGGCTCATCGTGTGTCAAGGCATGGTGCTACAAAAGTCACTCCTTTCGAGCTGGTATATGGGCAAGAAGCAGTGTTGCCCGTCGAGGTAAATCTGGATGCATATAGACTAGCTAGACAGAATGATTTATCTGCTATAATGTATCATGATGCCATGATGGACAACATAGATGAAATAACCGATAAAAGATTAAAAGCTTTTAAGGAGATGGAAAAAGACAAAGCCCGGGTTGCCAGAGCATACAACAAGAAGGTGAGAAGCAAATCGTTCCAAGTGGGAGAGTTAGTATGGAAAACTATACTATCACTCGGGTCGAGAAGTAACAAGTTTGGCAAGTGGTCGCCGAGTTGGGAAGGTCCTTATAAAGTAATCAAGGTAATATTCGGGAATGCATATGTGCTGGAGACGTTGCAAGGCGAAAGTCTTCCAAGAGCAATAAACGGAAGGTATTTGAAAAAGTACTTTCCAAGTGTTTGGCAAGAAGCCTGAGCGCCTTCCAAACAATGGCCGATACATGTATCGCCCTTAGAACAAAAATAGTCAGAAAGTTTATCCTTAATTATCGAATAGCCGATGAGTTGGACATCGTTGTTGTTCGGTTTGTTTTTAGGTTTTGCTAAAGATCACCTAAAAACAGGGGGGCATATGTTGACACTCAAAAGTGTCACAGGTAAAAGTAAATTTAGAAGAAGTATTCGACCTGTAGTATTAGGGTCGAATTTGTCTTCTATTATTTCGTATTTGATGAATCAGATGTTCGAAGTCAAATGGGCCTGATCATTTTGGACTTCCGATCAGTCAATGTTTGTGTCCAACCAGGTGACACTGGTCGGAGGACTTATAGTTATGATGAAGGCTAAGTCCGGCAACAATTCATTAATCAGTATGGGCTAATAAAGCCCCATTGAGGCTGATTTAGATCAATCTGATCGATCTAAGGATCGACAATATTAGGGTCCCTGCTGTCTCAGGTTGAACCGCAACCTCTCCGGGCGTTCTAGCCCTGCTGGTGTGTGATTCGGACCACTTCCGACGTCAACAGGGTGCTATCCCAACCTAGAGATGCTACAGGTGTGTGGTATACGTGAACGTACGTACATGGTTATCAATTTGCTTCGTTTGAATGGGGCTAATTGTGACACCCCAAATTTAAGAACAAAATTGGAGCACAATATATGTATGCCAGGATCAATTTTCATACATATATCCACATCATAGTAAATATCAAAACAATGCTTTATTAATATATCGAACATTATTACAAAAATGACCCTCGGGTCCAAAAGAAAAGTACAGACTCTCAGTCTAACTCTAATGTAAACTCGCGGAAACTGGACGCCATCTCCACAGGAAGGTCGACCGGGGGCTGCGCCATCCTAGTACAAGTCATCTGGGTCGTATCCGCCGTCTTCTGGGTACTCCTGCTCCGCGTCGTAGGCTCCAGCGTCTGGGTGGGGTAGCAGGGGGTTCAAAGAGGAAGGGTGAGTACATCGAAATGTACTCCGCAAGTGTAGGAAATATATGCTTATGAGGCTAATAACAAAGGTAGGCTGACTCTGTTTGACTCAAGCGCCTAAAGCAACACATCCTATTAATTCCTATTTCCTATGCACCTATTTACTAGGTTGTAACCACAGTCTCCATCTGTAACAGTAACCACACTCGGAGTCGCACCGAGCAAACCACACTCGGAGTCACACCGAGCAACCAACACTTGGAGTCACACCAAGCAACCACACTTGGAGTCACACCAAGCAACCACACCTGAAGTTCATCAGGCAAACCACACCTGAAGTCCATCAGATGATCTGAACCAGTAACCAACTAATCTCGAAGAAGTCCAAGCCCGCTCGTGACCGTGAGCACGGCTGATATATCAGTTTATTTACTCTGCAGAGTTCGCACATCTTTACCCATGAGTCGTGTTTCCCTTGTGCCCGAGGTAGCTAGTCTCTTAACCCACTTCCAAGGTGGATCGGCAGGGTTCATTACAAGGCCGTTACAAAGAGTCCTCCTATGCGTATTAGTTCCATATGTCACGACGTAGAGCTACCTTCCGTAATAACACCAGGTCTGGCGCCCGAGCCTGGGAATCACTCCCGTACCAAGCAGTATCCTGCGTAGAAGAAGCCATGTCCCATGTCCATATGTAACTAATAACGACATAAGGCTTCTCTAATTAATTAGCCAGTCCCAGAGCCATATAGGCCTCATGGTTTCTGCTGTTTTGCCGGGTTACAGGCTTCGAGAACCGGGTCCTAGGGATCCAGGCAGGATAACAAACCACAAACCCAAACCAACGCCAAGTCCCATGGCAAACCGTAATGCCGAGTCACACGGCAACCGTACGCCAAGTCACATGGCAACTACCACACGGTCCATCCTGCCGGATATACCTACTCACCATACTACACATTACCAGCCCAAAATATTCCATAGATCATTAATCAGGATTTATATTTAAAGCCATCCCATCCCAAGACAGCAGGGCTAAGCATGACTTCTACCCAACATATCCCAAACCAGGTGTCAAGGAAAATATAATCAAGTGCTAGTAAACCATATCATGGGATTCAATTTAGACATTGCATGCAACTACAAGATCTAACTACTCTAATACCAAAAGTAAAATAAATACGGGTGCAAGATGTTCAAAGACACTTGCCTGCGGGCTGGGTCGAATCAACTGGATCACAAGAAGGGTCTGGAGCGACGAAGGCACAAGGTTGAGCCTGGGGTTCCACGTAGCTCACACTCGCTGGATCAAGCATCGTCACATGGCCCAAACAAGACAAATAAAATAGTAGTACATCAACAGTATGAAAACAGAGCATAAATAGATCTACTGCGTAGAGCTCGACGAGATGAATCTAACGCGACTTGAACGGGTCAAATCGGAGTTACAATGAGCAAGTTATGGGCTTTATCAAAGTTTTATTTCAGTTTATTACTGTTTGGTGTATTGTTCTTATATATAGCCTGTTTGCATTTGTATGTATGCACCTGGAATGCGTGTTGATGTTGTGATCAAGTAGACGGTGAGCAAGTGTGGTACCTCCAGGACCCATCCTTCGACGATCAGCAGGAAGACCAGTTTTTCAGCAACCAAGGCAAGTTAGCATGGGATCTCCTTGTTACCTATTCACTTTACTATTAATTTACTCATTTATGCATGTGTCCAACTGAGCAACCTTAGAGACCCACTTAGCTTTGTTATCTGTGATGTTCTTGACTCCGTGGGATATTTGCATATGGGTAGAATGCTAGTGCTTACTGACTAATAACTGATCTAGTCCAATGATGAATATTTCTCATGTTGATATGATGATAAACGGTTAATAAAACTTGCTGTTAGCAAAAGCTGGGACTGACAGTGCTACCATGAGTGCTATATGGCTCTGGTTTTAGCTCAGTAAACTGGACCTTTGCTAACTTGTTAGAGGTTACCCGAAAGGGCGCAAGAGCGCTTGCCACTTTGGGTGTAGGGCCGCCCCTGTTCCTATGAGTATAGCTGCGATGGCCTTGTGCCATAGGAAAGGGGGGTTGCTACATCTGCCTGCCAAGGAAACCTAGCGGCCCTAACCTGTTAGACGAACCAGCGAAAGGCTTCATAGTGTACCCTGCCGATCTACCTTGGAAGTGGATCAAGAGGTTGGCCGCCTCGGGCACAAGGGCAACACGGCTTGTGGGTAAAGATGCACAACCTCTGCAGAGTGTAAAACTGTTATAACAGTCGTGCTCACGGTCACGAGCGGCCCGGAAAACTAGCAGAACTATGATACTTGAATAAATGTTACTTATGTTGATGACACTCTATGATGTTATATCTTATCATTGATGGACAAATGGATCATGGGTTAAGGGTTAAGCACAATATTTGTTTACATAAATGCTAAAACTTTGCCAACATAAAAGCTAATTGCAGTCAGACAGTGTCAGCCTTTTGAGCCTCATGAACCCTATGTTAGCTTCCTAAGTACGTGGAGTACTTACGCTTGTTGTTTATCTTCTTTTTGGGCAAAATCCCGGATGGGTAACAAATGAAGGTGGAGTTGGTGACTTCCCAGAGGACTTCTAGGCTAGCTGTTCCACCAGTCAGCTTTCCCTGTGGAGTGGTCTTTGTTAGCAGTTTAGTTTCCTTTTGTTCTGCTTGATGTAAGACTTGTAATGACATTATCGTTGTGTAATATACACTGTGATGATGCCACTTTTTGTAATTTGTCTAGCTTATGTGTGTGATTGTTTCCTGGGCACACATGAGTATTCCGCCTTAATTTTATCCTTAAAGTTGGGGTGTGACAAATTGGTATCAAAGCTTTGTTCACTGTAGGACGCAAGCCTAGCTAGGAAATGGCCGTTCTAACACCTTTTTGTTACCTGTTCATGCTTACTTTATTATCTTGTTATTTTGTTAAAATTTACATGCTTCTTATTCTTATTCTATTATGTAAAACTAATTGTTTCCGCTTATCTTATCTTAAACCAAAACGTCAGGATGCCTCGCCTTAACGCCCGTGCGTATCGTGCCCTGTTCACCGCCAGCACCAGCCAGCCCCCTCACCGAGTGGTCAACATCTCCGACGGTGATGGCTCCTCCAGCTCCTCCAACACTGTTTTCATCGTAGAGGATGAAGAGTTGACCTCTACCCCGACCGTCTCTAGGGAGCTTGCAGCGCCGCCCCCGCCCCCTGCACCAGTTCCTGAGGCGCCAGCTCCTGAGGTGCCAGTTCCTGAGGCGCCAGCTCCTGAGGTGCCAGCTCCTGAGGTACCAGTCCCTGAGGCGCCTGGAGCGAGAAGTGGACCATCTTCGCGGTGAGCTGGGACTCCTGGCCGTCTACAAGAAGAGGTTCAGGGCCGCCAATGCCCCCGGTGGAGACCAGTAGATGCCTACCATGTTTTGCTATCACGTTTAGAAAACGATGTTTAATTTCAGTGTGTGTCTGGTGAACCTTTAGTGTATGTGTTGCTTATGTTGGTGAACTATGGTTGTTTGGATCTTTGTCTGTGTGTGGTGGAGAAGTATGGGTTATGTCTGTGCTTCTCCAGTTTAAAACATCTCTCTATGATGAATAAAGTTGTTTATCCCATATCTGTGTTGCTATTTTCTAGAGCAGCCTGTGGTGAAATCAGTATATCTCTTAATCTGTGTTCCCAAAAATTATGAAATTTTTGTGGAAGTATCTAGACTGATGTATCTTTCAAACAAATCTAGAACCAAGTCTTTATCTGTTCGGATCTGGGAGATATACCTGTTTAAAGTTGATGTTTCTGAGCAGCCTGTCACCCATGTTCAATGCTGTTTTCGACCCAGAATATGGCAGAATCCGAAAAAGTGTTCTGAATAAAAGTTGTAGCTGGTTTCTTAAGCTTTACAACGATGTCTGGTTAGCCCCTGTTGGGTTTCTGTAGCTTGAGTTATGTCAGTTTTTGTGCACTGCTGTTGATAAAGATGTGCCCAGAAATTTTCAGCAATGCTCTTTTGTCTTTTAAAATATTTTATATGATGGATATAAGGGTCTAACTCTTGCGCATTTTTTGGTGAGCAGATGGCAGCAAGGGGTGGACGCGGAAGGGGTCCTGGCCGTGGGCGTGGTGTTCCCGTGAACCCACCACCGCCACCGCCGCCAGTAACCATCGAGCAGCTGATGGGAATGCAGAATCAGTTGATGCAAGCCATGATGAACCGCCTGGATCAGGCGCCAGCTGCAGCACCCCCACCTCTCCAAGTCAGGGACCATCGAGGAGAATTCCTGAAGGGCCACCCACCTGTATTCACTCATGCCTCTGAACCGTTGGAGGCAGATGACTGGCTTCGAGCAGTAGAGAAGCAGCTAAACATCGCCCAGTGCACTGATTATGAGAAAGTGCTCTACGCTTCTAGGCAACTGCAGGGAGCAGCCCAAGACTGGTGGGATGCATACATGTTCGGCCGTCCTCAAGATGCTCCTGTGGTCACTTGGCAGGAGTTCAAGGAGAACTTCAGGGCATATCACATCCCTGAAGGCCTTGTGGAGCTGAAGCAAGAAGAGTTCCGCTCCTTGAGGCAGGGATCTATGTCAGTGGCGGAATACCGCGACAAGTTTGCTCAACTGTCGCGCTATGCCCCACAGGATGTGGCAGAAGACAAGGACAAACAGCGCCATTTTCTGAAGGGACTTTATGATGGATTGCAGCTCCAGCTTATGTCAAACACGTATCCGAACTATCAGTCCCTGGTCAATAGGGCAATTGTCATTGACAACAAGCGGAAGGAGATGGAAGCAAAGAAGAGAAGCTTCCAAGGCCAGTCTTCGGGGAGCAACACTCATCCCCGGATCAACCCCCAACAAGGCTACCCCCAAAGGAACCAAGGCCCCTCCAACCAGTGGAACAGGGGACAGCACACCCAGGGTAACCAGAACCAGCAGCGCCTTCCCTACCAACAGCAGTCAGGTGGGCAGCGCTACCAGCAGCAGCCTAGAGGGCAAAGGTTCCAACAGCAGGGCAGCCAAGCATCACGCCAGGGAGCACCCAACTCCGCTCCCATGAAGAATGCAGCTCAGCAGAACTCCAATGCTTGTTACCGCTGCGGGGAGGTAGGACACTATGCTCATCAGTGTCCTAAGAAGCAGAACCCTCAAGCCCCATAGAACCAAGCATGAGGTCCGAAGTAGAATGCTCGCCCACCTAACATTGGACGGGTGAACCATGTGGCTGCCGATACTGCCCTGGATGCGCCAGATGTCATGATGGGTACGTTCAGTATCAACTCGATCCCAGCTACCATACTTTTTTATTCTGGTGCTTCGCATTCATTCACTTCATAGTCATTTGTTAGAATGCATGGTGTACCTTTATGTGCAATGAAAGAAACAATCATAGTGAACTCACCGGGGGGTAGTATGCCTGCAAACTTCTGGAGCCCCACCTCTAGTGTCACCTTAAGGGGGGTAGAATTTAAAGTAAAGCCTATAGTGCTGAGAACACCAGGCATAGATCTCATCTTGGGTATGGACTGGATGAAGCAACATGGAGCTGTCATTCAGTGTCAGGAAAGGTCAGTTGTTGTCTCTACACCCAAGGGAGATAGAATCTGTGTGGAAGTGGTGATGCAAGAGCAGCCTACTGCCACCATAAACCAGATGGATGCTAGTGGTGCAAATCAAGATCGGGTGGTGGACGAGTTCCCTGATGTCTTCCCTGATGATCTGCCAGGTATGCCACCTGATCGCGATGTTGAGTTCATTATTGAATTATTGCCTAGAACTGCACCAATAGCTAAAAGACCATATAGAATGGGGGTAAATGAATTAGAAGAGCTTAAGGAACAACTTAAGGAGTTGCTAGAGAAGGGGTATATACGCCCCAGTGCTTCTCCTTGGGGAGCACCTGTGATCTTTGTGGATAAGAAAGATGGTAGCTAGAGGATGTGTGTGGACTATAGGTCTCTGAATGAGGTTACCATTAAAAACAAATACCCTCTACCCTGGATAGATGATCTATTTGACCAGCTTAGAGGAGCATGTGTGTTCTCTAAAATAGATCTCAGATCTGGGTACCACCAGTTGAAAATCCGGAAGTCGGACATTCCTAAGACCGCTTTCACAACACGGTATGGATTGTATGAGTATACAGTTATGTCTTTTGGACTGACCAATGCCCCAGCCTACTTCATGTACCTGATGAATAAGGTGTTCATGGAGTATCTAGACAAGTTTGTGGTGGTGTTCATAGATGACATTCTAGTGTTCTCTAAAACAGAAGAGGAACATGCTGAACATCTGAGGATGGTTCTGCAGAAGTTGAGAGAGCATCAACTCTATGCCAAGAGGAGCAAGTGTGAATTCTGGCTGAAAGAAGTCTCTTTCTTGGGGCATGTAGTCTCTAACGGAGGTATATCTGTTGATCCTACCAAGGTGCAGGATGTGTTGGACTGGAACCCGCCAACCAATGCTAGCAAAATCCGAAGCTTTCTGGGTTTGGTCGGGTTCTACAGAAGGTTCATTGAAGGGTTCTCTAAGCTTGCAAAGCCTATGACGGCCTTGCTGGAAAAGAGTGCTAAGTTTGTGTGGTCTGATAAATGCCAGGCCAACTTTGAAGAGTTAAAGAAGAGATTAACCACAGCACCAGTCCTAATTCTGCCATACTTGAACACAAGCTTCTCCATCTATTGCGATGCATCTCGTCTGGGACTTGGATGTGTTCTGATGCAAGAAGGAAGAGTAGTAGCCTATGCATCCAGACAGCTGAGAAAGCACGAGGTGAACTATCCAACCCATGACTTGGAGTTAGCAGCTGTTGTCCATGCTCTGAAAATATGGAGACATTATCTAGTTGGGCATAAGTGTGATGTGTACACAATCATAAAAGTCTGAAGTACATATTTACTCAATCGGATCTGAATTTGAGGCAACGCCGCTGGTTAGAACTGATCAAAGACTATGACCTGGAGGTACATTATCACCCAGGAAAGGCCAATGTTGTGGCTGATGCCTTGAGCAGGAAAACCTATGCAAATGGATTGCAAGTAGAATACATGTCAGCAGAGTTGAGAGCTAAAATGGCATATCTTAATCTATGTTTTGCAAACAATGTTGTGGAAATGACAGTTGAACCTACTCTGGAAAAAGACATCCGTGAGGGTCAACTGAAAGATGAGAAATTGTAAGAGATAGCAGAGAACATAGTGCTTGGAAAGGCACCGGGTTTCAGGATGGATGAAAATGGAACTCTATGGTTTGGAAAAAGGATATGTGTGCCTGAAGTGAAAGCTATTCGTGATGCCATCTTGCGAGATACACATGAATCTGCCTACTCTATACATCCCGGCAGTACCAAAATGTACTTGGATCTGAAGGAAAAGTACTGGTGGTATGTTCCGAAGAAAATAGTGTCTGACAGAGGAACACAATTCACATCTCATTTCTGGCATCAGATACACCAATCGTTGGGAACCAAGCTGAATTTCAATTCTGCATATCACCCGCAAACAGATGGGCAGACTGAAAGGATAAATCAGATCTTGGAGGACATGTTGAGAGCATGTGCCCTTCAACATGGAGCTAGTTGGGATAAAAACCTGCCATATGCTGAATTCTCCTACAATAATAGTCATCAGAAGAGTCTCAAAATGGCTCCTTTTAAAGCTTTGTATGGGAGAAAGTGTAGAACTCCTTTGTTCTGGAATCAGACAGGAGAAACTCAAGTGTTCGGACCGGATGTTCTTCGAAATGTTGAAGAACAAGTGAGAATGATCCGGGATAACTTGAGGATAGCTCAGTCCCGACAAAAGAGTTATGCAGATACTCGCAGGAGGGACTTAGTTTTCAAAGTGGGAGACTATGTGTATTTGAAAGTGTCACCCATGAGGAGCGTAAAGAGGTTCAACATGAAAGGAAAGTTGGCACCCAGATACATAGGTTCTTTCCGGATCTTGGCCAGACGTGGAGAAGTGGCCTATCAGCTTGAGCTACCTAAGAGTCTATCAGGCGTTCATGATGTGTTCCATGTCTCTCAGCTGAAGAAATGTTTGAGGGTGCCAGAAGAGCAAGTTCCCCTGGAAGAGATCAAGATAGGAGAAGACCTCACTTATGAAGAGTACCCTATCAAGATCTTAGAGACAGCAGAAAGAGTTACCAGGAGCCGAGTTATCAAAATATGCAAAGTTCAGTGGAGCAGATATACAGAAGAAGAGGCTACCTGGGAAAGAGAAGAAGATCTTCGGAAATCCTATCCGCAGCTGTTTGAGTAAGCTCCAGTCGAATCTCGAGGACGAGATTCATCTTAAGGGGGTAGAGTTGTAACACCCTAAAATTTTCTCCAAATAAAATAGGTGGAAAAAATGATTTATTTATGATTTTGTGAGCATTTAACCTAGGGGTTAAATAATTTTATTAGAATTAAAGAAAGTTGGCAACATGTTTTTGCACTCATGCTGATGCATTGGATTTTTTTGTGTGATTGGTTTTTACCAAAATTCGAAATGAATTCAAAAACTGCTTGAAAATATTTTGAAATGCTTTGGAATAAAAAGGAAAAGGATTTATTCTCTTTCTCCCTCTCTCCCTTGCCTTTCGGCCTGGGAAGCCTTGCGGCCCAGCCCGCCGGCGCCTCCTTCCCTTCTCCCTCTTTCCCCCGTTGGGTCGGCGCTCTCCTTCTCTCCTCTTTCGCTCGGCCCGCAGGCCGGCCTAGCTCGGCGCCGCAGAGCAACCGCCGCTTTCCCCTCCCTTCGGTCGCAGACATGCCGGGCCTGCTTGTCAGCCGAGCCTTCCCCTCCGCGCGCGCCGTCCCGAGCGCAACCGCCGCGCTCCCGGGTCTTCCGTGCATCGTGCAAGCCGCGCCCATGTCTCCGGCTCCTCCTCGTGCATATAGCGGACGCGACCGCCTCGCTCTCTCCCTTTCCCTCATTTGCTCCCTCCGCGCACACTGCCGTGCACCCGAGCACCTCCAGAGCTCCCCCGCCGCCGTTGCCGCCGCCCACCGCCGTCGATCTATCGATTCGGCGCCGCTCCGGTCGATTGCAGCCTCCTCCGAGCTCCGCCGCACCACGGTGAAGCTGCCGAACCGTCTCTCCCCCTCTCTTTCGCTTGGTTTAGCCCTAACCGCCGCCGTTCGTCTGTGCAGTTCGCCGCCGACCGCCGTTCGCCGTGGACCTCCATCTCCGAGCCGTCTCCTCCACTTCGTCTAGCCGTGGTGAGAACCCCTTGCCTTCCGCTTCCCCTCCATCCACTTGGTATGGCTTGTGGTGCCCTCTGGTGCCGGGTCCGCGAGCGTTCGTGCGCCATCCATGGCGGGTGCGCACACGCCGTCGCGAGGCGCCGTGACGTCGCGGCGTGAGCGCGCCGTCGGCTCGCCCCCGTGTACGCACCCTCCCCGATCTAATCCTGGACGTCCACCTCCGATCCGATGGCCAGAGATCACCGATACCCCTTTGGGGTGCCGTTTTTCTTAAGAGCCCCTGAGGAAACATGAAATCAACCCGCGCTCCGGCCGGCACTATTCCATGTGCCTTGAAAAGTTTGCAACCAGGCCCCTGTGTTTTGGTTGATTTGAGGCGCAGTCCAGCTGGCTGTGAATTCGATTTAAAATTCAATTTAAATTCTGATTTAAATTCAAATACATTTCCAGTTATTTAAATTCAATTTAGTTCTCCACCTGTTGACGTCTCTGTTAGACTGTTTTGAACAGTTTAGCTGCAGGTCCAAGTTAATCTTGTTTAGGGCTTTAGAATCACTGTTTCGGTCGTAGATTTCGCGTCGTAACTCCGTTTTCGGTGAACCAAAACTTGTTGTGATCGTAGAAACACGTCCTTCTGTTTTATCAAAGTTTTATTTCAGTTTATTACTGTTTGGTGTATTGTTCTTATATATAGCCTGTTTGCATTTGTATGTATGCACCTGGAATGCGTGTTGATGTTGTGATCAAGTAGACGGTGAGCAAGTGTGGTACGACCAGGACCCATCCTTCGACGATCAGCAGGAAGACCAGTTTTTCAGCAACCAAGGCAAGTTAGCATGGGATCTCCTTGTTACCTATTCACTTTACTATTAATTTACTCATTTATGCATGTGTCCAACTGAGCAACCTTAGAGACCCACTTAGCTTTGTTATCTGTGATGTTCTTGACTCCGTGGGATATTTGCATATGGGTAGAATGCTAGTGCTTACTGACTAATAACTGATCTAGTCCAATGATGAATATTTCTCATGTTGATATGATGATAAACGGTTAATAAAACTTGCTGTTAGCAAAAGCTGGGACTGACAGTGCTACCATGAGTGCTATATGGCTCTGGTTTTAGCTCAGTAAACTGGACCTTTTCTAACTTGTTAGAGGTTACCCAAAAGGGCGCAGGAGCGCTTGCCACTTTGGGTGTAGGGCTGCCCCTGTTCCTATGAGTATAGCTGCGATGGCCTTGTGCCATAGGAAAGGGGGGTTGCTACATCTGCCTGCCAAGGAAACCTAGCGGCCCTAACCTATTAGACGAACCAGTGAAAGGCTTCATAGTGTACCCTGCCGATCTACCTTGGAAGTGGATCAAGAGGTTGGCCGCCTCGGGCACAAGGGCAACACGGCTTGTGGGTAAAGATGCACAACCTCTGCAGAGTGTAAAACTGTTATAACAGCCGTGCTCACGGTCACGAGCGGCCCGGAAAACTAGCAGAACTATGATACTTGAATAAATGTTACTTATGTTGATGACACTCTATGATGTTATATCTTATCATTGATGGACAAATGGATCATGGGTTAAGGGTTAAGCACAATATTTGTTTACCTAAATGCTAAAACTTTGCCAACATAAAAGCTAATTGCAGTCAGACAGTGTCAGCCTTTTGAGCCTCATGAACCCTATGTTAGCTTGCTAAGTACGTGGAGTACTTACGCTTGTTGTTTATCTTCTTTTTGGGCAAAATCCCGGATGGGTAACAGATGAAGGTGGAGTTGGTGACTTCCCAGAGGACTTCTAGGCTAGCTGTTCCACCAGTCAGCTTTCCCTGTGGAGTGGTCTTTGTTAGCAGTTTAGTTTCCTTTTGTTCCGCTTGATGTAAGACTTGTAATGACATTATCGTTATGTAATAAACACTGTGATGATACCACTTTTTGTAATTTGTCTAGCTTATGTGTGTGATTATTTCCTGGGCACACATGAGTATTCCGCCTCAATTTTATCCTTAAAGTTGGGGTGTGACAGGGCTTAAGACCGGTATGGATCGTGGAAAAAGCATGAATCGGGAGCGGAGCTTACAAAGAGGTCGATGGCGAGGTCGGTGGCGCCGATTTGGGGCCGGAGAGGGGCGTTCACGGAGGATACCGCGCGGTCGCGCCGGTTGGGTCGGTGGCGTGGCTTCCCTGGCGCAGTAGCACTTTGTAGATGGGCCTCCCGGTTGCGGCTCCGCTCGGTGAGTCCTCCGGAGTGCAGAGAGAGGGCGGTGGCGGCCTCTTCTGGTGACGCCATGCTCCTCACCGAGCTCGGCAATGGCGAGGTGGCGGCGTCACTGTGTGGTGGCAGGGGTTCGGCAGGAGGGAGGAGTTGGTGATGGAGATTAAATGACGGCGCAGAGGACTCAGGGCTTGCTAAAATAAGGGCAGGGGCGAGAGCTGGGCGGGATCGATCCAACGCCCGAGCGGGTCGGATTGCAGCGGGCGGCGATGCCCATAGGGCGGGGAAGGGGTTGGGGAGGGAGATGACAAATGGGGCTCGCTTGTCAGCGGGTGAAAGAGGGAGAACAGCGGGCGCGGCTGGGCCGAGCAGCCGATGCGAAGTGGCGCGCGCAGGGGCTTGTTGGGCCGCGGTGAGGAGTGTGGGAAGGAAAAAAGGCCGGTGGCGCGAGCGGCTTCGGCGAGAGCGGGGCGCAGGCCGCTTGGGCCAGGAGGGTGCGAAGGGAAAGAGGAGTGCGGGCCGGGAGAACGGAGTCGGCCCGAGAGAGGAGAGGAGCGTGGGCCGCCGGGTGGGGTGGGTAAGGCCGACGCGGGAGCGTGGGCTGGACCGGGGAGGCGGTTTCCTGGGCCGCGGGGAGGGGGAGAGGGTTTGGGCCGGTTTGGATGAGGTGAGGGGGTTTGAGGCCCTTTGACATTCCTTTTCTTTTCCTTTTTCTTTTCAAATCTTTTGTAAATCCATTTGAAAATCAATTTCAAAATAGTTTGAAATCAAAACAGTGTGCAAAATTTTGAAAACATTTTCTCTAAGTTTTTCAAATAAAACTTTGAGTTTGAAAATTTATAGAACTTTTACAAAACTTTTATTTCTTTTCTAAATAGAATAAATTCGATTCGCCCTAAACGGGTTTAATAAAATTCTTTTTCACCCAATAAAAATTATGCAACGGCATGAATGCAACAAACATCTGGATAGAAATTTTCCTCCATCTAGGATTTTTTCCATTTCCTTATTAAATTCTAATTTATTTTATTTATTTAAAAATTGGGGTGTTACACTAATCCTCTGCAGTCATCTTATGGGCGTGCTCTAATCAGAAGGAATATACCCAAGTATCTACCATCACCAGTTCAACACACAAGCTACCGTAGCTATACTTTAGATACTGTATCAGGCTATATACCTAATAGCACTCTTTTCCCTATTTCGACACTCGTTTCATCGGTAGTGTGTAATTCCATATGTTATATGTAGTGGTGAAATGTTTTGCTTATTACTAGCAAATATGTCCTGCATTGCAACAGGAGGAAAAAACTATCAAATATTAATAATAAAAAATTACTATGAAAAATATTATATATCTATTTTTTTTACTTTTCTGTAAACTTTAAAAGTTGTGTTTTATTTATTGTATAATTGGCCATGGTATTTACAATGTGAGTTAATGTTGGTAATAATATAACAGTGTCGCATTGCGTTTGTATTAAATTAAAGTACAATCTTGATACATCTCTTTTCTTCTGTTGTCATACTATTCATTTGTTAGCAGAGTTAGGTACTCCCCCCGTATAGGAAATAGATGACGTTTTGGACATCGATATGGTCTATAAAGTACAACTTTGATTCTCTTTGTACTAAAAAATATTTATCAAAAAGTGATATATATATATATATATTTCTATGAATGTATTTTTCAAGACAAATCCATTTATATGGTTTTTATATTTTCAAACTCAACAACTTAAAAAGTTATTCATGATTTATATTCTCAATGTTTGATCGAAACCATATCTAAAACGTCATCTATATATTTCTTATATGGAGGGAGTATATAGTTTGTTGACACCTTTTAGGGATCATCAAAATATTTAATTGCTTGGACCGCTCACGGAACTAATGACTCATCCACGTTCTAATAAAAATAAATTCTATTTCCAATCAAATTAAATAATAATCTAGTGCTGAGAATCTTTATTTGTTGGGAGAGGTTAATAAGGATTTAAAGACACATAATATTGTACTTTTTGATATATATCAAAAGAGGAGTAAATCGGAACGAAATGTGCTCAGAGAGAAAGAACACTCATCCTTTCATAGCTTCTCCAACCCAACGACTTATGAGTTTGCTAGCTAGGAGTTTCACCACCACCACCACTGCCCGCGGGCTTGTTTAGTTTGTACCATAGACTTGTGGGTTGTACATGCACCCCCATGGGACACCCGCAGGACTATTTAATAAGGGCAAAATAGGAAAATTATCTCTAATTAATCACTCTTTTTTAAGCACAATCATGTCCTAAACATTAATTAATTCAGGTATGTAGAGAGTACTAAGGTCATCCTCAATGTAAATTGCATGTCCCAGTTTTCAACACATTCAGATTTTGGAAACAGTACAGAAGGGTTTTATCACCATGAAACTATTATCACCTCTCCTCTTAGCAAATTTACTACTCCTGGTCTTGACGCTTCACTACCGGATTCCTCCTCTTTGCCGAGAGCCCAAAGCTCTCGGCAAAGGCCAAGACACACTCGACAAACCGTTTGCCGAGAGCAGCTCTCGACAAAGAGCCGTCGGCGAATGACCTACCGGCAAAGAATTCTTTGCCGAGAGCTCCTCTCGGCAAAAGTTTTACCGAGCGCAACGAAGAGGCTCTCGGCAAAACGTAACTTTTGGCAAACGGTTGTGCCTGTAACGGCAAACGGTCGCGCCCGTAACGGCAAAACGGCCGGTAACAGTCGTCTCTGACACATCGTTTGCCGAGAGCTACCGTCGGCAAAGCTATTTTCAAAAGAAAAGAATAAAAAATTTGCCGAGAGCGGTCGTCGGCAAAGATTACTCTTTGTCGAGAGCTCCCTGGAAGGGCTCTCGGCAAAGAGGGGCCCAAGGTGATTTTCGAAAAAAAGAAAAAATAACTTTGCCAAGCGGTGGCCGTCGACAAAGATTACTCTTTGCCGAGAGCCCTCCCAGGGAGCTCTCGGCAAAGAGGGGGGCCTTTGCCGAGAGCCCACCATGGGAGCTCTCGGCAATGGGTACAAAAACATTTTTTATTTTGTTAATGCATTATTAACATGCTCACAAATATAACACATCACATATATCACAAATATATCAGAAAACATATATCCACATCATATATATCACAAATATGTCATCAACATCACATGTCTCACATTATAATCCATCTAAACATCTCAAATCCAACAATACATGTCCATCTCAGAGTGCTCAAGTTCATCTCCCGGAGGGCACAACTAATACATGAAGAAAAACAGGGTGACCGCCAAGCTTCCCACCCCGACCCTCCTGACGGTGGCTGATGCGGCGGCTGTTGTCGATACGGCAGGTACCCCGACACTCCCGACGGAGGTACATCATTCGAACTCGCCGATTGATTCTGCACAAAGGAGAAGAAAAATTAGTACTTATAGTAATACTAAGGCATTTAATTATAATCTAAGCCTAGACAAGTCAAAATTTGCAGAACTAGGTATAAAATTGTAATCTAAGTTTAGACACATCAAAATTTTGGCAGCAACTCCCCTGCACGGTGGGGTTTCCAAAACCTGCAAGAAAAGCAACGACACGATGGCCGCCCACCATATATCAACGGCAAGATGGCCGGCACACATATATATCAACAGCACGAAGGCCTCCCAACACATATCAACGGCACGCTGGCAGACATACACATTAAAGAGTTTTTGTCAGAGAAGTCAAACTCACATTAAGATATTGGTAAGGTGGAGGAGCGAACAACTCTGGTGGCGCTGGACGACCCATCGTGACACCAAGACTTGCCACGTACTGAGCCAAGGCGTCAAACCTCGTCCAGCCTGCAACCTCTATCCAGGGTTGGTAAAGGGCCCTCTAATTGTAACACCTCTGGTGTTTAACTGTAATTAACCTGACATGTCATCATCATTAGTCATTAATCATCCTTGCCTTGCATTTATGTTTGCTTAGTACTTGTGTAGCAATCTCTTTTCAAAAACCCTAAAAGCCCAAATCTTCCTATAAGGGCAAAAATGGTAATTTCACCTCTGTGCCTAGCTTTGTGTAATTCTTGCTCAGTTGGATGTCTTGAAGTTTTGTTGTGTTGGCCAAAGTTCAAAAACCAAAATCAGATTTCAAATCCCTTTACAAAACCCTGATTTCCAAACCCTGGATTTTATCCCTCTTTTTGTAATTCAAAAATTATTCAAAATTTGGGGTTGGTCCAAAAAGCAAAGTTGTAGATCTGGCAAAGAGAAACAACTTTGGTATTTACCAATTTTCAAGTTTCTGTACAAAGTTTGAAGTAAATCCAAATTCATTCAAATTCCAGTTTTTGTCCCCTTTTCAGTTTTCAAAATTTATTTAAAAACTATTGAGTTTCAGAAAAAGGGTATATTAGCAAAGTTGTAGGTTTTGATAAAAGGAACAACTTTCATATTTGCAGATTTCCAACTTTCAATGTAAAATCAAAAGTAATTTTGAATTTATTCAAATCCCAAAAGTGTTCCCTTTTCTGTTTTCAAATGTGGTCCAAAAACTATTTGGATTTTGAAAATATTCTTTTTGACAAAGTTGTAGATCTCCTTTTTCTGCACAACTTTGGTGTTTTGAGTTTTTGCTGCTCAGTTCAAGTTTTGGGAGTAATTTGCAAAATACAGAGATCAGCCCATAGTCAAACCCTAAGACCTAGCCCTGTTCATCTTCAACCTACAGCTAGGGGGCCCCGGCCATGGCCGCGCGCCAGCGCCGCCTGCGCCACGCGCGCCTGGCAGCCGCACGCCCGCCCCCGACTTGTCGCCTGCGCCCGCGCCATCATGCCGCACCCGCACGCGCAAAGCGCTGACCTCCGTCCCGTCCCCCACTGCTCCCAGCACGACGCCGCCGCGTGGCCGTCGCCGGCGAATGCATACCCGGCCCCTGCGCGCACGCCGTCCTTCCCGCCGGCTCGCAATCGAGTGCGCACGCCTCGTCCGAGCTCATCCACACCATCCCGTGCTCTCTACCGTCCCCTGGCCGCGGCTATAAAAGGCCCGCCGGAGCCGGAGCTCCGCACTCACCCCGCCACCGTGGCCAGACCACTCCGAAGCTCCCGCCGCTCAACCACCTAGCCCGAAAGCTCCGCCTTGAGCTCGTGAAGCTTTCCCACCCCTCAATTTCACCTCCCCCGCCTCCAATCGCCCGGCGTAACCCCATCTTCCCAAACTCCGACGGAACACCGGTGAACTCGGGTTCGTCAAATACTTCCTCTCCGGCCACGATCATCTTCCCCTGACCCCTGTGTCAGCTTCCTTGGCTCCGCGCGACTCCAACCAGGCCCTTGCGGTCTCGTGTGTTGCGCAGGATCGCCGGATCGCCGGAGTGCCGCCGCGGTCGTCTCCTTCCTCGAGCCTCACCCTCGAGCACGTGTCGAGCCTCACCCTCGAGCACGTGTCGAGCCTCACCCTCGAGCCACACCCTCGAGCACGCCTGCGGACCGCGCTCCCTCGAAGCAGCCGAGCCCTGCCTCCGACCCGTGGTAAGCACCCGAAGCCTCCGGTCTCTGCTTCCACTCCGTTTCGCCCGAGCCTCCCAGTCAGGCCTCGGACGGACGCTTGCGTTCCGTCTCGCCCGAGCCAAGCCTCGGCGAGCGCATGCTCTCCGCTTCGCCCGAGCCCGGCCTCGGCGAACACATGCCTTCCGTCTCGCCCGAGCCTCCGGGCCAGGCCTCGGACGAAGCAGTCGCTTCCGTTTCGCCCGAGCCCCGCGCGATTCGCCCGAACCCCGCGCGATTCGCCGAGCCCTGCATAGAAGGAGCACAGTGCTCTTTTCTTTTTCTGAAAGATGTGAATAGTGTTCTGTTTTTTTTTTGTGTGAATTAATCTGTTGTTCCTTAAATCCTGATAAAATTATGGTATGCTCCTTGCACTGTGTAGTATTTTATAAAAATATGAAACTTGACTTTTCTGCAAGAATTTAAAAATGTAAAATCCCTCTTTTAATTAATAAATGGATAGTTTCGGATTTTTAGAAAATTATTTATAACTCCAAAAAATCATGAGATAAATTTTTGTGAGCTTCCTATGCCATGTTTAGTCTCTGATGAAATTTTGAAGTCTTTTGGAACAAGTTGATTTTTGAGCATTTATCTTTAATTGTTAAATAGTGCCTTTTGTTAATTAATGTCTGGAATTATTTGAGCACCTTAATGACCTCCAAAAATTATGAAATTTGTTTTGCCATCTATCTACACCATAATGAACTTATGTGATTAATTTGGTAATTTTTGGAACAACTACTTTAAATGACCTTTTTAAATAATTAAGAAAATAGAAAAAGTGGTTAAGGTTCATGTTGTTGCCTTGTGTTGCATTGTTCATGCTAGCATACTCATGTGCATGCATCATTGCATTCGTATAGTCACCGAAGGAGTCAAGATCGAGGCAGCCGCCGACGAACCTGTCCCTGAGGCTACCCCGAGTTCCGACAACTGCCCTGCCGCCTTCGAGCCTGCCCTCCTTGCTCTTCAAGGCAAGCCCCGGTGCATTTAACCCTTTCCTTGAATTTATAAAATGATTTCCTTAAATGCTTTTGAGTTAAATTATTGCATTAGGTTTATAGGAGTTGTGTGCTATCCTAATTGATGCACTATCCACCTTGACCACTGATACACCTGATACCTGCTTTTCCAAAGTATTTGAAAAATGCTTAGCAATGCTTATTGAATTAGACTTTGTAATAAAATGCCAATTTCAAAAGTGTGATCACTTAAGGAATGTTTATGGGATTTGGTCTTACTCCCCGGCTGTTGGCTAGGTATCTGATCCGTACCTAGTCAATAGCGAGGAGAGGTTGTCCGAGCGTACGGTGCCGTCATGTTGTAGTCCGGGACTCAACAGTTGACACCGACCGGGACAGGGTTGAAAAACTGACAGGACTATTACGCTTGGGTGAGATATAACCAAGGTATAGTTCTGGCTGGAAAATTAGGGACCATCCGTATGGGGGCCTGCTGGTCAAGACTTGTAACTATTCACATACTTCGGAAAGCTCTGGCTCCGAGAAATCCTTGATTGGGACCGACAACCGCGCACTGGGAGTGGAGAGATGGCGGAAGTAGCATGTACCCACGTGGTCGTCGTACCTGGAAAGGAGTGGTGTACTGTACTTCCGGGTGGCGTAGGACCGGTCCAATCTTGGAGGAATCGTGGTAGACGAGTTGGCATATGCAAGCTTGGGGGCTACATATGCAGTGTGGATAGGGATCCTCAGCTGAGTATTATTTATCCGGATTAACGTTGCTCCTCGGTTATGGAGACTTGGTCCACTGACTGTCAACGGAGAGTGGTTCTCAACTAGGAATGTTTTGAAATGTAAAATGAATCATGAACGATGAAGAATTGAGGAATACTGAATCTTTCCAAAATAAAATAAGGTTTACAAAAATGCTTTTCTGCAAAATACTTGATCTTGCTTAAGCCTTACCTTGACTACCCTAAGCCTCTCATTCCTGAGTCTTCTCCCTTTTTCTTTAGTCGGGTAAGTCTTGTTGAGTACCCCAGTACTCAGGGTTTGTTACCCATGCTGCAGGTATGACAGAGTCCCCGATGTGTCTTGCACCCTGCTGCGTGACCATCGTCCAGGAAGAGGCCGATGAGGCCGAAGATTAGTTGTACACCCTCGGGCTGGGTGATTATAAGTATCTTTGCTGTTCTCCACTATGTTGCCTATGTCTATTTCTATTATCAGAACTTGGTTTGTAATAACTGCACCTTAATTTCTATTTGGAACCCTGTTTTGTAAAACTAATGTTATTTAAGTCTTCCGCTCTTTATTCCGATGTTATTTGTAAAAGTATGCAATGCTGTAACCGAATTGTGAGATGATCCTGCGGACATTGGGCACTGATGTAGCCCGGTGGCGAACAGGTCTTAATCACATGGAACATGGGTTCGGCTGTCAGAGGTTGACAGGGACACGTGGGCCATGGGATTAGGGTCGTTCCGTCACAGAGTGGTATCGGAGCATCTCACTTTAACGTTGCAGTGTTCGTTTTTGCGAAAACTTCAAAAGACCTTTCGAGTCCAAACAAACTAAACTTGACTATTTTGAGTCCAAATTGCTTCTCTCGTCTTGTGTCTCATATGGCAACACTAGCTAGTGGAACAACATGTTTTAAGCCCTATGTACCTTATTTATTTATTGCATTGCTTTGTTCCGTAGGAACGATTCATGCATCATGTCATAATCACTAAAGTTAACTTCCTCTCTAAGTTCGTTGGGGTAGTATGCCTTTACCTGTTCTTGCTAGCCTTTCTCATCCATCTTCTCTTATCCAGACATGGCTCGCATCAAGCTGATCGCCCGCAAGTCAACTGGACCGCATGGTGTGCCACGCCACCAGCTGGCACCACGCACTGGGGAGGAGACTGGAGAATCTTCCAATGGTCGTCGCTTTCCCCGCCGCACCCGTAAGAACCTGAAGGAGGAGATCAAGGATCTGAAGGCTGAGCTGAAGAACTTGGAGCATGACTTCTACCACTCACGCCTGGAGTTTTATGAGGCACGAGCTTCCCTGGAGCAGGCCAACCGAAACACGGTTCGCGCTATCGAGCAGCGCAATGATGCTTGGACCCGCGAGGACGTTACCAGAGCCCAGCTCCACGGACTGCAGCAGTACACAGCTCAGATTGAACAGTTCAATGATATGCTTCATGAGGAAGTGCATCAGTTGTATGATCAACTCCACCCCTTGGTACCCCCGGTTATGGAAGACCCTGAGGACGGAGTAGTGGAAGAACCCGATGTGGAACAAGAGCCAGACGTGGACGAATAAATTGAACCTGCTGAGGACGTCCACGCTGAAGACGAGGACGAGGAGGAAGAGCCTGAGCTCATCCTCGAAGAAGACGACGACGAAGACATGATCATCATCGACGACGACTAGACTCGTAGTGTCTGTACCATCTGCTTACCTAAAAACCTTAGTCTAGGTTTGGGGGCGTTAGTCTGTCTATTGCCAAGTCTGGCATGTATCTTTCTTTTCGCATCTTTTCCCTTTATCGGTCTGTATCATCTGTCAGTCACCTTATCAAGTCATCAGTCTTTTGTATCAGAAGAAGCTATCAGTCTGTTGTTTTCAGAACCCTATCTATGAATGCTAAGTTCCAAGTTGCTTAACAGATGCCTGTGAACACTCGCACTGGAGCTGGAGGTTCTGATGATGCCAACCTCCCAAACCCTCCACCTGTCCCAGCTACCCTAGCAGATGCCATTGCAGCCTTGGCCGCCGCTGCCAACCTAATGGCTCAAAACCAAGGACAGCAGAACTTTCACCGTGGTCGCCACAACATCAACCAAGAGACCACCTATGTGGAATTCACCGAAACTCGCCCACCGGTCTTCACCAAGGCCGATGAACCCCTCGAAGCTGATGATTGGCTCCGCACCATGGAGCAGAAGTTTGGTCTTATCAACTGCACCGATATCCAGAAGCCACGGTTCGCTTCACAGCAGCTTCGTGGTCCAGCAAGTGCTTGGTACGCCAACCTGTTGGCTGCCCAGCCAGAAGGTCATCGGTTGACCTGGGAAGAGTTCCGCACTGCTTTCCGTGCTCATCACATCCCTTCCGGATTAATGAAAATGAAGCTTGATCAGTTCCTGGCTCTTCAACAGAAAGACTCCACAGTCATGCAGTATGTGGGTCAATTCAATCATCTCAGCCAGTATGCCTCAGAGTATGTCAACACAGATGAGAAGAAGAGGGATTGTTTCCTCAGAGGACTGCACCCAAAGATCCGCAGGAGCTTGTCCAATAACCTGACTGGGTCTTATCACGATGTTGTTGACCGGGCTGTTGCTTTTGAAGAAAGCAATCGCCAGTACCAGGAAGAGAAGAAGAAGAAGAAAGCAGGGTCAAGCAGCTTCTCTGGCAGTCACAAACGCCAGAGAATCATCTATCACCCCAGCCACCACCACAATCGTCTACCTTACCCCAACCAGCAAGTGGTCGTCCGTACCGCGGCCACCACCCATAATACCAACCAGCAAAGTGCCACACAGCCGAACGCCCCAGGTGTTCGTATCACCACTCCACAAACAGCCTACAACCATCCCTGCTACAACTGTGGCCAGCTTGGTCACTGGTCTCGTGAGTGCCCAAAGCCCAAGAGGTATGCCCAGAATACTCAGAAGAATTCTGGAGGATCTCAGCAGCAGCAGCACCGTGCACAGCAGCAGCATGCTCAGAAGGGCAAGATTGTCGAGAAGCACGGGCAAGTCTACTACACCGCTGTCAGCGATATACCAGAAGGGGAGCCCGTCATGATCGGTAGGTTTCCTGTTGCCAATCACCCTGCAGTTGTGTTGTTTGATTCTGGTGCATCGCATTCCTTCATCAGTCGTACTTCTGTCATCAAGCATGAAATATCAATTGAGGATTTAAAAGAAAGTTTCTGCATATTTTCGCCTGGAGGGCGTATAAGTACTAAGGAAGTGGTTCGCAGTATACCAGTAAGGTTGGGGGAACATGTATTTCCCACCACCATGATAGTGCTTCATGATCAGGAGATAGATGTCATCCTAGGCATGAATTGGATGTGTCAGTATAAAGCCATGATCGACATCCTGAATAGAGTTGTGAGAGTGGATATTCCTAACAGTACCGCCAAACTCCTTCTCCAACTTCCAATGCCTCAAAAACCAGCAGCCACTCAAATAAATACCGCCTATGTTCTGGAAACCCGGGACATCCCCGTGGTTTGTGAATTCCCTGATGTTTTTCCTGAGGATTTGCCTGGTCTGCCTCCTGACCGTGACATTGAATTTGCCATAGAGCTAAAGCCCGGGACTGCTCCTATATCCCGCAGAGCTTATCGAATGCCTCCCAGAGAGTTGGCAGAACTAAAAATCCAATTACAAGATTTGTTGGACAAGGGTTTCATTCGCCCAAGCTCGTCTCCTTGGGGTTGTCCTGCAATCTTTGTAAAGAAGAAGGACAAGACTCTCAGAATGTGCATTGATTATCGCCCACTCAATGAGGTCACCATCAAAAATAAATATCCCTTGCCTCGTATTGATCTTCTCTTTGACCAGTTAGCTGGAGCCAAAGTATTCTCCAAGATCGATCTCAGATCTGGCTACCACCAAATAAAGATTCGTCCTGAAGATATTCCTAAAACAGCTTTCACCACCAGATACGGCCTATATGAGTACTTGGTCATGTCCTTCGGTTTGACCAATGCCCCTGCTCATTTCATGTACCTCATGAACTCTGTATTCATGCCAGAGCTTGATAAATTCGTGGTCGTGTTCATTGACGACATCCTTGTCTACTCAAAAACCCCTGAAGATCATACCGAACATCTTCGTATCGTTCTATCCCGTCTCAGAGAACATCAGCTGTATGCCAAGTTCAGTAAATGTGAGTTCTGGTTAGATCAGATACAGTTTCTTGGTCATGTCCTATCCGCTGAAGGTGTGTCAGTTGACCCTGGTAAAGTGGCAGACATTCTGGATTGGAAGCCACCTACCACTGTTCATCAAGTCCGCAGCTTTATGGGAATGGCAGGATATTATCGTCGATTCATCCCAGATTTCTCCAGAATCGCCAAGCCTATCACCGAGTTAGTAAAGAATTCTGTGAAGTTTGTCTGGTCACCAGCCTGTGAGCAAGCCTTTCAAACTCTGAAGAAACTGTTAACCACATCACCAGTACTAGCCCAGCCGAACATCGAGAAGCCCTTTGATGTCTACTGTGATGCATCTGGTACTGGTTTGGGCTGTGTTTTGATGCAAGAAGGTCGAGTGATCGCGTATGCCTCCCGACAGCTTAAGCGACATGAAGAGAATTACCCAACTCATGATCTCGAGTTAGCAGCAGTAGTGCATGCCTTGAAGATCTGGCGTCATTATTTGTTGGGCAGTACCTGTAATGTGTACACTGATCACAAAAGTCTGAAGTATATCTTCACTCAAGAGGAACTGAATATGAGGCAGAGAAGATGGCTTGAGTTAATTAAGGACTATGATCTTGAAGTGCATTACCATCCGGGTAAGGCGAATGTGGTTGCCGATGCGCTCAGTCGCAAGTCTTATTGCAACTGTCTGATGATGAAACCCTATGATTCTTCTTTGTGTTATGAGCTGGAAAAGTTAAATATTGAAATGATTCCACAAGGAACTCTGAATAATATCAGAATAAAAACCCCTATCAGAGAGCAGATCATCGCTGCACAGAAAGATAACCCTGGAATCAAGCACATCATCGAAAAGGTCCAATCCGGAAAGGCTGATTGTTTCAGGATTGATGATGCAGAAGTAGTATGGTTTAAGAATCGGTTAGTAGTTCCTAAAGTGCCTGAGTTAAGAAAGTTAATCCTTGATGAAGCACACTTGACTAGATTTTCCATCCACCCCGGCAGCAACAAGATGTACCAGGATTTGAAGCAGCAATTCTGGTGGACAAAGATGAAGATTGAGATCGCCCGGTATGTCGCTCAGTGCGATACCTGCCAGAAAGTCAAAGCCGTGCACATGAAGCCCGGAGGAGAATTGCAACCTTTACCTATACCTGCTTGGAAATGGGACGATATCAGTATGGATTTTATCAATGGTCTACCCAAGACATCAAGAGGTTTTGATTCCATATGGGTGATCATGGATCGCCTCACTAAGCAAGCTCACTTCCTGCCAGTGAAGACCAGTTACACCGTCCCCACTTATGCCACTTTGTACAAGAACCACATAGTGAAACTCCATGGCATACCCAAGAGCATTATCTCTGATCGTGGTACCCAGTTTGTCGCAAAGTTTTGGAAAGCGTTCCATACCTCACTTGGAACCAAGCTCTTGCATAGTACGGCATATCATCCGCAAACAGATGGACAAACTGAGCGAGTCAACCAAGTGTTAGAGGATATGTTGAGAGCATGTGTGCTCACCTTCGCAGATACTTGGGATGACTGTTTGCCCTTGGCAGAGTTCTCATATAATAACAGTTACCAAGAGAGCATCAAAATGGCACCCTTTGAAGCACTGTACGGCCGCCGTTGTCGTACACCTCTCAATTGGTCTGAACCCGGAGAAAGGGAATTCTTTGGAGTTGACCTAGTAAAAGATATGGAAGAGAAAGTCAAGCATATACAAGAGAACATGAAGATTGCACAGTCTCGACAGAAAAGTTATGCTGACAAGAGACGTCGACCTCTGCAGTTCGAGATCGGGGATTATGTGTACCTGAAGGTCTCACCCACCAAAGGAGTCACTCGTTTTGGAGTCAAAGGAAAGCTAGCACCCCGTTACATTGGTCCGTTTGAAATTCTGGATCGTTGTGGCAAGGTCGCTTACAAGCTAAGTTTGCCCGATCATCTTTCAGCAGTTCATAATGTGTTTCATGTCTCCCAACTCAAGAAGTGTCTCCGAGTACCTGAACATGTGGTTGAAGTTGAAGGCGTTGAGCTAGAACCAGATCTGTCATACACTGAGTATCCAGTTCGCGTGTTGGATCACAAGGATCGTGTTACCCGAAGAACCACCACAAGATGGTACAAGATCCAGTGGAACCAGCACTCGGAAGAAGAAGCCACCTGGGAATCCGAAGACTTCTTAGCAAAGAACTATCCCGACTTTCTCGAATCTCTGTAGATGTAAGGTTTTGCTTTTTCCTTCTTAAGACGTGGAATCTCGGGGCGAGATTTCTTTTAGGGGGGAAGGCTGTAACACCTCTGGTGTTTAACTGTAATTAACCTGACATGTCATCATCATTAGTCATTAATCATCCTTGCCTTGCATTTATGTTTGCTTAGTACTTGTGTAGCAATCTCTTTTCAAAAACCCTAAAAGCCCAAATCTTCCTATAAGGGCAAAAATGGTAATTTCACCTCTGTGCCTAGCTTTGTGTAATTCTTGCTCAGTTGGATGTCTTGAAGTTTTGTTGTGTTGGCCAAAGTTCAAAAACCAAAATCAGATTTCAAATCCCTTTGCAAAACCCTGATTTCCAAACCCTGGATTTTATCCCTCTTTTTGTAATTCAAAAATTATTCAAAATTTGGGGTTGGTCCAAAAAGCAAAGTTGTAGATCTGGCCAAGATAAACAACTTTGGTATTTACAAATTTTCAAGTTTCTGTACAAAGTTTGAAGTAAATCCAAATTCATTCAAATTCCAGTTTTTGTCCCCTTTTCAGTTTTCAAAATTTATTTAAAAACTATTGAGTTTCAGAAAAAGGGTATATTAGCAAAGTTGTAGGTTTTGATAAAAGGAACAACTTTCATATTTGCAGATTTCCAACTTTCAATGTAAAATCAAAAGTAATTTTGAATTTATTCAAATCCCAAAAGTGTTCCCTTTTCTGTTTTCAAATGTGGTCCAAAAACTATTTGGATTTTGAAAATATTCTTTTTGACAAAGTTGTAGATCTCCTTTTTCTGCACAACTTTGGTGTTTTGAGTTTTTGCTGCTCAGTTCAAGTTTTGGGAGTAATTTGCAAAATACAGAGATCAGCCCATAGTCAAACCCTAAGACCTAGCCCTGTTCATCTTCAACCTACAGCTAGGGGGCCCCGGCCATGGCCGCGCGCCAGCGCCGCCTGCGCCACGCGCGCCTGGCAGCCGCACGCCCGCCCCCGACTTGTCGCCTGCGCCCGCGCCATCATGCCGCACCCGCACGCGCAAAGCGCTGACCTCCGTCCCGTCCCCCACTGCTCCCAGCACGACGCCGCCGCGTGGCCGTCGCCGGCGAATGCATACCCGGCCCCTGCGCGCACGCCGTCCTTCCCGCCGGCTCGCAATCGAGTGCGCACGCCTCGTCCGAGCTCATCCACACCATCCCGTGCTCTCTACCGTCCCCTGGCCGCGGCTATAAAAGGTCCGCCGGAGCCGGAGCTCCGCACTCACCCCGCCACCGTGGCCAGACCACTCCGAAGCTCCCGCCGCTCAACCACCTAGCCCGAAAGCTCCGCCTTGAGCTTGTGAAGCTTTCCCACCCCTCAATTTCACCTCCCCCGCCTCCAATCGCCCGGCGTAACCCCATCTTCCCAAACTCCGACGGAACACCGGTGAACTCGGGTTCGTCAAATACTTCCTCTCCGGCCACGATCATCTTCCCCTGACCCCTGTGTCAGCTTCCTTGGCTCCGCGCGACTCCAACCAGGCCCTTGCGGTCTCGTGTGTTGCGCAGGATCGCCGGATCGCCGGAGTGCCGCCGCGGTCGTCTCCTTCCTCGAACCTCACCCTCGAGCACGTGTCGAGCCTCACCCTCGAGCACGTGTCGAGCCTCACCCTCGAGCCACACCCTCGAGCACGCCTGCGGACCGCGCTCCCTCGAAGCAGCCGAGCCCTGCCTCCGACCCGTGGTAAGCACCCGAAGCCTCCGGTCTCTGCTTCCACTCCGTTTCGCCCGAGCCTCCCAGTCAGGCCTCGGACGGACGCTTGCGTTCCGTCTCGCCCGAGCCAAGCCTCGGCGAGCGCATGCTCTCCGCTTCGCCCGAGCCCGGCCTCGGCGAACACATGCCTTCCGTCTCGCCCGAGCCTCCGGGCCAGGCCTCGGACGAAGCAGTCGCTTCCGTTTCGCCCGAGCCCGCGCGATTCGCCCGAACCCCGCGCGATTCGCCGAGCCCTGCATAGAAGGAGCACAATGCTCTTTTCTTTTTCTGAAAGATGTGAATAGTGTTCTGTTTTCTTTTTTTTGTGTGAATTAATCTGTTGTTCCTTAAATCCTGATAAAATTATGGTATGCTCCTTGCACTGTGTAGTATTTTATAAAAATATGAAACTTGACTTTTCTGCAAGAATTTAAAAATGTAAAATCCCTCTTTTAATTAATAAATGGATAGTTTCGGATTTTTAGAAAATTATTTATAACTCCAAAAAATCATGAGATAAATTTTTGTGAGCTTCCTATGCCATGTTTAGTCTCTGATGAAATTTTGAAGTCTTTTGGAACAAGTTGATTTTTGAGCATTTATCTTTAATTGTTAAATAGTGCCTTTTGTTAATTAATGTCTGGAATTATTTGAGCACCTTAATGACCTCCAAAAATTATGAAATTTGTTTTGCCATCTATCTACACCATAATGAACTTATGTGATTAATTTGGTAATTTTTGGAACAACTACTTTAAATGACCTTTTTAAATAATTAAGAAAATAGAAAAAGTGGTTAAGGTTCATGTTGTTGCCTTGTGTTGCATTGTTCATGCTAGCATACTCATGTGCATGCATCATTGCATTCGTATAGTCACCGAAGAAGGAGTCAAGATCGAGGCAGCCGCCGACGAACCTGTCCCTGAGGCTACCCCGAGTTCCGACAACTGCCCTGCCGCCTTCGAGCCTGCCCTCCTTGCTCTTCAAGGCAAGCCCCGGTGCATTTAACCCTTTCCTTGAATTTATAAAATGATTTCCTTAAATGCTTTTGAGTTAAATTATTGCATTAGGTTTATAGGAGTTGTGTGCTATCCTAATTGATGCACTATCCACCTTGACCACTGATACACCTGATACCTGCTTTTCAAAAGTATTTGAAAAATGCTTAGCAATGCTTATTGAATTAGACTTTGTAATAAAATGCCAATTTCAAAAGTGTGATCACTTAAGGAATGTTTATGGGATTTGGTCTTACTCCCCGGCTGTTGGCTAGGTATCTGATCCGTACCTAGTCAATAGCGAGGAGAGGTTGTCCGAGCGTACGGTGCCGTCATGTTGTAGTCCGGGACTCAACAGTTGACACCGACCGGGACAGGGTTGAAAAACTGACAGGACTATTACGCTTGGGTGAGATATAACCAAGGTATAGTTCTGGCTGGAAAATTAGGGACCATCCGTATGGGGGCCTGCTGGTCAAGACTTGTAACTATTCACATACTTCGGAAAGCTCTGGCTCCGAGAAATCCTTGATTGGGACCGACAACCGCGCACTGGGAGTGGAGAGATGGCGGAAGTAGCATGTACCCACGTGGTCGTCGTACCTGGAAAGGAGTGGTGTACTGTACTTCCGGGTGGCGTAGGACCGGTCCAATCTTGGAGGAATCGTGGTAGACGAGTTGGCATATGCAAGCTTGGGGGCTACATATGCAGTGTGGATAGGGATCCTCAGCTGAGTATTATTTATCCGGATTAACGTTGCTCCTCGGTTATGGAGACTTGGTCCACTGACTGTCAACGGAGAGTGGTTCTCAACTAGGAATGTTTTGAAATGTAAAATGAATCATGAACGATGAAGAATTGAGGAATACTGAATCTTTCCAAAATAAAATAAGGTTTACAAAAATGCTTTTCTGCAAAATACTTGATCTTGCTTAAGCCTTACCTTGACTACCCTAAGCCTCTCATTCCTGAGTCTTCTCCCTTTTTCTTTAGTCGGGTAAGTCTTGTTGAGTACCCCAGTACTCAGGGTTTGTTACCCATGCTGCAGGTATGACAGAGTCCCCGATGTGTCTTGCACCCTGCTGCGTGACCATCGTCCAGGAAGAGGCCGATGAGGCCGAAGATTAGTTGTACACCCTCGGGCTGGGTGATTATAAGTATCTTTGCTGTTCTCCACTATGTTGCCTATGTCTATTTCTATTATCAGAACTTGGTTTGTAATAACTGCACCTTAATTTCTATTTGGAACCCTGTTTTGTAAAACTAATGTTATTTAAGTCTTCCGCTCTTTATTCCGATGTTATTTGTAAAAGTATGCAATGCTGTAACCGAATTGTGAGATGATCCTGCGGACATTGGGCACTGATGTAGCCCGGTGGCGAACAGGTCTTAATCACATGGAACATGGGTTCGGCTGTCAGAGGTTGACAGGGACACGTGGGCCATGGGATTAGGGTCGTTCCGTCACACTAATTTAGCCTTGCAAATTTAAGGATCGGGCTCAATAAAGATCAGGCCATAACACTATAGGATTTTGAACTAAAATTGGAAAGGGCCAAATTGGATTGTGAAGGGGGATAAGGGCCATGATCCATTACCACCCCTACCGCGCTCTGTCGCTCGGCCTCCCGCTCTCTCTCTCGCTCACCCCTACCGCTCTGTCGCTCAGCCTCCCACTCTCTCTCTCGCTCTTCCTCCATCCTAGCCTTATGCTCCTCGAGCGCTTCCACCTAGGCCTATAATTTTTCACCGCATTGTTACAAGCAATTTCGAGGAATGTCAAACCAATTAACGATGAATAAAACAAAAATAACCTGTAGTGCTGCCACACAATACGTCGAAGTGTCCTGCCTTGAGCGTATGGGTACGCTACTGCTCCTGTTGCTTGATCGGACCTGTGAAAGAGTGGGAGTACTGTGCGGGTCGAGCGTGTTGTTGCCGATGAGGTACCGCCCATTCTTCTTGCCTCCTCCCACCCTCATGACGATGTCGCCGTCAAGGTCCGTGGTGTGTGGATCGAACTCAGCCCCATGGACCGTCCTTGCTGCCTCAGTGTACTCACTGAGGCGCTCGGGGATGCTCTCGTTGGTGAACGACTCGGTTGGGTCCTCCGGGTTCCGGTCGATGTTCTCTGTCGCCTTGCCCTTGTGGGCAAGAACCCATGCCTTGAGTTGTCCGCATGGCTGGTTTTGATGTGCAGACGACTGCGAGAAAAACAACAAGACGATTACAAATCATGCAGGAATAAGGGTCTGAAAGAATAAATGAAGCTACACCAAGTCATGTACCCATCTAGCCCCAAATTCGTCGATGTTAAGGTTGCCCTGGTGGTGTGATACACCTGGCATCATCAAACGCCGGTCCCGGAGGACGGTGTGGTAATCCACCCAATTGGCACTCACCCACTTGTCGACCATCATCTGCCAAGCTAGTGTTTTATTGGCGCACCAGCTAGGAGGCACATGTACGACATGAAGTACATTGACAGATATAAGAACAATTCAAGCCTACCCAATCTTAGAAGAAATCAATATTGATGTTGAACATATTTACCTTCAGGTACTGCTCTCGGGTCAGATGCATTTGAAGAAGTCCTGCATATAGAAAAAATATATCAATAGAAGAAGTCATGCATATGTATTGAGCAAAGTAGTGGGAGGCAGACTTACCCAAACTCGCACATAACCCGCTCCGCCACGCTTTCGTACGTGTGGCCCATCTCGTCCGCCGCATCAGGGGCGGCGACGTAGTGCTCGTACATGTAGGTTGGCTCCATAGTCTCGGCGTAGTGAACTGGAAGTGTTCCCTGCAGAGAAGATCCAGGATGTCATTGGGCAACCTTTTGTGACCACCTGGGACCACGACCTTCCAAGACCTGCGTAAGTGATTAAGAAAAACCTGTTAGTTTCCATTGTGATTCAATCATATGTAGTAGCGAAAACATGTAAAAGCTACGTACTGTTGCCCAACGGGTCGAATGGCCGGGCGTAGAGCCTCAGGTATCAGCCGATCAGGTAGGCTCGCCGGACCTCGTTGGTAGACACCTGAGGTTCCGGTGGAACTGGAACCTCCTGTCTCATCCTCCTAGTCGTCCTCCTGCTCGGCCTCCAACTCGACCTCTCCCTGCTGAGCCTGCTCGTCCTCTCCCTGATGAGTCTGCTCGTCCACCTGCTCCTCCTCGGGCTCTGGTGATGTTGCTACTGCAGGCTGAGGTGGTGGCGCCCTAGGCCTCCTCCCCTGAGGCGGTGCCGACCCCTCAGCTGCAACTGAGGACCCTCCCGTCTGGTAAAGCGAGCTGACTGCCCACAAAGCTCTGCGGCCCGTCATCTTTGCACAATCACCTACAAGACATAAACAATAAGATCGGATTAGCTGGATCATAAACAAGACATAATTATAAAGAGATGTAAAATAAATAAAGCATAATTACAAAATAACATAGTATTACATGTATTAGAAATAATCATCCGCATCGGGATTAGCTGGATCATAGCTCTCATCATGACTATCAGCCATGTCAAAATGTTCAACACTTTCCAAAGAACCAACAATGTCAACATTGTCATTGCCAATATGTAATCCTTCAAGTAACTCCAAGTCCTTCGCATTATCCACCTCATCCCCCTCATCCACATCAACATGCTGGGCTGGGCTACTTGGGTTGGCTGGCGAGCACGGGGAGGGTGAGGCGCGGCTGTTGTGTTGGAAGAGGAGGTAGGCCAGAAGCAAGGGAGAAAGGAGAAAGAAAAGAAAGAGTTCTTTTCATTATTTTTGAAAAAGGATTCAGCCCACTTTTCCAAAGCATTTCAAAAATCATTCTAAGTTTGAAACCTCCCAAATTTTTGAAATTTAACTTTGAACAATTTTAAATGTTTATCTTTTTAAACTCATTTGAAAACACCCTTATTGAACTAGCTTTTGAGACACACTTCTATTAACTTTATAAAAGTTTTATAAACCACATTTTTTCACTTTAAATTAGTAGCAAAATAAATAAATCTTAGAAAATTTTATAAAAAATATTAAATCCTTTATTATATTTAGTGTTTTCTATGCATAACCCAAAATCTAAAATTTTAGGGTGTGACAAGGATGTTGGTGCCCACCCAAATTTCGAGGCCCTAGTAGGAGTCTTTCAAACCATGTTTGATTCATTTGACTTGTCATCTATTCTTTCTACGTGCATATCTATACTCATTTACTAATAGTTGATGATGCTCATGTAATGGAATGTGGTTGGATGTCTTTGTGGTGAGACACTCATGACGTTATATGTGGTATATATTTCCTTCTATAACATTGCATTGCATCCCATTCTTGCATTGACATATGGAGTTTTGTCGCCGCTGCTAGTCGCGGCCGTATTGTTACATCATTGTCTATTGGGCATATGGTACATCATTGTCTATTGGGCATAACGATGTGGCTTCATACCTTGTTGGGTATGAAGGCAGGACACATGACATTACATTGCATATGCATTATTATTTTGGACTATGGCATATGTGGCTTGGACTAAGGCTTTGGGATAGTTTGGGGGAAGCCATGCTTCTCCATGGTTGGGTGATGGTTTTCACTCATTCGATTAATCTCATTGCGTACTGTTGGTTTGCATATAATTGAAGATTAAATTAATGATTAATGAACTTGTAGGGTAAATAGCTTGTTAAAGCAATTTACTTGTTGAGATATTTATATCTCACACCCTCTATCTTTCCATGTGCTCAGTGGCTTTTGCTTGAAGGGTAGGAAAGTACTCAACACATCCATGTCATGACATGTTCTGTATTATTTCTTCAAGGTATGTAGTATGGTTGTACAGTACTTGTCTTTGATTATAGAAAAAATTATATGCTGGAATAGATGATAGCACATTTTGCTGCACCAAGGCACCAAGTGAAGATTAAGACATGATTTGTAAATAATAAACTTACTACAACCAGAACTGGGTTATAGTGGATATAATTCGGCAATTGTTAGATGGCAATTCTGAAGAAACGAAATGGCACATATTTTGTACTACATGTGGCACAGGCGTAGAGACCACAAGCAGATGAGAAACTTTGTATCATATAAGCAACATTAGTTGTGTTTCTTGGCAGAAAACGTTAATAGTACTAAGAGCATGTATCTCAAACAATCAGCAATAAACATTGCTGTGGCACAGACGTAGAGACCACAAACTTGTTAGAGTGCGCAGCGGGACTAAACCTAACAAAACTGATGAGAGACTTTGTATTATAAGCAATGGGCAGTGTTTCTTGGCAGCAAATATCCATATTATTAAGAGCATGAATCTTAAACAATCAGCAATAAACATCCATGCCACACATGCGTGCACCTGAGACAAGACTAAAATTATCTTCCAAAATAACTTATGAACCAAAACTTTGAGTAAGATTCAGCATCCACTATAAGCGATCATGATTACAAAGGGCAGCAATGTGCAGCTGAAAGTTTACTTTATCAAATGATTCTGAATAATCAAGAGAGACAAGATGCATAAACAACCGAAATATCATCATGTCTCCTCGACGCCAAGAGGCATAAACATTGCTGAATCCTGAATGAGAGAGAAATGGAAAACAAAAGAGGAGCAAGCATTGCTGAATCCTGAATGAGGGAAAAATGGAAAACATAAATCATACGAGCTATGGAACATTTCTATTGTATATAGATTACCATAAGACACAAAAATACAATCTAATAATTGAAACATGGACCATGGTAATAATTTCCTCATCCACATTTTCTAGGTTAAGCAGTAAATAATAGCATTCACTAGACTACGAGGATGAAAGCAATTTAATAAATCAGAACAGTCCTTAAAGATAAGCAGATAAACTGGCTAGACTAGATTCATTAATATGGTGTTTGGTTTCAGAAATGATATAATCCAACATCTTCTCACTCCTCACTTTTTTATTTGGGTTGGGGAATACAATGAGTTGATAAATCATCACATTATTCCTCACAAGCTTATAATTAGTACTAGTGTGATAAATGGATTCATTCCAACAAATTAATAAAATGGATTCATGAGGAATGCAGTGATTTCTCAAAACAAATACCCTATAAAGGTTGGTGCAAGCCAAAGTTTGTAAAAGTTGCACGGGCAAAACAGAAGGCAAGCATTATTCAATGAATGAAAGTATATTATTATAGGTATTGGAGGGAGGAAAAACATCGATTATATATATGGTGATATTTTCATTTATTCATGGCAGTAGGGGAGTTTTTTTTTCTAAATAAGGAAGTTCTACACCAGTTTCAAATTGTGAGATTGCCCTCATTTTGCTTCCTCGGGCACATCCGCACATATGCACATATTATTACATAAATATGGAACCATGAAGAATATCAACAAACAAGTTTACCTGAAGCACAAAAAGTAACTACTGCATTCTAGAATGTTGCATCACGTATCCAACTTAACATAGACAGAGGTTGTATTCCAAAATATTCAGCCAAAAGTACAATATAGGTAGGTACTGAAACAAGACAAAGTCTGCTTATTCCATCCATTGAATAACCTTAGAACATGATTAAAAACAGAATAAAGCTAAATCAAGGACACAAACATTCAAAATAATTAAAAACAATACAAAAAAACAAAGAAACGATAAGACTGGATCTTCTTACCTCTACTGTATGCTCATCAAGTCGGTGCATTTAAACCAAACACCTGAAAAGGAGTGGGGGGAGGGCAGTAAAGACTTAAGAGTATCTTTTAGGACTACACGAGAAATCATTACTTGGTAAACTATCTTAAAATACAAAAACCAAGTACACTTAGATGACAAATGTGCAAATATGCAACTTCATTTTTATGTCAAAAAGTTTGAATTTAAAAGAAACACATAACTGAAAGCATAGCTTCACTAGAGAATAAACAAATGGTATTGTACTAAAATGCATGGTCATCAGGATTGGACAAGGGCCAATTCAATGGAAGTAATGGGCTTCATAGATGGAAATTGTTGGTTGCATAAGTAAAAGTCAGAAACTGGTACGGAGGTGTCACAGATGTTTTGATAGGTTGAACAGAGTAGATAATTAATGTAGATCCACCATAAGACTGAAACTTAAAACTAATAATGTGCTTAATTAACTATGCAAATAATAATTGTTCCAAAAGAACAAAGTCTATTGTGTGATTAAGTAAAAGAGACGTTAAATACTTATGGAGAATATTTGGTTCTGCTAAAATATGCAAATAGATTTCAAATATAAACATAATAAGCATCATGTTCGAGGAAAACATAATAAGTATCATTAGAGAACTCACAGCCAAATCCTGCGATAGATTGTTGGATACTAATTTGGTCTAGTCGCACTCTAGAAGCAGTTAAAATCTTCAAAATTTCAGAAATTATTCGATTAACCAAAACACATTTTATTTTGACCACCTTAAGATGGCTAGATACATCTGATGGTTTAGGCAGGTTGCGACTTCCTTCTGTATTCATTTTAAATTTGTGGACCTGAAGATTAGACATACTAAATAAATCAACCATGAAACATTATTTCAGTAACACTGAGCTACACATATAAAAAAATTGATACCTTCGTAATCTGAAGTGTAAGTTTCTCAAGGATGGATGAGTGGTTGAGAAACCAAATTAGTGCACTAAGGTCAGCAGTTACAAACCAATCAGCGAGTACCAAAGTCTTTAACTTGTTAAATGTTCGGGTAAACTTTAAGTCTCTGCTGAAAACAGTCTATGCAAATTTCAAAGTAGCAAGGTCAAAAAAATTGAATAGCAAAATATGATCAAGGTTGAAGATGCAATCATACCATATTGATTATGCCTATCTGATATAGAATTTGAAGTCCTAGCTAACAATAAGATATTAATGGTTAATGAAAAGGGTTTAATGATATCTTCTGTGCAGGTATATATATAAATTTCTGAAAATAAATCTCATCCATTTTCCATATTATTAAATAAACAATGAACTTAACATCACTCAGCAAATCCAATCCATACTAATGGAAGGGTTGCAAACAAATCTTTAGAATAGGTACATAAGTTTTGGAAAAAAAATTCTGCCTATTCACCGTATTGAATAACAAGTGAAATTAATAACACGTAGAAACTCTCCTGGTTTTCTTTGGGTATAATGACATGAATCCCAGGAGTTTGAAATCATTCTAGTAGTAATATAGCATGACTATCATGAGTAAACAATAACTAAAAAAATGTAATCGAAATAGAAACAAAAGAACCATCCAAATCTGATGACATGGCTCTCCAACATGCTTGAGAATTATATACTGACATTGAAGATCGAAGCAAGAGAAACAGTGGACTAGAAGAAATATCAAGAGCGCAAAGTACAGTAAAAATACCACTTGAGGATAAGTTGATAGCTCCAAGTTTGTAGCTTCAGATAGACCATTGAGAAGCAAGCAACTTGTGTGGTCAAATTGAGACACATAACAATCCGTGGCCACCGTAACAACGGCAGTTGCCAATGATGGCATGCTTGCAAGGAATGGAATCTTTCCATAAAATCCTGTTAACTCGAGTGAAATCAGACTCTGCAGACGAATTAGAGTGCCATTATTCCCCAAAAAGCCACAGCTTTTCATCGTCAGATGCTTCAAGTATGGAGCCTGAATTTCATCAGAAACGAAAAAGACATCCTCAATCTTCATATCCTGCAGTGCCGGACAGCCTGAAAGATCAAGGCTGCCATGATACGCGATACCAGCGAGCTCTAACTTGGTTAAATGCTCCGAGAGAAGAGTCAGGCAAGCTAGATCCAACGGCGGGACCCCATGGCGCAGGAAGCTGAACCGTAGCACACGAACTCGGCAGCAAACAGCGCGCTGGATCCAGTCATTCATCAGCGTCTCTATCTCGTTAGTGGCCATATCTCTTTCCTCAGGGAAATCGAGTGGGGATAAATCGAACAGACAGGAATCAAGAGGCATCGGTGCAGAGCATGGATCGCCGTCGGGGCAGCGCCGCCTGGACGCCAGGGCACTGAGGTGGTGGAGGCGCAGCAAGCGTTCGACGAACTGGGGGAACTTGGCGATGCTCCCCCACCCGACGATGCGGAGCGCGGGGGATCTCATCCAAAGGTCGCGCCAGGCGCGGCCAAGCACGGTCGTCCGCACGGCGTCGTGGGCCGGCAGGAAGGACAGCACGTGCTCGCGGACGCCGTCCGGCAGGGCGCTGATGCGGTCGGCCCCGCTCGCCGTGGACCGCGGCGGCGCGCCCTTGTCCGCCATTCCGCCGCCGTCGCTGCGAGGAACAGAACAGGTGCGCGGGGATGAAGATGAAGACGGCACAACAGGGAAATCGGAAGAAGATGGGATGGCGGTTTCCTTACCTCGCCGCCGGCAGCAGCGCCAGGACGAGACGAGGGAAGTAGAGATCGATTTCTGTTTAAAATTCCCGATAGAGCCGGGGATCCAAATTCCAAAGAGCCTTCTACTTACCTCTGCGCCGATGTTTGGTTTCCCTAAGCTAGACCACCTTCGGTTCCTAAAATTTCTTAAAAAAATTTAAAATTCTTCGTCACGTCAAATCTTTACACAAATGTATGAAACATTAAATATAGATAAAAAATAACTAATTTTATTTTTAGTTTGTAAATATCAAGACGAATCTTTTAAGCCTATAAGCCTAGTTAGTCTATATTTGGATAAATTTTGTTAAATAACAACGAAAGTGCTACAGTAGTAAAACCCAAAAAAAATTCACGAACTGAACATGGCCAAATAGTCGGCGTCACATCAAAAGTTACAGTTCTAATTTAGTCTTTAAAAATAGATTAGTTATAAAATTAATTTGTTAACCGAAGAATTATTCGCGAGACGAATCTATTAAATCTAAGTAGTCTATGATTTAATAATGTGGTGCTACAGTAAATATTTGCTAATAATAGATTAATTTGGCTTAACAGATTTATTTAGTTAATTATTGTATGGCAGTATGATCAGTTTTATAACTAGTCTATTTTTTTAAAAAAAAATTTGTAAATTAGTGTCACAACATTCAATATGACATAGACTAAACTTTAGTGCCTAAAACAAAACACCTCCTAAAACAAGTCTCGGTTGGGTTTCAAACCAAGTTTTGAATACACATTTGTTTTATCCCATGAAACTCTCTCTATTCTCGTAAAACTCTACGATCTCTCTTGGTTAATATAGTAACACATCATGTTTCAAAAAAAAATATAGTAACACATCAGTATTTTAATGCCCATAAAACTTTCATTAAAATTGGTCTAAAAATTTCGAGCAATCATAGGTGTTATCGGTGAAACTTTTTTCAATCCTCCATGTTACTTTGTCCACCTTCTATTCGGTTTCCACCGCTTTACAACCTTGACATATGGAGCGGTTGACAACCAAAATTGGTCAATTTGTGAAGTTGTCAAAATTTAAAATAGACTTTACCATTGTGTTCCTCTCATCGAGATGGTCGAAAAATATATATGGAACGTCCAATTTGGAGCCCAGATGGAAGAGTTATGACCTAATAGAGATGGCTCACTGTCGGGAGTTTTGACCCGAGTCGGAAGTGCTGACCCGAGTTGAAAGTCCTGACCCGAGTCGGAAGTGCCGACCTGAGTCGGAAACCCCGGAAGTTTCGACCCCGTTCGGATCTGGCATTTTGGATTCCGATCCGAACTATTCCAAACTCGTGGAAAACATGGAAAATAAGGTTTGGAAGGGTTTCCTACTGGGATAAGACCATCCCATCTATATATATGAGAGGATCATGACCGATTGAGACCCTATCTATCCAATCAACACAAATCAATCCACAAACTCCTTTTTACCATCTTTTCCAATCTCATGTTGTTCATCTCTTGATCCGACGACCAAGGATGGCGCCCTAGGCTCGTCGGCCGACCTAGGGCAACCCGGCGACGTCCTTGCCCTGACGGGGTCCCTCCCAGACGAGAGCTTCGACGGTTCCTTTGCTAGTTTGCCCGAAAACTAGTCGTTCTTCGCCACGTAAGTGCGATAGCTATCATTTGCTGGTTTGCTTGTAAACCAGCCATTCTTCACCACGTAAGTGTGACCTCCTCGCTGCGTTCTTCGGTCCATGGCGACTTGGGCGTCCAAAGCCCTAGCTAGTGTGCGATTCGAAACCGTTTCGACGTCAGCACACTTTTTGGTGACTCCGCTGGGACGATTGGTTCGGCTATCTCTTGTAGCCGATCCTTCTGACCTAGCCAATTTGTTGGTTCAGATCTATCTTGAGTTATCATTACCGTTGCATCTGGCCCAAAAGGTCGATAGCATCTGGTACAGATCTCCTCTTTCAAGGATGAGGAACAACGGTCGCAAGAACGAGTTCACCGGCCCAATGGGTGAAGAGATCCTTGTCAAGTCTGCAGCCATAGCTAACATGAAGGCACGTGGTATTACTGAAGATTCTCCCCTTTTTTATATTACGATTAAGATTTTGTCTTAATTTGATAAGTTAAAAGAAAGTTTTAGTGGTCCTGCTACTTCTTCATCTCATGTTACACGTACTAGTGAATCGGCTCTGGCTTTTAGTCAACCTCAATCTGAGAAGCCATTTTACTTTTATTTTAATCAGCATGGCAAGTTCATTTTAATGAGTCAATCCAAATTAGTCCCTTCGACACCTGAAACCGATAAGACCAATTCAGGAGGGGCTAGCGCTATACCTCCCGGGAAGAGGTTGTCTTAGTGTTATTTTGATGAACATGGAAAAATTATTACGACCCGAATTGGTCCCTTCAACGCCTGAAACCGATAAGACCAATTCAAGAGTGGCTAGCACAATTCTTCCCGCTACTACATACACATCCAATTCGGTTTGTACCTCTCAAACTGATGACGAGACAACAGCACTGCATGCTTCATTACCTCATATTACGGTGTTATCTAACTCTACAAATTCATCAAGCATGGTTCCAATGTAAGCATGGTTCCAATGTCTGAAGCTTCATGTAATGCCTCCCAAACTGATTCGTAGAAACTTAATAATTGGTTTTGGAAATCAAAAGAGGAAAAAATGGACATGCAAGATACACATGCTGGAGATGCATATCCTTTACCTTGCAAAAAGATGATGTCCATGGTTGAAACTCTGGAGATGAATAATTCGACCATCTTGATTCAGCCGGAACAAGCCGATTCTACCATCGGAAAAAACGTGATAATCGGCGAGCCCAGAGAACCTAAGAAGGCAACTAAAGTATTAGATCATGAAGTGGTGCTAGAAAAGTCCAATGGTAATCGGGAGAGCCTCAAGATCACTATCAAATCTCCTAGGCTCGGGGGGCAGCTCAAACTCCCATGGACAAGCAAAAATCAACTACTGGTATTATTGTTCGAAAAGGGACGATTAGGCCGACTTTAAAAGTCAGTCAAACTGATTCTAATGTTAGTGGACAGGAAAAATCAGTGAGGCCAATTTCTTGAATCGGTCAAGCTAGCTGCAAACAAAGACCGTAGAACACATGTGAAGGTGAAGCTTGGATTGCTTGCCAATTAGTATGTCAAATTCCTCACCGTTGGAGGATGCCTGTTGGTTTAGCTCACGATGTGCAATGATGTGTCCCTCATAGCCGATTGAGCTACAGCCAATCGAGCCCCAACAAGGCAGGATCGATTAAGTCAATTTTAGATGAACTTGCTAATCAGGTCCAACAAAGAGGCAAGGCACCAATAGATCAAGCGCATGTGTTGAGGGACAAGGAAGTTCTCATTAATCCCATGGAAAAGGTCGATGAAGAAATAATCATCAAAATTGGCTCCACAGATGTTCCAATCAAAGAAATTAAAGGACCGATTGTCATTGACAATCTGGACCAATCTGATGTGGAGAAAATATCAAAGGATATTGTTGCTAATGATCATGATGCCCAGAGTAGCACATCGGATCCTAAGAACTTTCAACTGACATGGTGCCCTTCGGGTTTGTTAAGAACACAAAAGCACAAACTCTAGTGTGCTCATTGCAAGAAGTTCAAGCAAGAAGGGATAGAGAAGATGAGGGAAGGGATATTCAACTCCATGCATCCAATGATCCCTCAAGAAAATGAAAAAGGAGAAAAATTAGTTCTTGTGCCTGACCATCCGATTGAGTTGGGTCATGAACCGACTGAGTCGGGTCCTGAACCGACTGAGTCCGATCTTGAAACGACTAAGTCTAGTCCCGAACCGACTAAGTCGGCTCCTCCTACCCCTGCACCAGAACCGACTAAGTCGGCTCTGAAGCCGACTAAGTTGGTTTTCTCGGGTTCAAAAGCCTTCGACGCGTCTCTAGGCGAATCTGCTTCTACTGTTATTGCTGGTGTTGATGCAGGTGTTTGGGAACCTTCTGGAGATCAAGATGACTTTGCACCTTAGAGTGCTACTTTTCAGAAGCTAGGAGACGTCATTAATCACCTCAAGCCACTACATGTGAAGGGCCACATTAACGACAGTCCAGTCAACAACATGTTAGTGGATAATGGAGCAATGGTGAATGTAATGCCATATTCACTATATAAGAATCTTGGTGGATCTGATGGAGAGCTGATTAAGACCAAGAGGACGGTTCAGGGTGTTGGAGGATAACCTATTCCGGCCAAAGGATTTTCTTTGATGCAGCTTATCATCGGGAGCAAATCGTTGGCCACCGTTTTCTTCGTTGCGGAGGTGCAAGGAAGCTACAACATGATTCTTGGGAGCGAATGGATTCATGGCAACCGATGTGTGACATCTAGCTTGCACCAATTCCTCATTCAGTGGGCGGATAATAAAGTTGAGATCGTCCACGCAGACACATCAGCCTATGCCACGACCGATGCCCCTTTGTTTGACGGGCATGATGATATGACTTGCTTATTAGGGAGAGACCTTACTGGTTTTGAGTCAATACAAGATGCTTTGTTTCAGTTTCTAGAGCCGATTGATGATCGGCTCCATATCATCATATGGTGTAAATCTTGTTAGATAAGGTATTGCACCGAATAACCCATGTGAGCAAGTTGATATTGGGATTGGCATTAGACCACGGCCGATGCATGCAAGACAAAATTTAGAAGCCGATTATAAAATGAAGTTAATCGTGCTTTTTCAAAAATTATCTATCAACATAATCGATTCTTCGTGTATTAAGGAGTGGAACTCCATTCGTGTTATGTATTATTGACAAAGACGGTGTATTAGTGATGTGTTGATTCAAGAAGCAGTTGTCAAGCTAGAGATTTGCATCGTGCCTATATGAGGAATTCATCCCAATGTATGCATGGTTATCCCTCAGCCCCTTATTTGGATCATTGGTATAGATGTCTATATTATGGAGGGTTGCCAAATTATTTTGGTTACCAATGATCAAAAGCCAAAATATTTTATTTCAGCTATGCATACTCACCTGGATGGATTCATATGGTCGATGATTTGCTATCGCCCTCAGCTTAAAATATAGCCGATGAATGCTTGCAACCATCGTGCTATTTCAAAAGCACCATGGAGCTTGCTTCGATGGCTTTAAGGCCCGGGGGGCATGATATATGTATTTCTACTTCATGGGTGTGACAATATGGTTAATCGGCTTGCAAAAAGGTTTGCAAAAACATCGGTGTCAAACGACGCGGGTTTGGTAGTTGAGCCTCAGAAAACTACCGCGATAGTTTCCAGGTTTGGGCCTCAAAACCTGGGGTGACCGGTTTCTGAGTTTGGGCCTCAAAACTTAGGTTAGTGGGTTTGCCGGTTTGGGCCTCAAAACCCGATGATGGTTCTGAGGAGGAATGAGATGACACATGGCAGCACCGCGAGGCTTGCGTCGAGGTGAAGCTAGCAGTGAGAAGGCTCGTGGTCGTCAGGGCGGCACGTGGCGACATCATGAGGCTTGCGTTGTGGTGAAGCTAATGATGAGGAAGGCGCGTGACTATCAATGAAGATCCTGATAGAATTGTACTAGAATGCCCCTGTGCTAGCTAGTTTGTTCTTTGTATCCTACGAGTAGAAGGGGTATTATGTAATAGACTATAAATAAGGGATGACACCCCTCATCCCTCCTCATTTCTCCAGACAGACTATTTTCCAGTTCTCTTGCTAGGACTTCCTCTCTCTGTAGCTGCTGTTGAGATCCACAGAGACGAATCATTCCTCTATGTACTTGGATTTCAGGAAAGGTGATCGTAATCACCTTGTCTCATCGTTGGAGTTTTTCCTGAAATCTTTTGTTCGTGTTTTGTTCTTCGTGTTCCATTTTTCCCTGTCTAGCTCTTCACAAGATCTTCTGTTTCAAGGGATGGGTTGCGATTCTGTTCGAACCATTTTGTACTTTGTCGTGGGAGATATCTTTCCACCGAAGGATTTTCTCTAATTCGTCACGAGCACATAGATCGGGCGGATTTTGTTTTGGATCTCGTTTTGCCCGTTCTTCATCGATTTTTTAATTCCCCGATTTGCAGTTAGGTTTGAGTCATGATCTCGTAGGAGTAGCTCACTAACTTGCTTATGATCCCTCGTACAAAGTTTGAGCCCAAGTGCTATTGATTTGAGGGAGGTCGGGTCGGTGAAAGAACAGTGTTGTGTCGGGGGGCATCGGACGCGCCTATTATTGGCATCAGTCACGTCTGTTGACCTAGCCCGTGCTGTCCAGTTCTGTGCGAGGCATCGAACGCTTCTGGCGGAGGCATCGAACGTGTCTATAGTGGCATCTGACGGTCACTCAGAGAGCTCCAGAATGCTCCGATTCACATCGGACACACCTGGTCGAGTGGCATCACATGCTAGGTGAGTGCAACGTATTTGAGGCAGGCATCGAACGCTGGCATCGGACGCGCTAGTGACACTGTTCACGCGTTTGATGGTCATGTAATATGGTTCCAAAAGAGGTCCAGTTCGCATCGGACGCGTCCGGTGTGTGCCCATCGGACACAGGGTGAGTCCGATGCTCTCTGGAGCTGCACTGTTTTGTCCATAGCTTGTTCGTTCGACTTCTGATTTAAGATCCATCTTTTAGGTTGGTTTCCTGGCTTCCATGCCTTGCAGAAATCAGTCTTACTGCTTTGGAATATTACCTAAATCCCCCTCATATTGCTCAGAGGAGGTTGAGGTAGCCCAAAGTTCATCTAGTCAGTAGTTGGCTCGCGTGAACTAGGGCGTGGGAGTTTTGTGATATCCCGCTGTGTTCCTAGGGAACATCCACCCAATCATTTGGGTCGTGGACATCATGCTGAGTGGTTCTTGCTTTTAGGGTTTAAATTTGGGACAAAGACTATCTATTTCTGAGAAGAGATTTGAGCCTCCCATTCACCCCCTCTGGTCGTTGTTTCCAGTCCTTCAATTGGTATCAGATCAGGTTAAGGATCTTTCCACCTTAACCGGTTCTAGATCCGCGAAGGTGATATGGAGCATGGTTGAGGCAAGCCACCATTTTTAATGGGTCCAATTACCCATATTGGAAGATTCGGATGCGTGCTTATCTCAAAAGTATCGATTCTTCCGTTTGGGAGATTTGTGAGGATCCAGATTACGAGGTCCTTGCTTCTCGTGTAGGTCAGCACAACGTGAATGCAAAGGCTCATAATGCTCATTTGGTCAATATCTCACTTTCTGAGTTTGAGCATGTTTTCGAGTTTGAGACTGCTCGAGAGATCTGGGTGAAGCTTGAGTGCTATCACGAGGGGACCATTCAGGTCAAGACCAGACTCTTCGAGACATACAAGCGAAAGTACGAGAACTTCACTTAGTTGGGGGGAGAGTTGGTTGATGCCATGTTCGCTCATTTTGAGACAAAAGTGAACAGGATGAGGGCCAATCGGGCCAACCTACCTTATGACGATCATGAGAGAGCACTTGTCGACGAAATATAGTCAATAGCCAACCTAGGGGTTATACCCAAGGTGGTAGATTAGCGGGGAAGGCGCGTAGGACGACGATCCAGACGTGACGCAAGGCAAAAACTAGATGAACACGGGGATTTATCTAGGTTCGGGCCACTAGCTTTAGCGTAATACCCTACGTCCTCCTTCGAGTTTGTCTATTCTGTATGTAGATCAATGTGTTTTCGAGGGGGATCCCTGCTCGCCTTGTATAGTCGTGAGGAGCAGGGTTACAGATCTTAGAAAATCGGATCTATTAAGAGGATAAGGAAAACTAAGTCAATTACAACAGCATATCATGGAGGACACGACATCCTTCCTAACCGACTAGGTTTCCTTGATCTCCAATCCTGCGAAGGCCTCCGCGCCGCCGCCCGACCAGCTGGGCCTCTTGCCCAACCAGATGGGCCTTGACGCCATAGTCCTTCACAGCGAGTTGGGCCGGCTTCTTCGAAGTAGCCCAAGTCTAGCCGTGAGGGTACCCGGATTTATACCCCCACAGCTAGTCCCCGAGCACATTGGATCTTGGAGCGGTAAGACTTGGCGATATTCCTGAACATTCTGGTCTCGCGCTTGAAACCAAGTCTCCGACCAGGTTATAAATTGTTATTCGTCATTTCATAAAACTCCCAAGATGCAGTGTGCTCTTTGTAAGATAAAAAGAAAAAAATGACTCCAAATTGCCCATGAAGTGTGCCCACTTTATATTGAAAAAGTATAAGAAATACCCATGTTAAAAATCTTCACTAGGTGAAGTGTGCCCACTTAATGGCCCGTTTGGTTTGTAGCACGGGGTGGTCTGTCCGATCATCCGAACCTAAATCCGAGGCTGCAGTGCCGTTTGGTTTGAGTTACTGGTTCATGTCGTCCGTCATCTATGATCACCGGTAGCAGCTCAGTCCGTAGAACGAGTTCATTCCCTGAATAAGTATCGGTCCACCTCATTCCGGATGGATCCATGCCGCAGGATATTAACCGTCTAACCAAACAGGCTGTAACGTCCCTGGGCTTGGCAATAGATGACTCTATCATGTGATGCCAAGGTCATAAAATCGAAGAAAGAAAAAAACTATATACATGCACGACCAAGCGCCATGTATACACGGTAGTCCTCGAGCTTGGCAATAGATGACTCTGTCATGTGATGCCAAGGTCATAAAATCGAAGAAAGAAAAAACTACATACATGCGCGGACGAGCACCATGTATACACGGTAGTTCCCGAGCTTGGTAGTAGGTGACATGGTCACGTGGTACCAAGGTCAGAAAAAACTACACATCCGTGAAGAATACACAGCTCTGCCACGTGTCGGCCTGTAACTGGTACTCAGACCAGTCTCTAGCTTTGCCGAGAAAGCCAGTGGAGCCGTCGACCAGTCCCCAGCATAGCTGGCGAGGCCGATCGCGAAGAGTACGCAGCTCTACCACGCGTCAACCTGTAACTGGTGCTTCGACTAGTCCCCAGCTTTGCTGAGAAGGTCAACGAAGCCGTCGACCAGTCCCCTGCGTAGCTGGCGAGGCTGATCGTAAAGTGCCTGACAACAGGTGACTCAGTCACGTGATGCCAAAGAAAATAAGTCTGAAACGTATGCCAAAGAAAATAAGTCTAAAACGTACTTATCAAGGCCCCTCGATGTGCTGCCCAGGATCAGCCCCCTAATCCAAACAGCATGGAGTACCTTGATAGCACAACAGCTTAATCAGAGCGAAATGAAGGCGTGGCAAAACCCAACCACGCCAAGGGAGTCCCCAGCTCAGCTGGCGACACTCAGTGCAGCTGACGGTGGAGTCCGAGCGACGAGCGGTGAACACCGAGCGATTCGACCAGCTGGTCGGCGATGAAATCTAAGCGTCAGGTGATGAGCACCAAACGATCCGACCAGCTGGTCGATGACGGTGAGCACCGAGCGACCAGACCAGCTAGGCAGCGATGATCTTCTTGTCCTTTATGATTGGTCCAGTCCCCGAGCGTAAAGAATAAGCTCATTGACCAGACCTTAATCCTGGAAAATAAATATAGAGAATGGTAGTACATAATGTACAAATAAAATATGGAGAAAAAACAGCGGTGCAGAAATAGCAAATGCCGCTCAGCGGTCAGTCAGCTGATATGAACGCTCAACGTTAAATAAAATTCCTCGAGCAGTTTGTTTATAACCGAATCACCAGCCCCAGCTAGCCGATAACTCCGGAGCGTGAGGCGCGGAGCTCAGGCACGCGTAAAAGCACCAGCGTCACCGAGGAGCCGCTGCCGACAACTCGTAACGCAGAGCGCGAAGCTGCATTCGTGTGTAGGGAGGAGCCGAAGACAGGGCCGTCTCTAGAAAATACAAGTGTAAACGTGACTGCTCGGAAAAACACATATGTCATCGTCAGGATGGTATATACGATGAAAAATAATGAAGAGCCGTTGTAAAGAATAACGTGACCATAAAGGTACATGACAAAATCTGGTGTGACCACAGAGGTACGCAATGATATCTAGAGATATATAACGATCAAAGGAATATTTAATTGATGTAAAAAATAATACTTAGCTTGTTGGGTGGAGATCGACGAGTGTCATGGCCAAGCAGAAGAGTCAATGCGCTATATAGGATGTCCTCCGGTGCCTTCGGCTGCTCTCCGGTGCCGTTCAAGGCTCGATGCGGTTCGCCAATGGCTCGGCATGGCTCGCTTGATGGCACGTGCAGCTCGCTCAGCGACTTAATCGGCTCGGACGGCTCCATGTATTCGAACTTCGACGTATTGCATCGTACGTGTTGTTTCTTGCCTCACGAAGCCGTACGTACATGCGCTGATTGAGCTTACATTCTCCATATGTGTATAGGATGTTGACTTCAATTCAGATACTCTCTCGAAATCTTTGATTCGGGGATAGTATTTTGGTACACGATGTTGGCCTGTATAGACTTGGTCTTGCTTCTGTGTCGGAACCCATCAGGGAATCGCGCATCACGATCACTCTGTTACTTGCCTGCGTGCTCGTGCAAATGGTGTGCTTCCCAAGTTGGATCCATCTTGTTAGCTTGTTTGTAGATGCATGCATGCATATGCATGTACTCCCTCCGTCCAACAAAACATGCAATTCTCGCTTATCGAGGAGTCAAACAATTTAAACATTGACCAATGTTATATAAAAAAGTACTAACATTTTTCATACAAAAATTATATCAATAGATTAGTAATAGAATATATTTTCATAATAATCTTATTTACCGATATAAATACTAATACATTTTATTATAATCTTGGTCAAACTTGAATCATTTTGACCGGCACAAATCCCATAATTGCATGTTTTTATGGACGGAGGGAGTAGCTATTTGTGGCTAGCTTCGCCCATGCAAACAACGTGATGAGATCCGCCGTCGTGCCCTAAGATTTGACGACGTCGGTGGGCGCGGCCTGGCTGCCTCGAAACGAGGGCCCATCTGTGCAACTCTGGAGCCTTCGTACTTGATCGCTGGGATCGCGATTGGAATTTTCAGGCCTGCTTTTCTCTATCGACGAAATTGTTTATGCAAGACACCGGGTGCATGCATCAAGTCTTCCCACGGAATATCGGAGGATGCCGTCATCAGGTGATGCCGTGATGGCTTGTTGCGGATGGCATGGTGAAGATTGTCGTCTTTCCCTATCGTCCCATCAAACAGCGATGGTAGATCCGAATAGATGTAGATGAAAAGTTCCATCTGACTTGTCATAAAGTCTATAGGCACACGCCCCACGGTGGACGCCAGTTGTCGACGAAATATAGTCGATAGCCCACTTAGGGGTATGCCTAAGGTGGCAGATTAGCGGGAAAAGCGCGTAGGACGACGATCCAGACGTGACGCAAGGCAGAAACTAGATGAACATGGGGTTTATCAAGGTTCGGGCCGCTAACTTTAGCGTAATACCCTACGTCATGCGTCGAGTTTGTCTATTCTGTATGTAGATCAATGTGTTTTTGAGAGGGGTCCTTGCTCGCCTTATATAGTCGCAAGGAGCAGGGTTATAGATCTTAGAAAATCGGATCTATTAATAGGATAAGAAAAACTAAATCAATTACAACAGCATATTGTGGAGGACACGACATCCTTCCTAACCGACTAGTGTTGGAATTACGTCTACCCAACCCCCACACAAATGCAGGGGTATGGCGAGGGTGGCCAACTGTCAAACGAAGGACGAAGGTGTAAATGAACTCAAGGACACTGTTTCTTTCTTTCTTTGCCCAAAAAATCATTCCCCTTTACATGATTCATCCCTTGGTATTTATAGGGAATACTAAGGGGCACTGTTCATTTTACAAAAGGGTAAAAAAAAGATTCTATGGAGCTATACAACGGAAGGTCAAAAACCTACAATCACAGGTAGCGTGAAAACCCTAGCTCCTCTTCCCCTGTCCGCCGCCGCCGGACCCGCGCGCCCCCTCGCTGGGTTGCGGAAATCAGCCATGCGTCCGTGAAACCTTCGCTGCAACGGCGAGGGTTTTTCCAGAAACTGTTGAGAGTGCCAAGACGGTTTCTCCAAGACAGCTCGCGTGACGTCACTGCCGAGATCCGCCTGTGGAACCTTCGCTGTTGTGTTGAAGACCAAGCTTCGCTCGTTGTCTGTTAAGTTCCCGCGCTTGATTATCCTCATTCCTACGTGCAAAGACTAAAAAACCGACTTGAGGGTCGTGTCAAGGCCGAGGGTTTCTTCGAAGGTCGCTGAGAGCGCGAGGGAGGTTTCTTTATGACGGCTCGCCTGACGTCGCTACCGAGGGTCCCTACCCCCAATAGTAGCCCCTTGATGTCTTGGATCAAGCAACGGTCCTTGAGCCCAAGCAGCGTCCCTTGTTGGGAAACGAAAAGTGGCCCTCGGCAGCGACGCCCGCTACTGCTTGTGGGCTGCGCCGTCAGGTTTGTTGTGTTGTGTTAAGGTCCATTTTGTTTTTCGTGCCGCATTTTTTAGGGATTGTGCCGACTTTCTCAGATTTCGCTGCTCATCCTTTGCCTATAAAAAGATGGTGTAGGTGATCGTGTTCTTTTAGTGACATCTCTTTGCTCTAGCCACCTTGCTGCTGTGATTTGCTTGCTGCGAAGGTTTTGGGTTTTTAGTTCCTGCGAAGTTTGCTGCGAGGGTTTTGGTGTTTTGGTCATGGCCAGGTCCAAGCAAACTGCTCGTCTGGCATCTCCATCTGCCGTAGGTGATGGGGTAACCTTCGATTTTGGTCTTAGTCGAGTTTGTGATTCAGATCTGGCGTCCTACATTAGGCGAGGCTGGATTGAGGAGGGGAAAGTGAGGGCCAGCGGTGGGGAGACTGTTCCGAAGCCAGGGCCTGATGAGGTGGTTGTATTTGAAGAGTTCTTTTGCAGCCGGTCTTCGCTTTCCAGTGATTTCCTTTGTGACTTCGGTTCTTCAACGGTTTAACTTGAAGTTTCATCAGCTAACTCCTTCTTGCTTCACGAAGCTTTCTATATTTGTTTGGGCCTGTCGCTCTCAGGGTGTTGCTCCGCATGTCGAGGGTTTTGTGCGGACTCACCGTGTCCACATGCAGCCTCGGAAGATCACTGATGGCGAAAGTAATGCCAGTTTAGGTCAGTTTGCTGTGTATACCTTCTGCCATCGCGCTGGCTCAGAGCTTCTGGTGCAGGCTCAGAAAAATAAATGGACGAGCGGTTGGCAGGAGTTTTGGTTTTATTATAAGCTTGGTAGTGCTGCGGAGCTATGTGGAGATCTTTCGGTTCTTGGAGATGTTGGTGCCGAAGCTTTGATGACTGAAGAAGCACATGCTGTTGTAGATAGTCTGAGAGTGGTTGCTCGCTCTCAGTGTGCTCGAGATCTGGTGGAAGAATACTGTTGTGCGAAGGTTTGGCCTCTTAGCCGGAAGCAGTCCTGGTTTGAGTTGAGGATGATTCATTGTATGAGAAGAGAGGTTTGAAAAGCCGAAGTTGGTTTTTTATAAAATATGGGAGCCTACACTTAAGAAATTTCCAAACCGGAAGAGTGGCGTTGAAGCTATTCTAAAGCGGGTGCAACAAAAAGTGGAGGACCTAGTTGGCAAGCTTACCACACTGGAAGTTAAAGCGATTCATGGCGCGATGGGTAGCGGTGGTCGAGTTAACAGGCTTTTTGACATGTTCGGCATTCCTTATCCCGATTGGTCGGCCCCCTTGAGCGAGGATGCCCCTAAGAAGAGGAAACACTTGTCCACCAAAGAGAAGGATGGTGCGGCAAAGACTAAAAGAGGGCGCGGTCGAGGCCGCGGTAGCGTTGGCGGTGGTCGGGTAAAAACATTGGCGACTAAAGTCGCTGTTGCGGCGGCCACCGCTGGTGTGTCGAGTTCTTCGGCCTTGGTGTCAGGCCGGGGTGGTACTAGGGTTGGTTCCGTTGCAAGCGGGCGTGTGCCGCGCGTTGGTGGAATTGGCGCTCTTATTCAGATTTCTGATGATGAGGCTGCATCCGATGAGGAAGGGGGAGGTGAGGAGAAAAGGGTCGAGAAGGAGGGGAGCTCCGAGGAAAGTTTGTCTGGTGATGATTCTGATACCTCCGGAAGCGACTCTGGAGTTGGGGAAGAAGTTTTTGGAGAAGATAAGCATGGAAAGAAAGTTGCTTCGCCCTCTGCTGATGCGATGGTTTCGATTGGTATGGATGAGGCGCTCCGGGGCTTTGAGGCTGACAGTCCCGAGTATGGGTCAGTGCCGGAGTTTGCTGGCTCGCATATTTGGGTGAATGGTTTTGAGGCTCCTGAGCTGAATGTAATCCAGGCAAGAGGCCGTTCGGCGAAGCTAGCCGCTCCAGTCTCCCTTATTTTGCGAGGAAAATAGGTGTTTCGGACCCGATGACGGAGCTGTTTACAAGTCCCGACCTTCGGCCGTGTCATCTGCAGTGCGATCCGGAAGAAAGGTGTTTTCTTGGCCGTATTTTCAGTCGTATTTGTGTGCTGGAAGCTGAACTCCGCCTCGCAAACCAGCCTATGGTCGATATTTTGGATGATGTTGATGTCAAGCCGGCGGAGTTGATGCTCTTAAACCGCTCGGCTCGGCGGAGGGCTGGTTACAACATGGATTATCTCAATGGTCGGTTGGATGATCTTGAGAAGGAAAATGAGAAACTCCGCCGAAGCTTAGAAAGTAAGGAGATTGAGGTCAAAAGTGCAAAGGAAAAAAGTTGCAAAGTCCCGAGAAGAAGCACAAGAGGTGGCAAAACGTAATGCGGACTTGGTTGCGGCTAAACGAGAGAAAGACAAGGCTTTGGCTTTGGCGAATGACCAAATTAAAGATTTGACAGAGTCGTGGCGTGCGCATGGAGAAGATTAAAGCTAAGCTTGACGGATGCTTGACCGAGGCTGGTTGTTCTGCCAGAGAGCCGCTCCCTGCTGTTAATGCTGAGGTTTTTGGGGATTGGCTTTGGGCTGAGCTTGATGTTTTCAGCTCGCTGGTCGAGAATGCGGCTGACTTTGTAGGCTATGCTTGAGCTCTGGCCATGGCTAGTACACTCTGACAGGCGGATTGTGACCACCTTCGCAAGATAAAACGACCGAGTCACATTTTTCCAACCCTCGAAGAGGTGCGAGCGCTGAAGGTCGACGATTCTGAAGTTCACAATTGCGCGATGCGTTTTCTGCGTAGGTTTTGGATAGCCGGCGGAGGTCGCGCTCTAGCTTTTGAGGAGGCCGCCGAAGCAACCCGTCAGGTAGGAGAGGCACAAGATTTGTCGTTTTTGCTTGTGTGTTGTTTATGTTGGATTTTTTTGAAGTTATTAAAGTTACTTTTATTGATGTGTATTTTTGTAGGCCCAAAAGGACGCACTACCCTTGCCGTCGGCAAACGATGACATTCCGGGGTGTTCCAAGACTGCGCTGGTGCGAAGCTCTGCAGAGGTTCCGCCGACCGATGTGGCTTCCCCGGTCGAACATGCTCCTGCCACTGAAGAAGCTGTTGTGGATGAGGCAGCCGTGGCCGAAGCATCCGCTGTTGATCAGTCTATGACGGAGACTTTGGCAACTGGCCAGGTTGATGCAGAAAGACTTGAAGATCCCGAACAGGTGTGAGGAATAGGGGAAACAACTGTTAGGTTATTTTGTAAGGATTTTGCGAGGGAAAGAGAGAGTTATTAAAGACTGAGTCTCTATTTGGTTGTTTGACAATGCAGGTTCCTGATGGAACCGTGCTTGAGGTGTTTGATGTGACGCCCCTCACGTTAAATTATCAGGATACTTTTATAACCGGTGAGTCATGGGCTCGAGCGAAACTCAAACATCCTTCGTGTCTTTTGAATGTTTTTGGTGGTCTAAGGTGCGAAGGTACGATTTAAAGAACAACCGATCGAGCTGTTTTTGGCGCAACGCGGACTACATGGATCGGCAAGCTACGCGAGCTTTGTTTGGTTCTTCTTCACAAACTCCTGTTGAGGATGACATCGACGAGAAAACGGCTTTGGATTTCTTGTTTGGGCGTAGTAACCTTAATCTGGATCTAGACAACTCTCTTGTGACTCCGAAGGAGGAGCCTTTAGAGAGTAGCGATGTAGATCGTAGATATATATATAGAGCGAGGGTGTTGCCCGGGGAGTTGTCGATTGTTCCTGCAGCTCCTTTACTGTGGGGGCCTATTGTTCCGATAGAAACGAAATTTGAAGGGGACCACGAAGGTCCTGATGATGTAATGCCAATTGTAATTACTGAGGATGGATTGTAACTAGGTACTTTTGGAAGTTTTATGCCACACTGTTATGCGTTTGTACTTGTGGAATTTCATAAGTTTGTTTTGTCCTAGTGTGGCTCGCTTTTGAGTTTTTAAGAAAGTAAATTTGGATGCCCCCAGTCTTTTTCAGTGAGGCTCGCCTTTTACTGTTTGTGAGAATAGTTTGGGAAAAATAGCGACACCCCCTGTCTTTTTTAGTGAGGCTCGCCTTTTAACGTATATGAGAGCAGTTTAGGAAAACAGCGATGCCCCCTGTCTTTTTCAGCGAGGCTTGCCTTTTACCGTTTTTGAGAATAGTTTGGGAAAACAGCGACGCCCCCTGTCTTTTTCAGCGAGGCTCGCCTTTTAACGTATATGAGAGCTGTTTAGAAAAACAGCGACGCCCCCTGTCTTTTTCAGCGAGGCTCACCTTTTACCGTTTATGAAAGCTGTTTAGGAAAACAGCGACGCCCCTGTCTTTTTCAGCGAGGCTTGCCTTTTAACGTTTATTGGAGTTGTTTTGGAAAACAGCGACGCAGTTGTTGGTAGTTCTTAGCTTCACTAAAGGTAGTGCTAGGCAACTGTCCCCGGTAACGGCCCAGGAATGCTTGTTGGCACTTGCTAACGTTGTTACTAGGAGTAGACTATGGAGTCTATCCCCGGCAACGACGTCAGAAATGCTTGAAGCAAGACCGGTCACTATACCTAGAGGAGTGGAGCTAAAGCAGCTATCTACTAGTGCCAAGCGGGGTTGTCAATCCCGACACTAGTAGGAGCTAGCTAGAGAGAATGCAATCTACCAGGAGGAGATTCTGCAAGCGCACAGAACTATCGTAGTAGCACTTCGCCTGGGAGTACCAGGTGTCGATTTATTTGATCCCAAGGGAAGGCTAGGGTGGTGAATGAGTTGAGTCAAGGAGGGGATGAGAGTCGAAGAAATAAGAAAAAGGAAAAGGGGAGAAGGGAATATGAAAGGCTAGAAAGAATATATGGATGGCTAGGTAAGGATGAAATGGATGGCTAAGGTAAGGTGGATGGATAGGTAGATAAAAGGGGTAACTAAAGATAACTAACTACTAACTAATAACTACTCCTAGATATCCACGAAGCAAGATAACTACGAAGCGAGATAGTTACGAAGCAAGGCAGGCAAAAGACAATAAAGTAACTAAGTTGAGTATAGTTTTATTCCTATCTTGTCAAGTATCGAGGCGTACTAGCCTTTACCACTTACTTAGGTTGAACTCTAGCACAACGAGCCTTACTGTTAAACTGGGCCAACTACGTGGTGGAATTCAAGGCACACAAGGCTGTCACCACCTGCTTGCTACCACAGCTATCCGGGGGTCCAGCCGTATCTGAAGGTAAGTCTATAACTAAGCACCACACTTAACTATATTCTAACTATCTCTACTCTAGCTTTGAATAGAGACACCCTTGCGGACGTCAGAGCAAACACTTGACTTAATAAGATAAACACTAAACTAACTAAGCAACCTATTGGCAAAGATCAAACACTAAGCTCACTAGAGATTAACTACTATGGCTAAGTGAATTGAACTGTAGGATAGCTAGGCACTCAAGCAATCAATCAAGTATACCACTCAATACTGATAAGTAGAATAAAGTAATACTTGAAATGATGAACTAGAATATAGTAAGTTCTTGAGTAACAAGAGCAAAACCTGAACTGGAGATGAAGGAAGACTCTTCCCAGCTCCAGAACCGATCACTCGCACGCCTCTACTCTTGAGCTAAGCTTTGAGCAGCGCTACCGCGAGGGCGAAGATGCCTTTCTCTACTAGCTACCTACTTGCCTAAGCTCTCTAAGCTTCTAACCTAACTCTCACTTGCTTCTCTTGCTTGAGTGTTGCTTGATGTGGGATGGTACTGGTACGAATGAAGTAGTGTCGCCAGGGGGGTATTTATAGCCCAAATGAGTGAGGGGGGTTCTTATAGTGGGCAGCCAACCGACCTAGGGTTAGGTCAGGTGGCGGGCGCCACCCCCTACTGGCGGCCGCCAGTCCCCTGGCCGTTGGATGAACCGCCTCTGCTTCAACGGCATCCAGGTGGTTGTCCAAGGCGGTTTGGAGGTCGGTTGCATGTCCTAGCAACCGACATTCAGCCTTGATCCACGCCACTCCATCTTGAGCCGTCCGATGCCACTGACCTAGTGACCAAGGGCCAAGATTTGGCCTTGGGGAGGTCACACGGATCGGTGATGTGGGAGGGGGTGAAACTTGGGCCAACCCAAGTGGCGGGCGCCACTTAGAGGTGGCGGGCGCCACCTAGGGGTGGCGGGCACCACCCCCCTTAGGCCCATTTGGGCCCTGCTGAGTGGGCTTGGCCTCTGGTGGGTCCATATGTCCAAATTTGGTTCAAATCCTGCATTCAAATAAAATTCTATGGACATGTGGTGGAATTTGGTTAGTTTGAAACCTATTTGACTACATTTCATGCCTTTTTGGTGGACTTTAGGGTCAAATGTTGATGGTAAAACATGTGTTTAAGGACCGTCAACAGCAGTCGCGCCTCCCCTTATCTTTGGTGGGGATGAAGTTTGCATTGCAAGCCCCTGGCGTTTTTTGCGAGGGTACTTGATTTTTTGGGACTTCGCGCCTCCCCTTATCTTAGGTGGAGGTGAAGTTTGCATTGCGAGCCCTTGGCATTTTTTGCGAGGGTACTTGATTTTTTGGGACTTCGCGCCTCCCCTTATCTTAGGTGGAGGTGAAGTTTGCATTGCAAGCCCCTGACGTTTTTTGCGAGGGGACTTGATTTTTTGGGACTTCACGCCTCCCCTTATATTAGGTGGAGGTGAAGTTTGCATTGCAAGTTTGTTTCGAAATTTTTGTGTTTCGAATCAATCTTCAGAGATTTTTCATCGATGTAAGTGCTCTGGATGAAGAGTCACTTTTTTCGATGTCGATGGAAAAAGAAAAGTTTAGAATTTCTTTTTTGGGGATTTTTGCTTGTATTAAAGTTTTGGATGTTGCCTCATTAAAAAACCTTACGCCCCTTCGTAAGGAAAAAGAGTGTAGCTCCTTTTGATTTTGTTACAAAGCATGGTACTGAAAAAGAAAAACAAAAAAAGTGAAAAACAAATTACATGTTGCGAGGGCTCGCTAAGGCTCCGCTAGAGGTAATATTTGCGAAGGTCATCGACATTCCAGGTATGCGGCAGGCGGTTTCCTTCGCTGTCGCAGAGATGGTAGGATCCTGGGCGATTGCATTCTATTATCAAGAATGGCCCTGTCCATTTTGGCTGAAATTTTCCCGCCATATTGGTGTTTTGTTTCTATATGAGAACGAGATCGCCTCTCTTTAGATCTTTGATTTTTTACTTTCTTGTCTCTCCATCTTTTGGTTTCTTCTTGATACTTGCGAAGGTTGTGCACTACGATGCATCTTGTTTCTTCGAGCAAATCTTTGTCTGTCAACTGACTTTGCTCGTTTGGTTCGAGGGTTGACCTGAGAGAGCCATGTTTTAGCTCTTCTGGTAACATTGCTTCTTCTCCAAAGAGTAGCCTAAATGGTGTGAACTTCGTTGCTCTGCATTCTGACGTGTTGTGGGACCAGGTGACCGATGTTAGTTCTTCTGCCCATTTGCCTTTGGGCCTTCCGTGCAGTTTTTTGGAAATAGCCTGGAAGATGGTGGCATTGGCTCTTTCGACAAGACCGTTTGACTGTGGGTGCCGGACTGAGGCGAAGCATAAGATTGTACCGATTTGAGCACAGAATTCTTTGAAAACCTCGCTGTCGAACTGGGTGCCGTTGTCGACGGTTAGGTGTCTGGGGACCCCAAAATGACAAACTATCTGCTGCCAGAAGAATTTTTTCACGGCTTGCGAGGTTATGGATGCTAGTGGTCTTGTTTCAATCCACTTTGTGAAGTATTCCACAGCTACGACTGAGTAGCGAAGGTTTCCAGGAGCAGCTGGTAAGGGTCCAACTAGATCCATTGCCCATCTTTGCAGGGGCCATGTTGGACATATCATTGTTGTTCGGGCGCCTGAGGCGTTTTGCGTTTTTGCTGTTAGTTGGCATCCCTGGCAATGCTTGACTAGCTCTTCTGCATCGCGTAATGATGTTGGCCAAAAGAAGCCTTGGCGGAAGACTTTGCCCACTAGCGCTCTTGGGCCGTTGTGTGATCCGCATATACCTTCGTGAATTAGTTTTAGTAAATCCTTTCCCTGGTTGTGCGACACACACTTTAGCCAGGGGGAGGTTACGAAAGCTTTGAATAAATTGTTGTCAACTATTTTGTACCCTCGGACCCTTTGGCTCAGTCTGTTTTCCTCTTCCTTTGAGTTGGGCTCGTATAACCCGTTGATGAATGCCATGATTGGGGCTCTCCAATCTTCGCTTTGGATTGCATGAATGTGCTTTGCTGCTTTCACAAAACCTTCGATAGCTGGTTGTTTTGCCACTTCATAAAAGACATCAGGTGGTAGTTGCGCCTGTTGTGCTGCTGCTTTGGCTAGATCATCTGCTTCGCTATTCTCAGCCTTTGGTATTGCCTTTGTTGTTATGCCCAAGAAATAATTTTCTAACCTTCGGACTAGTTGTAAGTACTTTTGCAGCTTTGTATCTTTTCCCTTATAATTTTTCTTGATGTGTCCCGCAATGACTTGGGAATCGGTGTTGATTACTGCTCTTCGTACTGATAAGGCCCGAAGCTTTAAGAGTGCCAGGATTACTTGAAGGACCGAAAGTGCCACCAGAAAGCGACTAGAGGGGGGGGGGGGTGAATGGGAGCTTCAAATTTTCCTTTCGGAAACTTTAAGCCACTGTCCCGAAAATCAACCCCAAGAGCAGAACCAATGCGCGTGATGTCCACGACCCAAGAGAGTGGGTGGATGTTCCCTAGGAACACAGCGGGACACCACAAAAATTCCCTCGCCCAAGTTCACGCAGGTCAACTAGTGACAGGATGAACTTTGGGTAACCTCAACCTCCCCCGAGCAACGCGAGGGGGATTCAGGCTATTTTGCAAGACGGGAAGCACGATCTCCGTAGAGCACCAAGTCGGAAATCCAACGCAAAAGCCCAAAACCAAATCCGAAGTCGAACGGTCAAACTGCAGACGAAACAGTGCAGAAACAGCACTGACCGGACTCTGCCTGCGTCCGGTCAAGAAGCACCGGACGCGTCCGGTCAGCCAAGACTCGTTTTGGAACGTCTCTGTTCTTGACCGGACTCACTGACGACTAGCGTCCGGTCGTGAATCGAGCGTCCGGTCAGCTGAGACAAAACAGATGAACAGTAAGACCGACGAGTCCGGTCACACAAGGGAGCTAGCGTCCGGTCAAGTCTCAGAAGAACACACTGAACATTCAATGACCGGACGCACGAGGTCAGCGTCCGGTCAGCCCGTGCTCAGCGTCCGGTCACCCCGACAGCCCACTGTTCGTCCACCGATTCGATTCAAACTCTCTCAAAACGAAACCTCTAGGGTTCAAACTTGGAGAGATGAGTCACAAGGAGGATAGTGAGCTATCTCTAAGAGATCATGGCTCGAACCTATCTCCGAATCGATGAATTGGAGGAATTCGGGTCAAAGGGGCAAAACTTGATCCAAAACAAAAGAGCAGGAAACCCTAGAAGCAAAAGAGCAAATGACTGAGATAGAATGGGAGGAGGGTGTCTCCCTCTACTTATCCTAATTCTATTTCCTACGCTACCCCTCTCTAATTACAGAGCGAACCAGCTAAACCCTAGGGTTATTCTGGACCAACTCGAAGATGCTGGTGATCCGACGGCCACGCCCGCACAACTAGTAGCGTTGCCTCGACGCAACCTCACCGATTGCCGCCACGTGCCGCCACCGCTCCGCTCGTCCTTTTCACGAACTTCGCCCCCGGTTTTGAGGCCCAAACCGGGAAACCAGCCTTCGCGACCAACCCCCGGTTTTGAGGCCCAAACCGGGAAACCAGCCGACCGTAGCCTGAGTTTTGTGGCCCCAACTCAGCAAACCCGCAGCACCCAGGTTTTGAGGCCCAAACCTGGAAACCGTCCTCAGCCCGAGTTTTGTGGCCCAAACTCGGAAACCATTAGCGCCCCGGTTTTGAGGCCCAAACCTGGAAACCGTCAGCGCCCAGGTTTTGAGACCAAACCTGGAAACCGTCCACTCGGTGGTTTTTCTGTGGCTCAACCACCAAACCGAGCCGTAGAGGGGATGAACCGCCCGTGCACCCCGTCCACTGACACGTGTCCCTAGGTCCTCGACCCAGGCAACACCGTGCCCACAAGTCTTCGCTCGTCGCTGTCCCAGGCTGCCAGCCACCACAGCTGATCCTCAGGCCACCGGTCCCTCAGTCCAAGCCTCACGTCTGCCCTTCGCCACTCTCGGTCCATCGGCACGGCACGTCTCTACTTGACCTTCACCTTTCCTTTGATCACTGTATCCGTGCTCGACACCTGCACAACACAAGCCAAAGAACATGCACATTATCCCAGTTGACAATCACTCATCACTCAGAGACTCGGCATACACCCATGTATCCGCAATCTCCCCCTTAATGAGTGCATTGTCAACTACCAACACAAATCATAATAGAATAGACGAAGGAAGGAAGAAGGAGAGAGAACTCGACCAAATGACCCAAAAGCATATCAAAGCCGGAGGAGAAGGTCAAGTGGAAACAGCAAAACAACTTGGTTCCCAAAGGCATGGGCAACGGCTCGACGCAACCAAGCAAAGCAAAGCTAGCCCTCAAGAAGAGGTAGAACAGGCTCAACACCACTAGCGAGAAAGCTCGATACCAATTGGAAAATCAATTGAAAATCAAGCAAAACAGAGCTAGCCCTCAAGGAGAGGCAGAACGGGCTCAACACCGCTAGCGAGGAGGCTCGATACCAACTGAAGAGAGCTAGAAGTCAGCTGAAGAGCATAAAAAGCAAAGGTGCTAGTCCCTCAATAAAGAGGCAAAGGCTCAACACAACTAGCCACCAAAAATGCTCCGAACAAACTGTTTATAAACTCGAAAACATAGCAGCAAGCAAACTCCCCCTCGAATAGTGCACACAACCAGGAAATCCACATGATTTGTGAATATTTTCTCCCTCTTAGTTGAAAATGCACCATCAAGCAAATTTCTCCCCCTGGACAGAATAACTCCCCCTTCCAAATGCATAGGAGTCAAAACTGCAAGTTAGCAGCTTCAGGAATATAGTCGATAGAATATGAAGATGCTCGACAAAGTGCTGATCCGATGACTCATAAAATGCACAGAATGCTAGCAAAAGCTCAAACTGATCACTAAATACGAAATCTGAACATTTGAGCAATAAGAGCAGTTTTCAGCCAAAAAGGTATTCACCATCAACATAATATGAAGCATGTATGGACAAGAAGTCAAACAAGTGCTGAACATGTATACAAGGTGAACTACCCCTAGCACAGTTCAACCATCATGCTATAGAATGAAACATAGACTTGTGTATCCAAATTTTATCGGAGTTGCAGCGGTTAGATTACACAAGTTCAAATTTTAGCATGTGGTTGTGAGAGGTTGAAAGCTTGTCAATGCCTAACTTTTCAACTGTGCGAAGCCTATGCAGAAGCAATCGGAAGCTTAAAGCAACAGTTTCAGTCATACACTACACAGCTCAAGTTTAACTCAAAGTGCAATGAGAAACAGTCTCGAAACTGTGATGTGCTGACAAGCAATCCCATCTCGATCTTTCCAAAATACTTGACTTGGTTCAGAATTTAAAGCAGAATATGAACATACCAAGCAAGTGAATGACTCAGAACTAGAGACATAGCAACCTAGCATATATGAAAAGCACGAGTGAATTCTACACATCCTACACATGCTAGTTGCATATCTCAATGGTGAACATTTTCAGATTATAGGTTTATTACACAAGTTCACCGTTCATAAAATAGCTCAGCTCATAACATGTATCAGTGATCAGAAAGAGCATAAGCTACAAGTAAAGCATCGAAGCATACACAGAGCATAGTCACATTCTAAAGTTTATAACATGAAGCTGTGAATGTAAATATGCAAAATGAAATGCAGAAAGGATGCAAGAAGAAACCAATTGAAAAACAAAAGGTCAGTTTATGATACAAGAACCAAAATGTTTCCCCCATCTAAAAGGGGAAACACACACCAAGCTCACCTCTCAAAAGTTGATTGGTCCAAAGGCTTGGTGAAAATATCAGCCAACTGATGATGAGTATCGACATGGCGAAGGTCGATATCACCCTTCTCATAGTGGTCTCGCAGAAAATGAAAGCGCACATCAATGTGTTTGGTCTTAGAGTGCAGCACAGGGTTCTTAGCAACGCTAATAGCACTCGTGCTATCACAAAGCAAAGGAACGCGAGAAAAGCTCAGACCAAAATCACACAAAGTGGCCATCATCCAAAGCAACTGGGAACAACAGCTAGCCGCAGCAACATACTCAGCCTCCGTGGTAGACTGGGCGACACTAGACTGCTTGCGAGAAGACCACGATACAAGAGAAGAACCAATAAACTGGCAAGTCCCAGAAGTGGACTTGCGATCAATACGGCAACCAGCAAAATCAGCATCAGAGTAACCGCAAAGGGAGAGGGTGGAGGAAGCAGAATACCAAATCCCAAACTCAAGAGTGAAGCATAAGTACCTCATAATGCGCTTGACCGCCTGACGGTGAGAAGTGCGCGGCGACGACTGAAATCGCGCGCACAAACACACCGCGAACTGGATGTTCGGGCGTGTCGCCGTCAGGTACAGCAGCGACCCAATCATACTCCGGTACTCCTTCTGGTCTACTGCTTCTCCATCCACATCCGCATCCAGGGCCGCCATGGTCGGCATGGGTGTTGGAAGAGGCTTGGGCTCACCCATGTCGAACTTGTTCAGGATGTCCTTGGTGTACTTGCCCTGGTGCACGAACGTCCTCTCTCGGGATTGCTTGATTTGCAACCCGAGGAAAAATGTCAACTCGCCCATCATGCTCATCTCAAACTCCCTGCTCATAGTGTCTGCAAACTTGGCAACCAAAGCGTGAGAAGAACCACCGAAAATGATATCATCCACGTAAATCTGGACCAAGAGAGTATCAGTGCCTTGCTTGAGGAGAAAAAGCGTTTTATCCACACATCCCATTTTAAAACCCTTAGCAAGCAAAAAGGTTTTCAACCTATCATACCAGGCTCTAGGGGCTTGTTTCAAACCATACAAAGCTTTGTGAAGTTTAAAAACATGGTTTGGAAACTTGGGATTTTTGAAACCGGGGGGTTGTCTAACATACACCTCCTCTTCTATGTAGCCGTTTAAGAAGGCACTCTTGACATCCATTTGAAAAAGTTTAAATCCTTTGGATGCAGCAAAAGCCAAGAGTATCCTAATTGCCTCCAAACGAGCTACATGAGCAAAAGTCTCCTCATAGTCTATCCCCTCCTTCTGACTATACCCCTGGGCTACAAGTCTGGCCTTGTTTCTCACTACATGGCCATCCTCTCCTTGTTTGTTTTTGAAAACCCATTTTGTCCCAATTGGGTGACACTTAGAGGGAGGAGAAACTAGAACCCAAACCCGATTTCTTTCAAAATTTTCCAACTCCTCATGCATGGCATTGACCCAATCTGGATCAGATAAAGCGTGTCCAACATCTCAGGGTTCAAAATCAGCAACAAATGCAGAATGAGCAAAGTGAGAGATTTGTTGTGACCTTGACCGAGTGACACGTCCGCCGATGCTGCCGATCATCTGTTGAGGCGGGTGTTGGCGCTGGATATGTCGTGGCGCCTCACGAGCAGAAGTGATCTCCCCCTCAACAGCAGCTGGCGCCTCCTCGGGTACAAAGGGTACCGCTCGAGGTGGCGGATCCCACGGCCCCCAAGATGAAGAAGTGTCGGGGCCGTGAGTCGTAGTAGAAGCCGCTCCTTGCGGCACAGCAGGTGGAGGGAGTGCTGGATCATCCATACCTTCAGCACCCTCATCCTCATCATCAAAAAGAGGCTCACCAACCTCATGATCACCTGCACGCTCAAAACGAGAAGAAGGACAAACCATGGTCTCGTCGAAGGTGACATCTGATGTCTCCATGACTCGGTTAGTGTCAAGGTTAAGTACATGATATGCGCGAGTATGAGTGCCATAACCCAAAAACACACCGTCAGAAGAACGAGACTCAAACTTGTCCAAGTTGCCCTTTTTGAGTATAAAACGATGGCAACCAAAAACTCGAAAATAACTCATATTGGGGAGTTTTCCAAAACGCAACTCATAAGAAGTCTTTTTCAAGAAAGCTCAGAGAAAGATGCGATTGGAAATATAGCATGCAGTGCTCATAGCTTCGGCCCAATATCGCCTAGGAGTCCTATGCTCATCGAGCATCGTCCTGGCCATCTCTACAAGGGTCCGATTCTTCCTTTCTACAACACCGTTCTGAGGCGGTGTGTAGGGGGAAGAAAACTGATGCTCTAAACCCAAGGAGTTACAAAACTTCTCAAAATCCGAATTCTTGAATTCGGAACCATTATCACTCCTAATAGCTCGCATCGAGTGCAAAGGGAACTCGTTCTGAAGACGCAAAATCAGATTGCGAGCAAAGGTGAAAGTCTCGGTCTTCTCAGCTAAAAAGAAGACCCACGAATATCTCGAAAAATCGTCAACAACAACAAGCACATACCACTTCCCCCCAACCGAGCTCACCCGAAATGCGACTGAGATTCGGTTTAAAACGAATCTCATAGTCATCATCAAAGAGTTGCGAAACAGAAAGAAGGTTAAAATGCAAATTAGAAACAAGAGCAACATCGCGCAACACAAAGTGCTCATTAACTCGCACCGACCCACGAGACAACACCTTACCTTTGCTATTGTCACCGAAGGTGATAAACTCCTTTCCGGCGACTGGACTAAGACTGGAGAACCACTTGGCGTTTCCAGTCATGTGCCTCGAGCAACCGGAATCCACCAACCAAACGTTCTCCAATCGTTTTACCTACATCAATAGAAAGACATAGGGTGAGCATACGGTCCAACACTGGGGTTAGTGAAGTAGGGAGAATACCAGTGTTGGGCCGGCTGCTCAAAAGAACGGTTAGCAGAAAAACCATTCCTAGCACGCCTACGGGAAGAGCAATCACCACGTAGAGGAAAACGTGGTCCGCTAAGGGAGGAGCGACCATCGCGATACTCAAAACGCGGTGGTGGAAAACGCTCAACTACAAAGCCACCGCCACGGGGTCCATAGCCCACAACTGCAGGCTCCCGCCGGGCACGTCCTCTCTGCTGCCTAGGCCTAGGAACTTGAGGTTCTGGACCTCTAGGCCTAGCTACATGCCTCTGAACGTTCGGCACATGTACATCATGGAAAGGATGGTACATGTCCGGATTGTTCATCTCCTTTGCGCGGCGTGCCTCTCTCTTGCGCTGAAAGCAAAACTCACTCAGGTGTCCATCTCTCCCACAATGCTCACAGTGGTACATCACCGCTCTCATAGGGGGTTGTTGGTACTCACGGTAGTGGGTATGGATCACTTTGCCCTTCTGTGGCATAAGCTCCTCCTGGATGGGTGGCATGGTGTCCAGCTTGTTCTTGAGGTGGTTTGGTTTGGGAGCCCATGATTGTTTCTTGGGTGGAGCTCTCGGAGGTTCAACAAGGACCCCATCCTTGGTGTTAGGCTTGAGAGGCTCTTTGGGTGGAATCTTGGTAAGCTTGGGAGTAGTGGTGGAGTTGGGCTTCTCACATGGGTTAAGACCACTCGACTCTCCAATCTTCCCAAAAGATGAAACATCAACACCCGGAGCAAAACCTACACCTGGACCTCCAGCAGCTCGCTTGAATTGGGAGATCATCATCCCGAGATGTGGCTCACCGCTAGACACCCATGACAAGATGGTCTGAAGGTATGTGTTTTCCTCCTCGGTTTGCATCTTGTCATGCTTCACATTAGCGATCTCCATCTCCAAACCCTCACAAAGAACACACCTAGCCACACATGTGCTACCTGAGTTGGCCTCTTCAAGAGACACAATCTTGGCATTCTTCTCTGCCAACTCAGATTGCAAGCCCGCACAGGACTTGCATGCACCCAACAGCAAAGATCTTGCCTTCAGCTCATCCACCTCTCCTACCAACGCCACATACTTACCTCTCAAAGTGAGAAGGTCAGTCATGTGTGTGGTGCACATCTCACACTCCTCCTCATCGGTAACAACTATGGTGGACTTGACAGATTCAAGTTCCTTCACCGTATCCTCCCACTTCTGCCTAAACTCCTTGCGCTCTCTAGCAGCACGCCTAAGAACCTTATCCTGACTTAGGAGCACGGTAGTAAGCTTCTCGACCTCAGCAGAAAGCTCGTCAGGGGTCTGAGATACCTGGGAGGTGTCATCATCGTCGTCGTCGTTCCGAGGAGTGTCCTCTAGCTCGCCGTCGACCTCCTTGCCGAGGGCCATGGTGCAGAAGCCCTCGTCATCTGCGAAGAAGCAGAGGCCGTTGAGCTTGTCCTCGATCCTCTTCTTCTTCTCGGACTCGTCGTCGCTCGAGGAGGCAGAGTCGTCATCCGAGTCGTCGACGTCGCTGAGCGTGGCGAAGAATGCACGCTGCTCAGCCTGGGCCTTCTCCAAGTACTTGGTCTTGATGTACTCCTTGTTGAAGCCGCCCTTCCGCTTGTGCTTCGCGGGGACGTACTTCTCCTTGCGCTTGCCGGAGTCGTACTTGTGCCCATGATCCGCCTTGCCGAAGGTCTGCTTATTCTTCTTCGGGCAATTGGCGATGAAGTGGTTGGGGTCGCTGCACTCGAAGCATCCTAAGCGTCCTCCTCCGCGGCGACGGTTCATGCGGTTGTTGTGAAACCGCGATAACCGGTTGGCGACCAAAGCTAACTCGTCATCCCCCAAAGACTCCAGCTGCTCCTCTGTGACAAAAAAGAGAGAAGAGAGTGCAAGACCTCCAGAGGGGTTAGCAGAAGAGCCAGAAAGCAAAGCCATCGACTGGTTAGAAGGATTTTCATAAGAAGCCCTCGCCATGGCATCGATCTCACTGGACTTGAGCTTACTGAAGAGCTCGTCGCACGTGAGGGTCTCATAGTTAGGTGATTCGATGATCGCCTGAACTTTGAAATCCCACACCGACCGATCAAGGGTATGCAAAAGCTTCAAAGCCCTCTCATGATCGTCGAAAGGCAACAGCTCCTTGTTAGCCCTCATCCTGTTGACAATCACCTGAAAGCGTGCGAATAAACTTTCTATGCTCTCGCCAGGCATATGTCGAAAGTTCTCATACTCTCGCTTGAACGACTCGTAGAGACGGGTTTTGACTTGAGTGGTTCCCTCATGGAAACGCATGAGGGCAGCCCAAATCTCCCAAGCCGTAGCGAGGTGAGAAACCCGATCAAACTCACTCATGCTCAAACATGAGAAAAGAGCATTACGGGCTCGGCTATTGGCATCTTGCTCATCGATCTGAAGCTGAGAGACACGAGCAGCCAAGACAACGTAATTGGCAGAGTTGCAAATATCCCAAATGGAAGCACCCAAACTCTGTAGATAGGCCGACATGCGTATCTTCCAATACGCATAGTTCGTCCCATCGAAAAACGGCGGTTTGCCCACACCGCGATTCATGTCGCCTTCTGTGGATCTGGAACTGGCTAAGGTGGAAGATCCTTAACCCGCTCCGATACCAATTGAAGGACCAAAAGTGCAACTAGAAAGCGACCAGAGGGGGGAGGGTGAATGGGAGCTTCAAATTTTCCTTTCAGAAACTTTAAGCCACTGTCCCGAAAATCAACCCCAAGAGCAGAACCAATGCGCGTGATGTCCACGACCCAAGAGAGTGGGTGGATGTTCCCTAGGAACACAGCGGGACACCACAAAAATTCCCTCGCCCAAGTTCACGCAGGTCAACTAGTGACAGGATGAACTTTGGGTAACCTCAACCTCCCCCGAGCAACGCGAGGGGGATTCAGGCTATTTTGCAAGACGGAAAGCACGATCTCTGTAGAGCACCAAGTCGGAAATCCAACGCAAAAGCCCAAAACCAAATCCGAAGTCGAACGGTCAAACTGCAGACGAAACAGTGCAGAAACAGCACTGACCGGACTCTGCCTGCGTCCGGTCAAGAAGCACCGGACGCGTCCGGTCAGCCAAGACTCGTTTTGGAACGTCTCTGTTCCTGACCGGACTCACTGACGACTAGCGTCCGGTCGTGAATCGAGCGTCCGGTCAGCTGAGACAAAACAGATGAACAGTAAGACCGACGAGTCCGGTCACACAAGGGAGCTAGCGTCCGGTCAAGTCTCAGAAGAACACACTGAACATTCAATGACCGGACGCACGGGGTCAGCGTCCGGTCAGCCCGTGCTCAGCGTCCGGTCACCCCGACAGCCCACTGTTCGTCCACCGATTCGATTCAAACTCTCTCAAAACGAAACCTCTAGGGTTCAAACTTGGAGAGATGAGTCACAAGGAGGATAGTGAGCTATCTCTAAGAGATCATGGCTCGAACCTATCTCCGAATCGATGAATTGGAGGAATTCGGGTCAAAGGGGCAAAACTTGATCCAAAACAAAAATTGACCGATCTACTAGCTCGTGAGGTTAGAGATGATTTCCTTCGGTGGAAAGAAGTGCCTCACGATCTAGAACAACTTGGTTCAAATGGATTTGCAAAAGACGCACAGAGCAAAGAGATCGATCGACAGGAAAACGTGGAGAAAAGCAACCCGCGAAGAACACGAACAAAACGCGAATCACAACCACGAATTTGCAACCGTGTGGCTACCACACGCTACAATAGTGAGATTACGGTCTCACTTCCTCAAAATCTCACGGGCACAGAGGTATTGTTCTCTTCTCTATGGATCTCAGTTCGCTACAGCAGGGATGTGGGAGAGCAGGAAACCCTAGAAGCAAAAGAGCAAATGACTGAGATAGAATGTGAGGAGGTTGTCTCCCTCTACTTATCCTAATTCTATTTCCTACTCTACCCCTCTCTAATTACAGAGCGAACCAGCTAAACCCTAGGGTTATTCTGGACCAACTCGAAGATGCTGGTGATCCGACGGCCACGCCCGCACAACTGGTAGCGTTGCCTCGACGCAACCTCACCGATTGCCGCCACGTGCCGCCACCGCTCCGCTCGTCCTTTTCACGGACTTCGCCCCCGGTTTTGAGGCCCAAACCAGGAAACCAGCCGTCACGACCAACCCCCGGTTTTGAGGCCCAAACCGGGAAACCAGCCGACCGTAGCCTGAGTTTTGTGGCCCAAACTCAGCAAACCCGCAGCACCCAGGTTTTGAGGCCCAAACCTGGAAACCGTCCTCAGCCCGAGTTTTGTGGCCCAAACATGGAAACCATCAGCGCCCAGGTTTTGAGGCCCAAACCTGGAAACTGTCAGCGCCCAGGTTTTGAGGCCCAAACCTGGAAACCGACCACTCAGTGGTTTTTTTGTGGCTCAACCACCAAACCGAGCCGTAGAGGGGATGCATCGCCCGTGCACCCCGTCCACGGACACGTGTCCCCAGGTCCTCGACCCAGGCAACACCGTGCCCATAAGTCTTCGCTCGTCGCTGTCCCAGGCTGCCAGCCACCACAGCTGATCCTCAGGCCACCGGTCCCTCAGTCCAAGCCTCACGTCCGCCCTTCGCCACTCTCGGTCCGTCGGCATGGCATGTCTCTACTTGACCTTCACCTTGCCTTTGATCACTGTATCTGTGCTCGACACCTACACAACACAAGCCAAAGAACATGCGCATTATCCCAGTTGACAATAACTCATCACTCAGAGACTCGGCATACACCCATGTATCTGCATTACTGCTTCGTATTCGGCTGAATTGTTTGTGCATTTGAAGTCTAGTCTTGTTGCGTAACGCAACTTTGAACCGGATGGCAAAGTTAAGATTGCTGATGCTCCAACTCCAGCTGCTCCCCAAGCCCCATCGACGTACACAGTCCAAAAGGGGTTTACTTCGACTTATTCTTTGCGAGGGTCTGGAGTCCAATCAGTTATGAAGTCTGCTAGGGCCTGTGATTTGATTGTTGATCTTCCCACGAAGGTTATGGCGTAGCTATTTTGCTCGACTACCCATCTTGCTATTCTTCCAATAACTTCATTGTTCTTGAAAATGTTTTCGAGAGGGTAGGTTGAGGGCACTTGGATTTTGTGAGATTGAAAATAGTGTTTGAGCTTTCTTGATGCCATGACAACAGCATATGCTATTTTTTCAAGCTCGGAGTAGTGTTGCTTGGGGCCCTCAAGGGTCTCTGAAACAAAATAAATGGGGGCTTGTTTGGTTTTGTTGCCTTCATGCAGTTCCTTTATCAACACTGCGCTGACTGCGTGTGGCGAAGCCGCGATGTACAACAGTAGTTTGTCCCCTAAGTGGGGGCTAGTAAGGGTGGTCATGTTGGTGAGATACTTTTTCAAGTCTTCGAAGGCCTTTTGCTGTCGAGGTCCCCATTTGAAAGGAGCGGTGCTTCTCAATGTTTCGAAGAAAGGTAGCCCTCGTTCAGCTGATCTTGAGATGAACCTGCTGAGAGCTGCTAAGCGTCCTGACAAGCGCTGAGTTGCCTTCTTGTTTGTTGGTGGCTCCATATTGAGGATGGCATCTATTTTTTCTGGGTTAGCTTCGATCCCCCTTGTAGACACAATGCAACCTAGTAGCTTTCCTTCGCTGACTCCGAAAATGCATTTTTCGGGGTTTAGCTTCAATCCAGCCAATCGAAGGTTGGAGAACACTCTTGTCAGATCTGAAATGTGATTTTCTTTTTGTTTGCTTTGTACAATCAAGTCATCTACATAAGCAGAAATGGCCTGTTCATCTTGGAAGGCCTCCGATGTCATGCGAGTGAAGGTAGACCCCGCGTTTCTCAGACCCTCTGCCATTCGTCGGAAGCAGTATGTACTCGAGGGGGTGATGAAGCTTGCTTTTTCTTCATCGTCCTCATTCATCCAAATTTGGTGGTAACCCGAGAAACAGTTGAGAAGAGAAAGTATTTGACACCTAGATGCTCTATCTACCAGTGTGCTTATATTTGGCAGAGAAAAATCATCCTTTGGGCAAGCTTTGTTCAAACAAGTGAAATCTACGCACATTCTCCATTTTTTGTTCTTTTTCTGGACGAGGACCACATTTGATATCCAAGTCGGATATTTGATTGGACGGATGACCCCCGCATCGAGGAGTCTCCTTACCTCTGCTCTTGCTACTTCTTTTCTTTCTTCAGACATTTTGCGGAGCTTTTGTTTAAGTGGTCGATACCCTTCTTTGATGTTTAGACTGTGTTCGATCAGCGATCTGTTGACCCCTTTGAGGTCTTCGGCGGACCAAGCGAAGGTGTCAGAGTTCTCTTTGAGGAAAGAAACAAGGTTTTTTCTGATTGAGGATCAAGGTGACCTGAGATGACTACTTTCTTCTCTACGTTTCCGTCAAAGAGTTGAACTGTTTTGGTTTGTTCTTGTGGTAAATCTCTTTTTTGGTCATTGAAGATTTTTTCTTCGCTGATAGGGCTTGATATTTCAGGCTTTGATAGGTCGTGTACATTGCGCTGTCCTGGTGCTATTGTGCCTTCGGCGGCTCTTGCAACATCTTGGTCCCCATAGACTGCAACTACTCCCTTTGGAGCAGGAAGCTTCATGCAAAGATAGGCTGGATGAATTATTGCATTGAAAACATTGGTGACCCCTCGACCAAAAATTGCATTGTAAGGATAAAACATGTCGACCACATCGAAGGTTATGTGTTCTGTTCTACAGTTCACTTGGTCTCCGAAGGTGATGGGCAATGAGATTTTTCCGATTGCTCTGACTTGCTGACCGCCAAAACTGTACAGAGGATTGCGAGCAGGTTGCAAGAGGTTTCTGTCTAGCTTCATGTTGTCGAAGGTTGAGGCGAACAAAATGTCCGCGGAACTCCCTGTATCGACTAGAATTTTGGTGACTGTCCATCCTGCAAGATTGGTTTCAATTACCATAGCATCATTATGGGGGTAATCCCTTAGTTTCATGTCACTGGCATCGAAGGTTATTGGGATGTGGGACCATCGTCCAAACTTGTGTGGTCCTTCGACGACCACGTGGTGCACTCTTCTGGCATGTTCTTTTCTTTGCCTTTTGTTGCCGTGGTCTTCATTAGAGCCCCCAGTGATAGCGAGGATTACACCGAAGGTTGATGTTGGATTGTTGATGGTTGTTTGGGTTTGGGATTCAGCTTTGACAGGCTGAGGAGCTGGTAGCGCTGGTATTGGGGTGGTGATGGTAGAGCATTGCTTGTTTGTTGGTTAGTTTTGGTTTGAGGGGTGGTTGAGTATGAAACAGTGTAGGGTGCATTTTGACGTTGGAGGGTGGTGGATGGCTGATATGGGGTGTGATTGTAATGTGGGTGGAGTGCGTAGAAAGGTTGGTGTGTGGGTAGGCCATAATTGATTGGGGTGTATTGGTATGGAGGGTGGGTTGGATTGAAACTTGGCTTTCTGGTATGGTTGATGGTTCGGTTTTCTGCCGATGCGGCTCTTTTGGATTTCTGGTACTCTTTTCCTTTGGCGAAGCACTCGTGTTGCTTGGTGGTGTGACCTTTCGCTGGACCACAAAAGTGGCAATACATTTTCGCAGGATCCTTCTGTTGGTTTCTTTGTTCTGGCGGGGGTGGAAACCCTTGCGGGGTTTGATTGCCTGAAGATTGAGTGCCCCTTCTCTGGTCTTCGATTGGACCTGTCCTGTTGATTGCACCGATGTTGCTTGGATCTAGATGAGGGTTGTTTTCTCTCGCTTGGGGTCTCATCTGCGGTTTCTGCTGTGCCCTTCGGGCATCGGACTTCGCCCTGAAGTCCATGTCTGCTCTATAGTATCTTTCCATTGTTTCATGTAGTTCCTCCATTGTGTTTGCCGGCTTCCTGGCAAACTTCGAAGAGCAGGGGTCTGGTCGCAAACCGCTTATCACTGCGAGAATTACGGCTTCGTCAGATATTCCCGGAGTTCTTGCTCTAATTTGGATGAACCTTCGCCAATAATCTTGTAGTGGTTCGCGCTCTTCTTGTTTACAATTGAACAACTCGATAGGGTTTGATGGGGCTGCTGTGATACCTTTGAAATTTGTGCAGAGCTTGTCTCTGAGGTTGGCCCAGGAATCCACGGTTCCAGGCGCAGGTTGTTGTACCACGTTTGCGCGATGTCTCGGAGGATGAATACAAATGACTTCGCCATTGTTGATTCATCTCCTCCGCTGCAGCAACCGCTGCTTCATAGCTCATTATAAATTGACGAGGGTCAGAAAGTCCGTCATAATGGGGCAAGTTCTGTGGGTTATAAGATGGTGGCCAAGGTTGGGTTTGCAGTATTTGGGAAAGTGGTGATCTTGGGTCATAAGGCATCTGTTAACACATAATTTTTGCACTATGACAAGTAGGCCAGCCCAGTGCAGGTTCAGAGAAATCACCGCCTGAGGGGATTCGGCAGATGATGGGCGCGGTCGGCTAACTTAGTAGGTTCGGCAAGGCTGTGGAGGCGACTGGTCAATGGCGAGCGAATTCGGCAATGTGACGCTGCGGTCGGCTACCTCAAGCCAAGTCGGTTTGCATCAGAAGATGACAAATGCGGCATGTCAAGAAGATTTAGCGATGGGGATCTCGTCATTTTAGTGCATGCCGGTTATTAAAGGAAGCTTGGAGCAGAAGGCATCATGTTTTTGATAGTTTCCTAATTTTATCGTTGTAATCGTGTCCTTCTAGGACTCAGAGAACACTAGGGTATAAATATAAACCCTGAGACTATTGTAACGCGGTGAACAATCAATACAACCAACTCGGCCCCGTGCCATCTTCGAGTCCAAGTCGTGTCGTCGTGTTCTTCGAGAGGAGTCATCGATCCGTCGACCTCCGTAAGTCCCGACAACCTTGTTATCATGTCTAGTATCATGCGGCGGATTTAGATTTGATGCAAGTAGTCTCGTGTGTTTGGCTTAGTATCATGCGGTGGATTTAAGCTAATGACGGGAGGTTTTTGCTTATGCCTTGTATCGTGCGGCGGATTAAGACATGGGTAAAAATAGTTATCGGCTCTATTAGATTTGGCAATCTATTAGATTCATTAAGTTACCATGTGTTTGCTCTATGTTTGATGTTTTATGTATATTTGCAACACTCTTTTGCCCAATCTAGATCTCGTTCGGTTTCGGCTCTGTCTTTTATAGATCTATCCTGTTCTTTCATATTCATTATTGTAGAGTCTTCCATGCAGTAGATCTATTGTCCGTAATAGCCGATTTGATCGTATCTAGATTGCCACGTGGTGAGGGTTCATGCACGTTAAGTACGTTTGATCTATGACAAAGCTAGGCGTCGTGCGGCAGGCGCAGGCTTCAGATTAGTTTAATCATGCTTGATTTGCATGTTCAATCCCCATGGACCCCAACTCGGTTGCACAATCGAGATTGGTTAAACTTTAATTCATAGTTAATATGCCATGCAAGTACAATTCTCATGCAAACATATTCGACAACTTGTTATTCACGTAGCTTCGTTCATACTGCCGAATGATCTTTAAACCTGTTGGCAGATAGCTTTCATAGCTATATGTCGTCGTAAGTGGCTTCAGGGCCGTACATCTTGGAACTGTCTGGTCATACCCGGCATGTTCCAGCTTTGTATTTAACAGTTTACCTCCTTTGTTAGTTGCAGGGCAAACTAACTGGCACGCACCGGATTTCTGAGCACCCGGGCCACGTTTGAAGCTAGCTTTTCCGGCTTGCTGTGTGATTGGCACAGTGCGTCACTTTCGGTGTCAACACACTTTTTGGCACGCCCGGTGGGACACTTTTTTCCTGCAGCAATGGTCGAAGTCACTGAAGCCGAGGCCAGCAACAAGGCGGGGCTCGTGCAGGTGCAGTTCACTGAGCTACCCGACGAGTACAAAGAGCAGGTGGAGAATGCTTGTGCCGAATTCCAGGCCAAGTGCCTAGAAGCCTTCTCCAAGAACAAGAGCGGAAAGGTCCGCCGTCTGCATGATTTGCCGAAGCCCGTTCAATTCGACCCAACTAATCCTGGGGAAGAGGAGGCAGTGCAGAAAATGACTAACATGGTCAATGAAGCTGTCTCTGGCACCGTTGGCCGCATGCATGGGGCGTTCCTCAACACTTTCCGCACCATCATGATCGCCCAATTCGGCCCTAAGGCTGATGAACTTATGGAGGCGGAGTTTGGCCCTATAGCAGGACCACACCTCTTCAACCTGCCGAATCACCCCAAGGGGGCAGGAGCTGCTGGTGAGGAGACCCCGCCTAATGCTCAGACAAGCGGGTTGACTATTCAAGAGAAGCAGACGCCAGAGGGCCGGCTGCCGAACATGGGTCAATTCACGATCGGCGCCAGGGGTCAACCGCCAGAGTCAACATGCAAGATCTCCCCACAAAACTATAGGCTCATAAAGGACTACTTCGGAAATGGGTACCACGAGATGCTTGAGCCCCACAATCTAGAGGGCATCCCACATCCGGGATATGGGAGGTCGACGGCCGAAAGAACTGCCGACTCTAATGTCGACGTCATGCTGGAAAAGATGGCAGACATGATGCAGCGCACTTTCGGCCTGAAGCCTAAGGGCACTCACGCTTACAGGTCTCCGTTCCCCAAATGGTTCCATCGTGTGGTCCTGCCTCCCAGAGTCAAAGTACCGACAGATTTGTCCAAGTTCTCCAGTTTGGACGACACCAGCACGGTGGAGCATATCAGTCGCTATCTGCTCCAGCTTGGGGAGGCCAATACCGAAGACGCATTCAGGGTTCGGTATTTCCCGTCGTCACTCACCGGACCGGCGTTCGCTTGGTTCACGTCACTACCGCCGGGCTCTATTCTCTCTTGGGCAGATTTGGAGCAAAAGTTCCATACGCACTTCTACATGGGTACCAAAGAGAAGAAGCTGGTGGACATCATGTACGTGCGACAGAGGCCAAATGAGACACCGCAGGACTACCTGCGCAGGTTTAGGGAAGTCAAGAGCCAGTGCTTCGGCATGTACCTGCCGGACGACCAGCTTCCACCATTGGCCGTGGCAGGCATGCTCCCGAGCATCAGAGACAAGCTCTTCGGCCAGGAGTTTGAGGACCTGGGTCATCTCTCTCGCCGGCTGAATGAGATGACTATCCAAGCGCAAGGCTTCCGGAGGGAAGGGCGCTTCCAGAAGGACAATGTCGCGGCCCAGATGTATCAGGCTTTCCTGGACGAAGCCGATGACTACACCGACGCTGAAGATGAGGTGGCCGCTGGAGAGCTCAACTGGGACAAGGAGCCGACCCAGGCCAACAAGCAATGGCTGCGCCAGCAGAAAGGGGCATATGACTTTGACGTCACCAAGGCCGACAAGCTCTTCGAGTTCCTGGTCGCCGAAGGGAGAATCAGGCTACCCCCGGATCACCCGATGCTGCGTCCTGGAGGGATCAAGGACAAGAAGTACTGCGGTTTCCACAACACTAACACTCATTCTATTAATGATTGCCGTGTGTTCAGGACAAGGATCCAGAAGGCCATCCAGGACGGCCACATCAAGTTCAATGGCAAGATGAAGATCGACGCTAACCCCTTCGCCCAGAACGCGTGTTCTTCTCAGTGAACATGGTAGCTCCAGAGGACCCCAGGGGCAAGGGCAAAGTCAAAGTCCTCACCTCCGACAAAGCGCGCGAGTCTGGCACAGTGGACCCCGATCGGCAGATAACCAGCGATGAATTCCGGCAGCGTACCCAGACCACGAATAGTCGATACGAGCACGGGGAGTCATCTTCCAGGCGCAGGCCTACCCACAGGGACCTCCTCAACAAGTGGCGCCGGGAAGGAGAGAAAGAGCGGAGGCAGTCTCCAACGCGAGGAACAGAGATTCGCAGAAGAATATCAGCGTGAAGACGGTCACACGGAGGAGTACCGGTACCGTCTGGAGGAGAGGGCCTACCGCAGAGAACAGGCCTACCACAGGGAGCAGGGACGCCGCCAAGAGCAGGAGCAGGCTCACTGGGAATGCCCGTTCTTCCGCCACTGCTGGAACGAAGGCTTGAAGCTGCCTGCCATCAATAACTGCCCTGAGTGCAGCGATCAGTACAAGGGGTACAGACAGGCTCGAGTCAACCGCCGTCCCGTCCACGAAAGATTGGGAGCACGCATCCCAATGGACGATCGGCGCCTAAAAATAGAAAGCCTGGATCGGCAAGCCAAAAGATATGTCGATCCGGAGTGGGCGCGCCACCAGGACGACAGCGAGGAGGCACAGCCCCGCCCATATAGGTGGCAGAAGGGGCAGTGGTGCCCGCCAGGGCTCAGAAAGAGCCAGAAAAGGAGGGTGCAGCGCCTCCGGAATAGGGAGTTGGAAGAAGCAGCTGCCGATGGGAGGAAGCAAGAGTGGCGCCCAAAGGAAAAGCCAGACGACACCGACAAAGGCGCTGGCGTGGCCATGACTTTCTTCCTTCCCCTGGAATTCATGGCTCCTGCCGGCCGGGGGGCACAGGACGAGGTGTATTCGGACTCTGACGAGGCCGAGCACGACGAGCTCGCAGCACAGCTCGTGTTGTCTCAGAAGGCAACATTTGACAAACCAGCCAAGCATCGGCATTTAAAGCCGTTGTATGTCAAGGGGTACGTCAACGGAAAGCCGCTGACCAAGATGTTTGTCGATGGCGGCGCAGCGATCAACATCATGCCTTACGCCACCTTCAGAAAGCTGGGCATGAACGATGAAGATCTGCTCAAAACGGACATGATACTCCGTGACTTTGCCGGCAATCCCTCTGACACTCGGGGTGCCGTGCACGTAGAACTGATGATTGGATCCAAGACGCTCATCACGACCTTCTTTGTCATTGATGGCAAGGGGGCATACAGCCTGCTTTTGGGCAGGGATTGGATCCATGCCAACTGCTGCATTCCTTCGACCATGCACCAAATACTCATTCAGTGGGTTGGAGATGACATCGAAATTGTCCAAGCTGACGACTCGGTGAGTGTTGCTACCATTGAGCCCACTTACTGGGAATTCGACGGAGTAGATTGCTTCTCCGATCGTGTGTGGGGAGAAGGTCCTGTCAACGTCTACGACAGGGATCAACAGCCGATCCAAGCAATCGGCTCTCAAAGCTTCTTTTAGATGGATAACCCAACCGACAACAGCGAGGGCAAACTGGGACATGGCTTCACATCGGCCGACAAGCTGGAAGAAGTGGATGTTGGCGACACAAGTAAAAAGAGGCCGATGTTCATAAGTTCTAGTTTAGACCCTGACTTTAGAGTGCAATTAGTAGATCTTTTAAAAGAGTTTAAAGACTGTTTTGCGTGGGACTACACAGAGATGCCCGGATTAGATCGGTCCATTGTTGAGCATAGGTTGCCGATCAAACCTGGATACCGCCCATACAAACAACCTCCGCGCAGGATCTACAAGGAGGAGGTATTGGCCGACGTGAAAAAGGAAGTGGAAAGATTACTAGAAGCTAACTTCATTCGGCCGTGTCGATATGCGGAATGGATCTCCAATATTGTCCCGGTGTACAAGAAGAACGGGAAGATGAGAGTCTGCATCGACTTCAGGAACCTCAACAAAGCCACTCCTATGGACGGTTATCCAATGCCGGTGGCCGATTTGCTAGTAGATGCTTCGGCCGGTTTTGAAATTATAAGCTTTATGGACGGCAATGCAGGTTACAACCAGATCTTCATGGCTGCAGAGGATGTGGCAAAAACCGCCTTCAGATGCCCCGGCCATATAGGTTTGTTTGAATGGATTGTCATGACTTTTGGTTTGAAAAATGCCGGTGCTACTTACCAGCGAGCCATGAATTACATATTCCATGAGCTGATCGGCAAAATCGTAGAGATCTACATTGATGACGTGGTGGTCAAATCCAGAGGCAAAGAAAGACACTTAGCCGATTTAAGGAAGACCTTGGAGTGCACAAGGAAACACGGTTTAAAGATGAATCCAACCAAGTGTGCATTTGGGGTGTCGGCTGGTGAGTTTCTGGGATTCTTGGTCCACAAAAGGGGCATCGAAGTCGGCAAGAAGAGCATGGAAGCAATTGATAAGGTAGTGCCGCCGACCAATCTCAAAGAACTGCAATCACTGCTCGGCAAAATCAACTTTGTCAGAAGGTTCATATCCAACTTGTCCGAGTGCGTGCTGCCATTTTCTCCACTGTTGAAGCTCAAGAAAGATCAGGAGTTCGTGTGGAGTGACGTGCAACAAAAGGCTTTCGATGAAATCAAAGAATACATGAAGGCACCACCAGTATTGGTCCCTCCACAACTCGACAAGCCTTTCAAGTTGTACGTGGCGGCCGACAACCTAACAATAGGGTCGGCCCTCCTGCAAGAATTCGAAGGAAAAGAGAGAGTCATAGCCTATCTTAGCCGAAAGCTACTGGACCCCGAGACGAGGTATTCGGCTACGGAAAAGTTGTGCTTGTGCGTTTTCTATTCCTGTACCAAGTTTCGGCACTATCTATTGAATGCCGAATGCGTGGTAGTGTCGGAGTTTGATGTAATCAAGCACATGTTATCAATGCCGATTTTGAGTGGAAGGATCGGTAAATGGGTTTTAGCTCTTTCTGAGTTTGACTTGCGTTTTGAATCGGCAAAGGCTGTTAAAGGCCAGATTATGGCTGATTTCGTCACTCACCATCGTGATCCTAACGCTAACATAGTAACCATTGCCCCCTGGGCATTGTTTTTTGATGGATCATCGTGTAGCAAAGGTGGTGGAGTCGGGATCATGTTGATTTCTCCCAAGGGGGCACCTTTCAAATACTCTATACCGATCGAGTACCCGGTGACTAATAATCAAGCGGAGTATGAGGCACTGCTTCGAGGATTGCGGTTGCTTGTGGACGTTAAGGCAGATGCCGTGAAGATCTTCGGTGACTCGGAGTTGGTGATCAGGCAGCTGACAGGTGAGTACGAGTGCAAAAACGACACGTTGCAGGAATATCTCGAAGGTTGCCAAGAGCTCCTTAAACAGTTTCGATCAACAACCTTGCAACATATTCCTAGGGGGCAAAATGAAGAAGCAAACCAGTTGGCTCAGGCAGCATCCGGGTATAGGGAGAATCAAAACATTTTTGCACTTGAGGAAGAGCAAGCAACCCCAGGAGATGATCAAGTAATCCCAAGTGATAATCAGGCAATTGAAGACTGGAGAGACAACATTGCCGATTACCTCAGGGACCCATCCAGAAAAGTCTCCTGAAAACTCAGGTACAAGGCTCTTAAGTTTACGCTCTTGGACAATCGATTGTACTACAAATCCATAGATGGGGTTTTGCTTAAATGCCTGAACCAAGACGAGGCTAGGAAACTGATGTATGAGGTGCACGAAGGTGTATGTGGTGCACACCAGTCAGCTCACCGTATGAGATGGATAATCAGGAGGACTGGATATTTTTGGCCGACTATGCTCGAAGATTGCTTTGAATACTACAGAGGTTGTCAGGATTGCCAGCGATTCGGCAATGTGCAAAGGGCCCCAGCATCGGCCATGAATCCGATCATCAAGCCTTGGCCTTTCAGAGGGTGGGGCATTGATTTGATCGGCCAGATCCACCCTCCATCTAGCAAGGGACATAAGTTTGTTCTGTTAGCCACTGATTATTTCACTAAGTGGGTTGAAGCCATCCCATTGAAGAAGGTGACGTCAGAAAACATGGTGTCCTTCGTCAGGGAGCATATCATTTACCGATTCGGCATTCCTCGGTCCATCACTACCGATCAGGGAACTCAGTTCACTTCTTCTGAGTTTTGTGACTTTGCCGAAGGGATGGGGATTAAACTCTATAATTCTTCCCCTTATTATGCACAGGCCAATGGGCAGGCAGAAGCTTCTAACAAAATCATGATTAAGATTATTCAGAAGAAGATCGAAGAAAAATCTAAAAGGTGGCACTTGGTACTCAACGAAGCTTTGTGGGCTTACCGAATGGCTTGTCATGGGTCGACTCAAACGTCACCATACGAGTTGGTCTATGGGCATCACGCAGTGCTACCATGGGAGTTGCAATCGGGATCAAGACGAATTACATTGCAGAGCGACCTAGCTAAAGAAGATTATAAAGATTTGATGATGGATGAGCTAGAGGATTTGCATTTGATTCGTCTCAAAGCCTTGGAAAATATTGAAAGGAACAAGATACGCGTTGCCAAGTACTACAACTCGAAAGTGAAAGAAAAAGGATTCGAAGAAGGAGACTTGGTTTGGAAAATTATCTTGCCGATCGGTACCAAAGACAAGGTATTCGGCAAATGGTCCCCTAACTGGGAAGGGCCTTTTCGGGTTCTGAGGTGTGTTCCCGGTAACGCGTACATTCTAAAAACCCTCCAAGGAGAAGAGTTTGCTAGGGCGATTAATGGACGTTATCTAAAGAGATTTCATCCTAGCGTGGAGGTCGGTGCATAGTGGAATCAAGATCTTGCGGGTACCGATGGCCGATACGAAGTTATATCGCCCTTAGCACAAAAATGGCCGATAGAGTCTGTCGCCCTTAGAGCAAAAAAAAAAAACAGCCGACACGGCATGTGTCGCCTTTAGCGCAAAAAACGCAGAAATACAGGGCCAAGTGTACGCGGTGCTGTGCAATCGGCTAGATGAATCAAACACTCAACAAGCACAGAACGGGAGAACGGGTTGTACACACGAACGTGGTAGAGTGGAGCAATGTTCATAGTGGGGGCTGTGCAAAAGGTGCAGATCAGTTACCGAACACCCTGTTGATGACCGTCTGCGGGTTGGTGACTATGGTGAGGGCGTGGGCGTGATCCTCGTAGGATTCCAGAAAATCGCCGATCTGTGCGACATCTTCTGGGGATGCCCCGCCGGGGAAGCCAACCGGCACCACGGAGAAGTCTTCCTCCGTGCGGACCGTCAGCGCCGATAGCCCCAGCGCCATATCGTGGTGCACGCCCTGCAGGGCGACTTGCTCGACGCGGCCGTGCACATTGGCCAGGCGCGCCTCGGCGGTGTCGCCCTGGGCGTTCACCCGATCTGCGACGGCGTTCGCCGCCATCTTCAGGCGCTCCAGCTCTTCAGACAGCGCTGTGAACGACGAGTTGAAATGGATCGGTTAAAAGATCAACAAGAACGACCAAAGCTGATTTAGGATTGGGTGTTCATACCCGTGATTGCGTTGCAGAACTGCCGGCGCTGGTCCTCCCACTCCAGCTGATCGATCCCGTACTGCTTCGAGACGGCGGCCAGCTCCTCCCGGGACTCATCCCGCAGCGCCATGAAGTTCAAGGCGTCGTTGTGGTCGTAGAGGTCGTCGTCGGAATCCCGGTCCGGGTTCCCCTCCCAAGGATGGGAGTGGTAGGAGAGGTCGTCGGAGGAGCTCGACGAACCCGATTGCGGAGCTCCTGGCCCTCCCGTTGCTGGAGAAGGCCTGGCGTGCCCACCGGCGGTGGAGATAACGGGAATCCTGCCGGCAAACAGTGACAGGGTGTAAGCGGGGTTTTCAAGAAAGTGCCACAAAGGGCGTAGGCGAGAAGTCCTACCCGCGCTGACGGAGGCGCCGAGCACGACTCCCTTCGGCCTCCTCAGTCGCCGGGCGCTTGCCGCGGTCATCATGGCTCGCCATTGCACTTGGAGAGTTAGGGTTTTCTTGAGCGGAGTAAGCAAGGAAGCCGAAGCGGCGAGAGTACTAGAGAAGCAAAGGCGAGATGGGGAAGAAGGCAAGCCTCCGGGGGCAATTTATAAAGGCGGAACAGTGATCGTGGCGGATGTCCCGGGGTAACACGCCGAATATCAACCGGCGGACTGGGGTTTTTTTCCCAAATTCCCAAGATGGGCCTCTACAGTAACGGGCTGTGCGAACCGTCTAGACGCGCTTGCGTGTTCGGCAAGAGCAAGGGCGCCCGGCTTCGGCAAAAATTGCCGATTTAGATATTCGGAGCGGACACTTGCCAGATTGCCGAACAGATTTATAAGGCAGTTAGTCACAATGTCATCGGAACAGTAACTGATTGAATGAAAGGTACAGATATATCACAAGAAGGTGTTTGGGTCGTTCTGACACGGGATTGCCGAAATTAAAAGTTCATTACACAATCATCTCAGTTGTTCAAGAATTGAGTTATAGCCGCCAAAGCATCGGCTTTAACCTGGTTAGCATGCTCCAGTGCTTTTCGGTCCTCCTCTTCGGTACCTTGTGCTTGTGAAAGCCTTGCATTGAGCTTGATGTCCTCATCAAGCGCCAGTGATAGTTTGGAGGATGTTGCCTCAATGATGTTCGGCAAGCCTGATAACCGAGAGGTACATGACTGAATGTCAGAGTTGACCTGGGCTAATTGGGTTTCCAGCTCGGATCTCTTTTCTTGTAGTTCTTTCAACTGAGTCTCCAGGGCCAATTGAGAGTTCTTGGCCTCTTGAAACTTAGAATACAGATCATTGACCTCCTGGGTGCACTTGGACTTGGCAGTCTAAAGGTCAGCGCTTCTAGTTGCTCGTTTCACTTTGGCAAAGCAGTCATCCAGTGTGGATACAACCTCTAGATGAAGCCTCAAATTTTCTGGAATGTCCTCAGCAATGGGTTCAAGGAAATTTTTAACCTCATCGGCATCTCTAACTAAGGACAAGATGTCTTGACTCAGGAAGTCTGTTACGTTGCTCAGGATATCTTGGACAAGTGCTGATGGTCTTTTGGCCACTGTTCATTTACTCAGGAACTCGTTGACATCAAATGCATATTTGGAAGCCGGGCTGGCAGAAGTCTGTGATAATTCAGACAGGTTAGCCGATTGAGGTAAGGTATGAAGGAGGAATGAAATGAGAGGTTAGTCCTTGATGAGTCGGCTGTTTGGTAGGGGTTTGGTCTGGTTGAGAACCGGATGGACCAGCAGGGTCTGGAGTTGAGCCGATGAAGGTCTCATCAATCGCGGCATCTGTGAAATCGCTGGTCAGCCAAGAGAGGCAAGAATCTGCTGGTTGAAGGGATAATTAAGGGACCTACCAATGTTGACGTCATCTGGGTTCTGGGTGTCCATTTCCTCGGCATCTGCATGCTCATCATTTTCCAAGGTAATAAAGATTGGGGGCACCGTCGTTTGAGCGTTTTCTTGTTCAGGGGAAGAAGCCTGTAATGGTATACAAGCCAGTCAAGGATAAGTTGATAATGATGGAAGAACTAGAACATCTTACCTTTGGGGGAGGTGTGTTTTGCTTGGTCTTGGCTCGCCTGGAGCTGGAAGTGCCCTCAGTAGCCTTTCTCTTCTCTCCTTTAGCTGAGAGGGTGGTTAATGAAGCTGCTTGGGATTTCATAAACCGAGACAATGAAGGAGCACTGTGTCCCAGGACAGTGATTGGGCCTGCTTGATGATATTGGATAGGCCTAATGTCAGGATTGGGTGTGAAGTCCTGTGGAAGTTTTGAAAGAGTTAGAAATCTCAAAGATCAAAAACTAAAGTAGCAGATGATTTGTTATTGTACCTCACTGTCTGAGCTGAAATCTGCTTGGATTTCCAGGCACATGGGATGAACTGGGCTGTTGAAGATGTGATCATGCCATTCTTGCCACCAGGATTCAAAAAGGGGATGAGCAGATTGGATCAAGTGGAATGGTACTGGTTTGTAGTCTGGCAGATCTTGCCCCAGGCCGAATACTCGATGGGCCTGCATCCCGATTGTGATCCGCTCTTTGGACTGAATTTGCTCCCTGGGCCTGATTATGGTGGAAAAGATGAGTTTTGGGGGGAGCTGTCCACAACCTAATTGCCTGGCTGCTATATTAGGATGATAGAATTCATAAGTGTGCTTCACTTGTCTTCCCCTGTTGAATTCGGCTGGTAGGATGCAAGGTTTGATAAATGAGTTGAAAACTCCTGTGGCCATTTCATCTATGCAGCCATCATCAAAGCTGAATTTGATAGGGAAAGTGAGGTTGTCATTCTCTCTGTAGGGTAACCAGAGCACCTGATTGAAGCCCTTGAAGAATAATTTGAAGAGATTGCCAATACTCTTGTTGATGGTTATAGCAGTGGCTGCTTCCCCATAAGTTTGGCAAGCTTTCTCTGTGGCTTCTTCACCCTCAGCAAAGTTGCTGGAGGGAAAGCTGAGGTTGTCCAATGGCACAGCAATGATTTGATGCATGTATAGCTGAAACCACATCTGAACAAACCACCAGGGACCATTGACACAATCAATTGGTGGCAGTCTATCTGTGCTTTCATGGGTAGCATGATACATTTGAGTGGAGATTTGATGCATCATGTGGTATATAGATCCCAGGAGGAGTTTGCCTAGAGGGATTTGTTTTCCTTTGGATAATTTGTCGGCCAGTGCAATGTAATTAAGGGTTGGCTCGTTGGATCTCCCACAGAAGATGAATCTGCACAACCACATGTTCAGAAAAGCCCTGTGCTCTGTCTCTGCTATTGGGCCTGATACCTTGTTGTGGATTTCCACATACTTCATCCACCCCACGCTGACATCAATGGACCTCTGGGTGATTTTCTCTAATAGCTCATCAGCATTCATGGTCGAAGTGATGTTCAGACCACTCATCATGAAGACATCAGCTAAAGTGATTGTCATTATGCCATGGCCGAACACAAAAGCATTAAGAGCGTCTGACCAAAAATGAGAAGCCGCTATGAGCAATGGTTCATTTTTAGGTATGTCGGCCAGAGACAGTTCCAGAGCATGATGAATGTCTTGGGTTTCCCAGTGAGGACCGAATTTCACCTGGATTCTTCTATACCAGTTCCTCCAACCGGTGACAGCAGGCAGGGGCCAGTTCTTGAAGGTGTACCGCCACCTGTTCGATGAAATGACCCCGTGCTTGAAGGGGATTCTGTTGGTTTCCATACCGATGATGTTGGTTGGATTGGAGTTCCCCATTGGACCCAAGAAATAAGAATCGGGATCCGCATCGCATGGAATCAGGATTTCGTCCTTTAGAGCCTAGAAGAAGAATGTGTGCGGGGAAGCTAAATGAGCCGAATACCAATGTAAATTGACCGAATGCGTTAAGAGGAAAAGTGAAATTTACCTCTGGGATCTCGTCGTGGGTCGCCATTGCGAAGCTCGGGTGGAGTTTGAAGCTGTTGATGATTTGGAGAAGATGCGGAGTTTGAAGCAGTGCTGACCTAGAATGCGCGGCGGACTTGTGGTCAATTTCAGAACAAATGCCTTTGTGCAGAAATTGAGGGGGCATGTGTTAACACATAATTTTTGCACTATGACAAGTAGGCCAGCCCAGTGCAGGTTCAGAGAAATCACCGCCTGAGGGGATTCGGCAGATGACGGGCGCGGTCGGCTAACTTAGTAGGTTCGGCAAGGCTGTGGAGGCGACTGGTCAATGGCGAGCGAATTCGGCAATTTGACGCTGCGGTCCGCTACCTCAAGCCAAGTCGGTTTGCGTCAGAAGATGACAAATGCGGCATGTCAAGAAGATTTAGCGATGGGGATCTCGTCATTTTAGTGCATGCCGGTTATTAAAGGAAGCTTGGAGCAGAAGGCATCATGTTTTTGATAGTTTCCTAATTTTATCGTTGTAATCGTGTCCTTCTAGGACTCAGAGAACACTAGGGTATAAATATAAACCCTGAGACTATTGTAACGCGGTGAACAATCAATACAACCAACTCGGCCCCGTGCCATCTTCGAGTCCAAGTCGTGTCGTCGTGTTCTTCGAGAGGAGTCATCGATCCGTCGACCTCCGTAAGTCCCGACAACCTTGTTATCATGTCTAGTATCGTGCGGCGGATTTAGATTTGATGCAAGTAGTCTCGTGTGTTTGGCTTAGTATCATGCGGTGGATTTAAGCTAATGACGGGAGGTTTTTGCTTATGCCTTGTATTGTGCGGCGGATTAAGACATGGGTAAAAATAGTTATCGGCTCTATTAGATTTGGCAATCTATTAGATTCATTAAGTTACCATGTGTTTGCTCTATGTTTGATGTTTTATGTATATTTGCAACACTCTTTTGCCCAATCTAGATCTCGTTCGGTTCGGCTCTGTCTTTTATAGATCTATCCTGTTCTTTCATATTCATTATTGTAGAGTCTTCCATGCAGTAGATCTATTGTCCGTAATAGCCGATTTGATCGTATCTAGATTGCCACGTGGTGAGGGTTCATGCACGTTAAGTACGTTTGATCTATGACAAAGCTAGGCGTCGTGCGGCAGGCGCAGGCTTCAGATTAGTTTAATCATGCTTGATTTGCATGTTCAATCCCCATGGACCCCAACTCGGTTGCACAATCGAGATTGGTTAAACTTTAATTCATAGTTAATATGCCATGCAAGTACAATTCTCATGCAAACGTATTCGGCAACTTGTTATTCATGTAGCTTCGTTCATACTGCCGAATGATCTTTAAACCTGTTGGCAGATAGCTTTCATAGCTATATGTCGTCGTAAGTGGCTTCAGGGCCGTACATCTTGGAACTGTCTGGTCATACCCGGCATGTTCCAGCTTTGTATTTGACAGTTTACCTCCTTTGTTAGTTGCAGGGCAAACTAACTAGCACGCACCGGATTTCTGAGCACCCGGGCCACGTTTGAAGCTAGCTTTTCTGGCTTGCTGTGTGATTGGCACAGTGCGTCACTTTCGGTGTCAACAGCATCTGATGTTGTTGGGCCCTCCGCGGATTGCGAAGGTTTGACTCTCTCTCATCTGGGTAAAGGTGATGGGAATTTGGTTGTCTTTCAGGGTATTGGTTGTTAAGGTAATTTGGTGGTGGATGGGGTGGTGGCGGTTGACGTACATTGCCCTCATGCCTCTCGACGTTCCCCTCCTGGGGTAACGGTACCTCTCTGTCGATCCAACCTTCGGCTTCAGCTGCCGCAAGGGACTCCTCCATCCGACAAAGTTGTTCCCGTGCCTCACCCGCCTTTTGCCTGATAGCACGCAACTGGTTATGCCTTTCAAGCTGGTCCAGGCGTCTTTTCTTTTCCTGCAATTCAACGTGAAGCCTCTCTAAAGCCTCGAGGCCCAACTCCTCTTCATCTCCTTCCCCACCTTCTCCAGAGGTGTGCAGGTGCTGCTGTGATGTCAGTCGAGTGTGTGGGCCCGGGATCTCAATCTTCGGGTCAACTTCTTCTACTCTCGAAGGCTCTACGTTATCTTCTATAGCTTGAACCGTCGCGGTGGCTTCACTGGTTGTGCGATGGTCTCTACCCGAGATTGCCCTCCTAGTTCCGGCCATTACGCAAAGGTGTAAATTGCCGTAGCGATCCCCACGGCCAGCGCCAAACTGTTGGAATTACGCCTGCCCAACCCCCACACACGTGCAGGCGTATGGCGAGGGTGGCCAACTGTCAAACGAAGGACGAAGATGTAAATGAACTCAAGGACACTATTTCTTTCTTTCTTTGCCCAAAAAATCATTCCCCTTTACACTGTTCATCCCTTGGTATTTATAGGAAATACCAAGGGCACTATCCATTTTACAAAAGGGTACAAAAAAGATTCCATGGAGCTATACAACGGAAGGGCAAAAATGTACAATCACAGGTAGCGTGAAAACCCTAGCTCATTTTCCCCTATCCGCCGCCGTCGGACCCGCGCGCCCCCTCGCTAGGTTGCGGAAATCAGCCATGCGTCCGTGAAACCTTCGCTGCAATGGCGAGGGTTTTCCAGAAACTGTTGAGAGTGCGAAGACGGTTTCTCCAAGACAGCTCGTGTGACGTCACTGCCGAGATCCGCCCGTGGAACCTTCATTGTTGTGTTGAAGACCAAGCTTCGCTCGCTGTCCATTAAGTTTCCGCGCTTGATGATCCTCATTCCTACATGCAAAGACTAAAAAACTGACTTGAGGGTCGTGTCAAGGCCGAGGGTTTCTTCGAAGGTCGCTGAGAGCGCGAGGGAGGTTTCTTTATGACGGCTCGCCTGACGTCGCTGCCGAGGGTCCCTACCCCCCAACAACTAGGTTTCCTTGATGTCTAATCCTATGAAGGCCTCCACGCTGCCGCCTGACCAGCTGGGCCTCCTGCCCGACCAGATGGGCCTTGACGCCATAGTCCTTCACAACGAGTTGGGCCGGCTTCTTCGAAGTAGCCCAAGTCTAGCCATGAGGGTACCCGGGTTTATACCCCCACAACACTCAAGCTTCTATATGTCCTGGATTGGAAGGTATGAGAGGTGAAGGTGTCGACTATCATTGAGTCACCGAGCTATGACACCCCCAACGTGGACGAGTTGTTCAACAAGCTCAAGTCCACCGAGATCGACTGCCAGACCCAGGCCAAGCTGAAAGCCCTAGTTTGGTTTTGGTTAATTGATGAAACCTATTTTGGTCTAATCCTTTTGTGAAGCATGTGTGTAGCTAATGGAAAAGGATTATGACCAAGCCATTGGTGGAGTTAGCAAAGTGGCAACCATGGAGGATGGTGGCAACCACAAGCACTTAAGTGATCATGTGCTCTACCATTGGTGAAATGAAGAAGAGAAAAGATGCCTTGCCCAAGTGGTAGATTATTTCTTTCTTTTAATCTTGAGTATAAGCAAGCCGGACTATCAAGAGGGATACATTTGAGGCTAGCTATATGTGGAGAAAAGTGCTCATGATGACTAACTTCTAGCGCTTGAGAGACACCACACATTCACGAACACATAGAGGTTTTCTGGGTGTGGTCGGTAGTACCGACCAAGAGGGTCGGTAGTACCGCCCAAGGGTGTTGTGTGCAAGGCTCTCTGGATTTGGTCTCAGGTGACCTAGCGGTAGTACCGCCATAGGGCCGGTACTACTGGCCTCGGTAGTACCGACTCCCTGGTCGGTAGTACCAAGGATCCAGGACGTTTTTCACCCTCCCTGTGTAGGTCCAGTCTTGGCCTGTCGGTAGTACCGCCATAGGGCCGGTACTACCGACCGTTGGTGGCTCTAAGGTTTTGAGAAAGTTTGGTGCTCTCTGGAAGTGGCCAGTTTGACCTTGCGGTTGTACCGCTATAGGGTCGGTAGTACCGACCCTCGGTAGCACCGACCAGGGTGTCGGTGGTACCGTGGTCTGGAAGTGTTTTGGATGCTCTCTGAAAGTGGCCTATTTGGCCTGGCGGTAGTACCGCCATAGGGTCGGTACTACCGACCTCCGGTGGTACCGACCAAGGGTCGGTTGTTCCATCTGGTCAACGATTGCTGTAACGGTCGTATTTAGTATGGTCGGTACTACCGACTAAGGGGGACGGTACTACCGACCGTGGCGCAGCGTGTCTTGAATAAGTAGCCGCTCGGCCGGCTTCCAAGGGTGACCTCTCCGATTCCTTGCGCCCAAACACAAGAAAGAGAGCTCCCAAGTGTTGACTAACCTCCTCTCTCCCCCCCCTTTGATTCTAGAGTGAATCTCTTGCAAGCTTTGAGCTAGGGAAGTGAGATTAGAGAGTGAGACGCATCGATTTACGTCAAGAGCACTTGGATCCATCATCTCTCTGGCTTGATTTGTTCTCTTTACTCTTGAGTTCTTGGAACTCTAGCCGGTTAGGTGTTCTTCGGTTGTTGCCCGTGATTGACTCATTTGTGAGGGCACTCCGAAGTGTTTGTATTACCCTCTGATTCTTAGTGAAGAAACTTAACTAGCCTTTGTGGTTGATTGAGTGAGGCAAGGAGGTGAAAGAGACTCCGACCTTCGTGGTCACCTCAACAACGGGGACGTAGGTGCTTCTTAGTGAAGTGGCCGAACCTCGGGTTAAATCTTGTGTCTCGTGTGCTTGTTGATTTCGCATCTTTGGAGATTTCGTTTGCTCTCGTGTTCTTCGTGTTCTTCCTCCCTCCTTTCTCATTCTAGGTGTGGGAAGGCTCGATCTACTCTTTGGGGAGGAGCCACTATTTGGACAAGGTATAAACTTCATCTACATCTCTTAGGAAAACCTTGGTATAAGATAGATTCAATCTTGCATCTCGTTCATCCTGATTTCTTAGCTGTTCCTAGGTTGTCGGTAGTACCGACCCCTAGAGCCGGTAGTACCGACCTCGGTAGTACCGACCCCTATAGTCGGTAGTACCGACTATGTGATCTGATATCTGTTTCGAGCTTTGAGTTTCACGATTCTAGATTTTTAAATAGGCTATTCACCCCCCCTCTAGCCATTCGGACCTTTCAAGTGGTATCGGAGCCAAGTCACCGTTTGTTTGAGGATTTACAACCTCCGGTGTTGCAATGGCTCAAATCAACTATATGGGGAAGCCACCATATTTTGACGGCACCAACTTCGATTGTTGGAAGCGGAAGATGTGCGCATTCACTAGAGGCATGAATAGGAAGATTTGGGAAGTAATCGAGCACGACTTTGTAGTGATTGACTCTGCCAATCCTACCCCAAGAGAAGAAGAGAAGCTTCAATTGAATGATGTGGCAATCAACCTATTCTATGAAGCCTTCGACATCAAAGTCTTTGAGCAAATCAAGAATCTTGAGCGTGCAAGTGAGATATGGGAAAGATTAGAGGAGACCTATGAGGGCACCAAGGCCGTGAAGAGTGCCAAGCTATACATTCTAAAGGACATGCTTGCCACCTTCAAGATGCTAGATGATGAGAGCATACCGGAGATGTTTCACCGGTTGCAATTCATTGTCAATGACTTAAAGGCGTTGGGCGAGAAGGTGAATGACAAGGACTTTTCTCACAAGTTCTTGAGATGCTTGCCACCTAGGTTTGATACCTTGGTGACAATCCTTGTGAGAGAAGGGTTGGATACGGTAACCCCAAACCAAGTACTAGGTGATGTGGTCACTCAAGACACATACCGCGTGGAACGGGATGGGGGAGCCCAAGAGGAAGAGAAGAAGAAGACAGTGGCGTTCAAAGCGTCAACATCCAAGAGCAAGGGCAAAGCCAAGAAGGAAGAAAGTGATGATGAAGCTAGCACAAGCGGAAATGAATTAGATGATGAAGACCTCGCTCTCTTTGTCAAGAAGTTTGGCAAGTTCATGAAGAAGAAGAGCTTTGGGGCAAGAAAGAAAAGAGATTCATACAAGAGCTCAACTAGAAGATGCTATCGATGAAAGAGCAAAGATCACTTCATTGCGGATTGTCCACAATCTAGTGATGATGAAGATGATCATAAGAAGAACAAGAAGGAGAAGAAGAAGGAAAAGAAGAAGGGTGGATCCTATGTTGTGACATGGGATAGTGATGCTTCCTCAAGCGATGATGGTGATTCTAGTGATGATGAGAGGAACACCACCAAGAAAAAGGCTATGGCTAGTCTTGCTATCTTAAGCAAGCCTTCTATCTTCGACGCTCCATCGACATGCTTCATGGCCAAGGCCACTAAGGTATCATCCGATGAGAGTGATGATGATGAGGAGTACTCAAAGGAGGACCTCATAAGCATGCTACGAGATGCTCACTCTTACATTGAGATTAAGAGGAAGGAGTGCAAAGAATTGCGCAAGGCCAACAAGGCTCTTGAGAAATCCTTTGATGAGCTCAAGTCTACTCATGAGAGGCTAGAGGAAGCCCATGAGAAGCTTGATCAAGCTCACACTAGGCTTAAGAAAGCCCACTCCTCCCTCCTTGATCAAAGTAAGATTGAGGATGTTGTAGAGACATGCAATGTAGGAGTAACTTGTGATATACTTGATGAATCTTTTTACACTCCTATTATTGTCGCTCCTATCAATGCATCATCATCATCTAGCTCAATTAAAATGTCTACTTCTACTACATGTAACTCATCATTAGTAGTAGAAAACAAGAACCTTAAGAACAAGGTTAATGAGCTCACTCATGCCTTAGGCAATGCCTATGGTGGAGATGCCCGCTTGCTTAAGTGCTTGGGTAGCCAAAGGTCTCCACTCAACAAGGAGGGACTTGGCTATACCCCCAAGAAGGGCAAGGCGACTTTTGTTCCTCACAAGACTTGTTTTGTGAAGAGCAACGGTCGGTTTTGCAATAGTTGCAAGCAATCCGGGCATATAGAGCAACATTGCTTTAACAAGAATAAAAACAAGAAGCATGCTCATGTTACATCTATTTGTTTTGATTCTTGTTATATGCTTACTAAGGGCACTAATGGTGTGAAGGCTAAGTACATTGGTGCACCCATGGTTGGCCCAAAGAAGAAGGCAATTTGGGTGCCCAAGAGCTTGGTTACTAACCTTGGAGGACCCAAAAAGATTTGGGTACCTAAAAAGAATTGATCCTTTTTGTAGGTTAATTACAAAGCCAGAGGAAGGCATTGGGTGCTTGATAGTGGGTGCACTCAACACATGACCAGAGATGGTAGAATGTTCAAATCAATCAACACTAGTGGCAATGATCATGCAGATGCTATCACATTTGGTGACAACAAGAAAGGCAAGGTCAAAGGCTTGGGCAAGATTGCAATATCAAATGACTTGAGCATCTCCAATGTGCTATTAGTGGAATCTCTCAACTTCAACTTGTTGTCAGTGGCACAATTGTGTGATTTGGGATTCAAATGCGTATTTGGTGTTGATGATGTGGAGATTGTGAGTGTTGATGGAAGTGATGTGATCTTCAAAGGATTTAGATATGAGAACCTCTATTTGGTGGACTTTGATGCTAGTGAAGCTCAATTGACAACATGCTTATTCACCAAATCAAGTATGGGTTGGCTGTGGCATAGGCGCTTGGGACATGTTGGAATGAAGCAACTAAAGAGGCTAGTGAAGCATGACATGGTGAGAGGGCTAAAAGATGTTCACTTTGAAAAGGACAAGCTATGTAGTGCATGCCAAATGGGAAAGCAAGTTGGAAACACCCATCCTAACAAAGGAATGATGAGCACTACACATGCACTTGAGTTGTTGCACATGGACTTGTTTGGACCAACTACATATGCAAGTATTGGGGGAAACAAGTATGGCTTTGTGATAGTGGATGACTATACAAGATACACATGGGTCTTCTTTCTTGTTGACAAAAGTGAAGTGTTTGGGGTATTCAAAACCTTTGTCAAGAGAAGTCAAAATGAGTTTGATAGAAGAATCAAGAAAGTGAGAAGTGACAATGGAAGTGAGTTTAGAAACACAACAGTTGATGAGTTATGTGATGAGTTTGGAATCAAACATCAATTCTCGGCCAAGTATACACCTCAATCCAATGAGATAGTTGAAAGGAAGAATAGGACACTCATTGATATGTCAAGATCTATGCTTAGTGAATACAATGTGAGTGATTCTTTTTGGGCCGAAGCAATCAACACGGCTTGCTATTATAGCAACCGACTCTATTGTCACCCTCTATTGAAGAAGACACCATATGAGCTCCTCAATGATAGAAAGCCCAACATTGCATATTTCTGGGTCTTTAGATGCAAGTGCTACATATTGAAGAAGGGCACAAGACTTGGCAAGTTGGAAAAGAAGTGTGATGAAGGGTTCCTACTTGGTTACTCCACTACAAGCAAGGCATATAGAGTGTGGAACAACACATCAAGAATCGTTGAAGAAGTCCATGATGTTGAGTTTGATGAAACCAATGGCTCACATGAAGAACAAGATAATCTAGATGATGTGAGAGGAACACAATTGGCCGAAGCTATGAAAAACATGGACATTGGTGATATTAGGCCAAAGCAAGTGATTGACATTGAAGATGACAAAGATCAAGTGCTCTCACCTCCAACCATGCACGGCAATGATGTTGCAAGCTCTAGTGGTTCTCATGATCAACAAGATGTTAGTAGCTCTCAAGTGGCTCATCCAAGTGCAAATGCAAGTGCTCAACCGGAACAAATGCTCCAACCAACACACATTGCAAGAGATCATCCTTTAGATCAAATTGTTGGTGACATAAGAAGAGGTGTGCAAACAAGATCAATATTGGCTTAATTTTGTGAACACTACTCATTTGTATCATCTATTGAGCCAACCAAGATTGATGAAGCTTTGATGGATGTTGATTGGGTGAATGCAATGCATGAAGAGTTGAACAACTTCACCCGCAATGATGTTTGGGAGTTAGTGGAAAGACCAAAGAACACAAATGTTATTGGTACAAGATGGGTCTTTCGGAACAAGCAAGATGAAGATGGCATTGTTGTAAGGAACAAAGCAAGATTGGTTGCACAAGGATACACTCAAATGGAAGGGATTGACTTTGGAGAAACCTATGCACCGGTTGCTAGATTGGAAGCTATTAGAATCCTACTTGCATTTGCTTGTGCTCACAACATCAAGCTCTATCAAATGGATATGAAGAGTGCTTTTCTCAATGGATTCATCAATGAGTTAGTGTATGTTGAGCAACCTTCCGGGTTTGAAGACTTGAAGAAGCCCAATCATGTGTACAAGCTCAAGAAGGCACTGTATGGGTTGAAGCAAGCACCTAGAGCTTGGTATGAAAGATTGAGGGACTTCTTGTTAGCAAAAGGGTTCAAGATTGGGAAGGTTGACACCACTCTCTTCACCAAGAAAATTGGAAGTAGCTTGTTTGTGTTTCAAATCTATGTGGATGACATTATCTTTGGATCAACCAACCAAGACTTTTGTGAAGAGTTTGGGGAGATGATGGCTAAAGAATTTGAGATGTCTATGATTAGAGAGCTTAGTTACTTCCTTGGTCTACAAATCAAGCAAATGAAGAAAGGCACTTTCGTTAGTCAAGGCAAGTACATCAAGGACATGCTCAAGAAGTTCGGGTTAGATGAAGCTAAAGCAATAACCACTCCAATGGGCACAAATGGACATTTGGATAGTGACTCTAGTGGTGACATGGTAGATCAAAAGTTATATCGGTCAATGATTGGAAGCTTACTCTATGTGACCGCATCAAGACCGGATGTCATGTTTAGTGTATGTATGTGTGCAAGGTTCCAAGCTTCACCAAGAGAAAGTCATTTGAAGGCAACCAAATGAATATTGAGATATTTGAAGCACACTCCTAATGTTGGACTATGGTATCCCAAGGGCTCTCAATTTGAATTAATTGGATACTCAGATTCTGATTATGCAGGATGCAAGGTGGATAGGAAGAGCACATCGGGCACTTGTCAATTGCTTGGAAGATCACTTGTCTCATGGTCATCAAAGAAGCAAAATAGTATTGCACTCTCTACCGCCGAAGCCGAATACATATCTGCGGGTAGTTGTTGTGCACAATTGCTATGGATGAAAGCAACATTGCAAGATTATGGAGTCAAGTTTGGACAAGTCCCATTGCTATGTGATAATGAGAGCGCCGTCAAAATAGCCACCAACCCGGTTCAACATTCAAGAACAAAGCACATTGACATAAGGCATCACTTCATTAGAGATCATCAAGCAAAGAAAGACATATCTATTGAAAGTGTGGGCACTGATGATCAACTTGCCGATATCTTCACCAAGCCACTAGATGAGAGAAGATTTTGCAAGCTAAGGAATGAATTGAATATCATTGATTTCTCCAACATGAGTTGAATGCACCCCCACATATGACATGCCTCTCCTCCGACAAAGCAAAGGTGAAATTGTTTGGCATGTGAATTCATTCTTATTAGGTTGTGCTCTAGTTTATATAGCCATCACATTGCTTATCTAGGTTCATTCATGGTAAATCAAATGACTTTGAAGTATATATGGTACCACTATTGCTTCTATGTTTGACTTGATCTAGTGGTAGCATATAACTGGTTTGTGAGCTTGCAACTCTAGTGTTTGATCTAGTAAGTGAGAAAAATGTGTTTAACCAACGTGAGTAAGATAACCATTGTAAGATGTGTGAAGAAGCTTACTCTAGAGCAAACCATGTTAAATACCTTATGTTCATAAGCTAGATTAAGCCACAACTTGACTTAGTTCGATCTCCTCACATGTACCTCATGCTAATAGTTGCCTCCTTTTAAAATTTTGTTCCACCTTTATGATAATTGTTGACAAAGGGGGAGAAAGAAAGTGCTACAAAGATATATGCTAGTGGAAGGGGGAGTAACAAAGACAAAAGGGGATAAAAGTTTCAAGTGGCTCGAAGCTTGAACACTTAAAATTTGAGCATACAAATAGGGGGAGCAAGCTCATAAACATGTATGTTGCATTTGAAATGTGCATATTCATATGTTTGTTGCATTGCATAAGCTATTTATATTGATATTCATGCTTATGTGATGAATGCTAGTGATAAGACTAGATTGATAAATTGTTTAATTAGCATGTATAGGATTGCAACTAGACATATTGCCGTTTCAAGTTGCTCAAGAATCTTATTATAAATGTTGATCTCATGGGGTTCTTGAGTTTTGATGTATGTCTAGTGAATAATGATGCTAAGGATGGTATAACTTGTGCACTCCGATTGGTATCACGCTTCAAAGGTCTATTCTTATGCCTTAGCATCATCATTGATAGTGTTGCTCACGCATATTTCATATCTATACATATGTACCAATTTTAGAACCAAACTCTATAGCACATATGTAGGGGGAGCTAATACTATCAATGTGGTTACTCAAATTTAAATTACATATCTTTGTATAGGGTGTCATCAATTACCAAAAAGGGGGAGATTGAAAGCCCTAGTTTGGTTTTGGTTAATTGATGAAACCTATTTTGGTCTAATCCTTTTGTGAAGCATGTGTGTAGCTAATGGAAAAGGATTATGACCAAGTCATTGGTGGAGTTAGCAAAGTGGCAACCATGGAGGATGGTGGCAACCACAAGCACTTAAGTGATCATGTGCTCTACCATTGGTGAAATGAAGAAGAGAAAAGATGCCTTGCTCAAGTGGTAGATTATTTCTTTCTTTTAATCTTGAGTATAGGCAAGTCGGACTATCAAGAGGGATACATTTGAGGCTAGCTAGATGTGGAGAAAAGTGCTCATGACGACTAACTTCTAGCGCTTGAGAGACACCACGCACTCACGACCAAGAGGGTCGGTAGTACCGCCCAAGGGTGCTGTGTGCAAGGCTCTCTGGATTTGGTCTCAGGTGACCTAGCGGTAGTACCGCCATAGGGCCGGTACTACTGGCCTCAGTAGTACCGACTCCCTGGTCGGTAGTACCAAGGATCCAGGACGTTTTTCACCCTCTCTGTGTAGGTCCAGTCTTGGCCTGTCGGTAGTACCGCCATAGGGCCGCTACTACCGACCGTTGGTGGCTGTAAGGTTTTGAGAAAGTTTGGTGCTCTCTGGAAGTGGCCAGTTTGACCTGGCGGTTGTACCGCTATAGGGTCAGTAGTACCGACCCTCGGTAGCAACGACTAGGGGGTCGGTGGTACCGTGGTCTGGAAGTGTTTTGGATGCTCTCTGAAAGTGGCCTATTTGGCCTGGCGGTAGTACCGCCATAGGGTCGGTACTACCGACCTCCGGTGGTACCGACCAAGGGTCGGTTGTTCCATCTGGTCAACGATTGCTGTAACAGTCGTATTTAGTACGGTCGGTACTACCGACCAAGGGGGTCAGTACTACCGACCGTGGCGCAGCGTGTCTTGAATAAGTAGCCGCTCGGCCGGCTTCCAAGGGTGACCTCTCCGATTCCTTGCGCCCAAACACAAGAAAGAGAGCTCCCAAGTGTTGACTAACCTCCTCTCTCTCTCTCCCCCTTTGATTCTAGAGTGAATCTCTTGCAAGCTTTGAGCTAGGAAAGTGAGATTAGAGAGTGAGACACATCGATTTACGTCAAGAGCACTTGGATCCATCATCTCTCCGGTTTGATTTGTGTTCTTTACTCTTGAGTTCTTGGAACTCTAGCCGGTTAGGTGTTCTTCGGTTGTTGCCCGTGATTGACTCATTTGTGAGGGCACTCCGAAGTGTTTGTATTACCCTCTGATTCTTAGTGAAGAAACTTAACTAGCCTTTGTGGTTGATTGAGTGAGGCAAGGAGGTGAAAGAGACTCCGACCTTCGTGGTCACCTCAACAACGGGGACGTAGGTGCCTCTTAGTGAAGTGGCCGAACCTCGGGTTAAATCTTGTGTCTCGTGTGCTTGTTGATTTCGCATCTTTGGAGATTTCGTTTGCTCTCGTGTTCTTCGTGTTCTTCCTCCCTCCTTTCTCATTCTAGGTGTGGGAAGGCTCGATCTACTCTTTGGGGAGGAGCCACTATTTGGACAAGGTATAAACTTCATCTACATCTCTTAGGAAAACCTTGGTATAAGATAGATTCAATCTTGCATCTCGTTCATCCTGATTTCTTAGCTGTTCCTAGGTTGTCGGTAGTACCGACCCCTGGAGCCGGTAGTACCGACCTCAGTAGTACCGGCCCCTATAGTCGGTAGTACCGACTGTGTGATCTGATATCTGTTTCGAGCTTTGAGTTTCAGGATTCTAGATTTTTCAATAGGCTATTCACCCCCCCCCCCTCTAGCTATTCAGACCTTTCACAAGCTCAAGAACCCTTCCGCTCACACCTTGGCCTTGGTCTCGGGCAAGCATAGGTTGACTTTTTCCGCTAACCCTTGACCACCATTTTTTGTTTTGTCTTCTTTGCTTTCAGTTATGGAGGAGCAGGTGGAGGAGTTTGGCGACAATGAGCTGACGCTCATCACCAGCCGGTTTTCGCGTCCATTAGCGACCTCAACGGCAATGACAACGATCGCACTACACTCTCCAGTGATGATGAGTCCGAGAGGAAGACGGAGGATCACCTCAATGGCCTGTGCTTCTTTAGCAACTCTTCTCCCGGAGGCTTCTGCACCATAGCCCTTGGCGAGGAGGCGAGATCTCACTCGGACGGGCTTCGCGGTGACGACAACACTTCTTCCAAGGTATCTACCTCTCCTACTGCCAAGGAGCTTTCCACTGAGCTTGAGACTTTGTGAACTAGTTGACACTAGGTGGCTCGTGTGAACTAGGGCGTGAGAATTCTGTGGTGTCCTGTGGTGTTCCTAGGGAACATCCACCCAATCATTTGAGTCGTGGACATCACGCTGAATGGTTCTTGCTTTTAGGGTTTGAATTTGAGACAAAGGCTATTTATTTCTAAGAAGAAATTTAATGAAGAAATTTGAGGCTCCCATTTATGTCCACTCTAGTTGCCGTTTCCGGTCCTTCACTAGCTGAGGTTGTTTTGGTTATCTTTATAGCTGGTAGCCCTGCCTTTTGTGTACCCAGATACATTCCTTTCTTAGAAGCAGAGGTAGAACTCGTTTTTTATAAAAAAATAAAAGGATCAATTATATTGTTATTTGGAACTGAACCTCTACTTGAGCCACGCTGAATGACCTTTGAGATGATCCAATGGTTAGAGTCTGAGACATTTTAAAGATATGATGGGTCAAAAAAGAGATGAGAAGGATCCAAGATATTAAGAATATGAACGAACTCTGCCGGATATTAGGAATAGGAATAGGAATAGCAATAGAGATGAGAAATATAAGAAGTCCAGACTCCTGAGTCCTGACGGCCCAGCCCGGCCCTTGATAATGTTCAACACCACGAGGCAGCCGCCCTTGTTTGGAGGGAGAGGGATCCGTGATGCCTGACGCAGCAGGTCTGCCGGACGACGACGCGGACTGGCGGCCATGGGCGGACCTCCCTTTGGATCTCCTCCGCGACATCTCGCGCCGCCTCCACGCCACCACCGACTACGTCCGCTTCCACGCCACGTGCAAGCCCTGGCGCGGCACGCTTCCGCCGGCGCCGTGCTATCCCGCGTTCCTGCCACGGCTGGTCGCGCCGCCGGACTCCACCAAGCACCGGAAGGCTCGCTGCGTCTTCTCCTCCTCCAAGTCGACCCGCCTTGGCACCGGCGGCGCCGCCACTGAAATATTGGTTCGAGATCGGAGGTGGGTGATCAGCCTGGTAGACGGCACTGCCGTCTCCACCCTCACCACCACCAGTACCGGTGGAGGTGGTTCCGGCCCCGGGGGCGGCGGCGGCCTCTCCGTCGACCCTCTCACAGGATCCGCTGCATCTGCATCGGCCACTCCCCTGCCGCCGTGTTCATGCGACGACGAGACCAAGTGGTGGGCACTGGGCAGACCACGCCGACGGCGTGGTCTGCGGCGACGGCACAATCTTTCTCTATTTGTTTGGTCCCGTCCACAAGAGGTCGTATTACCTGCCGGCGTTCAACGCTGCCCTCCTGGGTCCAAGCGACGACGAGGCGTGGACAATGGTGCATAAAGAAAACTTCGGCAGCATAACCTCCATGGGAAAAGACAACTGCAGCTGCATTGCCCATCATGATGGGAAGATCGTCGCATGCGAGAGGTACTGGTGGTGTTCGTCTTCGAATTACATCGACATCGACACGAGGCAGGTCGACCACCGCCAGAGGGAAACCGGATTGCCATCTCATCATCAATATGGCAAGGCATTGAAGGCCAGCTACCTCGTGGAGTCTGGAGGCGAGCTTCTTCTGGCAAGTGTCCTAGCCAACCAAGCGCACAGTTATACCATACCTAGCTTTGTGGACGGGCTGTCGGTTTCACTCCACGCGCTGCAGCAGGAGGCCGAATTCGAAGGCGGGAAAACAACACAGTGGGTGAAGAGGGACGGCCGGAGCTTCACTGATCGCGTCATGTTCCTCGGGAGGCCAAGCAGCAGCTTTGCTGTGGATGCCGCACGATTCGGCATGGTCGGCGATGGGTGCGCCTATTTCGTCATCAAGAGCGAGCTCTATGGGAGCCCCTGGAGCAAGTCAGCCGTCAAACGGTGCCCCGTGTTCAAGTACAGCTTCCAGGACGATAGGTCGGAACTCGTCGAGCAGCTCCCGCCGGAATGGGACGACGACGCCTGCATGTGGCTCACGCCGCCACAACCTCCCATCGCTTCAATTGAGGTAATCGATCAAGTGGAAATCTTAGCTTTGCTTGCACGCGATAATTGTTTATACTGAATTTGTAGTGTTTCTATCTAGAAGAACAGCAGCATCATACAGTATCTGTTTATCATGTCATATATTCTACTTATCCAAGCATTCAATAGTAACATTAATTCATTTGCATGCACAGGCAGGAAATTAGAGAGAGGGTTCATCAGCCTTCATTCATTTGCATGCACATGCAGGAAATTAGAGAGAGGGTTCATCAGCCTTCAGACAGAGAGGCTGATGCAGCTGCAGGAGGACCACGATTCGGGCCTTATTTCAGCATTTACGTGGGCAATCTGCCACGGAATGTGGATAGCTATCGACTGCGACAGTTCTTCAGCAAGTATGGCAAGGTAGCAGAAGCAAGGGTCATGTGCCACATAAAAACCAAAGAGTTCACGGGGATTTGGATTTGTGACCTTGGCGACCCTAGTCGATCATGAGCAGGAACATGCTATTGCTAAGCTGGATGGACAGGTACACAAATTTATTGGTGCTTGCTTTAATTTTTTGAATAGCTAATTAGCCAATCGATGCCATGAATGCATAATCACCCAGACACGCATGCATGATGATGTTTATTTAATCTATTTTTCAGATGTTGGACGGGCGTCACGTGCGAGTGAAGCTTACAGATCAGAAGCAGCCAGATGCATAGCTTGCTGGTCTAGTTAGTTTTGTTCAATAATGTCCTGCAATCTGGATTCTTGTAATATAATCACCACTACAGGAAACACGATCTTCGCCGAGTGCCTGCGAGTTCGCCGAGTGCCAAATTTCGGGCACTCGGCGAAGAGCCTCTTTGCCGAGTGTCGGAAATATGGCACTCGGCGAAGAATGAGCACAAGGCAAAACTAGCTTTGCCGAGTGCCCAACACTCGGCAAAGAAAAGCACTCGGCGAATACACCTCTTCGCCGAGTGCCGAACACTCGGCAACGATGAGCACTCGGCAAAGTCTCGCTGACCAGACGGCACCCGGGCCCGTTAGCTTTGCCGAGTTCCCGCCGTCTGACACTCGGCGAAGACCATCTCTTTGCCGAGTGCCGGCCCACGTGGCACTCGGCGAAGAGTGCGGGCCTGGGCTATGCCACGTAAGCTGTGCTTTGCCGAGTGCCACATGGCTGGCACTCGGCGAAGTGCTGCTCTTTGCCGAGTGTCAGTCTAAGTGGCACTCGGCAAAGTATTTTTTTTTTGATTTTGGACACCAATTTTTTTGTGGGTCATCCCCACACTACCACTGTCAATATGTTCAAATTTGACAGTTTTTCAAAACTTTTCGTTATATTTTTTGACTTTCTTTAGTTTTCTTGAATTTTCTAGAAAGACGCAAGTTTGAACTGCGGGTGCATCGAATAATGGATTTTCATGATTTAAAAAATGTTATTCTTGTTATTAACCGTATGATGAGGCCAAATGCAAAAACTGACCCTAGGTTTCGATCAACGTGCTCACGGGGCAACGCCTCCAAATTACGTGCGGGCGGTTTTTTAATTATAGAAAATGCAAATTAATTCCGAAAATCGTGAAACTTGGCGAGATGTTGTTACATCATATGCGTATGCCGTGAAAAAAATTTGAGAAAGTTTCGAGCAAGTTGTCACGTACGATGCTTACAATCCTGGACATCTCAACATGTGATAGATATCACATGTTGAGATGTCCAGGATTGTAAGCATCGTACGTGATCACATGTTGAGATGTCCAGGATTGTAAGCATCGTACGTGACAACTTGCTTGAAACTTTCTCAAATTTTTTTCACGGCATACGCATATGATGTAACAACATCTCGCCAAGTTTCACGATTTTCAAAATTAATTTGCATTTTCTATAATTAAAAAACCGCCCGCACGTAATTTGGAGGCGTTGCCCCGTGAGCACGTTGATCGAAACCTAGGGTCAGTTTTTGGATTTGGACTCAACGTACGGTTAAGAACAAGAATAATATTTTTTAAATCATCAAAATCCATTATTCGATGCACCCGCAGTTCAAACTTGCGTTTTCCGGGAAAATTCAAGAAAAGGAAATAAAGTCAAAAAATATAACGAAAAGTTTTGAAAAACTGTCAAATTTGAACATATTGACAGTGGTAGTGTGGAAGTGCCTCAAAAAAAACTTCGTGGCAAAAACCAAAAAAATAAATAAAAACTTCGCCGAGTGTCAGCCCTGGCACTCGGCAAAGAGTCTCTTTGCCGACTGCCTGGCCAGCTGGCACTCGGCAAAGTTCCATCTTTGCCGAGTGCCAGGGATGACACCCGGCGAACAGGTCCAGGTGGGCCTGACATTCTTTGCCGAGTGCCAGATACCGTGGCACTCGGCAAAGAGGCTCTCTTTGCCGAGTGCCAGATCGGGTGGCACTCGGTAAAGAGGGATCTTTGCCGAGTGCCACCCGATCTGGCACTCGGCAAAGACGTTCGAAAAGAAAAAAAAATACAAAACGGCCCGGCCGCCACCCACACACGCACACACTCACACACACGCACGCACGCACCCGCACGCCACCGCGCCGCCGCCCGCCGCCGCGCCCCGCCCCGCCGCGTCCGCGCCCGCCGCCGCCCCGCCGCGCCCGAGCCCCCGCGCCCCACCCCGCCGCGCCCGCCGCCGCGGCCCCGCCCGCCGCGCCCCGCCCCGCAGCGCCCGCGGCCGCCGCCGCCGCGCCCGCGCCCGCGCCGCGGCCCCGCCCCGCCCCACGCCTCGCGCCCGCGCCCCCCGCCGCGCCGCCCCGGCCGCGCCGCCCCCGGCCGCCCCAGGCCGCCGTCCGCGCGCCCCCGCCCTTCCGCGGCGGCTGCCTGGCCGCCGTTCCCGCGCGCCCCCGCCCGGCCGCCGGCCCCCACCTCGAGGAGGAGGAGGAAAGGAGGAGTCAGAGGAGGAAGAAGAAGAAGAGGCGGAGGAGGGAGGAGGAGGAGGACGAGGAGAAGAATAAGAAGAAGAAGGAGAAGGAGAAGGAGAAGAGGAAGGAGGAGGGAGGAGAAGGACGTCCCCGTCGTTATCTTGCCGTTGTCAACGTCATCGTCCGTCGCCGACTAGGTAATTAGTAAGTAGTTAGTAGTAGTAAGTAGTAGTTGTTGTTGTGTTAGTAGTAGAAGTAGTAATATATATTAGTAGAAGTATGCAAAGATATATGTGGTTGTTGGCCTTCGTGCCGACGTTTTCTGCAGGTTTTGGGAACCTCGCCGTGCAGGGGAGGTGCTACCGAAATTTTTGGTCGAGACTAACCAATTACTCTTTTTTGGCAGGAGGAGGACCCGTCGGAGGGACTCGGTGACCCCGATCGTCTTCGTCGGCGTTGCGGGTCTGTCTGCACCGCGTCGTCTCGCCACTGCTCTGACTCACCACTGCCCCGCTACCCTGACCTCACCGACACCTTAGGTATAACCCCTCTATCCGTATCCTTAGGTATCTGATCTTTGGTCGCGTAACCTAGTTAGACGTCTCCCGTTCAAAAGAGATACAGTCTTAGATATTCAGTCCTTTGCATATCTGCGACCGTATCTCTTTCGAATTGTCCACGTATTTTGGACAGCCCGCGGATGCGTAGATGAGCTAGTTTCCATGTTCTGCTCCTGTCAGAGTCAGAGTTTCGGCACCACCTCCTCGTTGTTCTTCGGATACACACTCTCCCTGCCAGGACGTGTATCGGGAGAACAGCGAGGAGGTGCTGCCAAAATTCTGTCTCGGGTAGGAGTAGAACATGGAAACTAACCCATCTGCGCATCCTCGGGTGGGATTAGGACCTATCCTTCTCCTATTAGATGGTAGGAACGCCGTGTAGATGCAATTGCCGGTTTTATTACTCGCTTACATATGTATATGCCAGAGGATGGATAACCGTGACTGGCATGTACACGGGCCACGCAAGTAAGAGCACAGAATGGGTTACTAAGACCAATGCTTTCTTAGAGCATGTGTTTGGTCCGGCTGCTAAAGGGTCGAGTCGGATGCCGTGTCCCTGCAGCAAATGTGGGAACAAGAAAAGAAAATATAAGAATAACGTGGGGATAGATCTTTACAAGTACGGATTCGTTGAAAACTATACTTGTTGGGTCCACCATGGTGAAGCCGATCGAATTAGAGAGGAGGTGGTGAGACAACGTCTCGAGGAGTATGATGGAGATGCCGGGGTAGCAGACATGATGGGAGACTTTCAAGAGGCTCAATTCGGTGAAGGATTGGAGGAGCCAGAGGACACCGCAAAGGCGTTCTACGACATGATGTCTTCGGCACAGAAGCCCCTTCATGAAAAGACAATGGTTTCACAACTGGATGCCATTGGACGCCTAATGGGGTTCAAGTCCCAGTATAGCTTGAGTCGAGACGCTTTCGATGGCATGTTGGCAATTTTGGGCACCCTGTTGCCGGAGGGTCACATTCTGCCGAAGAACACGTACGAGTCACAGAAACTTCTTCGTGCACTTAAGATGCCGTACGAGCAGATCCATGCTTGTCCAAAAGGGTGCGTCCTATTCAGGAAAGATCACGAGAAATGCAACACACTGTCCAAAGTGCAAAGCCTCTAGGTATGTGGAGGTAGACCATGGAGATGGCAAGAAGGAACAACTTAATATCCTCGAGATGGTCCTACGGTACCTTCCTTTCATACCTAGGATCCAACGACTGTACATGACAGAGGACTCTGCGAAACAGATGACATGGCACAAGAATGGCAAGAGATACAATCCTGACAAGATGGTACACCCATCGGATGGTGAAGCATGGAAGCACTTCGATGCCATGCATCCTGGCAAAGCTATGGAGGCTCGAAATGTACGTGTGGCGCTGGCGACAGATGGGTTCAACCCGTATGGAATGATGGCGGCCCCGTACACTTGTTGGCCTGTGTTCGTGATCCCCCTCAATCTCCCTCCCGGTGTTATGTTTGACCCTAAGAACGTATTCTTGTCACTGATAATTCCTGGACACCCGGTGAACAATATGGGTGTGTTCATGGAGCCTTTGTTGGATGAATTGTTCGAAGCTTGGGAAAACCCGGTACTGACATATGACCGAGCAACAATGAAGAACTTCAAAATGCATGTGTGGTACCAGTACTCCCTGCATGACTTCCTGGCGTATGGCTTATTCAGCGCTTGGTGTGTTCACGGGAAGTTCTCATGCCCAATATGCAAGGCAGCTGTGAAGTTCACTTGGCTGAAGAAGGGAGGAAAGTATTCTTCATTCGACCAGCATCGTCAATTCTTGCCTCTTGACCATCCGTTCAGAAGTGACATCAAGCACTTCAGGAAAGGTGTTCAAGTCACCAACCCCATTCCTCAGTTCAAGAGCGGTTCCGAGGTCCGTGCCGAAATAGAGGCTCTGAAGTTTGATGAAGACAAGGGTCGTTTTTTCGGGTACGGAGAGGAACACATGTGGACCCATAAATCGGGCTTGACTAGACTCCCCTATTTCAATGACCTTCTTTGTCCGCACTACATCGATGTAATGCACACAGAAAAGAATATCATTGAGGCACTCTTTGCAACACTCATGGACACAGAAAAGTCAAAGGACAACGTTAAGGCCAGACTGGACCTGCAAGAGATGTGCGATAGACCAAAGCTAGTGATGAGGGCTCCTGGTGCTGGCAAGAAATGGAAAAGAGGTCCGGCCGATTATATATTGAAAAGAGACCATAGGAAGAAAGTCCTACAGTGGATCCAGGCGTTAAGGTTCCCTGATGGGTATGCGGTGAATCTGAGGAGGGGAGTGAACTTGTCTACTATGCGAGTGTTAGGGATGAAGAGTCATGACTACCACATATGGATCGAGCGGCTCCTTCCTGCGATGACCCGGGGATACCTCCCTGAGCCTGTGTGGCGCGTGCTGGCAGAGTTGAGCTACTTCTTTCGCCAGCTTTGTGCCAAGGAGCTATCTTATGACGTGATTGCTAACCTAGAGGAAGTGGCACCTGTGTTCATCTGCAAGTTGGAGATGATCTTTCCACCCGGCTTCTTCCTGCTGATGCAGCATCTGATTTTGCACCTACCGTACGAGGCACGGATGGGGGGGCCCGTGCAGTGCTATTGGTGCTTTCCAGTCGAGAGATGTCTAAAGGTTCTTCGGAAAAAGTGTAGAAATAAAGCCAAAATAGAGGCTTCCATGGCAGAAGCATTTATTGTGGAGGAGGTGTCCAACTTCACAACAACATATTATAAGGATAACCTTCCTAGCGTGCACAATCCACCCTCTCGTTACAACGTCGACGAGAGTTTATCGAACCTCAGCCTTTTCAAAGGCCAACTCGGAAGAGCAAGTGCATCGAGGACCAAGATGTTGCGGCATGATGAGTGGCACACTATCATGTTGTACGTGTTGTTGAACCTTGACGAAGTGACTCCTTATGTGCAGTAAGTTCTCAATGAGCTTGTTACATGCACCGTCACTATCTTCAATCTATTGATTCGACCTCCTTGTTTTTAAGGAAATTTATTGATGAATACTGGAGAGAGGATAGGGAACCTTCCTCTGAAGAACAAGACCATCTTCTCAAAAATGGTGTGCCCGATTTCATTTCGTGGTTTAGTACGAAGGTACCACTGAACTAACCTTGTATTTCATTTCATTTCTTGTTTCATTTGATGAAACGATCTACCCTATCTCAACTTACAGGCCCGCACAGATGCGGAAATGATAGATGAGTTGAAACAGGTTGCCAATGGCTTCGACTATAGGGTCAAGTCATTCACCGTTTATGATGTGAATGGCTATCGCTTTCACACAAGTAGCTACGAGCAGAGTCGACCCAATCGAAAGACCACGAATACCGGGGTTCGTACGCCCGACACCGATGAGCGCGACTATTATGGCATAGTCGAAGAAATATATGAGCTCAACTTTGAGGGTACCAAAGCTATTAATCCAGTGGTATTCAAATGTCATTGGTTCGATCCTGATGTCACGAGAAGAGCCCCTGAGATTGGGCTAGTCGAAATTCGACATGACTCCGTTTACAAGGGAGACGATGTCTATATTGTGGCTCAACAGGCCACACAAGTTTATTATCTCCCATGGGCGTGTCAAGAAGACAACAATCTTATGGGTTGGTACCTTGTGCAGTTAGTATCGCCGCACGGTAAAGCGCCTCTCCCAAACGATGATGATTACAACTTCGACCCAAACACATATAGCGGAGAGTTCTTTCAACCTGAGGGGCTAGAAGGGAGGTTTGACATTAACATTTTTGAGCTGATGGACATGGAAGAAGACGATGACAATGATATTGATGAGGACGAGGGTGATGAGGTGCACAATGCCAAGGACTTAAGAATGCTTGAGCGATTACGGTTTGGTGGTGAGGACGAGGGTGATGAGGATGATGGAGATGACGCCGATTGTTTTGACAATATTGACAGTGATGACGACACACGTGTGCCACATGCCAACACACGAGGGGCACTAGCCACTGACAATCGCGGAGATAATTTTTAATTCATGTAATGCTATATTGTTATAATTATTTTGCAATTATGTTTTGTTCATTTTGTATCTCTTTATAAAGACTTATCGTTTATATATGCTAATTGATTTTATCTTTGTAATGACAGGCACTCGACAAAATGTCGGGCGGAAGGTGGCAGCAGCGGCGGGTCAACCCGCTCTACCAGATGTCCAGCTCACCACCCACCGCAGCCGAGGAGCCGTCCACGAGGAGGGCGAGGTCCGGCCGCCCCCGCGGACGTCCTAGGAGGGAGCCGACTCCTGACCCGACTCCGGATCCGACTCCCGACCCGACTCCCGACCCGGCGGAGAGCTCGAACGACGACCAGGGGGACGCCAGAGGGACGTCCAGGAGGATGTCGGACGACGACACCACTTCCTCGGACTCGACAGGTGGCCAGGGGAACGAGGGTGCCGAGATCGTCGGTGCCTCCGGAGGGGGTTCCACTTCCTCTGCTTCGAGCAGAGTGTACTTGCGCGGCACCTCGCAGCTCCCGCAGCAGCGTCTCGCACCTAGCCGTCGTCCGGTGATTCGACCGTCCGGCGACAAGTAAGTTACCATTAATGTTTTCACTACTTGTTCACATGGCATGTTCAAAATTGAACTTCCAACTAACAGTTGTTCTTAATGACTCATGCAGGAACTGGGAACTTGTGGCAGGTGGCAAGACACGCCATATCAATGGCATGTTAAGTCTTCTGATTCGGAAGAACTACCCGGGCTTGGTCACCTACGCTGGGGTCAGGTCACCGCCCTGGACGTGGGACCACTTTGGTGCCGCTCCGGACCCCACGTACACCACCGTTGCAGCGCGGATTAGGGCCGAGTTCTGGGTCAGTCTTGCTCGCACAACATTTCTCAATGATACGTATTTGTTGGAAGTTCCTGGAATAATGAAAGGGTACATGTTGTCTTTATGCAGGAGTACTTTGCGTGCGAGGCGGGGAGAGAGGCCGAGGCGTTGCACGTGCAGGACAAGATCTGCAGGTCCCGGCTCGCGGATATGTACCACGAGGCGCGGATCCAGTGCGTCATCAACTACAACGCCGACGTGTTAGGGAAGGCGGTGAAGAAGACGGACGCTAGGCAGATGATGCTCACCAAGGAGACCGACCTCACTAGGGAGCAGTACATCCAGGTACGTACAAAACAGTAATACTGATTGGTCCATCCATCACTTAGCGGCTCTTCTAACATATTAAATACTTATTGTCTTGCAGTTCTGTCCTGGTTGGTGCGTCAATCACCTAGACTGCTGGGTGGCCATTGTGGACAAGTGGAGATCGGACGAGTGGTACGAGAGGCATAGTGCCCGCCGAGACTGCCGCCTGCAGATGCCTGGGGTGGCACACCACCAAGGCAACCTTAGCCTCGCTGCGTACGCCGACAGATGGGTATGCTCTACTGATTTTTTTATTGTAACACTCAATTACTCATTACTTGTAATCATCTGTGTTTTCCTCGCAGTCCCAGTCGCATGGTGGTGAGGAGTGCCTCCCTTTCAAGGCGTACCACTTGTCGCACCAGGGCAAGGCGACTGCCGCGAGCACCCAGTACAACCCAAACGCTGGGCCCGAGACGTTCACCAACACGAACGCCTACACCAAGGTCACCGAGTACACCACTGCGGCTCGCGAGCGCCATGGGGAGGACTTCGATCCGGCCACCCAGCCCCTAGATACAGACCTGGTGATGAGGCTGGGAGGAGGGAAGCAGCACGGCCGGTACTGGATAGCCAACAGCGCAGTTGACTCGTCCTCTGTTCCCAACCTCGCTGAGATTCGAGCTGCCAGCACGAGCTCCTCCGTCCCCATACGACCTCGGCAGCCGACCTCACAGCAGATGATGGCAGCACTTCAGGTAAGTACTTGTTCTATTCGTCGTTCATTGCTTTTACACATATACCTTGTCTTTGCATTGTTTAAACCTTACGGGACGAATTTTGCAGGCCCAGATGCAGGCCCAGGCGGACCAGATGCAGAGGTTGCAGGCCATGCACGAGGCCGAGGCGGCGGCCCATCGTCGCGACTTACTGGCCGTCCAGCAGCGGGAGGCGCAGAGGACGCAGGACATAGCTCACTTCTTTGGGAGCCTGAACATCCCGGGTGTTGTCGTGCCTCCCTCGCTGCTCACTCCTTTTGTGCCTCCTGTTACTCCTACGACAGAGACTCCGGTGAGTATATATGGTTGTTTATATTTCTTTAACTTTTACGGCTGTCCTCCAGGTGCTAACGAATTTGCTTCTCCTTTGTGCACTCACAGTCGGAGGGTTCGGCACCGACTCCTGCACCTGGCCTTCCTCCGCACACTCTGCACATCACTGGTGGCCCTCCTCCGCAGCCTGGGTGGCTCCCCGGTGGCCCTCCTCCGCCCTATGGGTGGCCAGGTTACCCTACTCCGCAGTCAGGGTACACCGGGTGGCCATCTGGACCTCCGCCGCCTGGGTGGCAAGGTTGGCAAGGTGGTCCTTCGGGCAGGTCGTGGGACGCGTGGCAAGGTGGGGGTTCTTCACAATCTGAGCACCAAGGTGAGCAGTGATGGCTGACTTATATTTGTGATGGACTTGTGAACTTGTGGATTTGTTGAGGAGTGCCGAGTGCCGAACTTGTGGACTTGTGATAAACTTGTTAGCTTGTGATGCATGGAGACTGAACATGTGATATTTGTTTGAAATGGATATGTATGTTATGGATGTGTGATATATATGCATGTGATATTTGTCTGAAATGGAATATGAATGTGTGATATATTTTCTGTTTAGGGAAATGAAAACGGAAAAAAAAATTCCATTTTCCCCAGCTTTGCCGAGTGCCACACTCGGCAAATAGGTCATGGCACTCGGCAAAGCTGGGCAAATTTTTGCTCAGTTCGGCCTCTTCGCCGAGTGCCTTGACCCTGACACTCGGCAAGGAGGCCCTCTTCGCCGAGTGCCGGCCTGCGTGGCACTCGGCAAAGAGGAGCTCTTCGCCGAGTGCCGGACTGCGTGGCACTTGGCGAAGGGGCCCTCTTCGCCGAGTGCCGGATTGCGTGGCACTCGGCGAAGGGACCCTCTTCGCCGAGTGCTGTCCACGTGGCCACTCGGCGAAGAGACCGTCAGGTGACGGCTCCCATTTGCTTCGCCGAGTGCTGACCTGGCACTCGGCGAAGGCTTCGCCGAGTGCCCGATATTTGGCACTCGGCAAAGAAATCGTTGCCGACAACTTCTTTGCCGAGTGCCTTTCGCCGAGTGCGGCACTCGACGAATCCTTCGCCGAGTGCGAAAGGGCCTTCGCCGAGTGCAGCCAGCACTCGGCAAAGCCAACGTCTCCTGTAGTGCACCAATGTGTATGCATTGTGCAAAACATCTCATTTTATGGAAATTTGGATCTTGACATTGAATCTTTAGAAATATACCATCAAACAATCTTACTTCACTTCAATACACCAAATTCAGTTCGTCCCTACTATTACTGCGATTGATTATGCTAGCCAGTGGAATTGGTAGAGGTTGCTCTTTTTTCGTTTTGTGTTACAATTCAGCATGGTCCTTCCAATTTAAGAGAGACGAGCAATTGAACATGTCCATGCTAGGTTTCGGACAGCGAGGCACACAGTTGTGCAGCATTATTAGGGCATCTGGTGGACCTAAGCTTTGGGTGTCACAGCTCGAGCTAGAAGCTGGTTTAGCTGATTCGTACGAATTAAAACTAACAAAGTAAAAATACTGTTTTACAGATGATTTATACGGATTAAAACCCATAAAGTAGTTCAAACGAGACGACCTGTGTGGAGGACTACAGTGCGCAGGCTACAGACGCAGCTAAGTTGGGGTGGGCTGAGTGCCAGAGTTGAGGAGGGTCTACAGCTAGAAAGAGGGACATGCACAGCAATGGAGAGACGCTGTAGTTGGATGACAAAATCCACATAATGTTATTATCTAGCAGCACGATATTTTGGTGTCACAACCTAAATTTTCAGTAATTTTATCAGAGAAGGAAGCTCATCAGGCATTCCTCGTAGCTGTGAAATACAGTAGCATATATAATATATATTATATTATATATATAGATTGTTTTCTTAGATTTTGTGTTGAGAAAAACATTGGGAAAAGAATATATATCTCCCAGATATATTAAAGATCTATATGCAATGTATTCTAGATCTCCATACCAGGGGGAATTTCCAGAGATATATAATCAATAATAAGTTTGCATCATGGAACTATGAAATGTATTCTTTTACCATAGTTATCTGAGTATGTGCTCTTCAAGTTAATTCAAGTGATTTTTTTCTGCCGGCTCTTCTTCCTTGCAGTTGCAGGCGAGCAAAGCAATTGAGCAACTTCCCTTCCAGTTTCCAATTTCAACCTTTGATTCTAGTTTCTCATTAGAGTGTACGAGATGAGTGGAGGATGCACATGTAGTAGACGATGTGAATGCACCAAATCGTCTATAGATATTTGTTTTTCAATGTTTTATGATATTTCTTAGCTATTGTATTATACATATTATATATTAACTATGTAGTTAAAAACTTCTCTCGATTCGTAACTTGCTTGAGAACAGTTGTTTTTCTATGTGATATATATTTATACTATAATGTAGCTTTCGGTTGTGTGGCTGTTAAAATTTGTCCTAGTCTTGGCCAAATGCTGGATCCGACACAAACACGGGACATGGCATTGGTAATAAAGCGACGCTCTTGGTATGCACGCGAGCATTAGGAATGATAGTGACACGTGCGCTGGTGCGCGCTCGGAGAGGTAGCAACGTGTGTGCGCTCGGAGAGGCACGAACACGCGCTTATGCCTACTCCTAGTTCTCCCGTCGGGCTTCTGCTATGCATGGTTCTCTTGTCTAGCTTTTGCTACCCAACGTATAAGGTCTATTTAGTTTTTAAGGTCTGTTTTTCCTATCTATAGATTCGAAACTAATGGGGTTTTTGGATTTTTACGAGCTATGTTTTCTCTTTCAGGATACAGGTTTGTGGGAGAAAAAAAGACGGGGTGGTTTGACATCCATATGGATGCAAAAGTACTATTTTAAAAATAATATATCTTATACGTTCTATAAATGTTTATACAATATTTTAATTCAACCGACACAGAAATAATAAAATAGTTATCGGTCAAAAAATCAAAAAAAGAGAACATCTTATACACATGCCTTTGAAAAAATAACTAATATAAAACAAATACAGCTCTATTTTTAACCTTAAAAATATTTGTTAATAATACCCTAAAAATAAGGTAAAAAATATATTAAAAATAAATTAAGTTTTGTTAAACGTTACATTATGTATGTAAAAAATATAAATAGTACAAAAATTAAAATTGATTTCTAAATTTGAAAACTTTAAATTATGACATTACAAACTTTGTATGTAATGCTAGATTCTAAAAAAATTATACTCAAAATTCATAAATTTTGAACTACTTTGTGCTCTAGGATCGTAACTTTATACTAAGAATTTTAAATTTGCAATTATGACATCACAAAATTTATAATGCTAGATTCAAACACTTTTTGCTATGATATTATAAAAACTTTATTCAACTAGATTCAAGACTTTTCACTATAACATTATAAAATTTTATAGAATTTAAACAACTTTGAACTATCGTATTAGAAAAATTTCTACGCTAGATTTAATAGTTTATTTATCAAATTATAAGCTTTGTACTGATAGCTCTAAAATTTACACTTAGAAATTATAATATTTAAACCATCATATATAAACTTTAAACTGTTAAGTTTAAAAGTCGTACAATAGAAAACTTTATACTTCTAAGTTGAAAACTTTACACTTAGAATTATGCTTTAAAAAATCTACAAAAAAACAAAAGTACTGCTAGGAGAAAAATTACACTCAGAAATTAATAAAAACTATAGATTATAACAATATAAATTTGGTTCTAATAGCTTCAAACTAATAATATAAAATATGACTATAAACTTTAAACTTCAAAGTTCAAAACCTTACACTCAGAATTTACATAAGACATTACAAACTTTGTATTGCTAAGTTTAGAACGTTACACATGGAAATTATAAAAAACTTTGAAATATCATATTATAAAATTTTGTAATAGTAGTTTAAAAACTTTAAACTATCACATTATAAATTTTATATTGCTAGGATGAAAACCTTTTCATCCGGATTAGATAAACTTTAAACTATGATATTAAAAACTTTATGCTTTCGAGTTAAAACTTTAAATTATGATATTTAAAACCTTGTACTATTGAGTTGAAGACTTTACACTCAAAATAAATAAAAACTTTGGACTATCGTATTATAGACTTGTAGTACTATATTTAAAGGTTGAACTATCATATTACAAATATTATATTGCTAGGTTGAAGTGACATTACAAAACTTTATTGCTGCTATAAAGAAACTATTGCACTACTAGGTTGTTGTCAACTTTGTATTTTAAAATTTAAATATTTTAATTCAAATTATTTTTAACTAAGAAACTTTATACCGGCACATTTTAACTTTGTATTTCCAGCTTTAAAACTTTATAATTACAGATTTGTTAGCATTTTAAAATTTTGTATTTCAAAATTTAAAACTTTATAATTTAAAATTATACTTTGAAATACAAGAACTTTATACTAACATATTTTAAACCTTGTATTTCAAAAAGTTTAAACTTTATAATTTCTAACTTTACATTAAAATGTAGAAAGTTTTACCACCACATATTAAAATAATATAAATTTTGTACTGTTAGGTTAAAACTTTATGATTTTAGAACTCTACACCTAAATTTAGAAACTGTATACTAGGTTTTTTTAAACTCGGTAGTGAAACTTTATACACCTAAAGTGAAACCTTGTAATTTAAAATTTTGCATTAATTTTTGAAAACTTTTTACTACTGCATTTGAAACTTTGTAGACCTAAGCACAAAACTTTATAATCACATAAATTATCTTAAAAATATATTCAATATGGATCTACTTTTGTAGATCTTGTCGTAATGAAGATAATGATGCGAACATAATTAAAAGTAGATGTTCCGAGAAAGTTATCGCATTTTAAATTTTTATACCGTTTGTAAATATAAAAAAAATAGATCCAACACACAGCTTAGGTGCGCTCTCTCTTCTCACGCTTATTGTTCGGTTTTCGCATTACAACGCTATAGGCTCGTTACTTGGTCCCGCTCTTCTTGCGCCTACATGACGAAGCGTACGCACGTCCAAATTTGGGTAATAAAGTGTGTCATGAACGATCACGCTTGTGACCAAGGCCGAGGATCAAACAAGGGACACAAAAGAGGCATATATAGCAGATGTACCATTTTCATCTATTATCCAGACGCAACTGATTCAAGTGAAGAAATAAACATGTATCACAAAATTAAAATAGTACCATGAACAAACGCATGGCACAGATCTTGCGCAGCACGAACCACACGCTAGGGACTCAATAAATTCGTTATAATAAAAACACAAGAAGATACTCCATCTCCATCATGCATTATTGCATTGCATCAAGTAAGCGGCGGCGGATCAACGCACAATCATGTTGGACTGGACACCGGCGGAGGGTTCTGTGACGCAGCAACAGGTGGGCGCACCGCCGACATCCTTGCATTGGCCGACACCAGCGGTTCCGGAGACGGTGCAGGATGCCGTGCACAGATCTTCCTTGCAGACTTGAACTTGGCTGCAGGATTCGCCATCCGCCACAGACGCAAAAACCAGGAGAGCCATCAGCAGCAGCGGGACGAAGACGAGAGACTTGTTGGAGCACGCCATTAGGAGGGGTAGTAGCTAAGGGTGCGTATTACTGCTTGTGATGAGAAATCTGCTGGCCGGGGTGCTTACATTACTGCTTGTGTTACGGGTAATAATATATAGGCGGGAGGCAGAAGTCAATTTTGTTGTTACTAATCCCAGCGCATTAGCCGGTTCAGTTAGTTAGGCTGCATGTTTCTATTTTCAGCGCATGAGCACCAACCTGTGGCTGCCATCGCGTTTAGGAGTAGTGGCGAGAATAGCTCGATCGCACAACCAAAGGATGACCGGTGATTCAGCGGCATCGGGAGCACGGGATGGACGTGCTTGCTGCGCGGTGCGCGCCTGGCCACTGCGTGTTTTTTTAGACCAAGAAAGAATTGTATTAAGATATAGCTGAGTACATCATCGTATTACAAGTACTCTGGAAGAAACAACATGTATCCAGAAACTGATCATCATTTATATTATACCCACGCTGTGAAAGACTCAAACTCTCAAATCCAAACCTGATTGACGCTTCGTATAGATGAACTCACAGGCAAATACTCGGCAACAGTTGTTTTTGGCCTGAGAACAGATGCCTAATGGACGGCCAACATTACTGCAGGCGGAGTTGAGAAACTTCTTCTTCATTGTGTCTTCCTTCTTCTTTTCTGCCACCGAAGAATGAGGAAAACTGATCTAAAAATTATTCTCCCTAGTCCTTCATCGTGGCCAGATTCAAGCACAACAAACGAAGAAGGGACCGGAGAAAATTATTCCGTGGCGGCGACATCATCTCCGTCTTGATGCCGAAGCCCGGAAACAAAAGTCTCCATATATATTGTTTTGTCGATGTAGATGTTGACGCCAAAATTATCGCCCTCATCTTCAACAGAGCCACCATGGAGAGACCGGATCCACCCTGCCTCCTCGCCGTCGCCGGAAAGGAGGAGGAGGAAATACACCCCAATACCAAGGTTTTTGGCATGGAGAAACCCTACTCTAGATGACTCGATCTACTAGAAAACTTATTAAAAACAATGGATCTCCACTCCCTTCGACCTCCGGCTAGATACCGGAGGGGGGAGAGGGGGACCAACGGTGAAGAAGATGGAAGCGGCGGCGGCGGCGGCGACGGCGCGGCGGTCAAGCCCTAAGCGGCCGGAGAGGAAACGCCACTGCGTGGTTCTGAATGCATGTAAACACTGAATAAATAGGAAAAATAGAAAAGCTGCTCCGTTGTTCGTAGCACCAAACCCACTGTGTGTTCCAAGTGATTGTGTAGCGTTTCTAGTATAACATCACATACATATTTTAGTATAATTTTATTGCTATAATATACATCTATATTTCTTTAGAGTTTTCTGTAAATAATTAATAGAACCAATTTCTATTCAAATTGCTAAAAAAATTTAATGATAGATTATCCGTACCACACATAAAATAAAATAATTGAATGATTTTATCCGCTTTACGATTAAAAAACATTGACCTCATATAAATATTACCTCATGCATGAATTAATAGTTCATGAAATAAAATAATATAGCAAAAAAAATAATGCACCAACTGTGACAAGCTCACCAAAACTAATCAGATGCATAGCTCAATTTAAAATTTTAAAAAATATGCTCCACTCAAAAATAATTTGATCAATCAGAATTAAATACTGCAAACTACTGCGTAAATAAAAATATATAATCAACTGTAATTTGTTGGAATGACCACCTTCTCTAATGTTGATCTTTTTCCAAAATACAACAAACCAACCAAAAATCTCAGCCTAAATTATACTCAAATAAATTATTAATTTAATGATATCTATTACAATAAAATAAAATGATCACATACTGGCCTGCGCGCGGCAAAGTCATGTAGCAAAGACGGATACTTAATTTTTCCAAACACGGTGTTCACTAGTGTTCTGATTCCTCTCAACTATCTTTTCATCGTGTGTGAAATCAGACGTTACTACTGATTGCATATCAACACAGCTAACAGACCATACGTTGGTCATAAGCGACGACGCCGTGAGCATTTCTAGTTCCATGGTTCACGCAGGCGCCGGAACCAGAACACGCGTCAACGTCGTCGGCGACAGCAGGTGCAGGACTGCAGTAGGCTCACCAGTCAGTCAGTCACCACTGGCCACTAGCCCCTTCCTATCTATCCATATCCCTACCCGCTACGAGTGTCCAGCAAGATGGGAGGCGATGGGCACTCTGGATGTTTGAGCAGGCGGTGACAGATTTCTGCTGGCATGCGAGGGAGGTAGTGTCGTCGGGGATGGGGCTCTGGGGACTGGGGTTGGCCGTGGGGGCGCCGGGGGCCGTCGGGCTTCGGCTCCGCGTCCACCGCCGAGGACGACGTCACCGCCGGCGTCGACGCCAGCAACCTCACTGCCATCGTCACAGGTCGTTCCTCCATCGATTTCTCCCCTTTTTTTCCCCATTCCATGTGGAGCACGCAGCAGCAGCAGTTATGGTTTCTCTGGCCTATATAGTTTTTTGATTTGCCCCCATCGTCTTTTAAACATACGTACCAACAATTGCAACATTATATTCTTGTTTCTAATAAGTGTATGTAGTACTTCATACTGTGATCATTTTTTTGGGGGGGTGGTAAAAAGTAAAAACTCACTAATTTCGTTCTGAGAGCAGATCAACAGCTAGCCTCAACTGTATGGTCAATTTCAACTTATTTGTAGTACAAGTTGTATGTATCTCTTCCATAATAGTTCAGTGTTTTTCTCTGAATACCATAACAGTTCAGTTTTATCACACATGCTTGCAGGACATGTTTGTGCTGGAATTAAGTTTCTGATTGATTGACAAATTCTAGTATGTCTATTTTGTTCTTAGACCATTACAGTTTGCAGTGCCGTTTTCATCTTTTGTACACGTAGCAACCTTGCATGGCATACTCTGTATGTATCCCCAAATCTTCTAGAGTAATTATTATTATGCATGAGCATGGTCGGTCTGTCTGTCACAATTTTTCTCCCCTGGCTTCATTCATCTGGCAAAAATGCAGGAGCAACGAATGGCATCGGAAAGGAGACAGCAAGAGTTCTAGCACTGAGGGGAGCCAAGGTGACCGATGACCGATGATTCAGCGGCATCGTGAGCACGGGGATGGACGTGTGCTTGCTGCGCGGTGCGCGCCTGGCCACTATGTGGCTTTGAATGCATGTAAACAGGGAATAATAGAAGAGGAAGATGTTAGAATTATATATGGGCTTGGCCCATTAACAAATTCTAAAATTCATAATAAATCTCAAAGGCCTATTCATGTGTGCAAAGAGGAGAAGTGGAACTCTTTAGTCCCACATTGCTAGTGGAAGAGGAGGAGGACTTGCTTAAATATGGAAGTCCTCTCCACTTCCACAAGTGTAGTGTGAGAAGGAGAAAGAGAAGCCCACACGCGCGTGCTCGCTCGCCTCCCCTCGCCGGGCGTGGCGTGGCGTGGCGCGGGTGCGCGGCTCCTGCGTGAATGGCCCGCCAAAATCCGGTTCCTCGCCTTGCGGGAGCGCAGTCTCCTTTTGCAGTTTTAGTTTTTGGTTTATTGGCCTTCAAGTTGCCGAGTCCTAAACGGTTACAACTTAAGAGTCCTAAACCGACTTAGATCGTGATCGCGACACGAGGTCGGTTCAACAGGACTATATAAGCAACCTATCGGCACGCCAAAAACGCATCTCAACACCTCTCGAGCTAGGGTTTGCCTCATATCACTTTTGCGCTGTCGTCTAGTCATCTCTAGTCCGTTCGCTTGCGTGCACCAGCGACCGGGCGAGCAGGTTTCCGGAACCCTCGTCTTTGCAATCCTGCACCGGGAGAAGGCGAATAAGGTTTTTGGGAAGCGCTCGTCGCGCGACTGCTCTCAGCTTCAACAACGGATCATCTACCATCCAAGTCAGGCGGCGCTGCGTCCAGACGGACTCGTCGTCAACTGCTCTGAGCTCTTCCTCCACCGTTTATCGAGGATCAGCCAACACCGACTCCAGCATCCGAAAGGTACGCCGCTCGTGATCTAATGTCTATGCTTATATCAGATCTTATGTCTTTGTTGTTGCTATTTAATCTATCTAGTGTAAGAGCTATGCTTACACTATTTGTCATGTTTGAGATCATGTTATGCATGTTTTGTTATGCTAGTAAAAATACAATCTGAGATATCTAGATCATCAATTTATCATGATTTATATTCTGGTTTTAATCTAGAAATTGCCTATTCTTTTAACAATCCAAAAACCTTGTTATAGGTTTCCAGAATTAACTATGGCTAGTTTTGTTGATGCGCTGAAGCCAGAAAATTTTCTGGAGAGCACTTTAAGAGATGACAAGTTAAGGTCACCAATTGGTTAACGACCATGAAAGTGTTCTGGGTTAGTGCTGGTATGCCCGAGAGAAATATCTCTGAACAAGATTAGAGAAGGTTCTAGGATGCCAACCAGATCTTTGTGGGAGCTATGCAGAATGTCCTTGCTAATCATATCTTCGATACAATTATGCACATTAAAGACGCAAAGACTTTGTGGGATTCTCTGGTAGCTACTTTTGGTGCTTCAGATGCTAGCAAAGAGCTGTACATCATGGAGACTTTTCATGACTACAAGATTGTTGCGAACAAATCTATAGTCGAGCAAGCTCATGAGATACAGCGTCTGGCAAGAGAGCTTGAACTCCTTAACTATGTTATACCCGATGAGTTTGTGGTTGGGTGCATTATTGCAAAGCTACCTTCCTCTTGGAGGAATTTCGCCACAAGCCTTAAACACAAGAGACATAAAATATCAATTGAAAACCTGATAGCATCTCTTGATGTTGAGGAGAAGGCTCGGGCTAAAGATAACACTGAGAAGGGGAACGAGGAAAGAGCTAGCACCCACTTCGTCCAGAAAAACCATGGCAAGTACAAAGGAAAGCCTAAGTCTTTCAATGCCAAAACTACTACTGCATTTAAGAAGAAGAAGAAGAAAATAAAACAGAGTTGTCGTGCTTCACTTGTGGAGAGCTTGAGAATTTTTCCAAAGAGTGTCCGGATCGAGCGGACCGCAAAGGGAAAAAGAAGAGTGTCAACCTTGTGACTACTAGCGATGCTGATGACGGGTATGGTAATTTTCTACTGTACTATCAGTGTTTCAATCACCAAATTGGTGGGTTGATACAGGTGCTAATATTCACGTGTGTGCTGATATGTCTCTGTTTTCTTCTTATCAGGGGCTTCAAGGTTCCTCCGTCCTAATGGGGAATGGGTCACATGCTTCTGTTCGTGGTGTTGGCACGGTAGATCTGAAGTTTACTTCGGGGAAGATCGTGCAGCTGAAGAACATGCAGCATGTCCCTACTATACGCAAGAACCTTGTTAGCGTCTCTCTTCTTTTGAGGGATGGTTTCAAAGTAGTTTTAGAGTCCAATAAAGTTGTTATGTCTAAGCATGGACAATTTGTTAGTAAAGGCTATGATTGCGGAGGCTTGTTCCGCCTATCTTTGGCAGATTTTTGTAATAAGTCAGTAAATCATATTTGTGGCACATTTAATGATAGTTCCAATATTTGGCATTCTCTCGTTTATGTCATGTGAACTTTGGTTTGATGTCACGTTTGGCTAGCTTGAGTTTAATTCCAGATTTCACTAATGCCAAAGGTTCTAAGTGCCATAGTTGTGTGCAATCAAAGCAACCTCGAAAGCCTCACAAGGCAGCAGAGGAGAGAAACATGGCACCTCTAGAACTCATACATTCTGATCTTTGTGAGATGAATGGTGTGTTGACAAAAGGTGGAAAGAGATATTTCATGACTTTAATTGATGATGCAACTAGATATTGTTATGTTTACTTGCTTAAGACTCAAGATGAAACGCTAGAGTACCTTAAAATCTATAAGGCTGAAGTTGAAAATCAACTAGAGAGAAAGATTAAACGTCTAAGGTCAGATCGTGGTGGTGAGTATTTTCCTATACTTTTTGATGAATTCTGTGCGGAACATGGTATTATTCATGAGAGGACAGCTCCCTATTCTCCCGAATCAAACGGAATTGCCGAGAGGAAAAACCGCACATTGACTGACTTGGTGAACGTCATGTTAGATACTGCTGGTCTATCTAAGGCATGGTGGGGGGAAGCTTTATTGATTGTGAGTCATGTCCTGAATAGAGTTCTAAACAGAAATAAAGATACAACTCCATATGAGTATTGGGTTGGAAGGAAACCATCACTTACATACTTACGCACGTGGGGATGTTTGGTGAAAGCCAATGTTCCAATTTCTAAGAAGCGTAAGCTTGGACCAAAGACTGTGGATTGCATCTTTCTAGGATATGCACATCATAGCATTGCATATAGATTTTTAGTAGTAAAAATTTGAAGTTCCTGATATGCATGTGGATACGATATTGAATCTCGTGATGCTACATTCTTTGAGAACATTTTTCCTATGAAAGATATGTGTAGCAATGCTAAGTTTTCCTCTGAATTAACTCCTGATTTTACTACACCTATTGAGTCTCCGCTTAAGTCATTTGAACAACCACTTAATGAAGTCCTTGAGGAGGATGACAATGAAATACCTGTGAGGAACAAGAGACGAAGGATTGCAAAATCCTTTGGTGATGATTTCATTGTGTACCTTGTGGATGATACTCCCACTTCTATTACAGAAGCATATGCATCTCCAGATGCAGATGATTGGAAAGAAGCTGTTCATAGTGAGATGGACTCAATTCTTTCTAATGGAACCTGAGAGTTATCTGAGTTGCCCTTTGGTTGTAAACCTGTGGGATGTAAGTGGGTGTTCAAGAAGAAGCTTAGACCTGATGGTACTATTGACAAGTACAAGGCTCGGCTTGTGGCTAAGGGTTATACCCAAAAAGAAGGCAAAGACTTCTTTGATACTTATTCACCTGTTGCTAGATTAACCACTATTCGAGTATTACTTTCCCTGGCTGCCTCATATGGTTTCTCATTCATCAAATGGATGTGAAGACAACTTTTCTTAATGGAGAGTTGGATGAGGAGATCTATATGGATCAGCCTGATGGGTTTGTAGTAAAAGGTGAAGAGCAAAAAGTGTGTAAGTTATTGAAATCTTTGTATGGGTTGAAACAAGCACCTAAACAATTGCATGAGAAGTTTGACACTACTTTAATTAGTGCAGGCTTTGCTGTTAATGAAGCTGATAGGTGTGTGTATTATCAACATGGTGGGGGTCAATTTGTTATATTATGTTTATATGTTGATGATATTCTTATTTTTGGAACAAATATTTATGTTATTAATGAGGTCAAGTCTTTCCTATCAAAGAGCTTTGATATGAAAGATCTGGGTGAAGCTAATGTTATTTTGAACATTAAGCTGATTAAGGATGAGAGTGGGATTACTTTATTGCAATCTCACTATGTTGAGAAGGTTTTGAGTCGCTTTGGCTTTATGGATAGTAAACCTTCTCCAACACCTTATGATCCCAGTGTGACTTTGAGAAAGAATAGAAAGATTGCTAGAGACCAACTGAGATACTCTCAGATTATTGGTTCACTCATGTATCTAGCAAGCGCAACTAGACCAGACATCTCATTTGTTGTGAGCAAGTTGAGTGGGTACATGTCCAACCCGGGTGATAATCATTGGCATGCACTTGAAAGAGTTTTGCGTTATCTCAAAGGTACAATGAGTTTTGGAATTCACTATTCTGGGCACCCAGCTGTGCTAGAGGGATATAGTGATGCAAACTGGATTTTGATATTGATCAGATCTACGCCACTAGTGGGTATGTTTTTACCCTTGGAGGTGGTGCAGTGTCATGGAGGTCTTGTAAATAGACTATTTTAACTAAATCAACCATGGAGCAGAACTTGCTGCTTTGGATACAGCTTCTGCAGAGGCAGAGTGGCTGCGTGAGCTCTTGTTTGACTTACCGGTGGTTGAAAAACCAATACCGGCTATCCTTATGAACTGTGATAATCAAACAGTGATTACTAAAGTAAACAGTGCTAGGGATAATGCGAAGTCAACAAGACACGTTAAAAGACGTTTGAAGTCTGTCAGGAAGTTGAGAAACTCCGGAGTAATAGCTGTGACTTATGTACAAACAGACAAAAACCTCGCAGATCCCTTTAAAAGGGGTTATCACGGAATGTGATAGAAATCGCATCAAGGGAGATGGGTATGAGACCCATATGAGTTTAGTAGTAGTAACCCAACCTTTTTGATCGGAGATCCCGTGACTAAGGATCTGGGAAGAACAAGCTATTGGTAAATCGAGGAGAGTAACCTCTAAACCCTCTCTATGTGAAAGATGCAATACTCTCATTGCTATGAGGCACTGTATGGAAGGTTGGCAAAGGCCTTAATATGTTCTATTGGCTTTATAAGCAAAGATGCTATCCTACAGAGTATTCTTGAAAGAACATACCTATATGAGCCATGACTGTATAACGTCGCAGTATATGAGATTAGGGTGATCTCTAGTAAGTTCATGAAGAGACCATGGAGTATGACGTATATGCTCCACGCACGGAGAAAGGCTATTGACAGCCAGGTACTAGTTTAATCTTGAGTAAAACTTGCTTCACGCAAAATTTACAATTCAAGGCATATTCCATTGTTCAAGTTGTGAATAAGTGTAACTTAAGGTTATAGGCGGAAGTTCAACTTAACAGTCTCTGCTAAACACTAGTATAAAATAGTAGCGGGAACAGGCAAAACTCTAAATGGGTATTTGAGATCTGGTGGGGGATTATTAGAATTATATATGGGCTTGCCCATTAACAAATTCTAAATTCATAATAAATCTCAAAGGCCCATTCATGTGTGCAAAGAGGAGAAGTGGAACTCTTTAGTCCCACATTGCCAGTGGAAGAGGAGGACTAGCTTAAATATGGAAGTCCTCTCCACTTCCTCAAGTGTAGTGTGAGGAGAAAGAGAAGCCCACACGCGCGCGCTCGCTCGCCTCACCTCGCCAGCCCGGGCCGGGGGTGGGGCTTGGCGTGGCGTGGCGACTGGTGCGGGTGTGCGACACCTACGTGAATGGTCCGCCAAAATCCGGTTCCTCACCTTGCGGGAGCGCGGTCTCCTTTTGCGGTTTTAGTTTTTGGTTTCTTGGCCTTCAAGTTGCAGAGTCCTAAACGGTTACAAGTTAAGAGTCCTAACCCGATTTAGATCGTGATCGCGACACGAGGTCGGTTCAACAGGACTATATAAGCAACCTATTGGCCACGCAAAAATGCATCTCAACACCTCTCGAGCTAGGGTTTGCCTCATATCGCTTTTGCGCTGCCATCTAGTCTTCTCCAGTCCGTTCGCTTGCGTGCACCAGCAACCGGGCGAGCAGGTCTCCGGAACCCTCGTCTTTGCGATCCTGCACCGGAGAAGGCGAATAAGATTTTTGGGAAGCGCTCGTCGCGCGACTGCTCTCGTATTCAACAATGGGTCGTCTACCATCCAAGTCAGGCGGCGCTGCGTCCAGAGGGACTCGTCGTCAACTGCTCCGAGCTCTTCCTCCACCGCTTTCGAGGATCGAGGATCAGCCAACACCGACTCCAGCATCCGAAAGGTACGCCGCTCGTGATCTAATGTCTATGCTTATATCAGATCTTATGTCTTTGTTCTTGCTATTTAATCTATCTAGTGTAAGAGCTATGCTTACACTATTTGTCATGTTTGAGATCATGTTATGCATGTTTTGTTATGCTAGTAAACAATACAATCTGAGATATCTAGATCATCAATTTATGATGATTTATATTCTGGTTTTAATCTAGAAATTTCCTATTCTTTTAACAATCCAAAAACCTTGTTATAGGTTTCCAGAATTAACTATGGCTAGTTTTGCTGATGCGCTGAAGCCAGAAAAAATTTCTGGAGAGCACTTTATCAGATGGCAAGTTAAGGTCACCAAATGGTTGACGGCCATGAAAGTGTTCTGGGTTAGTGCTGGTATGCCCGAGGGAAATATCTCTGAAGAAGATCAGAGGAGGTTCCAGGATGCCAACCAGATCTTTTTGGGAGCTGCGCAGAATGTCCTTGCTAATCATATCTTTGATACAATTCTGCACATTAAAGACGCAAAGACTTTACGGGATTCTCTGGTAGCTACTTTTGGTGCTTCAGATGCTGGCAAAGAGCTGTACATCATGGAGACTTTTCATGACTACAAGATTGTTGCGAACAAATCTATAGTCGAGCAAGCTCATGAGATACAACATCTGGCAAGAGAGCTTGAACTCCTTAACTGTGTTATACCCGATGAGTTTGTGGCTAGGTGCATTATTGCAAAGCTACCTTCCTCCTAGAGGAATTTCGCCACAAGCCTTAAACACAAGAGACAGAAAATATCAGTTGAAAACCTGATAGCATCTCTTGATGTTGAGGAGAAGGCTCGGGCTAAAGATAACACTGAGAAGGGGAACGAGGAAAGAGCTAGCGCCCACTTCGTCCAGAAAACCATGGCAAGTACAAAGGAAAGCCTAAGTCTTTCAATGCCAAAACTACTACTGCATTTAAGAAGAATAAGAAGAATAAAGAAGAGTTGCCGTGCTTCACTTGTGGAGAGCTTGGGCATTTTTCCAAAGAGTGTCCAGATCGAGCGGACCGCAAAGGGAAAAAGAAGAGTGTCAACCTTGTGACTACTAGCGATGCTGATGACGGGTATGGTAATTTTCCTACTGTACTATCAGTGTTTCAATCACCAAATTGGTGGGTTGATACAGGTGCTAATATTCACATGTGTGCTGATATGTCTCTGTTTTCTTATCAGGGGCTTCAAGGTTCCTCCGTCCTAATGTGGAATGGGTCACATGCTTCTGTTCGTGGTGTTGGCACGGTAGATCTGAAGTTTACTTCGGGAAGATCGTGCAGCTGAAGAACATGCAGCATGTCCCTACTATACGCAAGAACCTTGTTAGCGTCTCTCTTCTTTTGAGGGATGGTTTCAAAGTAGTTTTAGAGTCCAATAAAGTTGTTATGTCTAAGCATGGACAATTTGTTAGTAAAGGCTATGATTGCGGAGGCTTGTTCCGCCTATCTTTGACAGATTTTTGTAATAAGTCAGTAAATCATATTGTAGCACATTTAATGATAGTTCCAATATTTGGCATTCTCTCGTTTATGTCATGTGAACTTTGGTTTGATGCCACGTTTGGCTAACTTGAGTTTAATTCTAGATTTCACTATTGCCAAAGGTTCTAAGTGCCATAGTTGTGTGCAATCAAAGCAACCTCGAAAGCCTCACAAGACAGTAGAGGAGAGAAACATGGCACCTCTAGAACTCATACATTCTGATCTTTGTGAGATGAATGGTGTGTTGACAAAAGGTGGAAAGAGATATTTCATGACTTTAATTGATGATGCAACTAGATATTGTTATGTTTACTTGCTTAAGACTAAAGATGAAACGCTAGAGTACCTTAAAATCTATAAGGCTGAAGTTGAAAATCAACTAGAGAGAAAGATTAAACGTCTAAGGTCAGATCATGGTGGTGAGTATTTTCCTATACTTTTTGATGAATTCTGTGCGGAACATGGTATTATTCATGAGAGGACAGCTCCCTATTCTCCCGAATCAAACGGAATTGCCGAGAGGAAAAACCGCACATTGACTGACTTGGTGAACGCCATGTTAGATACTGCTGGTCTATCTAAGGCATGGTGGGGGGAAGCTTTATTGATTGTGAGTCATGTCCTGAATAGAGTTCTAAACAGAAATAAAGAGACAACTCCATATGAGTATTGGGTTGGAAGGAAACCATCACTTACATACTTACGCACGTGGGATGTTTGGTGAAAGCCAATGTTCCAATTTCTAAGAAGCGTAAGCTTGGACCAAAGACTGTGGATTGCATCTTTTAGGATATGCACATCATAGCATTGCCTATAGATTTTTAGTAGTAAAATTTGAAGTTCCTGATATGCATGTGGATACGATATTTGAATCTCGTGATGCTACATTCTTTGAGAACATTTTTCCTATGAAAGATATGTGTAGCAATGCTAAGTTTTCCTCTGAATTAACTCCTGATTTTACTACACCAATTGAGTCTCCGCTTAAGTCATTTGAACAACCACTTAATGAAGTCCTTGAGGAGGATGACAATGAAATACCTGTGAGGAACAAGAGACGAAGGATTGCAAAATCCTTTGGTGATGATTTCATTGTGTACCTTGTGGATGATACTCCCACTTCTATTACAGAAGCATATGCATCTCCAGATGCAGATGATTGGAAAGAAGCTGTTCATAGTGAGATGGACTCAATTCTTTCTAATGGAACCTGAGAGTTATCTGAGTTGCCCTTTGGTTGTAAACCTGTGGGTTGTAAGTGGGTGTTCAAGAAGAAGCTTAGACCTGATGGTACTATTGACAAGTACAAGGCTCGGCTTGTGGCTAAGGGTTATACCCAAAAAGAAGGCAAAGACTTCTTTGATACTTATTCACCTGTTGCTAGATTAACCACTATTCGAGTATTACTTTCCCTGGCTGCCTCATATGGTTTTCTCATTCATCAAATGGATGTGAAGACAGCTTTTCTTAATGGAGAGTTGGATGAGGAGATCTATATGGATCAGCCTGATGGGTTTGTAGTAAAAGGTGAAGAGCAAAAAGTGTGTAAGTTATTGAAATCTTTGTATGGCTTGAAACAAGCACCTAAACAATTGCATGAGAAGTTTGACACTACTTTAATTAGTGCAGGCTTTGCTGTTAATGAAGCTGATAGGTGTGTGTATTATCAACATGGTGGGGGTCAATTTGTTATATTATGTTTATATGTTGATGATATTCTTATTTTTGGAACAAATATTTATGTTATTAATGAGGTCAAGTCTTTCCTATCAAAGAGCTTTGATATGAAAGATCTGGGTGAAGCTAATGTTATTTTGAACATTAAGCTGATTAAGGATGAGAGTGGGATTACTTTATTGCAATCTCACTATGTTGAGAAGGTTTTGAGTCGCTTTGGCTTTATGGATAGTAAACCTTCTCCAACACCTTATGATCCCAGTGTGACTTTGAGAAAGAACAGAAAGATTGCTAGAGACCAACTGAGATACTCTCAGATTATTGGTTCACTCATGTATCTAGCGAGCGCAACTAGACCAGACATCTTATTTGTTGTGAGCAAGTTGAGTAGGTACATGTCCAACCCGGGTGATAATCATTGGCATGCACTTGAAAGAGTTTTGCGTTATCTCAAAGGTACAATGAGTTTTGGAATTCACTATTCTGGGCACCCAGCTGTGCTAGAGGGATATAGTGATGCAAACTGGATTTCTGATATTGATCAGATCTACACCACTAGTGGGTATGTTTTTACCTTGGAGGTGGTGCAGTGTCATGGAGGTCTTGTAAATAGACTATTTTAACTAAATCAACCATGGAAGCAGAACTTGCTGCTTTGGATACAGCTTCTGCAGAGGCAGAGTGGCTGCGTGAGCTCTTGTTTGACTTACCGGTGGTTCAAAACCAATACCGGCTATCCTTATGAACTGTGATAATCAAACAGTGATTACTAAAGTAACAGTGCTAGGGATAATGCGAAGTCAACAAGACACGTTAAAAGACGTTTGAAGTCTGTCAGAAAGTTGAGAAACTCCGGAGTAATAGCTGTGACTTATGTACAAACAGACAAAAACCTCGCAGATCCCTTTACAAAAGGGGTTATCACGGAACATGTGATAGAATCGCATCAAGGGAGATGGGTATGAGACCCATATGAGTTTAGTAGTAGTAACCCAACCTTTTTGATCGGAGATCCCGTGACTAAGGATCTGGGAAGAACAAGAACAAGTATGGTAAACCGAGGAGAGTAACCTCTAAACCCTCTCTATGTGAAAGATGCAATACTCTCATTGCTATGAGGCACTGTATGGAAGGTTGGCAAAGGCCTTAATATGTTCTATTGGCTTTAATAAGCAAAGATGCTATCCTACAGAGTATTCTTGAAAGAACATACTATATGAGCCATGACTGTATACGACGCAGTCTATGAGATTAGGGTGATCTCTAGTAAGTTCATGAAGAGACCATGGAGTATGATGTATATGCTCCACCACGGAGAAAGGCTATTGGTAGCCAGGTACTAGTTTAATCTTGAGTAAAACTTGCTTGACGCAAAACTTGCAATTCAGGCATAGTCCATTGTTCAAGTTGTGAATACGTGTAACTTAAGGTTATAGGCGGATGTTCAACTTAACAGTGTCTGCTAAACACTAGTATATCAAACAGTAGCGGGAACAGGCAAAACTCTAACTGGGTATTTGAGATCTGGTGGGGGATTGTTAGAATTATATATGGGCTTGGCCCATTAACAAATTCTGAAATTCATAATAAATCTCAAAGGCCCATTCATGTGTGCAAAGAGGAGAAGTGGAACTCTTTAGTCCCACATTGCTAGTGGAAGAGGAGGACTTGCGAAATATGGAAGTCCTCTCCACTTCCTCAAGTGTAGTGTGAGAAGCAGAAAGAGAAGCCCACGCGCGCGCGCTCGCTCGCCTCGCCTCGCCGAGCGGGGCGGGGCATGGCGTGGCGACTGGCGCGTGTGCGCGGCACCTGCGTGAATGGTCCGCCGAAATCCGGTTCCTCGCCTTGCGGGAGAGCGGTCTCCTTTTGCAGTTTTAGTTTTTTGTTTCTTGGCCTTCATGTTGCAGAGTCCTAAACGGTTACAACTTAAGAGTCCTAAACCGATTTAGATCATGATCGCGACACGAGGTCGGTTCAACAGGACTATATACGAAACCTATCGTCCACGCCAACAACGCATCTCAACACCTCTCGAGCTAGGGCTTGCCTCATATCGCTTTTGCGCTGCTGTCTAGTCATCTCCAGTCCATTCACTTGCGTGCACCAGCGACCGGGCGAGCAAGTCTCCGGAACCCTCGTCTTTGCGATCCTGCACCGGGAGAAGGCGAATAAGGTTTTTGGGAAGCGCTCGTCGCGCGACTGCTCTCGTCTTCAACAACGGGTCGTCTACCGTCCAAGTCAGGCGGCACTACGTCCAGAACGACTCATCGTCAACTGCTCCGAGCTCTTCCTCCACCGCTTATCGAGGATCAGCCTACACCAACTCCAGCATCCGAAAGGTACGCCGCTCGTGATCTAATGTCTATGCTTATATCAGATCTTATGTCTTTGTTCTTGCTATTTAATCTATCTAGTGTAAGAGCTATGCTTACACTATTTGTTATGTTTGAGATCATATTGTGCATGTTTTGTTATGCTAGTAAACAATACAATCTAAGATATCTAGATCATCAATTTATCATGATTTATATTCTGGTTTTAATCTGAAAATTGCCTATTTTTTTAACAATCCAAAAATCTTGTTATAGGCTTCTAGAATTAACTATGGCTAGTTTTGTTGATGCGCTGAAGCTAGAAAAAAATTTTCTGGAGAGCACTTTAAGAGATGACAAGTTAAGGTCACAATTGGTTGATGCCATAAAAGTGTTCTGGGAAATATCTATGAAGAAGATCAGAGAAGGTTCCAGGATGCCAACCAGATCTTTGTGGGAGCTGGGCAGAATGTCCTTGCTAATCATATCTTTGATACAATTCTGCACATTAAAGATATAAAGACTTTGTGGGATTCTTTGGTAGCTACTTTTGGTGCTTCAGATGCTGGCAAAGAGCTGTACATCATGGAGACTTTTCATGACTACAAGATTATTGCGAACAAATCTATAGTCGAGCAAGCTCATGAGATACAGCGTCTGGCAAGAGAGCTTGAACTCCTTAACTGTGTTTATACCCTATGAGTTTGTGGCTGGGTGCATTATTGCAAAGCTACTTCCTCTTGGAGGAATTTTGCCACAAGCCTTAAACACAAGAGACAAAAATATCAGTTGAAAACCTGATAGCATCTCTTGATGTGAGGAGAAGACTCGGGCTAAAGATAACACTGAGAAGGGGAACGAGGAAAGAGCTAGCACCCACTTCGTCCAGAAAAAACCATGACAAGTACAAAAGAAAGCCTAAGTCTTTCAATGCCAAAAACTACTACTGCATTTAAGAAGAAGAAGAAGAATAAGCAGAGTTGCCGTGCTTCACTTGTGGAGAGCTTGGGCATTTTTCCAAAGAGTGTCCGATCGAGCGGACCGCAAAGGGAAAAATAAGAGTGTCAACCTTGTGACTACTAGCGATGCTGATGACGGGTATGGTAATTTTCCTACTGTACTATCAGTGTTTCAATCACCAAATTGGTGGGTTGATACAGGTGCTAATTTCACGTGTGTGCTGATATCTCTCTGTTTTCTTCTTATCAGGGGCTTCAGGTTCCCCGTCCTAATGGGGGAATGGGTCACATGCTTCTGTTCGTGGTGTTGGCACGGTAGATCTGAAGTTTACTTTGGGGAGATCGTGTAGCTGAAGAACGTGCAGCATGTCCTTACTAGACGCAAGAACCTTGTTAGCGTCTCTCTTCTTTTGAGGGATGGTTTAAAGTAGTTTTAGAGTCCAATAAAGTAGTTATGTCTAGGCATGGACAATTTATTGGTTAAGGCTATGATTGCGGAGGCTTGTTCCGCTATCTTTGCAGATTTTTGTAATAAGTCAGTAGTAAATCATATTTGTGGCAATTTAATGATAGTTCCAATATTTGCATTCTCGTTTATGTCATGTAAACTTTGGTTTGATGTCACGTTTGGCTAGCTTGAGTTTAATTTCAGATTTCACTATTGTCAAAGGTTCTAAGTGCCATAGTTGTGTGCAATCAAAGCAACCTTGAAAGCCTCAAAAGGCAGCAGAGGAGAGAAACTTGGCACCTCTAGAACTCATACATTCTGATCTTTGTGAGATGAATGGTTGTTGACACCTTGGGTGCCAAATGGTGAAGACTGATGGATGACTCCTCGAATGAGAACTCTCGGGGCCTATTTATAGCTAGAAGTAGCGGGTTAAGCTAGGGGTACTTATAGAGTGAAGGGGAGGTCGGTTAGGGTTTAGGGGTGGTGCCCCCACTAAACCCTGGCGCCCGCCACACCTCTGCTGTCCATTGCAACTGCCATTCATCCAACGGTCTTCACTTGCTCCCCTAAGTCGGTTTGAGGGTCGGTTAGGTTTTAGACAGGGATTTCCACGTGTCCAAGCCCACTATCCAGGTGATACTCTTCTTAGCCCTGGATCAAACCGTCTTAGTGTGCAATGGCCAGGATTTGAGCTTGAGGTGACTCCCACGGATCAATGACGTGGCCTGGGCCACTTTGGGCAAGATGGACCTGGCGGCCGCCAGTAATAAGTGGCGGCCGCCACCCTACTCAGGCCCAAATGGGCCAGAGTGGCTTGGCCTTGCTCCTGGTACACTTGTTGGCCCAAATTCCATCATTTCCTGCATTGAGATAAGAAACTATGCACATGTGGAAATAGGTTAGTATAAACCAAATCTTCTACTTTTTATGTTATTTTACCTTGGTTTTGGGTGAAATGTTGATAGTGAAATGATGCTTTAAGCACCATCAACAAGCTCCCCACACTAACCTCTTGCTCGTCCCGAGCAAGCATGGCTTTAAGAATTGCAACAATTTATTGAACTAAGTATTCACACAAGATGTTCAACTACCTATACTCATGTTAGTAACCTTTCCAAGTGGTTAATAAATCATACCTATGGCGGTTGAAAGATAGAATAGCTTGCAAATAAGAGAAACACACTTTCCTCTTTTAATACCTTGGGGTTTCAGGATATTTCAAAAAAGAAAATCATGGTTTCATTGAATCTCTCTTTAAATCTCAAGGCACTCATGGTGTATATCCTTACTTTATGGCAAAAGAAATGCCAGAGTCTCTCTTATGGTTTATGTGGATTTTATAGGGAAAGGAAAGAATGTAAGGCACTTCTATCTCTCTTTTATTGCTAAGTCAAGTTTAGGATCATGGGAGAGTATAGTCATGCAATAGCCAAGGTATAAGGTGGACTACTCAACTCCTTGTTCTTTTTGAATCTCTTCTCTTACCAAGGATCATGGCTATATGCATCTCTCTCTTTTTTTTACTTGGACCACTGTCCTTTTTAGAGCATTTGCTCCCCTTTTTTGAATACATGGACACTTGTCCTTTTTAGAGCAGTTGCTCCCCCTTTTTTTTAGATACTATATAGCCATGTCCTTTGAAGGAATGAGAAAATTTATTCAATTCTTTAGAACAAATTTTGGAGGAGAACTACATGAGATACTCTCAGTGTGAGAGTTGTCTCAAAAAGGCATGGTTTGCCTTGGCTTTTAGAGAATGACTAAACTCTTCTACCTAGATCAAAATATTCTTGACAAGCTCAAAGATTGATTTAGAAGGCTTTATGGGCCGTTGTCCTATACTCTAATATTTTGGCTTTGGTAGGTGGATAGGAAAGAAAGATCATGAACCATGGTAATTTTGGTTTTCAAATAAAAACTCCCAAGGTTGTAGCAGAGTACTAATGCAATTTCAATTACTACTTCTATATCTTATCAAGCAACAACCTAGGTTGATTTCCCTATCAAAATGAGTAGGCTACTACACATGAATAAAAGGTAAATAACATGTCGTGTAAACACTCAATTCAAAAGAAATTGTTTCAGCATTTTTATTTCCTAGCTGCATTTTTAGTTCAACTGAGACATCCAGTGATCCAATTGTACAGAATTAAAACACAGGTTTAGGGGTTCACCGGGGTGTTTCGGTGCAGAGTGGTCTGGCGGCCGCCAGTAATAGGTGGCCGCCGCCATGGGCTTTGGCCCAAACGGCTTGCAAACAGCATGGTAGCTACCTTGCTAAGAACAGGTTACTGTTTGAACATTTTAGCATGTTTTACAGTGGTGTTTAAAGAGGGGATTTCCCCACACTAGAAGTTTTGGCACTTTTTATTTGAACAATCTTGATGAAGGGAAAAAATAAGGTGTCTTTTTTTTTATTCGTTATAAAAACTTCCTAAACAAATATTCTAAATTGAAATTTAAACAAACTAAAATTTAAAGCAAGTAAACTAAAATTAAACTTAGACACCCTAAACTAATCTAATCTACTGAAGGAGTCTCGTAGAGATCCTCGAAGCCCGTTACTTTGAAGAGACGCTTGATCTTCGAGGTGCAGCCCTTGCGGAGGATGGTGAACCGATCCTCCATATCCATCCGCCAAAGGGCTATCTCTACGACCTGATCCTCCAAGGCGCTCTTCTCCTTGCGCAGCTTCTTCACCTCGGCGGTGAGTTTTTCGAGGGTTAACCCCTCCTCACCACCGCTGTGCTCCATCTCGCCGGGGACTCCTGCCGGCGATGGGTTGAGACGGCGGTGCACGGATGGCGCGGAGAGCGACCCATTGGAGTCATGAGTGCTCGCCTCGCGCTCACGCAGCACCTTCTCATAATGCCCATCGGGCATCCGGACGCCATACACCTCCAGTTTAGCCCTCTTAGGATTGGGGTTGTAACTAAGGGTGCGGCTATCCGAGCCAAAGCTGACCTGGGATTTCAACCTTGATGGAGCGGGCATCTCATCGCCCCTGGTCTTGACGGTCGGAGACTTCCTCGGGGTGTGATCTCCCGTGGTCGGCCTGGTGGGCGTCCTCAACTTTTTCCCGGACGGTTGTCACCGAAAGAGGATGAAGACGGAGAGGAGGCGAGGCTAGGGGGCGCTTCACCCCTGGCGGCCGCCCAGCAGGGGTGGCGCCCGCCACTAGAGTGGTGGCTGGTGCCTTCCCCGCACCCTCGGTGGTGTCCCCCCGACATAGGTTCCATCAGGCAGTACCATCGCTAAAGGAGGCACATCAAGCGCCTCTATGTCGTCGTCGGTTAATGACCGGATGATGGCTTTGGTGGAGGACGAGACGGATCCTTGAGGGTTGTAGGACACGGATTTCCATGGGGACGACATGGTTTTGGAGGAGGTTTGGCTAGACTTCATGGGTGGATGGAGGAAGAAGAAGGAGTTCTTATTTAAGAAGGGGGGAGAAGTCGAGGATAGGCCTTAGATGAACTAACACATCCCTCATCTTCTCCTTCTTTCACTCTCCCGAGCTTGGGATTGTGGTGCCACGTGGGGGGGGGCTCTAAACTGCCGCCTAGCGTGGCGGGCGCCAGGGTTTGGTGGCGGCCGCAGTGTTGAGAGTGGCGGCCGCCACTCCTCCTTCGCCAGGCATCGAGAAGGGAGAAAGGTAAGCTCCTAAATTCAAAGTCCCGAGGTTGAAATGGCAATGGTTGGGCCTAAGAGGCCTTTCTCGGGGTTTTGGATGGACTAGGTGCATGAAATGGACAAAGGATAAACTAGGTCCATCTATTAATGGTCACGGGCTGAGCTACCTCAAAATCAATTATATCAATTCGTTTAGCATCTTTTATCAGAGTCATAGAACATTTTAATCTTTGTCCATTGACTTTGAAGATTTGCCCATCGTCACTTTCCAATGTGACGGCTCCATGGGACGAGGTTGCAACAAACTTGAAAGGTCCTTCCCATTTGCTTCGGAGTTTACGATGTCCGAAAAGTCGAACACGGGAGTTAAAGAGTAAAACTTTATCTCCTACTTCGAACTCTTTCTTTTTGATCCGTTTATCGTGCCATCTCTTAGTCCTCTCTTTATAGAGCTTGGCACTATGATAGGCTTTATCTCGCCATTCTTCTAGTTCAGAATTGCATCTTCTATTTTGGCCAGCTTGGTCAAGGTCCATGTTCCATTTCTTAATGGCCCAATGAGCTTTGAACTCAAGCTCAACATGTCGGTGTTTCGACCCCGGGGGTAGGACACCAACTAGTAATATGATCATGTGCTCTCTTCCTGGATGGTGATGCAAGATGACACAAGGATTTATCCTGGTTCGGGCAAAGAAGGCCTACGTCAGCGGGGGGAGGAGGTTCTTGTATTACTTGCACCTAAGTGCTTGTACAAGGGCAATACAAGCTCAACGAGCGTGGACGAGAGTCTGGACTCGTGTCTGTGTCATGTGGACCCGTGTGGACTCTTGTACTCGTGTGTCCTCGTGCGTGAGGGACCCTGGTGTCCTCTTTTATAGAACAAGAGGAGGCCAGGGTTACACAGGAGTGACATGTACAACGCCCAATACGGCGGAGGGTTGGAATTCTGTCTTGTCGAAGTCACTGGAGCCAACGTGGGGGTTGCTGTTGAGGCGTCCTTGAAGCGCGGCTTCCATCCCGGGCGCGGACGTGGAGGCGTGGCGAAGTGAAGGCCGTACAACGCCCATTCCGGCACGTACAGGACGTGGCAGGGTCCCTCCAGGTCTTGGGGTACCTGTCCTCCAATAGCATGAAAGCAGTCAGGGCTCGAGGGGCGCAGGGCCGGCCTCGAGGTGGCGCCTACGGGGGGCTCGAGCCCCCACAGGTATGGGCAAGTCCCGGAATACCCGGCCGTACAGCGGGAACCCAGGTCTCGAGATGTGGCTCGAGTGTGCTACAATGCAGGGTATGGCCTAACAGTGCTGTACTTGTGCCTTTTTGCCCATGCTTGTGGTGAAAACGAGGTTTGACTCTGGCCCCGGTTTACTATGGCACACGCCATGTACCAAAGGATGTGATCGGAGTAGGTGGGCGCAGTGCGTCTGTACCAGAGGATGTGACCGGAGTAGGTGGACGTATTAAATGCGCGGTATGGGATTGGTATCCGATGTCTGGCGCTGCTCGAGGGGGGTATGATGTGTCTCGAGGGATAGGCTACCGTGTTAAAGAGGCTCGAGGTCCCCACGTGGGGTCTCTAGGAACGGTGTGCAGCTGTTGTGGGCTCGAGGCCTATGTGCCGGGGCTCGAGGGGTAGGCTGCCATGAGGCGGTCGGTAAGGCTTTTGCTGGCCCGGACTTCCTGGCGGTGGGCCGACGTTGTAGGCCTCGAGGGGTTGGTTTTTTAGGGGGTTAGACTAGTTGGGTCTCTTATTAATTGGTGCTCTAGGTTTAACTTGCTTGTTTTGCGTTGATTGGGGGTACCCCTTTTGTGGTCCCCCGACAGTAGCCCCGAGCCCTTGTTCGAGTGCTGGCACTCGAGCAGGGGCTCTCTACCGGGATCCCGAGGGTTAGCTAATTGGTCCTCGAGGGTTTGGTTGTTTTGATTTCGTGGGTGTCGCACGAGCGACACCCGCGGGTGTTGCCCCCGAGGCCATGGGGGATTGGTTAGGACTCCCTCGTGGGCTTTTTCACGAGTGTGAGTGTTAGTTACGTTTTTTAGGTTCGGGAGTGTCGAGCCCCCCAGTTCTTCGACCCTCTTTCGTCGAGGGGTGCCAGGCTGAACCGACCGGCCGGCTCTTCGAGCTGTCCGGCGCGCCAGTTGCCCTGGCTTGTCATCCTGCGAGTCCTTTCGATTGGATGCGAGGGGGGATGCCTCGTACTACCACGAGCGAGCGAGTATCGAGGTTCCCGGTGAGCTGGTAACAGGGGAATCCAAGTGAGACCTCGTGCCCCGTTCGATAGGGTCGACTGGAGCCCGGAGGCGATCTCATAAAGCCTGGGCGCTCGGTCTGCAGGAATGTCCGGGTCCATTCGATAGGACCTGGTGGCTCGATGCCTCCCCTCGAGGGGATCTCACTGCATGTCGTGCGCCCTGCCTTGGATACACGTGAGGGGCCTCGAGGGCTTGGCCCTCGAGCGATGCTGCGAGTGGCGCCCCTTGGTGTCCCTGACTCGGGTGCTCGAAGCCGGCTGTCGAACCCTCTTCGAGGGCTAGCCTTCGCTGCCTCGAGACTTGGAAGGGCCGGGGCCCGTTTTTACCTTCTCGAAGAAGCCTCCGTCGTTTGGAATCCTTCTGCCCGTTGGGCGCGCCTTTGTAGGCGGAAATTGTCAGGGAGTGGAGATCGTAGCGCCAGGGCGACGGAGGTGAAGTCGGAGCGGCGGCCGTGGTGGGCCCTGGTAATGGAGCGAATTGGGAGTTGCCGCGTGTACCTGTCAACCGGCTCGAGACGTGGTTAGGTGGGTGCATTAAATGCGTGCGGTTACCTTTTCTCTGCCGTGGGAGACCCCGCCCGTCGGGGTTTTCTTTTATAAATATCGAGTGAGGGGTGAGGGACTTTTACTTTGCCTTTGCCTTCAGCCGCCGCCGCTCCCATACGCCTTCTCCCCAAGCAGCGATTGGTAACCTTCCGGCCGCCCGTCCGCCGCTCAGATCCGCGCCGTCGCCGCCATGGCTGCCCAGACCCAGGTGCTGCCGCCCGAAGACTGGCGCCCGACGAAGACGTCGCAGCCTGAGCTGGAGTCACTGGTGGACCAGGGGCTTCTCCGCCCCAACCCGCGGGAGGGGTCCGCGTGGTGGATTCTCCCGTCGGCGGACCACCAGGAGTCGCACCCACCGGAGGGGTATGTGGTGAGCTTCACGCGCTACCACCGCATGGGTCTTGGCGTTCCGCCGAGCCGCTTTATGTGGGGGTGGCTCACCACTTCGAGGTGGAGCTGCAGCACTTCTCCCCCAACTCAATCTCGCACGCCGCCATCTACGCTGCGGTGTGCGAGGGATACCTGAAGATCGAGCCTCATTGGGAGATGTTCGTCCACCTCTTCCGGGGCGAGCTCTTTCATAAGGCCGTGAAGCCGAGCGGGAGGAGGCTCGCGCGCGCGGGCTCCCTCTCCATCACCGCGAGGACCGGCCCCTCGTCGGCCAACGTCCCCTGCCACTATCTCCACTACAAGCTTTCCACCAACCAGGCGGGGGTGGACGACCACTGGTTCTATCTGCGGAACGAGGACGGGCTCCTTCCGCAGTACACCGGGAGGATCATCACCAAGCGCCCTAAGAAGTGGAGTTGGGGCGTCGTGGCGGACAGGCAGCGCCACCTGATGCCGTTGATGAATACGATGTGGTCGCTGGTGGAGGAGAAGGGACTGACCGCCCAGGCGATCATTTGGGTGTTCCATCAGCAGAGGGTCCTTCCCCTGGCGGACCGCCCCCTTCTCATGTACGAGATGGGGCCAAATGCCCCGCTTGAGGAGCTGAACAGGTCGAGGATGGCCAAGGAGAGGCTGTCTCAGAACAAGGGTGCCTCCCGGGTGTCGGTCACGATCCACGGGCCGTTCCGCCCTGAGGAGACCAACCTGATCGCCATGGCGCCCGACGCGGGGTGTCTCGACCTGGTAAGCCTTCCTCAAGCTAGGCTGTTTCGAGCGTCCCCTCCTTTCTCTTTCTTCGAACCTTGTTTACTCTCCTTGCGGTTTTGTCTCATCAAGTTTCTTTTTGCAGGGGGCGTTCACATCTCATGCGTCGAGGCCCCCGGTGAAGGAGGACGCCGCGGAAGGACAGGTGAGGCGCCTCTCTGCTCAAAAAGATAAGGAGAGTAAGGATGCAAAGAAGAAGA